>CM067270.1:6490829-7696661 GCA_033220335.2 Troides aeacus
GTTTTTCTGGAGCTGAAATTAAAAATAGAAGGAAATAATGAAACTTAGTACACAAAATAGTATAATATAAATAATGACAATAAAATAAACTAATCTCACTTTCATTACTCTTGGCATCATCTAAGGCTTTTTCAAACCAAGCGTTCCTTGCTTTTAAAAAATGCAAATGCAATCCATCCGTCATCACTGTATTATTTGGTATTTTACTTCCAACTAATGAGAGTTTGCTCTGATCTTCTGTAGATTTGAAAACTGTGTTAGCTCTTCTTAAATAACCTAAAATCTGACAAGAAAATTATGCTACAAAGAGCACTATACATTCAAAAAACACAATGACAAGAAAAGCACTGGATGAAAGGAGTACAGTTGTAACCTAGACCAACTGGTCAACTGGTCTGGATGTAGGTTAGAGAAGATCTACATCCAACATTGGATGTCTATCCTTTGATGATGATGAAGACAATAATGAAAACTGTCTTACTTGTAAACATTGTGGTAATGGCAAGTCATAATGAAGCTGATTATACAAGTGGTATAAAGTTTCAAACCAAAGAGTCATAATTTCAGATGTTGTATTCTGTAACAATATCAAAATTATAATTAATCATTGTATGTTCTTCAAATGTAATCTTAACTCTATAAATACAAATCACATACCTGAACTACTGGGATCTCTGAATATCTCTTTGATAAATTACGAACAAATGTAAAGATGTCTAATGCACTTTCATAATCTTCAGCATTAAGGGCTTCCCGCATCAAGGATGGTAATTCAAGCAACTCTAGCAGCTTGTCACTTTGATGGCGGATACTGCTATAATGTCTAAAAACAAAATGTAACTTAATTGCTTCTATAAATAAACCTTAGAGAAAGTAAACTTTTATCAATATGATGTTAATAAGGTTTCTATTTATGAAAATAAATAATCATCTGCACACAAACAGAAAAATCTCACTTTACATTTACAATATTCAATACAAAATACCAATATGTATGTTGTCAGTGTCTGAAAAATATAACCCATACACTAACTGAAATATTGACTTACTTTTTTTCTTGTACTATATTACCAACATTAATTGAGAATTTTTCACACTCTTGTATAAATTTAGGCATATTAATTAAAAAGTTCTCTAAAGCATTTTTCGATTTCCCCAAATCTTTCATGATAGTGCGAGATATCTCTGCAGTTTCTACAAATGTTTTGCAATTTGTGAATGCCAACTCTTGTGTCTGTTCTGTTAAGTGTTTCATTTCATCATCTAACCTCTCTGGTTCCTTTCTGACATGATCCCAGTTTAGAGATCCTAGCTTTTTAATATAATCAGTTATATCACTAAAATATTCTGGTGTTTCTGTAACAATTTTTTTTTATTATTAGAAATTAATTTTCGATTCCCCTATCGTGTTAACAAATAGTGAGAGTATTGGTAAATAAATTAACTGAGAATTTAATAACTGTGCGATTACTTTAAACATTAGCAATATCAACACGTTTGTTGTTTACATTACTTAAGATTAAATTAACGATACAAAACATTAGAACAAATTCAATACATCATATTTGAATTTGGATAAAATTAAAAAACCATCATATTAGCCATTTAGATATGCAGTATAAATTTGAAACTGAAATGAAAATATATTAACAGGTTCAAATCCATCTAATCATTTATATAGAGATGGCTATTTTTTCAAGTATTTTATAGGATCCAATATCAGAAACTACTTACCATGACTGGAATCGGGAAATAATAATTGACACAACTCTTTGAGTTCTTGAGCCATTTTCTTTAACAAAATTGTTATTATAATAGCTAGTAAGACTAATAAATAGATTTTGGTTAATGATAATGTTCATATTTTGCTTATATATGCATATTGATTACCTGATTACCTGTAAACGTTTACGTATCAAATATATTTATCTCTATTGGACTTGAATTGCTAGTATGAAAATATCATAAAAATGTTACTATTTTCGTAATTTTTAGTCTAATAATCAGATTTCCTAGATCTGTTAAGAAAAAATCCTACAGCTTACTCCTTTATTTATAACCAGTTTATTACAATTAATAAGATTGTTTCGTCGATTGAACTAGTAATACGTTTAATAAGATTATTTGGAGATTTTTTTATTAAACATTATATTTTGACGTATTTTTATATTACTTATTTTTGTGTAATTATGTAATTGATAAAACATTAAAGATTTTCATTTTCACAGCAGATAATGGGCCTAAACTTTAGAACCGTTAATAAAATACGTTTTTATAAATTTATTATCTTAAATGTTTTTAATAATTGATTAACTTCTAAATTTAAATATTAAAGCCTACAAATAATGTAACTGGATATAAATGAAACAAACTTATCAATTTTAATATTTTCCTGTTCGACTTTTTGTATCACTGGACGATTTCTTTCAGTACTAGATGTACATAATCTGTATTGTGTAAATGAAAATTTGGGAACTTACGAATATTCGTTTAAGATAACCATTTGCTTAGTAACCTTTTATAACAAAAATAATAGTATATTTGGTATAAAACGAATAAAAACATTGCATAAACTCTTTATTTATAATTTGGTGCGTAATCGATGTATTCTTCGATTGCTCTGGTTATACCCTATGTTTTCATCCATGTTGAACTATTGATAACTGCTGTGATTGCGTCATGTAAATGTGTAATTATAAAGTGTACTTTAAGTATTATTAGTTTTTTGATATACAATTATTATCAATATTATAAGAAATTGTAACTTATTTTATACATTTGCATTTGACACTTCTAACCTATGTAATTTACTTAAGTCTTGACACCATTTTTGTTACACTTTTCTATGATTAATGGACTGTAATTGATAAAACGAGTAATTCATCACATGCCGAAAAACAAATTTCGTCGTTGAAAACGATCTCACTAATAATTAAAAGTTGATTTGATGTATAAGGTTATGTTGATGTTTTGATTTTCTTGATGTTAAATGTGTGAAAATTCGTAGAAAACTTTCTCTTTTACTAGTCAGTAATAACTATAAACACAGTTTAACTTAGGTTTGTGCAGAAAATGAGTATACAATGAAACTTATTTTTAAAATACATTTGTAATGTTTTTTTCAGTTAAATAACCAAAAATTTTAATTGTACAATAGAGGAGATTTTATTATATCTTCTTGTACAATAATGAAATCACAATGATAACATATAAATTATATGGCCATATAACATAAGAAGTGTGAACAATGAAAAAGAAAAATTGAAAGTCCATTTATGAATACGCAATAATTAGAATAATGGAATCATCTGGAGTAGATTTCAACCTCCATTGGGAGGAGGTTGTAATCAAGGTGTGTTTACTTTTATTACAATTTCAATTATTATATTTTTGAAATAGGTCACATGTTCTATTATATTGATTTATTAAAATCCACTCTAAGCACAATATGAAATATACATAAAATAAATTAAATTTATATATAGTTCATTATTTTACACATTCTTTCCTTTTATTATAAATGTAATTCAATTATAAACACAATTTTTGAGAGTAAATAACATTCTTGGACTAAAACTTTGAACATGCAGTTTTAAAATTGGGTTATTGAAATAGCATATTATAAAAAAAAACTAAATTAGGCAAGAAGATGTTATTTGGTGGTAAATAATGGACATTGCCTTTACCTACAATGTGGTATAACACAATATAAAATTTTCCTACTCAATTCGGATGTAGTTTAGCAGGAAACACTCAACCAACATTATAGGAATAAAATCATTTTGAATACCAAATAAGTACTAGCAATTGGTTTGTTCTTGCATCCACTAAAAAAGCCTCATAAATATTATTATTGTTTTAGAAACAACTGTACCTCACACTGTTTGGCTCACATTCAGCCGTTAAAACTGGCTTTATGACCTTATAAAATTAATAAATTATGTTTTTGTTACCATTTTTAAAATGTCCAAAGAAACGCCTCATATTTTTAAAACCAATATAGCAAAATTTTTTCAAACCTATATTTTTCTTAATAACTAAAATAATACTACAGTATGTAAGACAAAAGTAGACAGATAAAAGTATAACTATAATACCCTTCACATGACAATGACATAAAAATATTTTGAGTACAACATCATTACAAAGTGATCACTCAAACAATAAAACTAAAACACTTATAAAGGACTATTTGTGGGTTAGGTTGTTTCTGCTAAACTGTCTGCATATTATCCATCCTGCAGCTGTGATGTGTTAGGCATCTTCCTTATTAATATCCTCCTGTGTCCATATATATTAGCTATTCACTCCTAGAGTGGAAGATAATACACTTAAATTATTATCCCTAATGTTCTTAATATAATTATCATACATTAATTTCTATTAGATATTTAACTGAGTGTTATTAATTAAATTGTAGAATTCTCCTAAACATGAAAATCAAGGAATATGTGATCTTGAAGATGTACAAGCTGTATCATATGCTACAATTGTAAGTGTTATAATTTTTCATATTTTTTATGTATTATTTTACCAATCTTAATGATTCATTAAAATTTCAAGACCTCTGAAGAAATGATTCATGACACTGATCAAATGGCCGCAGAAAATCTAATGTATTTATCCCAAGATGTAGTGGGTTATACTGAAACAAATGAATTGGCTGATGACTTGAATGTTGAATGTGTAACTGAAGAAGTCATTACAGATGACTGGGTCCTAGCTGGAGGTCAGGAAAGGTAAACTGGGAATATTTAATTATTTTCATTACAATGGCAAGTTATGTAATTTCCCGATTAAAAGATGTCTACCATTTTAAAAAGACAAGAATGCTGTTCAGTAATTTTGAGTATAAGTACAGTCAGTAGTCTTGTGCCATAAAAGTATTACAGATTATATTTTATGTACTGAAATGTAATTTATAATTTCAGAGTGGAGGTCCCATTAGAACAGTTGGTGACCCCTGTGTCTGATATTAAAATTGAAAATGACATTGATGTTCCTTTGCCAACTGATCAAGTAAGTAAAATGTTTATTTAGTACTTATGTTTTAGATTTGCTGGATACTGTCTGTGTAGGCAGTATTGTACATACATATGCAAACATTACTGTGTTCTGGCTGAATGGGTGTTGTAGCTAGTGAAATTAATGGGGTAATAAGACTTAATTCACCTAAAAATAAGTCCTACAATAAATAATCTTTTGTCTCAAGATGATATGCACAAATGGTGCTGAGTAGAATACCATCGGAACTAGACCAATATTGTTATGAGTACTCATATCTATTAACATCAGGTCACCATATAACTTCTCTCGTCACTTCACAGAATAAAAATAATATATCATAGATTATTTCGTGTGTTGATTATTTTTATTTGCAACCTACACGTGGCTTAATTTCACATGGTGTATGGTTACAACGAAGCTGTACTACGTGAAGTGTGTTCGCCCAGAAAACTCTCATATAAAAACAATAAAAAAAACATCTAAATACTCTATATTCATTATTGTTACAAATGTAACGAGTTTATTTAAAGTAACCTAACGATTATCTTAAAAAGGATGAGTACACGGCGATGCGTCCATGGCCGTGTGACTTTTGCTCCCGTCGGTTTCGCAAGAAGGCTGCGCTCATGAATCATATGGTGGCACACCAAAACGATCGGCCGCACGCGTGCAACTTATGCGGCGTGCGATACGTGCGCAAGTGCGACCTTATGAACCACCTTAAGGTGCACGCGTTCGTACCGGAACATACCGACTCACTTGATTATGGTAAGCAAATAATTTTCTAGTAATATTTGTAATATTCATTTTATAATTAAAAAAAATCAATACCTTAGTAAAAAATACGGAAATACAATAAATTATTGTAATTTAAACATCACTATACTATGATAACTAATACTGGAAAGATAATTCTTTTTCCAGTTTAGTTAGGTTCTACTGCAGAACCTACTTTTTTGGGGCTTTGTAGCTAGTGAAATTACCGAGTTCATTAAGATTTCTACTTTTTCAGGACATCCTTTGTCTCAAAGCAATGACCTTAATGATACTGTTTATATCTTCTAAATTTGCACTGCATTGTGGCAAGTATATTGTTTATCACCTGTCGAATACTTGTACAGCCACCTCATGTTTCTTGAAATAAATAAAAATAAATAAACCTAAGCACATGTGTAACTGATAGAGAAGTATAGATAATATCTTTGAATTAAGGCAGCAAATAATAAAATAATATGTATGTAATCGTTACTTTAATTGATAGGCTAAATGAGATATTTTCAATACTAACTACTCTTAACAAATAATATTTAAAAACCATTAGTTATATTATTATTACAACAATAAAATTACCATGGAATAATATATTTTATTCACAGATGATGTTTTGACTGACGACACTCAATTATTGAAACCAAGGAAAAAAAGGGGTAGACGGAAAAAAAACCCGGAACCGGCCGAGGTAAATGACTAGTTCGAAAATGCCTGTAATAGTTTGGATGCTTAGATTTTACATTCTCTTTCTCTGCTTTCATGGTGGCTGACCCTTTGTCTCGTAAGACCTTAAACAATGATTCGTTTCATGACCCACATTGTTAGGATAATAAACACGAAATCATACCTGATTTTTTGGAATATTAACACGTTAAACGCCGTGGGGGTCACCGGTGACCCCCAGCAAAAAAATGTCTAAATCTTCTTTTGTGGTGTTAAAGACTTTTCCAACACTTTTAATGCCGGTTGTGTCACTTGTGATTTTAATTAAAAAAATGGTCTAAACCTCCTACTATGAAGTTATAGACTTTTAAAAACATATTCGAATACGATTTACTTAACAGAACAAAAACCTGCGAAGGCGTGTTGAGAAGTTTTAGTCAAAAACCCGCGGCGTTCAACGTGTTAAGGTATTATGTCTTTCAAGTGATGAACAATCAACAAATACATACATATACATATTTGCACACTAATATTTGGCAGCCGAGAAAGCTGCGTTTGTATTTTTTGTGCTTACAAGTAAGCGCAACCGCAGACTGTCTAGTTTCCAGCAGTAGATACCTGCTACCAATATGAAATTTTTATGCTGAGTTATAATCACAGTTAATTTTATAGAATGGCGTTTGGGAAAATATGACGTCCGCCCGTACACAACAATGGCAGCGTCGCGCACGGACGCCAGCGCCACGCTCACCGTCACCGCCTTCAGAGCCAGAGCCACCTCCTGCACCGCCTACTCCACCGCCTCCTACAGACCCGTCTCGACCATTTGTTTGCAGGCATTGCGGTGTTGGATTCGCAAGGGAAAAGGCGTTGCAATCCCACGCTAGGGTAATTTTTGTGTTCGACATATTTAATAACACTACGATATAATTAAAATATTGATAGCATTTGTTATAAATGAGCTGTAAACAACCCAATTAATGTTCCCACTATTGGGCCTGGGCTTTCTTCCAAAAGTAGAGTAAAAAAACATTTATTCACTTCACTGATCAAGTGCGGTTGGTGGATTTATTATATGGCGAATTTAATTATTTTGGGGAGCATTGGAAACTGATCGATTCACAAAGATATGTGCTCTGCCCATTACCACTTCAGCTTTGCGATTCGTAGCACATAATAATCAGAAGCGAATAATGGTGTGCTTAATTGGTTGGTTTGAGCAGATCCACGGGGGTGACTCACCTGTAGAGTGTGGAGAGTGCGGTGAGCTGTGCTGGTCCCGCGAAGCGCTCAGCATCCACGCTGCACAGAGGCATCCGCACGTCGCGCCGCGCACACACCGCGAGCCTTCGTACGAGTCAAACTCTGGTAAATACCTATAGTACACAAAATTTTAATGAACTTTAAACGATTGTGAATAAAAATGTATATGTGGTGACACAGTAAGTCTTGAGCATCCCGATATCGTGGGATAATACTGAGTATGTTTAAACTGTCAATTGTTACAGACCTAGTTGATTTTCGAAAGGATAAATTTGCTTGGAAAATTATAGAGTTTTTGCAGTAATTCTTAATTTTTTTAATGTATATTATTTTATGCCATAGTCTATAAAAATGGTTGAGAGACATTGTGATAAAATATATAAGACAATGAAATGGTTATACTATCATTATATGTAATAATGTGTTTGTGTGTAGAAGATTAATAATGTAAAAAAATAATGTGCCTGTACAGATGGCGACCTAGATTTCCAGATGTCGCCGGTAACACAGGGTGAGCGCGGCGTATATGACAACGTTCGTGGCCCCGAGTTGTTCTGTCAAGATTGTGGCGTTGCTTTCCAACGAGTAGATTTACTCCGACGCCATGTTGCAGCAGCACATAGGTAGGATTTCCTTTTCTACGACCATTTCTTAAATTAGATTTCTGTACTAAAAAGTAGCACTTGTAATATAAAAGAATATAAAGCATGTCTTGAAAATTTGTCAGTTAGCATTTAATAGTTTTTGTTTAATTATTATTGCAGCTATAAACGCCACGATAGTACGAGCAGCACATGGGGAGAGCATACGTGCGATGTGTGCGGGGAGAGTTGTACGGACGCGTTACAGCTGCTGGCGCACGCTGAGGGGCATGCGGAGAGGCATCGCCCCAACAATAGGTATTGTATCGAATCAATATTTGATTTCTTCTAAACCTAAAACTGGCCATTAAGTCCGTCTGCTTTATGCGCAGGATAAAACTAGCTATTCATTGGTTGTTACCTAGTTCAAATTGCAAATACTACTGAAAATTATTGGAGTTAAATATAGATCTTGATGAGATATCATTTGAGTCTTTGGTAAATAAAGTTAAAAATTTAAATTTTAAAGTTGATTTAATTTTCAGACTAAAGAAAATGAGTCGTGGAAGAAACAATACGTCAGGAAGTAGTACAAGACAATTTCCGTGCAGAGAGTGTGGTTAGTGTGACATCTAATAATTAATTATTATCATCATCATCGTTTTACCCTATTGACATTCGCTGTTAAACCTAGCCTATCCAGTCGATTTCAGCGTAACCAATTTGATGCTACGTATTTCCAACTTCGCGATTTCTTGCTCATGGTGCTTAGAAGTACAGACTTAAACCCGATTGCACCGCCTTTCACGACCCCGGTAGCGATCGACTTCTACACAATTGCAGATACAGATGTCCATTGGTTAAGATGATGATATTGACAAAAAGATATTGATTCATATAGATATCAGTTAGAAGTGCATTATATTACCTGGTAAATTGAACTGCAATTAATGATTATTAAAAGAACTACCGTGATGACGTCGATCTCGATTAATTTAACTGTGTATCAACTGTCGTTATATGAAGTGTGTATGTTATAGGTAAGGTGTTCGGATCACGTAGTTCACAACAGATCCACATTAGAATCCATACCGGCGAGCGCCCGTATGCTTGTCGATTTTGCTGGAAGGCCTTCGCTGATGGAGGAACCTTGCGGAAGCATGAGCGGATACACACTGGTATGTTTACACAGCTATAAATATTGTTATAATATACCGAAAATAATAATAATGCATTTAAATTTGGAATCATAATTTTTATATGAGTTACTTAACGACTGTAGTAATTTTACTATTATGCTGTAATATTTTCTAAATGTTGTAGGAGAGAAACCGTACGCATGCGCAGTGTGTCCGCGTGCGTTTAACCAACGAGTGGTCCTGCGTGAACACGTGCGCTCACATCACTCGGCACCAGATCGCCGCGCCAACGGTATTAATTTATTTATATTGTTTATTTTACAAATACTGCTATGGACGTCTATCGGCTGATAATAATTATTATTACAATTTAAAAATAATTAACTATTCAGCTTATTTTGCCAATCAGTTCGTTCTAAAAAGTTTTCAGAATGTCCAATGCACTTTTAGACAGTATTCACAAATAAATTTTTAAAGTAATCTATTAAATGCATTTAACGGATATGAAAAAGTATTCGTGGAAATGTTTCAGACATGTGATATAAGCTAAAAGATGTGTACTGCTAATCATAAGCCTCAGCACAAGTAAAGTTAAATAATAACCTGAATTTCATATTTTAGTGGTTACGATTTTAAAACTATTCATTACTATCATTGTGTCAGATTTAGAATATAATAGATAACATTTACTGCTATATATTAATTTATTAAATAATTTTCGCAGTCACTTTAATAGCCTGAATTTTTCCACTTTAAAAGTTAAAAAAAAAACATTATTACTGGTGATATTTATATTTTTAGGTGGAAATTCGTATTGTTGCGTAGTATGCGGTCGGAGTCTACATTCCAGTGTAGAGTTAGTACAACATTTGATTCAACATTGTGATGCAAACACCGCTCTGAAACGCCAGCCACAGGTAAGTTAATAATTGATTGTTGAACTTGTAACAATATTTTATAAATAATGAATAAAAAAATGAACTACATTCTAAGAAAAAGAAGTTATTTAATATTTTTGCACTTCAAATATTTCTTAAAATTGTACATAGAGCGGTCCCCGAAAATACAAACGCCGACGAAAATTAAAAACGGAAATACCATCACCGAAGCGAGAATGGGAAGAGGAGCCGGAACGAGGTTCGTCGCCGTCAGGCGCCTCCAATGTGTCGCCCACGTCGCCTGTCCGCTGCAACCCAGCACCGCTTCGTCGTAATACGTCACCACCTCGACGCAACATTTCGCCTCCTCGGCGCCGGCGGCGGCGCGTGCAGCCGCCGCCCCCACGACCCCGTATGATACATACCGAGGAGCGCAAACCTAAAACTAAACAGGTATTTGAGCAAGTCTATTTCTATGTTAATATATAATCTTGTCTGCTCTGTAATATATATGATCTTGTCTGCTTTTTAAATGTTCCTGTTTAATTGCCAAAAACATTACATTAGACCTGTGTTCATCAGTGGACATCTATCGGTTAAGGTTAAGATAATGGTGATAAAGTTATCAGTGCCAAATGTTACATTAATTATTTAATAAATAAATATAAAACATTTTTGTTCATTTAAAAACAGTACCTTTTCATTGCTTTTCTCTTAAGAAACAAGTTTGTTTATTTTTTTTTATTTTTTATTAATTTATTTATTTAACAAAAAAAAAACAAAATCATTTACTGATGACCCCACTCTAGGCAAACCTGGGGGTTCAAGTTAAAATTAAGTACATGTAATCTTAAAACTATTGATGGTAGGTCTCTGTTGCCGAAGACCTTCTGGGTAAGTACCACCACAGCTGCTATTTCTGCCGCCAAAGAGTGTGCAAATATTACTGTGCCCCTGGTTTGAAAGGCGTTGTAGCGGGTGAATTTAATGGGGTACTAAGACTTGTACTAACATAGATTTGTCTTATGTCTCAAGGCGACAAAAATATCATGATGCCTTATGTATCAACTTAACTAGCGCTACATTTTTATGGGCGGGCGTGTTACTTACCATCACGAACGTCCTGTTCGTCTTGTCGCTTTGTTGAATAAAAGAAAAGCTACTAAATATTTCCTTTCTAAGTATTATTCTTATGTCAACTTTTTGTAAATGAACTGAAACTAACCAAAAAGCTTTAATATGAATTATTAGCGCATCGCCTTTATTTATTGCAAATGTTATTGTTATTAACTCGCTAACACCATGGCACCAGAGACTAAAGTTTATTTATTATTATATTTATTCTGAAGTAACATTAATGATATTATGTTCGGTATGTTGTATTAATCTCAATTTTCATAGGTACGTGGTCGCCGGGCACAGGGGCATCCTGCGGACGATCTTCGCGCTATAGTTCCTCGATCCCCGTCGCCGGTGCCACCCACACCTCCACCGGCATCCCCTCCCTCTGCCTGTACAGCCCCGTCTCCGTGCTCGTCACCAACCCCGCTATCTCCGATATCAGGGCATTCTTCGACCGGTCCCTACAAATGCGAAATGTGCTCAATGGAGTTTCCTCGCCGCGACGCGCTGCTGCTTCACGTACCCGTACACATCTGACGCACGGACAAGCGACTACGAAGGCGCCGTAATCACTTTTTCCACGCTTCATGATGCTGTGTATGTAAAACTGTATAGAATAGAATTCTATACATTTTTACAATTGATGTAAAAAAAAGCAGTAAGTTTTAACCATATTTAGACTCCTCGTATCTTTAAAGAAAACATTTAAAGCATTGTTTTTTTCTTATTGAGAGCAATGTCTTAATTTTTTTCCATTAATGTGCAATTTAGTACCGAGATTAATAACATATATTTAATCTGTGGTTGCATAACGATGCCAAGCAGATGATGTTCATGTATTGATAAACGATAGGCCCTCCTATAACAATATGGCGCTAGTTGATAGAGTTGTCTATAGTGGACCACATTGATTGGTGTTTCAAATTTTTACCATTTTTAATTTTTTTTGTTATTTTACAAAAATGATGTAAATTATTAATATTATATGAAAATGTATATTGTCGTGTAAACATCTGTTTGATTTTATCGAAAACTTTTCGGTTTCTAACTTGCATGGTTTGATACCTGTTATTTTATGCCAGTTTCATAAAACTATTAACAAGTATCTTTTATAATACATTTAAACTTAACGTAATTGGTGTGCGGCTGGTTATTTTTTTTTTAATTGAAATACTGTATATGTCTGTACATACATTATTAGTTTTATCTCACTAGTGTTAGGATTTGTAAGCCTCGTGTAAATATGTCGATCTTTTAGAAAATATTGATTTGTATTACCGAGCAAAATTAAACTACAACAAAAGGTTATGTTTAGTATTATGTGCCACTTAAAGGAAAAGTTGTAAATAACCGATTTTTACGAGGTTAAATAAATTACATTGATTTTATCAGACTCAGCAGCAGTGTAAAGTATATTTTTTGTTTCTTTTGAAAGTATTGTCGTTAGTACTTTTCTTTTGTATTTTTTGTGTAAACGAATCTCTAACAATCTGCAATTTATGAGAGAGATTTTTTGATAAATTATTTCTCATGAAATTCTTTCCGAAATTTCCTTACAAAAAAAGATACTTCACAATTATTTGTTCTGACTTTAAGATAGTGATCAGGTAAGCTGTCAAGGTATATGGAGATCGAACTTTGTAAGAAACAATAAGTTAGTATTTAAATTGTATAAATGAAATATAACAAACTAGAAGCATGAGAATTATGTATTTTTATAACAATTTTATAATCCTGTTATATTGTATATTTTGATTAATTCTGTAAACACCGACAAAGCAAATAATACCGCGGTATGTTAACTGATAATTTTTTTTCTATCTGAGAGAAATGTCAAGTCCGTTGACACAGGAGTGTACGTTATAATTTAAGTTATTGATAAAAAACGCTTAAAATGAAATATAATATTAAAAAAAGAAACGGGCTATCGTCAATGCTTAACCAGTTTTATTGTTACTTATTCCCAAAGATAAAACAAAAAGGTTTATATATCTATCCTTTCTAATAACGGAATAATGTATAAAAATGTACCTTTATAAAGTTAAGAAAACGCTTAAACATATTTTTATATTGTATCAGATTCCTTTTTTTTACCAGAATTCGAAATCACGTTACACGAGAGCTTTTATTAGTTAATACTTTATTTTTTAACGAGTATAAAAAATTATGTAAAGATCGACGTATTTGTCAAATAAAATTAATTGTACACAGTTCTGGTATTTTATTGACTGATTTATCAATAACTATACTGTAAACAATGATGTAAACTTGTATATAACTAATTATAATTATGTGATTAAATGTTAACAAACGTGTTTCATTGATGTTTATAATGGAGAATAACGTATTCCCGCAAATTAAATTTTTAATCCATGTAAAAACCTGTTTTGGTACCGATTCTTTAAAGGATTGTATTTAAATTAATAGCATTAATAAAGTTAATAATTTTAACGCAATGCTAACAAAGTCAATATTTTAGATTTCTATAAAAAAAAAACTATATGTGTACGGTTAATAGTAAAATAAACCAATTATGTCAACAAAAACAACAGTTATTTCTATAATGGATAGTCTGTTAAGCATAAATACACGTCTGTGATTAAGATAAAAAGTAATATTCTTTAATCTCCATTTTTTTTTGTTGTAATATATGTGTTTAGTACTTTCGTTCTGCAGGTGATCTGTTCTATGGTCATCATCATCAGCGGATAGAAGTCCACTGCTGGACATAAGCCGCACTTGAATAACTCCACGTACAATCGGCATGCCGTCCAGTATCGCCGGTCACAATGAGCCGTCGTTTGTTATTTTTTTATATTATCACGCCTTTTTCCCAGTAGGGGTAGGCAGAGGTGAATAAACACTCACATTTCGCCAGATGTGGTCAGACTAGGTCCCATGTAACTAGGGGCCAGCCTGTTGCCACTTTATTGGGGCCACCACACACACACACACACAAAGAAGAATTCAGTGTGCGGGTTTCCTCACGCTGTTTTCCTTCACCGTTTGTATCTTGCTGTTCTAAGTTCACAAATGTACATAACTTAAATATTAAAGTCATTGGTACATGTCGAGTTTCGAACCCGCGACCTTCGGAATGAAAGCCGCACGCTCTAACTATCAGGCCAGCGAGCTACTCCGTCGTTTGTAGGGATTCATATAATCAAATTTGGGCCATTTACCACTACACATAACACAACAAGATTCTTGTTTATTAATTATCACGGTGCACCACGAACAGGTGAGGTGGGCTTGGATCTCGTGAGTTGTGCAGGGATTTAAAGGGTCCCTTAAATCCCTGTTTGTTCCATATTTTAGGTAATAGTATGTTCGCTGGCCTAATGGTTAGAGTGTGCGGCCTCCATTCCGAAGGTCGCAGGTTCGAATCTCGGCATGCACCATTGACTTTAATATTTTAGTTATGTACATTTGTCAACTTTAGTTACAACAGTGAAATATAAACGGTGAAGAAAATCGCGAGGAAACCTGCACATGAATTAGACTTTATTCTAAGGTGTATATGTGAAGTCACCAATCCGCATTGGGCCCGCGTGATGACTGTGGCCCTATCGCTCTCAGATCGAGGGTAGGCTTGTGCTCCAACTGTGAGGACGTAAATGGGTTGTTATGGAAATATATGAATCTATACGATTAAAGATCACCACTTTTCACATACTCATTACACGGAGTCCTTTCTTTGATTTGTTGCTACGACATAGCATTTTCTTTTTTATACTTTTTTTTACACAATGAAGCTACGAGACGAGCGAGTCGTTCACTTGATGGTGTTGAAGTGATAGCTACAACTGTTTGGCGGCAGATATAGGAGCTGTGGTGGTACCTACCTCTAGGTTGGTTGCTGGAGAGTGTCTCCGATTCCCGCCAACAGAGATCTACCACTAGTAACCCACGAAAGTTCCTTTGTTTCTTTTCAGGACGCGTCATTTTTTTGATAGCAAACGCTTAAATAATATGAAATGAAAATATTTACAAAAGTTAATTAGAAAAAAAATGATGAACGATCTATAAAATTCAAAAAATAAGTTACCTATAACCATACATATGTATCACGCCTCGTTCCCAGTGGGGTAGACGGAGACCACCTCTCTCCACTGACAAATAATAGGGGGACCGGAAAGTAATGTCGTTTCTGCGCATGCCAATACTTGATTGTCATTTGTCAGCTCATTGTTTTGTTCAGAGGCGTACCAAAGACATTGTGAGGTTATAGTGATTTCTTTACTTATAGACAATTGAATTACAATTTTTTTTTGTAATTTTGGGTAAAATGGCCAGCCAAATACCAGAAGAGGTACACATCCGGCATTGCATGCTCTTTGAGTTTCGCAAGGGAAATAACGCAACAGTTGCTACCAAAAACATTTGCGATGTTTATCCAAATGCACTGGACATTCGTAAATGCCAAAGGTGGTTTTCCAAGTTCAAATCGGGTAATTTTGATCTTTCCGACTCGTATCGATCAGGAAGACCATCAGCGTTAGACAACGACGTGTTAAGGGCGGAAGTGGAAGCAAATCCGTGTCAGACGATCGAGGAATTGTCAAACAGTCTCAACAAACCTTGGTCGACCATCCAAGAACATTTGAAGCAGATTGGAAAAGTAAGCAGAGCAGGTGTTTGGGTCCCGCATAATCTGTCCGAACAGAATAAGGCTAACCGATCAATCACATGCAACTTATTGCTTCAACGACACAACACAGAAGCGTTTTTTGATCGCTTGATCACAGGAGATGAGAAATGGGTCCTGTATGATAACCCAAAACGCAAAAGGCAGTGGCTCTCTCCAAATGAAATCCCTCGGAGTACTGCTAAGCCAGGTTTACACCCCAAAAAAGCGCTTTTGTGTGTTTGGTGGAGTATTCGCGGCATTGTTCATTTTGAATTACTGAAACCTGGAGAAACTGTTACTGCAGACCTCTACAGCGAACAATTGCAGCGAGTCAATCAATCTTTAATTGAAAAGTGGCCAGCGATTGTCAACCGAAAAGGCGTCATTCTCCAACATGACAATGCAAGACCGCACTGCGCAAGGCGAACTCTAGAAAAAATTAATGAATTGGGGTGGGAGGTGCTGCCTCATCCACCATATTCGCCCGATGTTGCACCATCGGATTTCCACTTATTCCGAGCGCTGCAACACTTTTTAAGTGGCAAAACATTTGCAAATTTGGATGATATCCAAAAT
Organism: Troides aeacus; assembly: GCA_033220335.2. Taxonomy (NCBI): domain Eukaryota; kingdom Metazoa; phylum Arthropoda; class Insecta; order Lepidoptera; family Papilionidae; genus Troides; species Troides aeacus. Next base: position 6,507,460 of record CM067270.1, read on the forward strand.
GCCATCTCTAGATATTTTGCCGAAAAACCAATTAATTTTTATCGATCAGGGATTGAAAATTTACTCACTAGATGGCAAAAGGTTATTGACAATGATGGGGAATACATCATTGATTAAAAATAAAGACTCGTTAAAAATGTATGTGTTTGTATTTAGCGTAAGAAAACGACATTACTTTCCGGTCCCCCTAATATAACCATGTACAAATCATTCCGCGTCGAATGGTCATATTCCCATGTCTAAATGTTAACTAGTGTTCACGTGATTGGCGAACAAACAAAACCCATTTTGATTATGTATATAGATTAATTCAACGAAAATATTTGAAATATCGAAGCAGATATAAAATTACTCCAATTATACATTTTTAAAAAAGTTTTTAATGATTTCTTTTATTTATAAGATAGAATTTCTCGATTATGAAAATTTAACTCATTTGGCATACTCAATTATGGTTTATTACCAACAAAGAGTATGTACAATAAAAAACTTTATTATTTAAAGGGTGTTTGCTTGGTTATGGGACATAGCTCCAAGTATTTAGAACCATAGACCAGTTTTAAAACCTGCTCCCGTAAATACCTCTCAACGCTATTGCGTATATAATTGAATTGAATATATTAAAATAAATAATCGGAAATATGTTCCACCAGTTATTATTATTATCATTAAAAACCAGTAAATGTAGGTTTTATTTTATCCTTAATAGTTTTTTAATGATGACATACTTTTATACACCAATTATTGTTTTCACACGTATAAAGAAAGGCCTATACTTCTCTTTATATGCTGTGATTGTTTTATTAGTATTTTATACCTAACCTACATATTTTCTGTATTTACTTACAAAAGATGTAATGCCATTTATTCGTTTTAATTATTTTAGTGCCTATATAAATTTATAATGGTGGCTGTAAATAATATAAAGAATACTTGTGAATTCGTTTTCGAAAATGCTTTAACAAACCGAAAAAAACTCTTTGAAAAAGCACTAATGTGTGCTAAAAATGGAAAAGTTCTTTATATATTGCAGGAAGAATTAAATGAATTACCTGAATTATCACAGGATTTAAATTTAGTGAATAGACATTATATGAAAATGATAAGTTTCCTTTATACGAATTCATTAGATGCATTGGTAGAAGGTATTTCAACATTACCTGATTGGCAAAATGTTCCTAATACAATAATTTTAGATAATTTGAATGGATATTGTGGTACAAGTAACTTGCAGAAAGCATGTGGAATTATCGCTCTACTTTTAGATACTTTAAAAAGTTGCTCTAATTTCTTGCGGACATCTTGCCATTTACATGTTTCTGTAGATAGTCAAGTGGTAGGAAATGAATACTGTAACATTCTAAATGAAGTTTACAATAATTAATTATGATTAAAAAAGGTTTTTCATCATTTTCATAAGATTATTTATTAGTTTATTATGTAACTATTAATGTTTTCTTTCAGTTTCTTTGAGTAATTGGTAAATAAGTATAGTTAATACATAATAGTTATCTTAATAAATAATAGTTATCTTAATATTGAATAATAGGTGAAATTAGCCAAAGCTAATTTCACCTATTATTCAATATTAAGATAAACTTCAAATAAGTGTCAGGGCCTGTAACAATTTTTTATAAACTTTTCTTATTTTCATGTATTTTATTAAAAAATAACAATTATTATTAAATATGTTTTAATAAAGTTTTTTTTAATCACATTGAATAAAAATTTCTTTCATTGCATGATTTAAAGGAAATGGGAGTGTTAGATTTCCACAATAGTAATTACCTTCTGAGCATTTATGCACCTATATCACAGATTTCAGTCTGATAGAGGTCTTCTACCTATGTTTATAGTTTATCTTAACATTTTTGGTTTCCCAAATCAGACTAAACTGCTATTTTATTTTGTACAAATGTAAGTGAAAAGATTTTATGGTAATTAAATATAAAGAGTAGCTCGCTGGTCTAATGGTTAGAGTGTGTGGCTTTCATTCCGAAGGTCACGGGTTCGAACCTCGGCATGTACCAATGACAATATTTAAGTTATGTACATTTGTGAACTTTAGTTACAACAGTGTGATACAAACGGTGAAGGAAAACATCGTGAGGAAACCCCGCACACTGAAATCATTGTTGTGTGTGGTGGCCCCAATAAAGTGGCAACAGGCTCACCCCCTGTTACATGGGACCTAATCTGATTACATCTGGCGAAATGTGGGTGTTTATTCACCTCTGCCTACCCCTACTGGGAAAAAGGCGTGACAATATAAAAAAAAAAAAACCTGATAATGAGAGGGATTTAATAATAATTTATAGAATGTAAAAGCTTATTATTTATATAATAATGTTTATTATTTACATTATAATAGTAAGTTAAAGAAAATACCAAATTGAAATAAAATATGTATAATACCTTCATGTCAAGTATAATTACAATTCTTTTAAATTTAACAAAACATCACTATGTACACAATTTTCTGGAATGAACTATGAGTGATACAAAATTCAGTAAGAAATTATCTATGACAATCACCTAAACTTTAAAACAATGTACAACAGAAAAAATACAAATATTGAAAACAAAAATAAATAAAATATGTAATAATTATGGCTGCCTTTCCCCATTTTTATTACTCTCCCCATAGTTTTTCCCAAAAATCCTGAACTTCTGTCAACGTCATCATCAATTCCGCGTATAATGTTATCCTGTATTCTTACTTCATTGCCAATCTCTATTGACATATGTTTAAGTGTGTTAATTTTACCACTGAGTTCTTCCGCCATTCTTTCATTTTCATATTCCAGAGCGTCTTCTGTTGCAACCCGCGGTACTGGTTGATATTGGTAGCCATCACGGGCTCTCCGCATACTGCTTCGCCCCGCCGTAATGAAAGTATAATTGAATTCTTTAAATTTTACAGTTTTCCGGTATTAGAGATTGAATTCTAAAAGTTACGAGCTCCTAAAAATTTTTAATAATCACAAAATAAATTCAATTTGCTCATGAAACGTCAGTGACGTTTGTCTCTATTGACACGATATTCATGTCATTTCCACAGACTCAAAAGAGCCAAATAACTGTTACCTAATTGTATAATCTTAGATCTATCCAGTCGGCATCAAAGCACCGTGGTGAACAGGATTTCATTAGGAGCTCTCTTACGAGTGTATAATCTTGGAGTATATAACAAAATTCTGACTGGTCCAAGAATTAGGATTATCAGTGAACATGTGTAATAATAACGAATGTAAAAATTATTGAAGAAATTTATTTCAAATAACAACACGTACATGCGTAATAAGCAACAGGTTTTTATTATTACACAATTAAAATTTCCAAGAACTATCTTTATGTTATGTGGAAATGCTTTTGCATACATGTTTTCGCAGAGGCAAAGACAGGGATCATTCCACGGTCGTCGCTTTATGGCGGGATCAAGAAAACACTTCCGCGTATCTCCGCAACCTCGCCAGTGCGGCTGCACCGCGCAGCTCTATCTCGGGAGGAGAGACTCCCACCTCTGCAAGGGCGCGCCGGATCATACAACACAACCTCCTCTCAGCCTTTTATCGTCACTTGGGCAACGGATCTCTCCGAATCCGTCACTGCCGGCTATAGGAACCACAAGAAAAAAACTCTTTTGACTGCCTGCGGCGGATGTGGCTTTGGGCTTCGCCGCCAACCGTTCTACATTACGAGGATAGAGAGCGTCGGAACGTAATACCGACATTCCTTTTCTCTTTAGGCTCCACTTTGTTGTCGGGTAGTGATAGCAGCGGACCGCATTACCGATACCTCTGTCTCCGCGACTCCACAGTGCAAGCCTACCACTGCAGCTCCCGGCAGACATCCGAGTTGAGCTTATGGAGCGGCCGCCTCGGGTCTACCGAGTAAGTTTCTCTTAGCTACACCGTGGGTGACCAAGCCACGGCTGCAGAGGCCAACTGCCACGACAAGATGAGAACCTATTGGGGGTGAAGTCCTACAGTACTTACCATTGACTTATTTAAATTATGTATTAAGCATGTTTTTATAACGTGGAAGTAACAGATCGTCAACCAAATTATTATCTTAATATTCATGATAACATAAAACCTTAATATGGCGTAAAAAAAAAAAACGTAAGTTTTATTAGCAAACTTATTTTCAAATAAATTTAGCTATGGAGCTGTCATGACGATTTCCTACTAAGTTATTAAGTTTGTAATATTTGTCTTCACAATTACAGATCCCTTCAAGAAATCAAATTGTCTAAAGATAATACATGCAAAACAAAACGAGGGCGTTAGCGGATTAATGCTGATATCTTAAAAAAGCAATCAAGTCCTATCGAATGCGAGATTGTCCTTGTCAGGCAGAACTGTGCATCATATGACCATATCCCAAATATCGAGTGGTCAGGCTATCACTTATCTAAATATTGGACAAAAATCTATAGCAGTTTGTTGAAACGTCAAGTTTGACAATGTTTTCAACTCGGACTCATCACATTATTTCAGCCATATTAATGAAAGCAATACACTGCGTTAATTTCATAAAACCTACTCTCCCAAGTCTACCATAGGATTGAACAGAGAACAAAAATAATTTATTTAGTTTTCTCGTCATAGAAAATTTATTCTTCTTGCGTATTAAGTGGGCGTCATATACAGTTAAGAAACCATGTGACCAGCCTAAGGTGGTCACCTTTGTTCTCTTTGTACTTTACGCAGCATTTAAGTGAACGAACATTGCTGTTCTCCGTTAGTTAATTAAGCGCTAGAAATGGTGAAATTACTATGGCGGCATTACTATTATTTAGTGGCTAAAGTAACATCACTGGAATACAAATGAATTATTGACACAATAAAAGGTGCTCATTTATTCTCAAGACATTTACAATACAATGACACAAACGTTCAAATAATAACATCATAACAGAAACTTGAATTTATAGTATTCAGATATATTTCTTTTATCCTACCTAAAAATTTTTTATATTATATTTTTAATCTTAAACAAAGAAGTATGTATACTTTATTACTATGATGCTAGACTTTATTGTGCCTTTATATATTTACAATTATTCCCGGATCAAATCGTGATTATTATCATTCAAAGGCCTAGTCACTGGCTGATAATATCATAGTATATAATTTTTATCTACAGTGGATGCAAAATCAGTTCACAATGAGACCATAGATATTAACCATGCTTGCCTGGAATACTCTAGCTTAAATGTATGACTGCTGTAGCACCACAGCAAGAGATTTAGACTACCATCTGTATTTCTACGACATATACATCTTATTCTCCTGAATTGAACTGGAGACCATATGTTACAAGTTAAAAAAAGTATGCACTGTGCTACAGAGCCAATTAATAATATATATATCTAGACTCCAACAATAAAAGATATAATCCATAAAGAGTAGAAGTAAATCCGTTAAACCATACTAAAGTAATCATATTATAAAATATTATTTACAACTTGCTTACAATTATCAACACTTCACTACAGACTTTTGCAATACACCCACAGGAAGATCATGATGTGATGAAATCCACATCACCCTAATTAATGATTGTTTAAGTCGGGGTATATAAATCATACAAGTATTTCCCTTTGTAATTGACCACCATTATTTTATACTTCTATGTGCATTGAAAATGGTTTAGTGCATTAATTCATGATGAATTCAGTATTTTCCCCGTTCAATAACGGGCAGTGAACATAAGATTTCTTTAACTATTATTGTTCATAAATTATCTTTATCGTGTTGAATCACCACCACAGACACTGTGTACAAACACCACTGCTGTGCACTATAATTCAGTTATGTCAAGTCAAAATGTTTTAAAATTTCATCCCAGTTTCATTCTTGTGCTTTACTTGCTTCTGTTATTGATTCATACTGCTCCTTATCTAGCTCTGTCATTGTAAAGCTGCCATCAGGTAACAAGAGAACAACACGCCTTGTGCCTCCTGAGAAAAAAAATCAGTGTAAATTGTGGTATTTTTAGACGCGAAAATTAAGGGTGATATGTAGATAATTTACAGTGATAGGACAATGAACAAACTAATTTCAACATTAGCCAGCGGGCCACTTCTTCAAGTAAATTCTGAATGCTTTTATAATGCCTTAAAAGTGTATTATAGGTAAAATAATTTAAAAAGAACTCACCAGGCGAGGGTAATTCAGCCTGTACCAGCTGTGCAATGACCTGTGTTGCGTCCTCTCCGGGCTCGCCTTCAACTTGCACGGCGACTTGTTGGAGCGCTGGCGCCGCTTCACCACCAGGAATTAATTGAGCTAGTTGGCTTGGATCAATCGCTAGCACATCCTAAACGTAAGGAAAATGATGATCAATAAATAATTGAAAATTACATCTTACAATTATTTGTGTAATGTAGTTATCTACAACTCTTACAAATCCTATGTTATTCAATAATCTCACCTGTCCATCTTCTCTAGTAACGTACATAACCCCATCGCCGTCAGTTCCAACAGTACCCTCCACACCTTCCACTGCCCCTTCAACACCTTCCGCAGCAACTAATAATGTCTGTCCTGCCTCATTTTCACCAGCAACCTTAAAGATAAATCATTGTTTATCATTATAATCAGAAAAAAAGACAACCACTACTAAACTATTTAAATCTGTTAGAAATGTTTGTAATAGATGAATTCATGATAGTTTGTATTTTTCTCAAAAAAGTTAAAAATATACTTTAATTGTGATTACTAACTTGATAGAGGACCCCATCTTCTCCTCGGATCATGATAGGGGGATGGCCGGCGTGTAACAGTCCTACCTCTTCACCATCATCGACGCCAACCCCTTCTTCAAGAAGTTGTTTTACTGCACTAGCTTCAACCTTCACTTCTGTCTGTGACGAAATATTAAAAATTAGGGCCGACATAGTAAAATAAAAAGTCAGAATTTTTTTCTAAATGTGAACAAAAATAATTCAAGAATATTAAATGAGTTTGTTATAAATGAAGACTTACTCCATCTTCGTCTGTAAGCACAGGTAGAGATGGCTGAGCCCCGTCTCCCTGTACTAGCATCCCTGTTGTACCACCCGGAGACATTTCCACCTTGAATCATACAACTTCAAATGAAAAAAGTCGATTGGTTGAAATATAATCTTGGTTACCAGTAACAATGTAGCAATTTCACATAAGATGCTCGATAAAAATAACATAAGTGTACATATGTGAAGTCTGTGTACCTTCATAAGCATGGTATTGTGCTGCGGCGGCGGTGTAGGTGCTGGTGGTGGTGTCGGTGGTGGCGGCGGCGTAGGGGGCGGAGTGGGTTCGCCTTCTGCTCGGGCTAATCGCTTTCCCGAATATGGGCACAGTGTGAGCTCGCGATCTGGACTGGGTGGAGGCAATGGACCCAGGTCGCGGGGGAAAGGATCCTCTATACCGTCCGATGATTCCGATGATGCGTCCGACTATAAAGAGATTTATAATAATCCAATGAATTAAGTAAAAGTAGTCACATAATTCGATTTGATTAGTTTCTAAAAAAATTTTCACTTTGTCAAAGTCGAAGGAGATTGTCTTGTCGCGTATGCGCACTATGTTGCCCGCCGCAGTAGACACCGAGTAGCCGCCACGACCGCGCCCGCGGCTCGAGCCCCCGCGACGTAGCAAACTATCACCCTGTTACAAAAATTAAATTTTAATTTTCTTTAAAATTTGATTTTACAATCACTTTCAATCATCATATATGCACAATAATTGTGATTGGAAAAACCAACTTATGTAAAAACGGAATAAATATATAACCTAAACCAGGCAAGGCCACAGCTCATTTGTTGTACAATAATGTAGGTTAGTGATCATAATGAAAGTTTTAACAAACATGTGACATATACCAACCTGCACTTGGCCAGTGTGGAGGATAAAAAGACCTAAACTCTGTTTCTGTGAGAAAAGGCCAAGGCCCAGTTGTGGGAACGTTAAAGTATCTGTTCAATAAGAATGATAATGTTCTTATCAATAAACGCCATTTCGTTATTTTTCTGTTTAGAATCATATTATCATATATTGTCTGTTCCTTGTAAGAAGAAACAACAAAACACTTATCATGCGTATGAACATAATCTAATTTATCTCAATTTGTTTGAAAATACACATTATGTAAGTTTTTTCCATGATTATTATGATCAATAAAAAAAATGTGTATTTTATCTACTTTATTGTTCTTTACCTGTGCAAGTTTTTTGTTGAGAATTGTGACTGGAGACTTGCCCTCAGATTGTCCATAAGGTCTTTGTATTGTACGTTGTATAATTTTTTGTCCAGACGGTGTAAATATTGTCTTTTCGGTAACCTGTTGTCCACTAGACCCATATGTTCTCTTATGCTGGTGATAATAGATTTAAACAACTTAAAATCATGAATATAAAAAATAAAAATAAACAATATATTTATTTTTATATTTACAATAGCTTAACATTTGACATTACACACAATGTTAAGTGGCAAAACATGCCTCAACTGACAGATTCCTGCTCTCTTATAATAGTCTAGTTATTATACATTGACTGCTAACACATGGCATAGCTATTATGGCAGCACATTCGAAAAAACCCTACTACAAACCAAACTCCATAGCATGTGACCTGGAATTGTATAAGGATCTCTGCTACAAATATCGAACCACTGTGCTACAGAGTCAGTTTTTAAATTATGAATATCTCAGGTCAATTTAGATGACTATAATAATAATTTCCGTTTTTTATTTAAAAATGTAAAATATACCTGTGATGATAGTGGTGTTCGTATCGGAGAACTCTTTTTACTCTCTTCAAGCTTTTTCTGCTTAGCAGCTAATATTTGCTTCCGAATTACATCCTGATCAATATTTAAGCCTGGACCTAATTTTCCCGGTGAATCAATTTTCATTATACCAGAGCTTTTGGACATTATGTACACACCTAAAAAGAAAATTATTTTGATTTTGTGTCATTATTTTTATCCAGTTAAATATCACACGCAATTTGCTTTTGCAGACTATTCCAATTACTGTCCATCATGAGGATATATAAGAATATTTATATTTAAAAATGTGTGAGCAGAAAATAGAGGATGAATAAATTTTGAAAGTGAGTTGTGTGATCTCAGAAAATCGCTACACACACCATGAAAAAAAGTTGCCGTGTTTACCTGTGGTAAGATTCGGCATATGTTTCGGATCAACTTTAATTACCCCCTTTATATTTGGCATTCCTTTACCACCAAGTCCAAGGGATTTCACAAGATCTGGATCTAATGAGGACTTTGGAGATTCCATACCATTGCCGTTCAGTATCTTCTTCTCAGCTGAAATTGCCGAGAATCATAAACAACCATGTTTTATTTCAAATCTACTTTAATTTTTGAATGTAGAGTTAATATAAAACATTGTATGTTGGTCTTGGTTTATGTAATGTAATAGGACTTCAACACGAAATTTACTGTTCAAAAAATTTTTGTAAAAATATTACCTCTTGGAGATTCCGAATCGGAATAATCCTCCTCCTCGCTTGACAGTTCCTTCTTTATTTTCTTGGCAGCAGGCTCATCCTCAGCGCCGCACCACGCCTTCACTTGATCTAATGCACGAACTTTACTAGTCCGTTGTAGACGTCTGTGGAACATTAAAAAAAATATTAGCATAAAAAAATTTTCAAGATCAGACAACTGGTCAACTTATAAATATTGTTTAGTCACTATAAAAACACAGTGCCCTAGAAGTTTGTATTTCCTATTGTAATGATCTAAAATAGGAGTAATTAATTAGACTGACGTCATATGCAACAGTTGGCTGCTTATATTGGACAGAGAACAGCTGAATATTTGTTTGTTATGCAGTTAGATACATGTTAACACTTCACCCTGACCCCATAGGTGTTATTTTGTACAGCTATCAGGTGGATTATGATAGTAACAACTGTTAATTAAAATTGTGCTTAGAAACTCTTTGGACAGTACAGATATGAACAAGTAATAGTAAGAAAAAACATAAAAATAAATGTTTTTAATTTGCAGAATTTTTCACAAATTTATTTTTTAAAACAATTGCTATGTTTACAATTTATCTGAGTATTTATCTTTTCTCTTTGACTGAAAATAAAGTCAAGTAGTTTTTGAATAGCTAACTACTAGAGGAGTTTACTTTATACAGGTAAATAAGCACTGTAATCTCTAGCTTGGTAAACCTACATAAATAATAATCTCCCAATTCACTCAAAAGGTACACTTCTTCTACAACAATAATTGTAATGGATAATCAGACTATTAAATGATTAAGTGAGCAGGATAATGTAGTGCTAATTGAGACAAATCATGATATTAGTGTATTAAAATGAATAAAACACAATCTTACCCAGATGGGGAAATAATGGGGCTATCCGATTTCTTAACCATTTGCTTTACAAGCTGTGGCATGGGTGTGTTCATTTGTTTAACCTAGACAAAAGAAAAAAACTAAATGTAAATAATTAATCAAATAACTATATAGAACAATAGTTTTGTAACCTTCTCTATCATCATCATTATCAGTTTTATCGACTGCTGGATATAGGTCTTTCCCAATATGTTCCACCAAATGCAATCCTCAGCTTCTCACATGTGAGATTGCCCTATTATGAATCTTATCAAAAATACAAATTAAGAAAATTCATATCCAATCCTTAAGTCATAATGTTTTATATCATCTTACTTAATTGATGAATGTATCTTATACCTGCACTGGATGTTGTTGTTGTTGAGCTCTCAAAGCTTTTAGTTCCTTCTGTCGGGCTAGTTGCTTCTCAAATGCCTCAAGGAGATGTTTGCAAGTCTCCATATTGTCAACAGGCTCCCAAGTATTCTGTTCACTGCATTAAATCAAAAGAATTTGCTACACTATTTATTATGAAAGTACACCAAGATTTTATTGTATATGCATAAAAAACATTTCCACTGCACTTAGTTATTCTATATAATTCAATGTATTTAATTTCCATTTAATTAATCAAATAAACAAAAGCTATCAAATTTTTAAACTACTTTGAGGGTTGCTAGGTCCAGAAACATTTGCTAAAACTTTAGAACTAAATAAAAAATTACTATAATACTAAATTATTCTCCTTAATTTTGCTATTTTGGAAATATGTACCAAAATCAAAGAAATATACACAGCTTTCAGACTTTCAGCTTATTGTAAAAATTGAAACATTATTCAACCTCGTTGAATTCTCAAAACATACACAATATATTTTATCCTCACATATGTAAAATGTAATAAATAATTACTAAAAATACATACAAAATACCTTTCCTGCAATATTTAATAAAAAATATGGTACACTAAAAATGTGATATAGTTAACTAATTTACATTTTTTTTTATATTTAGAGATAATAGTATTTGTAATACACACAATCATATAATACTAATGGTAACTTTCTGATGCTATAGATTGTTTAAGTAGGTATCACCATGTGACCTATTTTTGCAACCCTAATAGTATTTTAGGCATTACTTTGTTCTGGTTTAAATAGTGTTGTTAGTAAACTTACTAGAATAATAGAATTTTATGTCTCAAGACAACAAGCATAATGTTATGCATTATATATCACGTAACAAGCGCCACATTGTTACAGACCAATGTATCGCCTACCATCAAGAGTTTGTCTTGATCATTGGGTCTACTAACTAAATTAAATAAAAATATTAACTTACTGAGGATATCCTTCCCACTTCAGTAAATACTCATACTGCTTACGACGCGGATTAAATCTTTTGGCAAGAATCTTCTCTACAACATATTCACCCGCTTCTGCAGGGTCGCCTCCTTCGCGTTCAGAGCGTCGCGCTATCCGTTCTTCCGGTGGTACTCTTTCTTGTGCATTCCGTACAGATTCTTTATCTGTTAATTCCTACAAAACAAAAAAAAAACTATACTTGGCAAATATGCAAAATACTGTTTTAATAATAAGGTAAAAACTAAATAATCTTATGTATAATAGTATATATTTTACACAAGGATGTCAGACTGAACAACCAAGGAGATACCCATGTGCTCTTGAATTAAGCCATTGGTATTTTGACTGAATTTGGACCTTTTCTACTTGCTTAATTTCTGATAAGAATTAAGGACAATTTACCACATTGACTTATTTGTTAGAATGTGACTTTAGATATTAAACTTTGCGACCTATATTTCGGAATTTTTAAAATAGTCACAAAAAAGCTCAAAAATCATTACGAAACCACTGATTTCTGAATTTGGTACTATTATAACATTTCTTTTATTTTTAAATGCAGACATCAAATAAACAAACTAAACTCTATAATAAACTTGTAAAATGATAAAGAAATTAATTACCTTAGACTTTGGAGCCTGGAACGTCACTGGTTTAGATAATAGTTTATGAGCAGAACTAGCCTTGATGTCATCACTTTCTTCTCCAGATGGCAGCATTTCAGTATCTTCCTGCAAACCATTTAAAAAGGTCAATTTTGGAAAATCAATGAACACATGTTCTTAATAAAATTACCATATAGAAAAGATTAGCCAACATACCACTCTAGGTATTTTCCGAGGTCTTCCTCTTTTCTTGACTTCTGGAGGCGGCGCTTGAACAGGCACTAGTTGGTCTTCAGTCTTAACCTCCATCTAAAAAATTAAATAATGTAAAACATTGTCATGACAAAAAAGTGATTGTTTTATTACCAGAGATTTTATAACTTTTGTATAATTAGATTTTTAACATATATTTATATAATTTCATATAGATCAGATTAAAAATATGATTTAATTTGAAATAAGAAAATTTGTACAGAGCTTTAGGAACAAAAAGCCTTTGGTGTACCCAAATGTCATCATTAACAATAAATACTAAAATTTTGCAATTTTTGGGAATGTTTGCCGAATTAAAACTATAGTTTTGTTATTAAATTACATACGCAATTTTCAAAAGTAGTAACTTACAACTTTAGCATGAGCAAATTTAGATAAAGCCTGAACATTTGATCCAGCTGTAATCCAGGCAGTTCTCTGAGCTTCGGGCATGCGACACCATTGTTGATACAGTTTCCAGCTATTATCAGCATTTGATGTAGATCCATCTCGGGCAGAAGAGCACTTCCACAGTAAAAATGCCCATACTTGAGCTTTGCTTTCATTCTAAACAGAAAGATTAAAAAATTGACTATAAAAGCAACTTCATAGCGAATTGTATACAAAATATTAAAAAAACACCTAACAACTTACGCTGTCCCTTACAGGTGATTTGCCAATGCAGTTGCTGGCTTCCTTGTGCTCTTTGAATTCTTCAATAAAATGAAATGCTGAATGGCATTGGCCACAAACCAGAACATCAAGAGTTGCCATTTGTTCATGTGCTTCTGAAATCAAAAACAATTACTCTCAAATACTTACAACGCATTTTTTTAAAACGAAGATTTAAATTATAAATATTACACTTTCTTGATAGACTTCTATTACCTTTAAGGGCAGTTGGGTTTTTAGTTAATTCTTCAGGATTTCCCGCCGTAACTTCTTCAGCAGAAGGCGATTCACCTTCTTCTACAGTTGTCATTGTAATTGCTTATTTTAACTGAAAAATTTCAGTGAGTAAATAGAGAACTAGTTAATTTATGTGTATATTTGCTATATTTTCCTAAATATAACCTTGTTAAAATAGGCCGGTGTCTTCCCGCCAACTCATTTAACATTATTTTACAGCCTAATTATCGATGATTTTGACCACCTTTGAAAATATTTTTAGTTATTTAATTTATGATATCACTTTAAATTTAAAATTATGTACTCACGGCAATTCTACTATTTAATTCAGAATTTCTATATACGACACAAGCTAGGGACGCCTAGCATATTGCTGTATTAAGTTATTTCACTGTTATAAATGCAGACAAAACAGTTTATAACACGGCTAATGTACCATTAAAAAGTTGTTTTCTTAATAATCTTGAATTACACATAACACTTACCAAAACAATGTCAAATTTATACTTTTTTTTTCACAAATTATTTCACTATATGAACACAACGAAAAACGGAACAACTAATGCAAGCATCAAATACTTTATGAAGGAAAAAAACCATTCACCGACAAAGTCTCGAGGCCCCCTGGCGGACGCCGACATTTCCTGTTTTCTACGTACAAAGATATCGGAACAGCCAATAGTAGAAGCGTATTCCTACCAATTAACCAATCACCGTAGAATAACTACACGAGCATATCATAACAGACTTAGTGTTAAAAGCTTGACGAAGTCTTTCACCGACATTTGATTACACCGACATATTTCACCGACAAATAAAAAAATCACTCAATACGTAATTCCGAGGTTAATTTTTGGAAATATTTAAAAGTGGTATACAATTCATAAGAGAATTTCATAATACATATTTAAAAAAAGTTATGTTGTGTCGAAATATTTATAAATGATTATTACATTAATAACCTTAGCAATGAGAACGTAAATATATTGATATCATTCTTATGTTGTTTTATTGGTAAGCATAATTAATCCATTACTGGCGATATAAAAAATATAATATTAAGTAATTTACAGTTATTATCTCGTCATTAAACAGATAACGGTAATAGGAAACGATGAAGACTATATCACTAAAATCATTTGTACGCGATTTACTATAAATGAAACGTTCGATTTCTTAGACTAGTAAACTTATTCCTATATATTTATATATATAATCTTATACATATATGTATCTATATATAACTTAATAGGTTTCAACATTCAGAAACTGAACAAAATTAGGTTGTCATGATTGTTACTTGCGACTTGTTCCGTATACGATTTATAAATGTATACGGAAATTAGTGACGCTTATATGTTACACAACATGAAGAATCCGTTACCTTGTTAAAATTAGATACTTTCCAATTACTATATTAAAAAGTAGTCATTTATTGATGTATAGTATTTTACACTTTCTTTAAGATAGATGACATTGCCTCTCATTCTCTTAAATAATTCATTAATTATTTTCACTATTGTCATTATTGTGGACATATTTTCAATAAATCGCGTATAGTTAGTTATGTAATAGATTATAAGAGGTATAATATTAAAAAAATGAAACTCTTAGGCATGCATAATATAATAGTTCTTTTAATCAATCATAATTTCTAACGAAAATATTAAATTTGGGATAATTAAAATTGTATTTATCTGCGGATACTACATGTTTTGGCTTGCTTATTAACAAACAATAACAAGTAACCACACTGAAAAAACTGAACAGCGCAAGAATTAATATTACTAAAGCAAAAGACAGTCACCATCAACAAATAAATAAAATTTTATACGTTTTTCAGTTTATATTTACTGTAGGTACAATTTTTTAAAAGTAATTTTGTATTTCATCAGAAGCTGTAAATTATAATGATATCTACATTAAGCAATTCGCTTTTATCCAATGCTAAGTGATTCAAGTATTTGCGAGAATATAATTGCTCTGATAAATAGATATGTTAGGTATAAAAGTAATATTGGTTGCCATTTAATAAACTTTAATTTATAAGTAGTTAAATATTTTTTAACCTGCCTAGATTCTGGAGATGTAAGCGTTTGCAAGCCATTACGACTCTTAAATCCCATTTGATGACTTGTTATTTTTAAACGCATTAACAACTACCGTTTAGCATTTAGTTTAATCATAGTATATATTGTACAATGTAGATAGGTAGAACGTTTATTTATTTGTAAACATATCTTTTTGATTAGTTGTATTAATTATTAAATGTAATACTATTGCGTTTAGCCAAAACTTAACAATACATATTTTAATGCAAGATATAAAAATTACTAAATTGTCACAATGAAGGGGTATTGCTGCATAGAGGTCAGCAAATGATCAAAAAACTCATTACAAGTGTTTGTATAAGTTACGGTTAAGACTTTTCTAGCCGATAAATTACATACTTAATCCCGGTG
This sequence comes from Troides aeacus, assembly GCA_033220335.2. NCBI lineage: Eukaryota > Metazoa > Arthropoda > Insecta > Lepidoptera > Papilionidae > Troides > Troides aeacus. The sequence goes on from CM067270.1 coordinate 6,523,419, forward strand.
GAGTATATTTATTTAATCCTTCTCGTTTGCGAAAGGATGTTTTTATATACCGATGTTTACCATGACATTGGCCCATGACGGTGAGTTTAACTGAAAACACAATAAATAAAAGAAATTACCTATTATATACATACGAATTTTATAAACATCACAGTCTAATGCCTTTGAAGTGTAGCGTCTGCAATAAATTCAACTATCTTTTTTTTTTATGTATATTAAATTATTTATAGATTAAAGTAAGCTTATGATATCAAATTTGGTTCAGTGAAGATTCCGTCAAAATCTATATAGCCATTTAGCGATCCGCCAGAACGAACTGACAAACAGAAAAATGTATATTATAATCTTTACCATAAGTATCCTGTAAACAAATACTACAAAAACTTTAAATAGTTTGATATTTGGTGAAACAAAATGTTGGATCATCATTTATTAATGAAGATCAAAATAAATGATTTTTTTATAAAAAGCCTAAGACAGCAATAAGAACTTTAGAAGGACGCTAAATATTATTTGATTTATATATATCTATATATAGATCTGGCAATTCACTAGAGTAAGTAGAATTTTATTGTGCTCAAACTTGCTAAGAATTGACGTTTGCCTAAAGGATGAAATAAATAATATTCTTTTGAAAAATGAAAAATTAAAAATGCTTTTCATATCTACAGTTGAAGTGATCTTTATAGTAGTAAACGTGCCTTAGACAGGTGATTCATTGAAACATCTATATCCGGTGAGTACCTGAAGCAACCTGAAGGTGACATTCACCACTTCACCTTCGATCGAGATTTTATATTATATATGATTATATACTATGCCCTGACAATTTCATACAGGTAGATGTGCACACAATGGTACACTATAGCCTGGCATCCAAAACAGCAATTTAAAGATATTAACGAAGGCATTCAGCAATCATTCTCTTGAACAATTTATCGGCTTCACCTAGCACGTGGTTGACAGTGGGTGTTTCTGCGATACTGCTCTCTTTCTTCAAAAGCATCATCATAGTTTTTTAGCCAGGGAACATATGCCCCCGCAGGGATAGTAGATGAACAGCTGCTTCAGTCTCACTGCCAAATTGGCTGCGAGAACTAAAATATTAAGGCTTGATAGGGAATAAAGGACCCAGCGCGGTGTTCTTGACTATGAATTGCTTTATGGTTCATCCCAGCTTGTCATTGATTGTCAATATCCCCCGCTGGCTCCATTCCTAACACCGAAGGATTTGATTCAACAACAGCCTAAAAAAGAGTTACAGGCCATTCTTTTCCTAGGAAAGAGCATAAGAGGCCTTGATTTTGAAAGTGGTATAAGTCATATATTTCTTATTGATTATGTTATTTTACTAGGATTTGAAATGAAATAACCGTTAAACTAGATTTTTAAAATTTTTGACTTATACCACTTTCATAATCAAAGGCTCAAATAAAATACTATTCCAATAAAAACAGACTCTAGGATCCGGAGTTCTTGTTTTATTCCTGTATTTATTATTTATTTATAGAATTTAATTACTTTCGAATATATGCTCGTATAAAAAATTAAGGTTTTTTTGTGATTACGGTTTTAAACAATTCTATAATAAAACATCACCATATTTTTGAAAAATTTTTTGGATTGCTGTTTAAAAATTGTTTTGTGAAAGCGTAAACTGGGTATCCTAGTTCATTCTAAGTTTTGTCGTTAGTAATTTAAATAAAAAGAACCCAATATTGCGTGTTTTACGGTCAGTGATTTTACAATGCTATACTTATTTTGCTAGAGTAAAAATGACCTCTTAAAAAATTACCTTAAATTATCGGTTAAGATACGAACTATAACTACGATGTATCATCATCAACGCTTTATGCCAAGCCATGGTTTTATTTAAATTCAGAAAGTCTCAAATGTTAACAGTAACGAGGTTTTGATTTTGCCGTTTAATATCATTATGCACATAACATGGTTTGAGCAGTTACATTGCATCTCAGCAACGACTCCGAGAAAACAAGTTCTAAATTGTCTTGTTCCCCACAAGAGCTTTCCATAATAAAAACATTGTAAAGTAATAGATATACAGCTTCTTCATATATAGAAAAATATTAATAGAAATTTAATAATGCCTTCATTACCTTGATATTCATTTAATCGAAAATAAAATTTTTATTCTGCTCCTACGTCTAAAAGTTCATCAAGAAATAGAATATTTATTAAGCAATAATACTAAAGAAATACTATAAAAAACAGATAAGGTAATTATGTCAATAAGCTTTTTTGGAAATTATGAGATTATTACATCTGCATTATATTCCTAAAAATTCCAACGAACCATTTCTAACTTACGAAAAGAAACAATGTGCAATATAATTTAAATAACATCGTACTGTATATATATTTAATATAACATAATAAATGAATTAATAAAATTGTTTGCAATAATAATTTCATTTAAATAATAATTGAAACTTAACAGGAATAATAAGCAGGTAAAGAATTCTTATACATTTTTTAATCTGTGCAACTTTGAAGCATCGTGGGACGCTTGTATCATTCGTGCTGTGCAAATTATTTTTCATACTTAACAATCCTTCGCTATTGTGTATTGTATGTATCGTTCAACTAGGTAATTTTTTAGAATATCGATTATAAATTTATTATTATTTTATAACTATTTCAGAAAATGTCAGGAATAGCGAGTGCACGTTTAGCAGAGGAAAGAAAAGCTTGGCGTAAAGATCATCCCTTTGTAAGTCTATTACTAAATTCAATTGTTCATATTATTAATTTATATCCGTACTTAAGTTATTACTTCTTTGCAGGGATTTGTAGCGAGACCTATGAAAAATCCTGATGGATCTTTAAATCTTATGACTTGGGAATGTGCTATTCCCGGAAAAAAAGGGGTTTGTGAATTGTGTTTTAAAACTTTTACATGCTACTAAATTTACTCTGTAGAAAACAGCTTTAATAAAAGCATATATAAAAAAGATCTTTATAATCTATTAGAAAGTAATAAGCTATTGTTGGGAAACATTGATTACTTTCATTTACAAAATATATTGCGAGTAAATTGCTCGTTTATTTGGTGTTCAAAGCTGTGATTTTTGATGGCAATGGTTTATTTCACAAGAATAATGATTATAAAAATGCTTTTTCAGACAACTTGGGAAGGTGGTTTATATAAATTAAGAATGATATTTAAAGATGATTACCCATCCAGTCCTCCAAAATGCAAATTTGAACCACCACTATTTCACCCCAATGTATACCCTTCTGGTACAGTTTGTCTTTCACTACTGGATGAGGAAAAGGATTGGCGCCCAGCAATAACAATCAAACAAATATTACTTGGCATTCAAGATTTGTTAAATGAACCAAATGTAAAAGATCCAGCTCAAGCAGAAGCTTATACAATTTATTGGTAAGGATACTTGACTTATTTGTTTTATGCATGTATTCATGTTATTTATCATTATCATTTTATATTTGAATTGCCTTTAAAAAAAAAACATACTACCTTATATTTTTTTATGTGATGTGATATTTTTTATATGAAAGATATAGAATATATATATGCGTGTATGTGTATGAATTTAGTTATTTGATAACAATTTTTTTTTTTTCAGTCAAAATCGGCTAGAATATGATAAACGTGTGAGAGCACAAGCTCGAGCTATGGCTGCCACTGAGTAAATTACTTAATATCTTTTAACATAGGCAACATTTTAAATTAATGTATGCATCATAAAAGACTAAAAAACGGAAAAAAATCATAATATATTCTAGCTAGTATAAATGGCTAGTTTATAAATTGATATTAATGCAAAAGTTGACATGAACTTTAGTATGGTACATATATATCTTGGAAGTAAATGCTGTTATAGCTTAGAATATATTATGACTTAATACTTTTTGTGATTATATATCTGTAGATGAGTTTAGGGCTATCTAGCTGACATATTTACTTTCGATTTTAAATTTTCAAAATCAGTAAATAGTTCAGCAGATTATTGTTTAATAATAAATAAAATTCCATTATAAGGATCTTGTATCATTTGTAAGTACTACTCATTGTCTACACTAATTATTGACAATGTGTAAGATTTTATTTATTTTGTGTATCATTTAGTGTTTGGGTCAATGATTTGCATACAACTACATTTACTCTATCTAAACTAATTGAACAATTTAACATTGTATGTTCTGTACTGTGGAAGAATATTAAAATAAGTTGTTTTTGCAATACATCATAATGCTTTTAATTGTAATAATCACATCTACTTTGAGAATATGCATTATCATTTCAATCTATTTTTGTATTTTTGTTAGTTTTATCTAACAAAAAATTTGTAAACCACATTGCTTTCTTTTGAACCAATAGTGAGTTTCATTTAAAAAATAAATATTAAATAAGTCTAAATGTATATCCTTTTTTCAAATACTATAAGAAAAGTTGAAGATTTAATGGTCACTGAAAAATAGAAGATAGTACTAATAAATAGCTCAATGACAACTATCAAAAATTATCTCATTAAAACTGAAAATAAACAAAGAATCCTCTGTTTTAAATTAAATATTAAAAATAAGAATGTACATTTAAGCGTTTTTAACCCAATATATATTCATTCCTCAGAAATTCTAAATTATTTAAAATTAATATTTTGTTTCTACATGGGTTCATAGAAACATGGCCATTTTTGTTAAGAACTAGACTTTGCATCAACAATTCTTAAAAAAATTATGCTATAATTAACTTTCCATATTATAATGCAGTTTTAGTATGTAATTTTGACTGCATATGGTCAAAGATATCAATAGATTATTCAATTAAAAATTTTAACCTTATATCTAGGAAATGTTTGTCTGTGCAGGAAAAAATATTTAAAACGAAGCAAGGAAGCATTTTACTTGATAGTAAGTTATATGCCTGCACCTAACAAACTGTTACAATGATAAATACTGAATTTTGCGACATAAACAAACAACTAATCTATTTGCTAACTAGTTACCTACTTTTTTACGAGGTAATTTTCATTTATTTTGCATAAATTGCGAAAGGATTTTTGATAAAAAGTATCGTATTAATTATGTGCTCAGAAACTTAAATATTTTCCACAAATGTCGATGAATTTTCGTAATTCTTTCTATTATATCTAAAGGTCACATCAAACTACTCAAATGTATATTTTTTTACTACAACTGTATTTATTAAAAAAAATCATAGGTAATAATAATTTCCCATACAAACCCATGGACTTTATTAGTGGTTAATTTTTACTCACAAACTGCCCAATAGTCTTTATTTCGACGCTCCGCAATTTATACGAGTTAATAGAGAATCGATTTATCGACGGTTCGCGTACAAATGGTTAAACTAAGGTCTACCAGGATCTGATGGCAGAAGAGCAGGCAACAAAAAAAATGTAATGTGTCAACTGAAATTTCGAGGAATTGTTTTTGGTCTGGCTTCAAATTTCCTTTAAAAAGTGGTGAAAATTTTAAAGAAACCTCTTCGATCGCAAGCAAGAAATATTGTTTTCAATGTTTATCAAAGAATACTTGATGAACAAGGTGCAGGACAAACACAATCATCGATATTGAGCCATGTGCAAGCGTTGGCTGGTTAGTAAGAATGGCACCTCTTGATATTTTGGTTTATTAACGTTAAAAAACCGTTTGGTTGATTAAAAACTTCAATAGACCTGCAATTTATATAAATTCTTTAACAGAAGAAGCTTTCTCTCAAATAGGGATCGATAAATGGCGAAAATCTTGTGAACATGTAATAAAAATTGAAAATCCGTTCATAGAACAAAGTCGATTAATTGAGATGCAGGAGGAAAGATTTACTATAAATACTGCGTCTTCCTCGTCTTACTCTTCCGATGAAGACTTTTTTTATGGTGTGTAGTATTTGGAACCATTTTCTAGTTCTGATAGCTTACAATTAATGAACTCATTAACAGAGTAATTGGAGTTTTCATCTAAATTTCGAACCTTACATTCGCCACAGTAATATTTTCAAAAATGATCCTTGATCATTGGATATATTTTTATATTTGCACGTATCACATACAAAATCAGTTGCTATAAGAAAAAAAAAGTAACAAAACATTATACTCCAATTTTCCCAGTACTGATAGTTCCAATTTATTTTTTCCCTTTTTGTTATCAGATCCTGGTAGACCTGGTAGGTATGACGCTAGAATTGGAGAGAAATAGACACTAAATACAAATAATTTAAAAGGCTCAAAGGTCTTAGATACCAGTGCTAAACTTGAAAAAAAAATTTGACGTAGAGACATAATAGAAACGAAATAGTTTAACGAACTTGAAAACATTTACTGCTTTATTGTCAAACAAATTTTATAACTTAAATAATATTTTGTTTTAAGAAAATATTTCAATATAGTTTTTTAAATATTTACAATAAGGACAGGCAATATAATGGCAGATGAAGAACAAGATCCTAAAGAATATCGGTGGGAGACAGGTTATGAGAAAACTTGGTAAGTTTTGTATAGTTGTAGTGATGTTTGTGTCAATTTCAAAGTATACAATTGAATGCCATTGAGTTTATTAATTTAATAATAAATTACATTTCTTTTGGAAATGTAAAGGGAGGCTATCAAGGAAGATGAAGATGGATTGGTGGAGGGTCTCGTGGCTGAATTCGCCCAGAAAGCTGCGCGCAAAACTGTAACATCACGAAAGGGTCCAGTACGTTTAGGAATGATGAGACATTTGCTTGTAGCAATTGATTGCTCTGAGGCCATGAACTGCCCTGATCTTAAACCTATTCGATTTTTGTGTACTTTGAAGGTATGTATGTTACTTTTGTACAATAATTTTTTAATACCCAAATGTAATAAATGTACATATTTTGAATTATGAAGGTCAATAATTACAAGTATATAGGTTTGGTTGTTTTTTTTGGTATTTGACAATTTATCTTGATAATGATTTTTTTATAAAACTGTTTTTTACTGGGTCTATAGCATCTATTTAATTATTTTATTACTTTTGTGTTTCAACTTCTTTGCAGCAGCCATGGTTATTGGACTGAGGTGATAGATATTCTGTTATCATAGTCATTAAACAGTGGTTTAAGTGTTGGGTTAATTAATTAATAGCAAGCATTAAGTGGCAGGGTTTAAATATCATTTTTCTAAATGATATATCATTATTATCATAGCTTTTTCAGTTTGTTACATTTAATTATATATCTAGCAGTAAATCCATGGTAAATACAGTATAAAAGTCAGTATTGATAATATGTTCAAATAACTGTTGAGAAATATCATATATAGTTCCCAATTCCACAACCAAATTGGGAACAAAAATCTTTACTTATAGATTGATACTTTCATAGATTTGTGAATAATCATTGTATGAGAATATGATGAAATAATGAGTGTAACTGATTATAAGAAAAAATGTATTTCAGCTTTTAGAGAAATTTGTTGAAGAATTTTTTGACCAAAATCCATTGAGCCAACTTGGTATACTAGCAATGAAGAATAAAAGAGCAGAGAGAATAACAGAACTTTCTGGAAATGTTAGAAAACATATAAAGGCTGTGCAAAGGTAGTTATTTAACTCCTTAATAACAATCTGAACTTTGATCAGTTCTGTCTTATTTATCTTATATCTTGTCTATATCATCTTTTTAAATTGATGGAAATCTTTTCAAAGTACTTTGTCTTTTGGGCTTTAGTGTACTATAGTCCATTGTGATAGGCCAAGAGGTTGGAATGTCACTGTCTTTTAGAAGCCATGCATATAGCACACACATCACTTGGAGTTAGTCATACTATTTAAAAAAATGTTTATGAGCAGTGTTAATATGCAATTATTACAAACAAAGTTTATGTTGTAGCTTGACTAATTTAGCACTTGTTGGTGAACCATCCTTGCAAAACACACTTGAGCTTGCAGGGAGAATACTCCGTCCACTGCCTGGTCATGCATCTCGTGAATTACTTGTCTTGTTTGCCTCACTTACAACTTGTGACCCAGGAGACATTGTTCCTACTATTCAGGTGAAGCAGCTCATTTGTTTTAATTTTAGTTTTGTATAAATAAGCCGAGGACCTCTGTAGAGTGTTCCGACATATGGGTCTTAAAATGAATATAGAGAAGACAAAGATTATGTCTAATGTCCATATTGTACCCACGCCGATAATGATCGAGGGCTCTACACTGGAAGTTGTAGACGAATACATTTACCTGGGACAAACAGTTCAGCTAGGTAAGTCCAACTTCCAGAAAGAAGCCAATTGACGAATCCAACTCGGGTGGGCAGCGTTTGGGAAGCTATGCAGCATGTTTTCGTCCCGGATACCGCAATGTCTGAAGACAAAAGTCTTCAACTCTCTGTTGCCAGTGTTGACATACGGATCCGCGATGGGCCCCCCGGAGATCGGCCGCAGAACTAAGGTCCCTGACATAGCTCAAAAGATTGCTAGACTTAAGTGGCAGTGAGCAGGGCACATTGCTCGAAGGACTGACGGCCGATGAAGCAATAAGGACCTCGAAGTGCGCCCGCGTATCGGTAGACGTAGTGTTGAGAGGCCTCCCACAAGGTGGACAAACGATCTGCTGAGAATCGCGGGAATCCACTGGATGTGAGCAATGTGGGACCGATCAATGTGGGGATTTTTGGGGGAGGCCTATGTCCAGCAGTGGACGTCTATCGGCTAATGATGATGGTGATAAATAAGCCAGTATAATAATTATATAGTTTGTGTTGCATTTTCTAAATCATGTTTTCTGCTTCTCATGTTTGAAAAAAATAAATAAATAGGTAATAACAGCCCATTTTCGTCCCCACTGCTGGGGCACAGGCCTACCCTCAATATCAGGGCGATTGGGCCATAGTCAACACGCTGGCCCAATGCGGGTTGGTGACTTAACACATACCTTAGAATAAATTCTAAGTCATGTGCGGGTTTCCTCACGATGTTTTCCTTCACCGTTTGTATCTCGCTGTTGTAACTAAAGTCCACAAATGTACATAACTTAAATATTAAAAGTCATCGGTACATGCCGAGATTCGAACCCGCGACCTTCGGAATGAAAGCCGCACGCTCTAACCATTAGGCCAGCGAGCTACTACTGTTTGAAAATCTGTTTATAATTTAGAAGAATTTGATGAATGGTAGTTTCATTATAATTACATTGTGAGCACTTTTACTTGATAGTAATATATGAAAAATATTGTATTAATAATGGTTTAATACATAGATAGCAATTTGTATAATATGCTATGTAATTTTTTCTTGGATTTGTTATTTTATTATAGCTTTCCAGAGTTTTTGACTTGTGTGGAAATATTACTGTTGGGTTAAAGGTACATAAAGTATATTTTTTTTGATATCACGGGGAATATATGACAACATTGTGCTAGTATGCCCCATATCTCCTAGTCATTCTTAAAGCAAAAAAATAAAAAATTCTGTGAAGCAAAGTAATATTCATAAAGCCAATTTACTCCAATTCACTTTTTGTAAATGATCAATTCTTTTTAGGCACTGAAAACTGATGGCATAAGATGCTCTGTAATAGGTTTAGCTGCAGAAGTAAGAATTTGTAAGAAGCTTTGTCAAGATACAGGTGGAGAATATGGAGTAGTGTTAGATGATGTCCATTATCGTTCTTTACTTTTGGAACATACTAGTCCGCCGCCAAGAGCACGTGCTTTAGACGCTGGACTCGTCAAAATGGGATTTCCACACACAGCGCCACCTGGTACTCAATCAGATCCTACAGGCAACGCCGATCCACCAATAACAGTGTGCATGTGGTATGTCACACATTCCTTATTACACTTGTTTTAGTTTTCACGAATTTTTTTCTTTGCTTGTCGCCAATATTTTAGCTTATTATTTATGTTTACTGAAAATGTGTTTCCCTAATTTTGGGAATAATTGCCCATATTGGTCAAAAGTAGTATGTTGGTAGAGATCAAAAGAAAGGTTGCTGCTCTCTTCCCTTACCATCATACAGTTCCTATTTTATAGCAATTAAAGAGGAGTAGTAAACTTATTACTTTGAAACGTTTTCATAAGCGAATTGTTATAGCTGCAGCGGTTGGTCGTTATCTATAGATATAAAAAAAATTGTAGCCACTTAGAAGAGGGCGAGGGTGTGGGAGGCGAAGGGCATCTTTGTCCTCAATGCCGGAGCAAGTACTGTTCGCTACCAGCGCAGTGTCGAACCTGCGGACTCACACTGGCCTCGGCCCCACATCTAGCAAGGTAAAATAATAGCGAGCGTAGATTCTTATTTCGTTCATATTTTTTTTTAGAAATTTTTGTGATTACATTTAAAAGTAACAAGGAAATGTTAGGTGCATTGAGTAATTTTTTTTTGTATAAAAATCTAAGCAATAAAATGTTAGGTTTGTTTTGCACCAAATGGTAAAATTTATAATAAATTTGCTTGAAATACAAATTAAAAATTACACGCACTTTCAAATATGTTGAAGTATAAATATTCTATTGTATATCTTTTATATGAAACATCTGAATGTTATCACCACTAGGTCATATCACCATTTATTCCCAGTGGATCCATATGAAGAATTGAATTATGAGGGCCAAGCACAGTCTTGTTTCGGTTGCATCAGGAGTTTTACAGAGCTAGATAAACATGTAAGAGGTCTATTATAACCGTTATTTTATGAACAGTTGATTTATTTAATATATCTGATATTCATCTAGTGTTCGAGAATTATGAAACTTTCACTGTAGAGCAGTAGTGAAATATTTGCCTTGAATCACAAGTGTCCAGATATCAAGGTTTTTTAAGCAGCCATATCGTTCTTATTTTTTCACTGGTGGTAGGTTTCTGTTGTCGGACTACGTCTCGGTAGGTACCACCACCCCAACTTCTATTTCTGCCACCAAACAGCACTGTGCAATTTTAAGGGCGCTGAAGCTAACAAAATTACTAGGGTAACAATACTTAACATCTTTCGTCTCAATGCTGTGTATATCAGCCAACCAGTGCTAAGTTGTTATGGGTAGGCATATGTATCACATACCATGAAGCTAACGTCTCTCTCGTCTGTTACTTCGTTAAATAAAAAAAATATGTGAAGTTGGAGTTACGCGTTAGCCCCCCTATTTTTTAGAAAAAGATAGTAGTATACAATTTAATATGGTCACAACTATCAGATATATCGGTGCACGCGATGCCACGAGTACTACTGCTGGGAGTGCGAGAGCGTGGTGTCGTGCACGCTGCACGTGTGCCCCGGCTGCGCATCGCAACCCCACCTCTACCAGCGGCTACCCGATACTCGATGACTACCCACCATCAAGCGGTTTCTGGTGTAGGCACACGACATTTTGTGATAGAATAAAGTTTGTATATATAAATTAGCGTGAGTTTTTATTTAACCAATGTTTGATGTTTTAAATATTTCCAGCAGTGGACAACTATCGGCTGAATGGCTCTAAGATTCAGTTCTTATTTTGACTCGTATTATTTCTTTGGTAATAAGTACTAATGTGAAAAATTGGAAGGATTGATATTTCACATATCAAATGTTATCTAATCTTAAGTAATAAATATTTTATATAATGAATGTTTTAACTTACTAAAAGTTAAATTTGAAAATAAAAACATAGATATTTTGTCATAATTATTTAATTATATCACAATTTATAACATCAATGCGTGGCTATAAAAATAATAGCTCATACGAGCAAAATACATAATTCGAGAAGCACCCACACTGATTTTGTTATTTAACGACAACAATATGGTCATAGCAAAATCACAGACGAAAATCTCATATCGCAAATTTGCAATTGGATTTGCTTAGAACTGGTAGAGAGAGTAACAATCCGATTGTTACGAGATACAAATTTGCAATTTTAATACATAATTGTAAATAATATATATATATAAGACAATTCTTAAATAAGCTATTGTACAATTAAAAATATTTAAAAAGTTACAATTTTAAATAACGTTTTCTATTAATCTATCAATCATTTATAACAGTCAAAGCATTCAACAGTAAGCTGGTCCTCGGTATTTACGGTAGTAATCATGGCTTAAAAATTCCCTAAATTATAAAATTTTCCTAAAATATGTCGTCCATAAATATATTAATATTCAGAAGGTATACATTTTTTTGAGTTTATTTGAAAGAAACCACCTGAAGCATTCATTCAGTGGGACACAGTATTGCAGTCTCAGTTAATGCGTTGGGGATGACTTTAGCTTGTCATATTTTTATTTAATTTCTTAACATTAATAATGTAATACTCTATTAAACATGCTGTGCGTCAGAAGTCTTCTTGCGCGTCACCCACAGTATGTTGGGTTTTTGGTAATACTGTTCAATTTGTAGCAATGATTTCCCTTTTGTCTCTGGCAGTAGAAGGAACAAAACTATAGTGGCAAGAGAAGCTGCTGACCCGAATAATGCGAAAACGCCGGACATACCCACAGAATTCTTCATAACTGGATAAAGCTTTGTGAAACCAAACAGTACCGCGTTGAAAACGCAGAATATATATCCCCCACACAAACCTCTCACTTTTGTTGGAAGTAGTTCGCCAATCATTAGACCGGGGAGTAAAAAGAAACCGAGGGTATTGAAGGCGACGTATCCCAATATGAGAACTGGTACGACGATTCCAGAACCGGCGTCCAGGTATAATAGAAATGCGAGGGCCAAGGTGCAGACTGCGGTACCGAGGCCCGACAACATTACTAGAGAGCGCCGCGTTAACTTTAAAAGAAGGATGCAGGCCAGCACCGTCATCCCGAGCCTGGTGCAGGCGCTGGCGTTCGCTACAAGCTGTAATGAAACAACATAACGTGTAAAAAACAGTAATAATTATAGGCAGACGTATAATATTAGGGGGACCGGAAAGTAATGTCGTTTTCTTACGCTAAATACAAACACATACATTTTTAACGAGTCTTTATTTTTAATCAATGATGTATTCCCCATCATTGTCAATAACCTTTTGCCATCTAGTGAGTAAATTTTCAATCCCTGATCGATAAAAATTAATTGGTTTTTCGGCAAAATATCTAGAGATGGCATTTTGGATATCATCCAAATTTGCAAATGTTTTGCCACTTAAAAAGTGTTGCAGCGCTCGGAATAAGTGGAAATCCGATGGTGCAACATCGGGCGAATATGGTGGATGAGGCAGCACCTCCCACCCCAATTCATTAATTTTTTCTAGAGTTCGCCTTGCGCAGTGCGGTCTTGCATTGTCATGTTGGAGAATGACGCCTTTTCGGTTGACAATCGCTGGCCACTTTTCAATTAAAGATTGATTGACTCGCTGCAATTGTTCGCTGTAGAGGTCTGCAGTAACAGTTTCTCCAGGTTTCAGTAATTCAAAATGAACAATGCCGCGAATACTCCACCAAACACACAAAAGCGCTTTTTTGGGGTGTAAACCTGGCTTAGCAGTACTCCGAGGGATTTCATTTGGAGAGAGCCACTGCCTTTTGCGTTTTGGGTTATCATACAGGACCCATTTCTCATCTCCTGTGATCAAGCGATCAAAAAACGCTTCTGTGTTGTGTCGTTGAAGCAATAAGTTGCATGTGATTGATCGGTTAGCCTTATTCTGTTCGGACAGATTATGCGGGACCCAAACACCTGCTCTGCTTACTTTTCCAATCTGCTTCAAATGTTCTTGGATGGTCGACCAAGGTTTGTTGAGACTGTTTGACAATTCCTCGATCGTATGACACGGATTTGCTTCCACTTCCGCCCTTAACACGTCGTTGTCTAACGCTGATGGTCTTCCTGATCGATACGAGTCGGAAAGATCAAAATTACCCGATTTGAACTTGGAAAACCACCTTTGGCATTTACGAATGTCCAGTGCATTTGGATAAACATCGCAAATGTTTTTGGTAGCAACTGTTGCGTTATTTCCCTTGCGAAACTCAAAGAGCATGCAATGCCGGATGTGTACCTCTTCTGGTATTTGGCTGGCCATTTTACCCAAAATTACAAAAAAAAATTGTAATTCAATTGTCTATAAGTAAAGAAATCACTATAACCTCACAATGTCTTTGGTACGCCTCTGAACAAAACAATGAGCTGACAAATGACAATCAAGTATTGGCATGCGCAGAAACGACATTACTTTCCGGTCCACCTATTATAATGGAATTAAAACAATAAATTGTTATATACTTAAGTATGCCGTAATTATACAGCATAATTATTTTTTTATGAAAACTATATAACTTGTTTTCATTATTTCTTACTATACTAATATTAATCAATTAAAATATCTTTATGTCATAAACACAATTTCATTATTCAGTTTTTTTTTGCTGCTTTTTTTGAATTTACGCTTGGCCGCGCGGACTCGTCGTTTATTAAGATTTCCGTTATTTTTTTGTTAAACAGAAGTTAGAATTTATTTTGCTAATTGATACCGAGGAACAAATATTCTCTATACAATTATGGACAAGTACTCAAAATATTATCATATTCTCTTTGAAATTAATTGTTCAATTTTTAATTAAAAATGTGTTACATTTTCAACATTAGTACCTAACACGAATAAAGTAGATTAGATGTAAAACGAGAGAGAAACTACAGAATTTCATGTTTCCACTAGTACGACATTTAAACGATTTAAGTATTTTCACAGATAACAAACTCAATAAAAAGGTTAAGCCGTGTAGTCTCGAGCTAGTAAGATTAGGACTAATACATGCTATGTCTGTAGTACACAGCGATTAAAAAGACCCTTCGATACACGAACCTCATTTTCGTTCGATAACAGACCTTGACGGAATCGACAACTTTTTGTAATGTTCTAATTAAAAAAAAAAAAGAAACAGGAAGGAACTAAATTATGCAAGAAATCATATAAAAAAGTCATGGCAAGCAATCCGAGATGTATTTTTAGATGAAATAAAAAAACTAATAGCTTTATATGAAATTTTATGTGGTATGTGTTGTTGCTAAAATCGTGTGTGAGACTAAATATAAATAATAAAAGCAGACATTACCTGTGGACTGAGCGATCCGCCAGCTTCCTTTACTATATCAACTGCATAAAATATCACTATGTAGCTGCCTGAAAATATCTGAAGCATGTTGAAGGCGTTGATGAGCAGCAAAGGCTTGAGGACCGGCGGGCGAGACACTGTCGCAAAGAAACGGATGGTTTCTTCACCACGCGCCTTCTCTTTTTCTCGTGCCGAGATTAACTCGTGGAGTTCTTTTTGTGCCTGGAAAGTACTGTCTCATGAGTATTATAATGAATAAAATAAGTATAAATTACGGACATTCATTGGGTGCTATTGAGGAGTTAATTGGTGGTAGATGGTTCCGGCAACAAGGAATCCGTCTAGGCGGCGACTGCAACAGACCTTTTGTTCGACTTACCTAGGGTGTCATAAGAGACTAATCGTTAGTATGTTCAAGACGATATTCTTTATCTACAATATGAACTATTTGTCAAACGCTGTAACGCTAAATAAAAAAAATGCTTATGTACAATTACTTAGCACTTTCGTAATAGTATTATGAAGAGTTTTTTTTTATGCATATAAGTGATGAGACGAGCGGGACGTCCGCCTGATGGTAAATGATACGCCTGCCCATAACAACGTGGTGACATTTAGAATGGTATATATCGCACCACATTGCGCTTTTCGTCTAAGATATAAGATGTTCGGCCTCGTTACTCCAGTAATTTCACTAGCTACAGCTACATTCCATCCGGAAAACTGTAATGGTTACAAACTACTGTTTGGCCGCAGAAATAAACGCTGCGGTGGTACCTAGACGTTTTCCGGTAACAAAGACCTACCACGAGTAGTTTTATTACGTTGTATATTATATCGATACTGTACGCAATATATTGGAAGTAATTAATACAATGTAAACAGTCGAGTAAATATTTGGGCCGGGACAATCATGAATGTGATTCTAGTTTGTATTTCAATCACACAAGGCGCGTGGTTTCGAGAATCTTCTACACTTCAGAACTGTAAAGTGACCGCTCATTGAGCTCGTTAAGGCAGATTGATGAAGTCGATGCGAACCAATATAAGTGTCCGTATTCAGCAAACAAAAGGTGGACGTTTGTATAATGTTGTTCATTGGATCGTATTCTCGGAATTAATTTGTTTACGTTTCGCAATAGACCAGTGGCATTCTTTTTTTCTGTCCCAGTTGAATACAATTTGATGAAAGGGTTTTATTCACTTCAGTATGAACACAAAATATTATTTAGTCTTCTAAATTATATCTCGCATTGTTGTTTTGTTATATTGCAAGAGAACTTTCCATAACCTTTTTATAATATTAAAATAAGCAAAAAATCTCTCCCATATAAAGAGAAAAATATATATTCATTAGTTTTACCCATGCGATTATTTCTATACATTTTAAATTATTGTTGATAAAGTCAAAAGATCTAACAGCTTTAAATATTCAAAAAATCGTTAATATTATAGTTAAGTCATCACATAATAGTCTTATTTAGGTAAATATATTAGTAATAAATGAAATTGGTCTTGGTCTTGCAGTCTTAATATTGGTTTTACACGAGCAAGGTCAAGACTGACTAGGATGTGTAAGTCAGTATAATATTATACTGACTTACAAGACCTAGACCAAATGTGTAAGACAAAATGGAAAATTGAATTTTCGTTGAAAATATCAGTTAAAATATTTGTCATAACTTGAACATATGCTTTCGTTTTGCAAACAAAATATTGAATATATTATAAGACTGAATATACAGAACCAAAGCCGAACAAACAACGCCTACATTGACGAAGTGTTGGTCTTGTTCCTGCTTTGTTCATCACGAAAATACATAGAATATATATTATATTTTTTTAATATGTTAGAAACTCACAATGTCAGAATTTCCACGGAGTCTTGCCATAGCCGCCATAGCTTCATGGAAGCGGCCTCTTCTCGCCAGCCAAGTTGGGCTCTCCGGCGACATGCATAGCACTACGAACGCCAAAACTGGTAGGACGATACAGAGGAAGGACACTGAGCGCCAAGGCAACGCACCGCCCAGCGCATACACATATAACACTCCGAGAGAATAGGCAACGAAAGGTGTTCCTATTAGAAGACCTCGTAAACGAGGTTCTGATATTTCTCCTAAGTAAACCTGCAAAAAAAGATTTCATATGTAATGGGTTAACATTTTTAATCTCAATTTCAGTGATAATGAGGTCGTGGATAGTGCAGCGTGCACCGAATATACTGATTGTCATACGTTAAAAGTCGGATCACAGAAATCCACTGCGCCACAGAGAAAGTTGTCTTATTGTAGAATATTAACATTCCTGTACTTCGAAATACCTAGCAATAAGTAACATTTACACTTTATTAACCTTTTATTTTTATTTTTTTTAATTTTTTTTTTTTATTGTCACGCCTTTTTCCCAGTAGGGGTAGGCAGAGGTGAATAAACCACCCACGTTTCGACAGATGTGGTCAGATTAGGTCCCATGTAACAGGGGGCGAGCCTGTTGCCACTTTATTGGGGCTACCACGCGGGTTTCCTCACGATGTTTTCCTTCACCGTTTTTGTATCTCGCTGTTGTAACTAAAGTTCACAAATGTACATAACTTAAATATTAAGTCATTGGTACATGCCGAGGTTTGAACCCGCGACCTTCGGAATGAAAGCCGCACGCTCTAACCATTAGGCCAGCGAGCTACTTTATTTTTAATGTAGTACAAAATTAAAGTTTTTACATAAAGCAAAATGTAAGCAGCTTGGATGATCTTTCCTAAACTTTATATTAATTTTCAGCGTTATTTGACATATATTATTAGTATTGTAGATGGGAGATATCTAGACCTTAATGTTTATAATAATATTTTGTTACACAAACCTGAGATGGAGCTGCCATAATGCCGACAGCAAAACCGCATACAATTCTACCCAGTAGCAATAAAGCGTGGTGTACTGCAGTGCCTATAAGTATCCAGCCTATTACGAGTGGAAATGTAGACACTTGTAGAGTCCGCCTACGTCCTATGGCCTCCATAATAGGACCAGATAACACAGAGCCAAGCGGAGTCGCAGCGGAATGTATACTAGCTGTAAAAATAAAAGTATTGTTAACATATATTACATACAAAAAAAGAAAGTTATGTTTGTTTTAATAAAACGTGACTCAAATGTATATGAAATAAAATTTACATGTTTAATGTAGCCTACATAATAAGTTCTTTATTTGTAATCGCAATAAATATATATACTTGTTGTTCTTCGGCCGATGAGACTTGAAATTTATCTGAAATATTCCTTGACAGCAACCCCAAAGGCAAAATGTTTTCTATAGCAACCGTATAAATAGCGACTTTACGTCCGACGTCGTTATCTGGTCAAAATATACCTTAAACATGTTTCTTCATATTCCGCGAATTAAACATCGACCACAATGCCATTGTATTGGCGACAATTGTGATGTAACCACGAACTCGACAATTATCTGTGAGTACTTTATTTTTGCATCATAGTTTTTGTTATGTACTAATGTCTAGCAAACATTATTAACAGACTCCAGCATCACTTGTAAAAACTGTTTCAATTTGGACAATAAATTAGTATTATGTAAAAGATTTACATAACATTTGAAAAGATTACGTAAAAATTTGTAATTTATTATAGATTTTTTAATTTTGTTTCAAACGTTTCGACTTGTCTGTAAAAAGATAATAGTAACAGATGAAAATATTAAACAACTTAACAGTCTTTCCTTCATGTAAAAAATACATGATATCATGAGCAGAACATTCGTTTGAGGAAGATAATTTAAGAATCAAACGTTCCAATTAATAGGTGGACCGGAAAGTAATGTCGTTTCTGCGCATGCCAATACTTGATTGTCATTTGTCAGCTCATTGTTTTGTTCAGAGGCGTACCAAAGACATTGTGAGGTTATAGTGATTTCTTTACTTATAGACAATTGAATTACAATTTTTTTTTGTAATTTTGGGTAAAATGGCCAGCCAAATACCAGAAGAGGTACACATCCGGCATTGCATGCTCTTTGAGTTTCGCAAGGGAAATAACGCAACAGTTGCTACCAAAAACATTTGCGATGTTTATCCAAATGCACTGGACATTCGTAAATGCCAAAGGTGGTTTTCCAAGTTCAAATCGGGTAATTTTGATCTTTCCGACTCGTATCGATCAGGAAGACCATCAGCGTTAGACAACGACGTGTTAAGGGCGGAAGTGGAAGCAAATCCGTGTCAGACGATCGAGGAATTGTCAAACAGTCTCAACAAACCTTGGTCGACCATCCAAGAACATTTGAAGCAGATTGGAAAAGTAAGCAGAGCAGGTGTTTGGGTCCCGCATAATCTGTCCGAACAGAATAAGGCTAACCGATCAATCACATGCAACTTATTGCTTCAACGACACAACACAGAAGCGTTTTTTGATCGCTTGATCACAGGAGATGAGAAATGGGTCCTGTATGATAACCCAAAACGCAAAAGGCAGTGGCTCTCTCCAAATGAAATCCCTCGGAGTACTGCTAAGCCAGGTTTACACCCCAAAAAAGCGCTTTTGTGTGTTTGGTGGAGTATTCGCGGCATTGTTCATTTTGAATTACTGAAACCTGGAGAAACTGTTACTGCAGACCTCTACAGCGAACAATTGCAGCGAGTCAATCAATCTTTAATTGAAAAGTGGCCAGCGATTGTCAACCGAAAAGGCGTCATTCTCCAACATGACAATGCAAGACCGCACTGCGCAAGGCGAACTCTAGAAAAAATTAATGAATTGGGGTGGGAGGTGCTGCCTCATCCACCATATTCGCCCGATGTTGCACCATCGGATTTCCACTTATTCCGAGCGCTGCAACACTTTTTAAGTGGCAAAACATTTGCAAATTTGGATGATATCCAAAATGCTTTTAATCGAAATTTTAATTTTTATCGATCAGGGATTGAAAATTTACTCACTAGATGGCAAAAGGTTATTGACAATGATGGGGAATACATCATTGATTAAAAATAAAGACTCGTTAAAAATGTATGTGTTTGTATTTAGCGATAGAAAACGACATTACTTTCGGGTCACCCTAATACAATAAACAATTTACATGGAAAAGTATGGGATGTACACCTTCTTCTGTCTATGCCTTTTTCTTTGTCCTGAGGTTGGCCTTCCTTGTCCTGAGTCTCCAGACAGCACGATTCTTAGAGGCTAGTTCGTCAAGTTCTATCAGATTATTTTGGACCGTCGTCAGCCAAGTGCTCGGTAGTCTTCCGCGGTTTCGCTTCGTCGTCGGCGTGTTTAGGGCCAATTTGACCATGTGATCTTCAGATCGCCTCTGAACATGGCCATACTAACGTAGACGCCATTCTTTTAGTTTTTTTCTGAATGGGAACGATTTTAAAACTTACTCTTACATATTCGTCTCTTATTATATCCATTAGGGTGACACCCGCTGACCAGCGCAACATGTTCTTTGCTGGTGGCCCAACACTGAGCCATACAGCAAAGCTGGCCTAACCGCTGTTTTATAAACACTTCCTTTCACTTTTAATGGTATTGTATTGTCACACATTACACCTGTGAGTGGTCGCCATTTACGCCATCCTGTGGGGGTTCTGTGGTAAACATACTCGTCTAATTTTTCATCGTGGCTTATTATGGACATTTGAAACTGTCAACTTTTGTTAGAGCTACTTGTTCTATGAAAATACGTACATCATCCCATTTATTACTTTGTCAAATATGCAAGACATATGATCAGTCTTCTTCCTACTAATCTTCAAACCTTTTCTTTCTAGCGACTCGATCCATGAATAAAAATATCTTTGAAGGTCTTTTTTATCTTCGGATATAAGGACAACATCGTCTGCATATAATATATTCCACAGCAGTTCTTTTTGACATCGTCTGGTGATGTAGTCAATGATAATATAGAACAGTAATGGGCTAAGCGCTGATCCCTGGTGTACCCCGACCGTAATTGCAAAATTATCACTCGTACCTGCTATTATATCTTGAGTTGTTATATCACGGTCATATCTTGAATTAAAGCGATATATTCTTCGGGTACAAGTTGAGATCTTAATGCTTCCCATATCAGGTCGAGAGTGATGTGGTCAAAAGCTTTCTTGAGATCTATGAAGACCATATGGAAGATCGCCTATTTTCTAGCAGTATGCGAATGGTCTGTATTACGCCTGAGGTACTCTTTTCAACAACAAAGCCACATTGTTTAGGAGTTAGAGTAATAATGTCAGTCAAACGGTCGTTTATGATTATATCCCATATTTTAAAATTGTGGACTGTCAGTTTAATTTGTTCTGCCTAGATGGTTTTACGCAGTTTATATGCAAATATTTGCGAAATAGTCCCACATGGTGTACGGTAGATCCACCTTTAAATATTTAAGTGAATAATCATTGATATCATAAAACTATTAAATGTTAACCCCTAAAACAAAAAGCAAATATTGAACTAGAAGAGATTTTGTTAAAAATGATTATTTCAACACTGTTGAAACAATAATGTATATGAAATAATGCCAATATATAAAACATTTCGGTTCCCGTAAGTTTTTATTTAATCGCCTTTTTATGTAAGCAATCGTACAAATAAACCATAGGTGATAAGGAAAGAGTTTTATTAGTGACTCAAATTTTTAACTGGCATTGTACAACGGTAGACTTATAAATCAATACAAAGTGATAATTGGATTAAAGCTTTAAAGCATTATTATCACACTAGTTAAATGTCAAATTATTAATCTATATATATAGATATAATGAAAATAGGATTCCTTTGTTCGATAATCAGGTGGAAACTAGTAACGTATCGACATGGGTGGATTCGACGCGGAATGATTTGTAGATGGTTATAGGTTAATTATTTTTTTAATTTCATAGATCTTTCATTATTTTATTTCTAATTAACTTTTATAAAAATTTTCATTTCGCATTGTTTATGCATTTGCTATAGAGGAATTTAAGATAGCGGTGGTTCTGAAGGATTATTCAGACAAAATTCAAGTGTAGTTCTATATTACGACCAGCAAGGCAACCAGGGAATAACTATTTAAAAATAACTTCAAATAATCTTGTATTTATTAAACTTTACTGAGTAGGTTATAAGTTGTTCAGGTTTGTAAGCCAACTTTTCGTAGTTGTCGCTACAAAAAGAAAACAAGTATTATGGTGAACGCCAGTCAGTGGATTCGAAAAAATTTATGTAGTTACAACATATTTTGTACTGATTGTTTACACAAACTATGTGAACTTTAGTTACAACAGCGAGATACAAAACGGTGAAGGAAAACATCGTGAGGAAACCCACACACTGACATCATCTTTGTGTGTGTGTGTGTGTGTGTGGTGGCCCCAATAAAGTGGCAACAGGCTCGCCCCCTGTTACACTGGACCTAATCTGACCACATCTGGCGAAATGTGGGTGTTTATTCAACTCTGCCTACCCCTACTGGGAAAAAGGCGTGACTATATAAAAAAATATAAAATATGTTTACACAAATGAATACTGCGTATATTAATTACGATCTGCTTGGTACTGTACTAACCAACTCTGCTCTAAAGTATCTTACATTTAAAAACTTGTCCTGCAAACCGTATGTTGTTGTTTATTCATTTTAATAATTTTTTCGCAATCTTATAGTTATAAAAATTTTAATAGGACGCTGATTGGAATATACTTCAATACAGCGAAATGTACATTCATTTGCTACAAAGATGCAGTAAATATAAATAATGAATCTGTTTACGATGCTACAATAAAGCCTTTATTTTCAAACGGTCGATCCTAACGAGAACCATTTATTTTAATGTCTATGAAAGAACTGCATTCATCACTTGTTCCACAAACAACCTCTCTATGTGCTCTTGTAATGATTAGCACAAGGCACTAGTTTTTCAACCTCCGCTATCTTTCATTATTGAAATAGCTTAGGATTGATAGCTTTTGTTATACTTTATCATTACATTAAAATATTTATCCAATCATGTACTGTGAAGGAGAATACAACAAGGCTTTCAAGATTTTTTTTAAACATTTTTAATATCAACATTATTTACCGTCGTCAAAGAGAACGTTTCCAATCCGCTAAGTAACTAGTTACTAGTTTTCGCCTTTTTATAAATAGTGTGATTATATTATATATATTTTTGGTTAACTATAAAAAATCTTGCTTTATTTTTGGTATAATGTATTAATAGAGGTAAGGAAAATGGAAGCTTTGTGCAATGTCTATGAAAAATGTTAAGTAATAGAGGTAATGAAAATGGACGCTTTGTGCAACTAGTCTATGAAAAATGTTAATATTTTTGACTACAAACGTAGATTTAAAAATCTATGATAAAGAAGATAATGTAGTAAAGGCACTTTATGTAAACCTTTTAAATTTTCATTGAAATAATTTTGTTCTCGTTATTATTGTTAACAGAAAAAATATCGTATTTATATAGGAAGGTCATCATTTATGGCCTTGGATTGGTTCTTATCATATCTTCGCGACTGTTAACATTCAGTATGTTTTGGATAATAGGTCTATGTGTCACTTCGACATTAACGTGCCGGAAAGCGGAATTCTAACTACCATGATGTTTTAAGTTTTACGAATACCATTACCTCTATCATCGAGTCCTCGTCCTTCCTATATGTGGGTGTTCTGCAGATTTACTTAAAATCTACCACCTCTAACCTTAACACTACCATTAGACCC
Source organism: Troides aeacus (assembly GCA_033220335.2). NCBI lineage: Eukaryota > Metazoa > Arthropoda > Insecta > Lepidoptera > Papilionidae > Troides > Troides aeacus. The sequence goes on from CM067270.1 coordinate 6,547,131, forward strand.
TTAAACGATGAACTTTATTTTTTACGTGTCTAGTCGCATAACTATAGAGTAAAAGAAAACCACAAACAACAATGAAAATTTTAAGTAATGATTGTAAGTTGGCCCAAGGATGGTTGTTGCAACTAATTATGGAACATTGAACCTAATTTTTATAATGGGACTATTATACCATTCTGCAACTGCATACAAAAATTTAGCTCACATACGAATACTGTTATGTCCTGGGAAGTACGTCTTTTAGATTAGTCATAAAGTTACAAAAAGTTGAATCCTATATTGCCTTAAACATATTTCTTCCTGACAATTTTGTTCTTATTCAGGTGCTCGTCTTTCTTGTCATTGATCATGTTGATGTGTGCTACGGGGACACGTCTCTAAAAACAAATTCGAGCGCCTAGGACAAGAATTTCATGATTTATGTTCGGTTTACGCAATGTCTATAACAACATTTCCTTAGATCATCTCAAACTTTAATGGCTTCCTATTCGTAATGGGTGCAACTCCAGAATATTGTTAACTGTCTAATCTATATTAAATATACCTGTTTTTTTCAAAAATCCTAGAGACAAAATTCATATAGTTATCTTATACTCGGAAACAAGTGGCATTTAACTATTTTATAAAACACTTTTCATAGCACAATATCATTTTCTATGAAAATTCGATCACAGTATGCTGAAAGCAAAATGTTACAAAGGAGAATAACTTTATGCTCTTATGGAACGTTCAACCTTTTGATGTCTTGAATGCTTATAATAATTTCTGTTGTATAGTTTAAGTTGACTGAAATATTGTTTCCATGTCTAAATTTAACAATGATAATGTAAAAATAATTTACTTAATGTAGTTGATGATATTGAATTGCAAATGGCTGTAATTTCAAGTCGAGATAACGTTGCCATTGTCTAGACAATCAAATAGCTGTCTTTTTGAAATACACACGTAATTTTCTTTTTATGAACGTTAACAATTTTTTCCTGTAAGTATGTTTATATGAAATAATAATGTAATAAAATGCAAAGCTCGAGTTTTAATATATTAAATAATAATAATATTGTCACGCCTTTTTCCCAGTAGGGGTTGACAGAGGTGAATAAACACCCACGCTCCGCCAGATGTGGTCAGATTAGGTCCCATGTAACAGGGGGCGAGCCTGTTGCCACTTTATTGGGGCCACTACACAAACACACACACAAAGATGATTTCAGTGTGCGGGTTTCCTCACGATGTTTTCCTTCACCGTTTGTATCTCGCTGTTGTAACTAAAGTTCACAAATGTACATAACTTAAATATTAAAAGTCATCGGTACACGCCGAGATTCGAACCCGCGACCTTCAGAATGAAAGCCGCACGCTCAAACCATTAGGCCAGCGAGCTACATTAAATAATGAATGTATTAATATTCAACAAAGTCATAGAAAAACCCAATTTACTTAATATTATAAAACAGTTCAACGAAACCAGTGCTGTGAAGATATTTTATAATTAAAAGCTAGAACACATCAACGGAAACTGACATTTACTTTAAGATTATAGAATTGAAAACATAATATTGTATAATTTGTAGCCAATGGGCTACAATGTCATAACAAGAGGGACATACCTATCCATGAGCCCATCTCCTCATCTATCCTCATGCTCGAGTTTTCAGTTTGTAGCTGCGGCAGCGCCACTGCGGAGAAACCGATCGGATGTCCGGCGCCAGCCGCTAACACCAACACTGCGCATGTGATCAAGCACTGAAACAAACAAAATTGAAGTAAAAAACATTTACAAAATAGTGCTTATAAAGTCCGAACTTATGACAATATAACTTTGAAGCTCCTTTTCTTTTTATAAGACCGGAAAAGGAATTGCTAGTAAGTGTTCTTGCTCAAACACATTATTTTAAAGTCTTTAAGAGAAGGGTGAAGTTATTATTGATGGTAAATATGTAAAGCACGCCGTTTACATTTCTACTGTATAGCAGTACTGTATTTGGTATGTAAGAGGTTGTAGCAACTAAATTTACTTAGTTGAAATCGAATGGACATTATATTTTTTTTGTAAATGGTTGTTTTGCTTTCTTTGATTTGCTTCAATCAATCGTCTTTTCTATTTACTGTTACTTCTTGATAACGTTTTTATAAATATAATAAAAAATATAAACACGCAAACCAAGTATTCCATATCACGTTTGCTTCGGGGAAGAAACGTCTATAGAACAATCAAAACCTGCCATTGTTCTGCACTTGTTAGCCGGTATTAAAATAACAAAGGCGATTAATTCTATAGATACTCTGAATATAACCATGATTAATAATTATTATCTGCTCATCTATAATTATAAATGCATATCTATTATTATTATCGTTTTAAAAATAACTGAAAAAACTAGCAATGTCGAGGGTCTATCCTATTTTTTATATACTAGCTGTTTTGCGCCTGATTTGCTGGCTTTAACACCCCTGTAACTTCCTTTCGGGAAGGAATTTTATAAAATATACCATTAGCTGACTTACACTCTATAAAAGTAATATTCCAACCAAATTTCAAATCTCCCATTCTTATGGTTCCTATGATATTGTGATGAGTGTCTCTACATAGGTGGAGAAATCTCTTATATATATAAATAGATAACATTTGTGACTTAAAGCAATTTTTTTAAGATTAATACATCAAAACAATTAAAATGTTAAAATACACGCAAAAAGTTAGGATATGAAAATCATTTTTTTTTATAACGGACGGACAACTTGCAAGTCATTAATTTAGAAGCTGTATATTCAACAATTAACTATATTAATGATGTGTATTTGTAAAAAAAATTGTGTTAATGACTCGGGTACACGTACAAGTATATGAACTGTACGAGACTACGATAAGATCAGGCAAGGACAAGATGAAATGCCTCACTTTCATGTTGTTGTTTCGATGCAAAAAATAGCTTTCTAATTTTAACACTACGGCTTGCGATAGGCTATTGGCCTATCGCATCACTAACATTGAATTGTTAAAGTTTATAAAAATCTATTGAATGGTAAAGCTTTTCCATAGCAGAGCTAAAAAATTCACGTTTGAAGATAAAATTCTCGTATATCATTTATCGCTTTGATCAGTATTGTAAGATTTATCTACGTAATAGTAAAATACTAAATCACTCAAGTGGCTGCTTGATAGATATAGTTTCAGCTAGACTTACAAACGCTTTAATTGATCTATGTAACTAAAAATAAGTAATTCCTATATTGCTCGTTTTAAATTAATAGATCTATGAAGCTTGTAAGGATTTATGGTGAGAGGATAAAATACTAACAAATTTTTTTAATAGTCATGGGAGTAAAAAGTTTTGAAAGAATCGTGACTCTTAATTATATGGAAGTCGGCATGTGTTACTGGTAAAAAAAACGTATAATAAACGATTTGAGTTAAATAGAAGTGGCCTTGACATCGTTGATATCAAGTTACAAGAGCAATTATTGTAGAAGCTAGTATGTTACGTAATATGAAGTGATAATGTTTCGTTCAGCACAAACAAATCAACTAATAGTGCCGGGGGTAATCCAAACCATATATAAAATTAGTAAGTAGTAATTGGTTGGACGGGGTATATAGAATACGTTATATGAATTCTATGTCCAGCATTGGACGTCCATCGATTGAGATGATAATGACGATGATAATGATGAATCGGTGGTACGGAAATATTAATTTTCAGAAAAGGTACACGAGAGTAGACATTCTATATTGCGTTATCGATCTGTTAGCAAATATGTTGTAATATGTATATTTGTTTTGCTAACACAACATTCATGTAAATTGGATTGAAAGATCCAGGTTTAGTTTACAATGTTCGTTGTATATTCCGATATTTTTTCAAGAGTTTCCCTGCACCAGGGTAGTAAGTAAAATCGAAGCGGATAGATATAAAAAAAATTATAAGTACACAAATTCTAATGATGCTCATAACATCCCTAAATTGAAAGGAATAATATCAATGATTGAATAATATCCTGTTGCAGAATTTTTTTTTGTAAACTGATCTTTTGAATTACTTAAGCAATTAAAGCTATACAGTTTTTGTTGTAGGCCTTCAATTATTATGATTATACATTTTAGTCAATTCAATAACTTCTGGTTACACCGGTTAATCGAGTAACATATATTAATATTGTCTGTTAAAAAAATACCTGATTAAAGACACCACGCATGGAGGAATACGTCTCTCCTTTGACATATGGTGGAAGGGTTGCTGTTGAGCTGATGCTGCGAAGAAAGCTCTGAAGGGCCTCATATTCCTCTTGGCTGTGATGGGTTTGTTTGCTTTTTACTTGCGGCTTACGGCTCTCCGCAAGCATAGCTTCATGTGCGCCATCGCTAAAGCAAAAACATTCTATAAGTTTTAAGTTTCTGAAAATTGTTCAACTGAATTTTAACAACAATAAGAAATGTGTAACACAAATGAAATTTTAATGAAAAAATAATTAACAAAATAAACGTTTAATTGTATTTTCATTACCTTGAATTCGTTAATTAATTTATCTTGTGTATAAAAACCAGACATTTAAAAATATATATATAACTCTTGGTACAAAAAACCACATTTGGAAAATGTTATACATAAATAATAGTTTTTAATACGTAATAAAGGGTGTCTGGCGGCAGATTTATATTTTAAAAAACGAATATCTCAATAAGTTATAAACAGTGCGGGGGGAAGGTGGTGTCATTAGAATCACCGATCGTGCGGATTTCTTAGTCACGATGTCGCAGTGGTCGGGTGAGCATCGCGCGTTCGCTATTGAAGCATTTTTCAAGAGTAACGATTCTTACGTACTCGCTCGCCAACAGTTTTGTTCACATTTCAATATTCGACGGATAGGCGATGGGCCGAGTGTGAATTTAATTCGTTCGTGGGTGGAGAGGTTCCGCGCAACTGCTTCGGCTATCAACACACCACGGCCAGGACCTAGTCGATCGTCAAGGACCCCCGAAAACATTGAACTGGTTGAACGCAGTTTACGTAAAAATGCACGACTTTCGATACGGAAAAAGGCAGCTTCACTGGGATTTCCAAGAGCAATTGTGCATGAAATTTTGAAAAAAGATGAAGTTTCATCCTTTTAAAATTCAAATAATTCAAGAATTGAAAAAAAATGACTTTGCGTCACGCAAATTTTTTTGTGAAACCATGTTGGAGCGTTTTCGCACTGTGAATTCCATTTTTTGGAGCGACGAGGCTCATTTTCATTTAAACGGACACGTAAACAAGCAAAATTGCCTTTACGGGGCTCTAAGAACTCGCAATTCTCGACTGAAGCACCAGAAACCATTACATTGCCCAAGGGTAACTGTTTTGTGCGCTTTATCCACGAATGGCATAATCGGACCATTTTTTTTTTGAAAATGCACGGGGCCAAGCGACGAATGTCAATGGTGAGAATTATCGGCTCATGATTTCGAATTTCTTTTTGCCGAACCTGCGAGCTCATTCATCATTCTCATCACACACGTGGTTTCAACAGGATGGTGCGACCGCACACACGGCCAGAGCTTCGATGGATTTGTTGCGAGAAAATCTCCCTCAAAAACTGATTAGTCGCTTTGGGGACATCCCGTGGCCACCGAGGTCACCCGACCTAACTCCAATGGATTTTTTTTTGTGGGGCTACCTCAAAGAGAGAGTTTACGCCAACAATCCGCGAACTGTTGTGGACTTAAGAGAAAATATTCGGCGAGAAATCAGCGCAATTGAACCAAGTTTACTGCAGCGTGTGGCACGGAATACGAGGCACCGTTTCGAACAGTGTGTGCAACAGGATGGAAGAAATTTGGATGACATTATCTTTAAAAAATGAAATCCGCATTTGTACTCTATCTTTTAATACTTTTAGTAAAATTATATGTCAAACATATTATTTTTTATTTAAATTTGAAAACATAAATCTGCCACCAGACACCCTGTATATAAATAGCGGAGCATAAAGATATCTAATAACGAGTCTCTTTAAGGAACTAAGTTAAAGTCGGTTCAGCTATAAGAGCAACGTGCTGAATAGATATATAAGCAGCGAACACTCATCTTTATGATTCTGTGGATTAACACGATAAGCAGTAGTCGACATCGCATTTAGATATCGGATATAATATAAACAACCGGAATATTTCAATTATATTTTTTATATATTAATAATCTAAAATATATACGAGTTCAATTGTTCTAATGTATAAGTACATCTTTTTTATATTAACGAATCCGCAGACAGAGACAAAGCTACACAGGTACACTCCTCTTTTCAGGTCAAGGTGTAAAACAGAAGGTGCGGAATTCCCCTTATATGTTACTTTTATGATTATACTCATTTAAATGAAACCGTTGAACATAACTTTTTTTATACTCTGAATAATAATGTTTTAAGTGACTCGATATTCGTTGATAATGGTCCCGCCTTTCGGTGACATAATCATGTTTATTCTTTGGTCGTTGCAAACCATTATGGAAGTGATATACTTGCAAATCATCATGAATGTTTTACTCATGTATGTACTCTTGTATGCATAAATAATTGTTTATGTATTTATATTAGGGGGACCGGAAAGTAATGTCGTTTTATTACGTTAAATACAAACACATACATTTTTAACGAGTCTTTATTTTTAATCAATGATGTATTCCCCATCATTGTCAATAACCTTTTGCCATCTAGTGAGTAAATTTTCAATCCCTGATCGATAAAAATTAATTGGTTTTTCGGCAAAATATCTAGAGATGGCATTTTGGATATCATCCAAATTTGCAAATGTTTTGCCACTTAAAAAGTGTTGCAGCGCTCGGAATAAGTGGAAATCCGATGGTGCAACATCGGGCGAATATGGTGGATGAGGCAGCACCTCCCACCCCAATTCATTAATTTTTTCTAGAGTTCGCCTTGCGCAGTGCGGTCTTGCATTGTCATGTTGGAGAATGACGCCTTTTCGGTTGACAATCGCTGGCCACTTTTCAATTAAAGATTGATTGACTCGCTGCAATTGTTCGCTGTAGAGGTCTGCAGTAACAGTTTCTCCAGGTTTCAGTAATTCAAAATGAACAATGCCGCGAATACTCCACCAAACACACAAAAGCGCTTTTTTGGGGTGTAAACCTGGCTTAGCAGTACTCCGAGGGATTTCATTTGGAGAGAGCCACTGCCTTTTGCGTTTTGGGTTATCATACAGGACCCATTTCTCATCTCCTGTGATCAAGCGATCAAAAAACGCTTCTGTGTTGTGTCGTTGAAGCAATAAGTTGCATGTGATTGATCGGTTAGCCTTATTCTGTTCGGACAGATTATGCGGGACCCAAACACCTGCTCTGCTTACTTTTCCAATCTGCTTCAAATGTTCTTGGATGGTCGACCAAGGTTTGTTGAGACTGTTTGACAATTCCTCGATCGTCTGACACGGATTTGCTTCCACTTCCGCCCTTAACACGTCGTTGTCTAACGCTGATGGTCTTCCTGATCGATACGAGTCGGAAAGATCAAAATTACCCGATTTGAACTTGGAAAACCACCTTTGGCATTTACGAATGTCCAGTGCATTTGGATAAACATCGCAAATGTTTTTGGTAGCAACTGTTGCGTTATTTCCCTTGCGAAACTCAAAGAGCATGCAATGCCGGATGTGTACCTCTTCTGGTATTTGGCTGGCCATTTTACCCAAAATTACAAAAAAAAATTTTAATTCAATTGTCTATAAGTAAAGAAATCACTATAACCTCACAATGTCTTTGGTACGCCTCTGAACAAAACAATGAGCTGACAAATGACAATCAAGTATTGGCATGCGCAGAAACGACATTACTTTCCGGTCCCCCTATTATATTGAGTGCTCACCGCTATTGTGCTTTTCCGATTGAAGTAATTGCGAATCCTAGCTTACTAAGCGATTATAATTAAATTAATTTAAGCGAATATCTTAACTGAAAGTTATGAAGTACTTATGTAACAAAAATCACCAAATGTAATAAAATATGTAAAATGTTCCGTTCTACGCGTATCTTTTTTGTATGAACACATTATTAGTGAATCATTACTTTAGCACATATGAATCAGGTGTTAATTTTTTCTCCTTAGTGTCATCAGACTGTAGTGTTTGATTTAGAGAGAATTAAAACAGTTAAAGTTCAACAAAAGATAATTGCATTAGGTATTATAAAAGAAAATTTTACGTAAAATGCGATTCTGCGAGTTGCTAAAAGGCTCATCGAACAACTTGCCGTTTCATTCATATCTCTAGCTGGAAAAAAACTCCACACGAACTGAATGATGGAGAGATAGAGAATTACCATATTTGCAACGACGTTGGTTAAGGTTACAGGTAAAGCTGCTGTACTTTTAATCATCCTCGCTTATTAATCATTTATATGCCGAACAAATAATATAACCTTCCATATATATTTATATTTGTTGGAAGAGATGAATACGAGTTTGTGACTATTGTCATTCTAACTTTTACATCGATAAACCGATTTTGTTATATTTATTGCTTGAAATGTGACTAATTCGACAATTTTCTTAGATTAAACAAAAAGTCTAAGATTAAGGTTATTTCCGAAGTGAATGTTATAAAACTTTTTTTTTTTTTTTATTATGTAAAGTGATGCTTTATAGTTAGTAAACGAAAAATTGCTCATTACAACACATTACGCAAAATTTTACAATATTTGTAACATTGTTATAGTAATCATTAACTGTAACATTGTTTGTTTACGATTTACAATTAATAGTTAATAATTTTTACAACACAATTTACAGTTAATATTGTTTACAACTACAGTTACTTCCTAAATTGAATAGACGTCTTTTTTGTTTCTTCAAGTGAACTATTTATATTATTCATACAGAAATCAATACACTTCGATGTCTTACTAAAGGCCTTCTGAATAGTTATCAACGGTGCACTATTTATGCTGCTATGCACAAGTCTATAAACATTTTGATCTTGACTAACTGATAAACGGCTCGCTGGTTAATATTATTATATAACAATAAATCTACTTCAACACGTTGGATTTTGACTAGTTTATAATCTCTAAAAGTGGATATTGAATTAAACATAAAAGCTATAAAACTGTATGTTTACTGAATTTGTATTTTAAAAGATCGTACAGAATTGTTGTAATATCCATGTTTTAGCATTTAGACCTTGAGTTGCAATTGCCAAATCTTATTATAACTTCAATAAGCTAGGTATTGGCAATGTTTTCACATTTTTTTTTATATTTTCGCTACATCTATATCAGGGTTTGAAAAATATCTTGCTTTGGTGACTGTGATGTTCTGATCGTCGTGTTTATATCTAGTTGATTAAGAATAATGAGGTTAATAGTGGATACTTGATAAATGGTAGCTCGCTGGCCTAATGGTTAGAGCGTGCGGCTTTCATTCCGAAGGTCGCGGGTTCGAATCTCGGCATGTACCTATGACTTAATATTTAAGTTATGTACATTTGTGAACCTTAGTTACAACAGCGAGATACAAACGGTGAAGGAAAACATCGTGAGGAAACCCGCACACAGAAATCATCTTTGTGTGTGGTGGCCCCAATAAAGTGGCAACAGGCTCGCCCCCTGTTACATGGGAACTAATCTGACCACATCTGGCGGAGTGTGGGTATTTATTCACCTCTGTCTACCCCTACTGGGAAAAAGGCGTGATTATATATATTATATGGGAAAAAAAAAAAAAAAAATTGATAACAATCTCATTTAATCTAGTTCAGGTTTATACCTTGTAGTAAAATGCGAGTCAAGTAAATACGGCGTGGTTTTACATCAGTAAAACAACAAAAACGTTGCTAGGGTTAACAATAAGCACCAGCATAGTTTCTGTTGGCTACGCCCGTGTATGATACTTCTGCTGAGTCCATATCCGCCGCATTGTTGCTCCGATTTGACTGGCGCTATATTTAGTAAAATTACTGAAGTCACGGGGCTTAACATCTCGGTTGCCGGAGACTGTTTAGGTGAGTACCACCGCAGTTCCTATTTCTGTCACACAGTAGTGTGCAAACATTACCGTGTTTCGGTTTTAAGGCAGTTGTACCTAGTTAGATTTATAGGGTAACGATATTTAAGATGTTTTCTCAAGGCGATGACCACACTGTTGCTACGTATATACTTTTAGCTAGGACCACGATGTTATGAACTTATCATGGCGTGACGTCACGGTATCACCAGCGGCTGAATTTTTCACCCGGTCTATTCGTCTAATAAAAGTATAAGGATCAGGATCAAGGTAACAAGTGTATAATTAATTATTTAAAATAATGTATATAAATTGTTCTTGATTAATGACTATTATAGCGATTGTTGATATATCTTATATTATTAGAAACGTATCGGTATTAGGACGTTAATTTCCGCAGCTCCGATAAAGGAGAGAAAGGAGATAAAATCCTTGAAAGACATCGCAAGAACGATGTTCCAATTACTTGTGTCAATTAATGTATAATATAATAACACAATTCTTTGACACATCGTTTAAGAGAATTTAGGAATAATTGAAACAATTTGGTGTGATCATAATCCTACTTCTTTATTTTATCAGAGTATATTTTTTTCTTTGGAAAATAGAAATTCCGCGTTTTTTTTAGATTCCATAAGATCCGAACAGAATACATACGAGAATTGATGTGTTAGGCACAAAAAATAGCTAATAAATTATCATTTTCATGCCTAATGTAATATATATGTAAGATCATTCATCATTGTCCGACGAAATCAATAAAGAAAAAGGATAATATATACTTGAATGGTAGATAATAATTACAAATTTGTAATCTCAGGTTATTGACAAGATGCAATTGGTCAACGATATCACAATTTAAACGTCTCAATAACACAGCAACGAAAGAAAAATATACTTAAAAGGATAAATAACGAAGGAAACATTTTAGGTCATCCACAACGGTTAAGGAAAAGGAGATGGAGGACACTGAAGTATATTATTTAAATAATGTTCGCATGTAATGTAGGATGTTGTAATATTACTTTTCATCCTTTATTTTATATAAATCAGCCTCCATTACTACTGTACACGCATCATTGTAAAGTTATTGTTACATGTCGGTACTGTCTTATCAATCTTCTATAATAATTTAATTATATAATACATCGTTCCTACCTTTGTATTTTTATTATTCTAAGCTTCTTTTTATAGGACAGCACGTAACCAAACAGTAATAACACCATATTAGTACACAATAAAATTTTGAATGTTTGAAAGTGAAATTTCCAATCCCTGCGTATTCCGAGGGACCCGCAGTACGACTGACAATGATTTTCGTATCAGAGTAACCCTTAACCCTCGCGTACTGCATTTATGTACATTCATTTACAACAATGTATACACATTTATCCTATTAATAAAATCCTTATCTAAAAATTCAATTTAATAACTTTAAAAGTGTTTATAGTAGGTACGTAATAGAAGAAAAGAAGTTTTTAATCTCTCTGAATGTAAATATTATACATATTTTTTTAAAAACGTTATATACTTTATAACTTTTTATACATTAAATAAAAAAAAATAAAAATAAAAATTCCAAAAGTGTTTTTTGATATACCTTAGTAACACAAGAACAATTTCATACAAAACAATACGTTTGCGACTGTCTACCAAGTTTTGTAAAGTTCAGAGTAAAATTATCAGTACATAATTTAAGTAATGATAAAAAGTTTCGAAATATACTGTGGTAGTAAAAAATTAGGTAAAAGTCTTCATGCAAATTCTAGGATAAGACTGCGGTTAAATACCATTTGCGATTTGACAGGATTAATGAAGTTATCTCTGCTATCTTTACTTCGATATTACATAGTTAAGTAGCTAACTTAACTATAACGATTATTATATTATTTCACGCGAATTAACGACTATTTGTTTCACGAAAAGTAATTGTAAAAGAACATAATTAGTCATTGGAATAGTTTTTACATTAGAACCTTCGATTATACAAAATGACTAACAATAATTCATATTGAAACAATATTCAAAAGGAAATGGACATTAATTATGAATCATTACTTTTTTTTAGACTGAAACACAAAGGAAGTATTTGGTTGAATGTTTTTGTATAACCTATAATCAACCCCATAACCTTTTAGAGCGGTCACGGCAGAACTTAAATTGAGTAAGGAATTATGAAAATGTTCGTACACTCATCCCTCGATTTGCACGGTAGATGGGAAAATCGTGCAAAACGAGACACAGCGTTAATACAAAGTAGACGGATATATTGAATTGACCTGAAAACCATCTAAATCGATCTAAAGAAGACAAAGATATGTTCATTATAATGATGTTGAGCCTTGTCAGTTTTAGTTTGTCTAAATTTCAAATTTTTTTCCAAACTGATTGTTTTCCTTTGCTTGGGGTCTTCTTTTTGTTGACATTATAGGGTTATAATAGTTGCAACATTACAACGAAATAAATTTTTAAAACCTGTTATATAGAATTAAATCAGAACATATGATTTTAGTTTCTTCATCTTCCAAAAAAGAGGCTTATGCAAGTAAGCTCCGTATTGCTTTGGAAAAGGGTGCGGTCGAGAACTTTGAACGAGCTTTCAAGGGTACATTCATCAATATTATACTGACAAATGGCGTTGTGCAAAACTATGAGAATAAGAAAAAGAAATATTTTTTTTAGTTTAAAAACCGTTTAAAAGCGAAACCGTATTATTCAAGCACCGTGCAAAGCGAGTGACGGGTGTATTTCTGTAATGAAATTTAAGAAAATCTTTTAAAAGGAAATAGCAGACATATAAAAAAAACATCTATTTTAAATGATAATCAGAGGTAAAGTATCCTTGTTATATCCTACTACATTTAAGATAATTTATATATATATTTTTTTAAGGAAAGATATTAAATAAAGCTATGTGGAAACGATTACTTTGAGGTCACCGTAGCCTTCGTATAAAAGTTATATATGAGGTTACATGTTTTATTGTACTGTGTAATAATTCTATGAGTATGTTAAAATTTTATTGAAATTTAACCTGAAATGCAATGTTCGAAGTGAAATTTAAGTGTAGGTATAAAAAGTTTATATTTTACTACTTGAGATACCCACTATAATTGTCCTGGAGTATTCTCTTGTTCGTAAACCATTGTCTGATATCTTAAAGAAAAATAAAACATTTTAACCATTTCTTATCTATAAAAGAGTATGTAGATTGCTGAGAGGGCGATGGAGCGAGCTATGCTCGGAGTTTCCTTGCGAGATCGAATCAGAAATGAGGAGATCCGCAGGAGAACCAAGGTCACCGACATAGGTCGAAGGGTCGCCGTCGCAAAGTGGCAATGGGCAGGGCACATAGCTCGCAGAACCGACGGCCGTTGGGGCAGAAAAGTTCTCGAGTGGCGGCCACGTACCGGAAGACGTAGCGTGGGCAGACCCCCCACAAGGTGGACCGACGACCTGGTCAAGGTCGTTGGCAACCATTGGATGCGGGTGGCCCAGGACCGGTCTGAGTGGAAATCTTTGGGGGAGGCCTTTGTCCAGCAGTGGACGTCTTCCGGCTGATTGGATTGGATTGGATGTATAGTTTCCATAAGAAAATTTCAAAATTATTAAATTGAAGAAATTGATTGGGAATATCACGTAGCAAATGTTGATGATTGAGACGGTGATTTGGATGTATCTTGAGAGTCAGGATGTGCATTTAAAGAAATCAAAATGAACGTAACCTATGGTAGGGAGCGGAAATAATTTATAATACTTAAATAAAGGTGTTAAAAGCATTCATCCAGAACTCCAATTTTAATGTAATGTGACAAAAAATTAAAAAATTCCAGGAATTATATTTGTGAAAAAAAGTAAGAAAGTGCTGAAAATCGTAGAATAGCGGAACTGATTTTTTTTCATAGTAAAGAAAACTTCCAATCGAATTATCCTTTCAAATAGACTAGATGCGATGATGCGAAAGCTAAGTCCCTGACACTACTTTTCTTTCCGGCCGTACCTTAAAAGAAATTTAAGTATTTTTGGTTTAAATCTGCATTAGTCTATAAGTTTATTTAATTCAATATTTATATTCGTACATATTGAAAGAGTATTTACCTTCATAGCAGTTTTGAACTTAATGAGTATTTAATAATAACTTACATTTGAAATACTTTAAAAATTCTAAAAAAAACCACTAATAACAATAGAAGTAAAATATTCAGCTCAAAGACAAATTGAAATTCAGTTTTAAAATAGCAGCTAATTGACTCATACTAATCAGTAAATAGTATTATACATGAATTTATGTAGTAGTTTATAGATTAATTCGCCTGAATACTTTGCATTTTAATTTATAATTTTCGCTTTTTTAAATTCTGAAAACATTATACATTGTGCATAAGTACTGCAGGACAGTCACAAGAATGAGGATCGGGAAATGTCCTTAAGACACCGTTATACAAATTACTATAATTTTTAACTGCCTTCTAATATCTTCGTCTAAAACAAAAGTCGTCAAATCTCATTATCTCCATTGTCTATTATTATAATTATTTAATATATTGAAGCACTTACATTCCATCGCCACCTACTTGTAATAATTGAGATCATAATATTTTTAACCTATATAACAGATAAAGTCTAAAGTCTTGGAAATACGATTTTTACAATAAAATATAAGATAATGTACAAACTCTATTTATCTCGATTATGAAGTGATGTACATTTTTGGGAGGCGATGAATTCGACTTAAAATCAAGTACGGTACTCGTATAACAAGGAAATACATGACGTGTTATATTGTTGTTTCCTAATCAACTTTTGATGATATGGAATGGACCGGTTTTTATACTTACATTTGGATCATAAAATTAACCTTTATGGTACGTCCTTATGGTATAATCACTTGTAGAGGTGTAAGAGGTCTCGCAAAACAACTCACGGGACCCAAGGTAACCTCACTTACTCGTTGTGCGCTCTGCTAATCAACAAACGAGACTCTGGCTCCCGCCAACCCGCATTGGGCCAGTGTGGTGGGAAATGGCCCAAATCCCACCATATGAACCCCTAAATACGAAAGCCATTAGTGCCCACCGGTACCGGAACCCATGTTGAGTGTACGTGGAGATCGTTGGGGAAGGTTTAGTCCAGCAGTAGACGACGGTCTCCATTATCAAATGTTATCTTATAGGCTGATGATGACGATTATGAATAACAGGAAAAATTTAATAATAACATTCAACAACAACATTAATTAAGAATTATCGTAATTGATATAATTTACTTTAAAAACTCAAATAAAAAGCGACATAAAAATAGAGATAATAAATATTGCGACTGCACTTGTAAGTCATAGACAAAAAAAAAAAATTACAATTCTTTACCTTAATATTTACAAGAGTTGAGAGATTTGCATTAAGATCATTCGAGCAAAAAAGGAGCTAGATCAGTTTAAACTTCACAGAAAGCCATTTTAAAATATTACTTTACTTATTGTTTCGAAAAATTCATGTACCATTAAAGTATTACTATTAGATTCAAATCTATAATATAAACTATTCATAGAATAGTAGACTACAATGAAGGGTAGAGTAAACTGGTAACGAGGTAAAACTGAAAAATTTACTGTTTAATTACCAATACATGGAAATTACCGTCAGCAACATGAATAGGAAAACATCGCCGTTTTAAGTATTTCATATATTAACTTTTATGTTAAGTTTAATTTATCGGCACAATGTAGATTGTGATTAAAGCGTTGATTGAAGCATTTATCGATATATGTTATATATATATAAAATTAGGCTGCGTAACATCTATTTGTAACAGCAACGTATCGTTTGACGCCAAAATAAAAACTACATAATTACAACTAATACACTTACTGGTGGTGGGTCTCTATTGGTTTTCCAGTAATACTCTTACTGGCGGTAGATCTGTATAGGTTTTCCAGTTCGAAGAGCGCTATAGATAGTGATATTAATGCGTAAGCGCAATGTGGTGCAGTGAATATTATATTAATGAGTGCCACGTTGTTATAGGCAGACGTATCGCTTTGGCGATCAGGATGGGGGTTCTTATCGTCTTCTAAACGACCCTGAGCAGGACAATGGCTGGACATGGCTTCCGGTCATTGAAGTAATGCTCACAAGGCTGGTGGGGTCTGTATAAGCAGACCTAGGGACGAGCTATCATCAGCATAGCGTTAGCGAGGCCGCGGTTGTGTTCCGAACGGAGATCCCGTGATCTCGCCAAACGCCGAAGGTGACCACCGAGGGGGTTTTAGTGGGTAAAAATCTCCACATAACTCTGACTTCCCCTCAGAAGGCAGAGTATCTTTTCGAAGATTTCCCACCGAAAAAAAAGAAAAAGGCGGACGTATCGCTAACCATCAGATGAAAGTCCCGCTAGTCTCGTCGTATCGTAAAAAAAAACTATTAAACGTTAGCAACAACGGTCAAAAGTGTTTTTAGTTTTAAATGTTTATTGTAACAGACAAAAGTAGGCGGCTGCGTATTTGCATGTGTAAATACAGTGGTGACATTTGTTTTAGATACATATGTATGTATACACATTTACAGGTATACGAACAATGATATTGATTGTTTAGTTTTCATGGTATAAATATTAATTTCGTCAAACCTTTTTCAATGTTATTAATACTGATTATAATTATGTTATAATTTTTTTTAAAAACAACCACGTATTCATGAATAAATATAAATAAAAAAAAATTAATATGCTTCTTCCAACTGTTGTCGATGAAGAAGATAACGCGATTGTAGCGGATTCCAATAGTTCTACCGCTGGATTAGAAGGGCGATACTCGCAGCACTCACTTGGGGCGGCTGAGATGATCAAAGGAAACCTCTTGGATGTTTGCAAAGGATTTATCTGCTAGCTTGACCAGTATGCCTGCTCACTCCGCAAGTTTTCGATAGCAAAGCGAGCATCGCTCAGTGATCATTATCTTCGATAGTTCTTGTCGTTGTGACAGAACTAGTAAAGAGAAAATCTCACCAGCACAGCAACAGACAGCGATCACCTTTCATATATCTATTTCTTTAATTAAAACGCGATATTTATCTACTGTATGTTTTCTGTGCGGAAAAATAATCGACAGTTGGTCTTTTCCTCGTTTACGGTGATACAAGTGTCTATATGATGAGAATTTTAATCCAGTCATATCCGTAGATTTCTGTTTTACTTCGTGCTCGAGTTAGAATATTAGCAAAACTAATAAAATTCCTTTAAACTTAACTCCCATTCTTGACAACTTCAAATATTGTTAATATTTTTACCTTATGATGTACACAATAAATAAGAAAACTTATACATTTTTTTTAATGTTATTTGATTATAATTTTCATTGTTATTAAACTACTTCTGTCTCATATAGTTACAAGTTTTCTTTTTGAAACAAATTACGTAAGTTAGCGAAACCGACGGTGTCAAAAGTGCAAAGGTTAAAAGAATGATTATCATTATGTATTGATTGCCAATGAAAATACTTACTTGTTATGAAAATTCAAAGAGCATAGCTAGCGTGACACGGCAACAAAATGAAACTGGTATATGAGCAGAAATTAAGAGTTCGGTCATTAATTTTTAGTATTAGGAGAGCCACTCCTCGCCACTCAGCAAATTGGACGAAGAAGCAACAAATTGCGCAATATTAGTTAAAATTGTAGCAATATGACGTAAGAGGTCTCATATAAATCATTACAAGCGATATTGTACATATACGTGTATTTGTACCTGTAGCTTATACTTAATTATCTTGTCGCAAAAAATATGTGGCTAATGAAATGTAACATCAGTTCAGTACCTTGTAATGTTTTCCAAATATGACTTTTATTTCAATGTTTAATTGAAAAACACATAGGCGGAATAAGCTAACGTTTTGAGATCGTCGCGTTGCGGTATGTTAATATATATGACAATACTTATTCACAACATGAGGTCGTTCGACGTTATTTACTTAGAACTTCCTTCTATATTCTTGTTATGAGCGGGCTGGAAGCCACAGCGGCTCTTACAGCTCATCTGACACTGGGCTCGTGGACCCGGATCCACGGCCTGAAGAGAACTTCCTTCCCCCTTCTGGTAGCTTATCTAGTACCGAAAACGCAAACACCGTTTACCTTTTACGTTTAAAATGTTATCTCTACTAAATGTTCAATGATCAAACTAAAACATTCATTAATCTTTAAACGTAATCGAAGTGATGTGAAGTTTTTCCTTCCTTTTCGTATAGAAGCAGTTAGCTACCTACTGTAATTAGTCACTACGTTTTACTCTTTGAACAATCGTTTTTTTAAAGGAACAGTAAAAATATAATTACACTAGATATAAACAGAAATATAAATTATTCGTACGATTTTTAACACAAATTAAATGCAGCTAATCCATATCTAAAAACGATGTTTTAGTATTATTTATTCACATGTTTTGTTAACAACTAAAATACGTATGAATATTTGTAGATATGGTATATTGTACATAAATATGAATGTCAAGCCATTGTGTGGTTATTTAGTAATAAATATCAGTAAAATATCTGACTAACCTTACAGTTGTCATGGTATTTGACCGATAAGAAAATATATATAAATTAATATAAAAATTAGTAATAATTTCAAATTAAACAAACATCAACATACATTTTTGCAGCACTACTTCCGATGTTAACTTTCTAAGTCCTGGATTATATCGAAAAAATTTTTTTAACTGGGTATGATGGCTGGCCATGGTGCTAGGACAACTCTTGATTTTATTTTAATTTTACTACAAATGTTAATAAAATTTATAAGAATAGAATATGTCTAATTCTACTGCTGCGATCTCTATTATGGCAACATACTAAAGCAGCTTAGTTTCGGTGCTAATATAAAATATGGAAAAAAAAAAATTACACGTAAATTAAATACTTGGCTCAGAAGCTTCGATTCGAAATATAAGGTTGTTTATTATTGGCTACTAAATTCACTGGTTAAAGTGCTCTTCAAATATTATACACTACTGTTTGGCCGGACTGTAGAGAACAATTGCATTCACCTCTTGTCCTTCAGCTAGGGAGATCGTATACTTTATCAATATATTTATTATTATTCTTTATATTTATTATTTGAACAGATGTTTGTTACATACCAATCGGAATTGTATGGAAAAGGTTAAACGATACATAAAATATATTAATATACAGCAGCCCCGACAAGAGGCGATACCACGAACATATGAAATGATTCTTCGCGACTAATTAAATACACTTGTTAGTTTTCATACTTATTGGTCAATTGGTTTTCAAAAAAAAAAAACTCATATTTATATCTAATTTTTAATAAAAATATCAAATATTGTGTCTTACGACATTGGTTTAATCTAAATTCCAGTTGAAAGCGGTTCATCTGTTTCAGTGCCGTTTATTGTACTGTCAGTGGGTACATACGGATAATCAACATAATTTGGGTTATGTTTATGTATTAGTATTTATTATTTCATTTTATAAACCAGCGTAATTTTATTTAATCGAATAAATAAAGATCTGCTTGTATCAACGATATTTGAGCGAAGCTTTCCTGTATTATGTATGGACACACTATTTAGGACCAATAGCTGTAGATTAAACAAACGTTTTATTAAATTTTTTTTGAGACAAACTACTATTACTTTGGCTACTATTATTATAGATGTTTCGTAAATTTTGTTTTATATTATTGCTGTGCTAAATTAGCTTACCGGTGTCGGTCGAATTATTGAACAATTCAATAAAAATAACCGTAGAGAAAAAAAAATATCCCATCCATTACAAATTGTGCAAGTCATACTTATGCACAACGTTAGTGACGTCTAAGTAATCAATCTTAACAAGTAGACGCACGGATGGGTGTCCGTTATTAGCATTTAGAGTTATAAAGCCTTGACATTAAGGTATAAATAAATTCATTTATTTATACCTATCAAATTTAATATTTCGCGGATTACATTATTCTTATGCAATTCATGAGATTCTTTTTCTTCAAATTTTGTCGTAGTAACAGATATTTCTCGTGTTATTTTTTACACCTGCTAATTTGTCTTTCTACTCAAATTATGCTTTTTTAATGTTGTTACTAAACATTAATTAATATTGTAATTAATCAAGTTTTTTCGATAACTTTTGATGAAATGTTGCTTTCCAAATAGAAAATGTTAGGAAGGTTTAAATTAACGAGACACACAGATCACGACGTATGACCTAATTCAGTTTCATCTATCATCAAGAAATAAAATGTAAATACGATAACTATTACATGTAATAAACGTAGTGAATAAAAGAGTTGATTTGATATTAAAAGTCCTTTGACTTTTACATTTTTTGTAATAATTCATGTGAACTTTCTTCTTTTGTTACTTATAGCTTTATAAATACCAACAGGTAAGACAAGAATAATATGCATCTAATATTGTTACTATTATTTTTTTCGTCTTTACACCTATTGAACCAAGTTAGCATTAAAAAACTATAGTGCTATTTCCATTACTGTCTTTACTGACCCTGGTGCAGTGAAGCGTCAGGCCGTGGATCCGGGTCCACGAGCCCAGTGTCAGATGAGCTGTAAGAGCCGCTGTGGCTTCCAGCCCGCTCATAACAAGAATATAGCAGTGAAGTAGCTTTCAGACCGAATCATTAGGATATTATTGTTATTAATAGTATATTTGTTAGAAGAAAATACAAATAGAGTTAAGCAATTACAAAATTTTTTTTTGTAATAATATCGCAATATTTTTTACTCAAGGTTTCGTGATACTGATCATCATCATCGTCAGCCGATAGCCGTCCACATATGGATATAGGCCTCCCCCATACATCTCGACAAAGTTCGAGAGGAATTGGACCTTGGCCCAGTGAGGTTTAGTGGGTGGTCAGTGCCTCGTCTGTTATACAGCAGGGTGCGCCGCGTGCATTTGAGGTTGACTTGGGCTCCGTAAAAGTTGGGTGGATTTCTTTACACCCCAGTGATACAGATATAATTATTATTTATTATACAATTTATAATTGTTATAAAGAGCATTGAAGTAAACAGATATCAACTGATTATTGCTAATATCACGACCATTGTGATGTGCCTGTGGTAATATTTAATAACAAATTAGACAATGACTTCGACTGGTTCATATAATTCACATGCCTAGATTCTATAGAACAGTTCATTGTACCTAATATATAGCAGGTAAAAATGTAACCATGTGTTAATTTAAATATGTAAAAACACGGGCAGCGATATTTCATTGTTTTAAACCGACTAAAAGAGTTTTACATAGAAACATTGTAGTAAAATAATAATGATTGTTATACCATTTCAATTCGTGAATACTTTAAAAAATACATATGTTAATGATTAGATTTAAAAATAAAATATTTATGTAATTATGTCACAAAAGATAATTTCAATTATTGTATAACATAAGAGGTACAGTTATCTGTACCTCCAAATGATGATCGAATAATAACATGGGTAATAAAATTGTTGTAAAAGCAAATTTTATTCTTGAAACTGATGTTTTTATTTCTGCCATCTTTATAAGGTACAAAAGCAATTTATCAAGTTCTTGTGTTAGAAGAGTTAGTTATCACAACAAATTCTAAAACATGGTTGCATTACGAAACAAGTTTACTTTAGTTGTATAATAATAACATATAATAATTGATATTTAATGGCAATAATAAAAAAATATTTTTAATTACGTTGCAAAGCGTCAAAATATTTATCAAAACCGAAATAATTAACTTAATCAAATGTGTTTTTTTCCAATTTTTAACATTTAACATTCTTATTATACTGACGAATACAGCACAACGTCCAAGCTTAAATAAAAGGACAAATAATTAACAAAGAATTTTATTTAGGCTGGCAATTGTACGTATATATGATTTTTTTAAGCATATTAATTTAATTGAATTATTTTTAAAACAAAAACAATAGTTCATTTTAATATAAATCCAGAAATCACATTTATATTACGCGTTTGTCACACACAAAAAGCAAAACAAAATCGTGCAACTCACCTTAAACTTTTATCCTTCATCTTGTTTTAGAACACAATTTTTCTTTAGTATTCAGAAAAAGAGCAAAGGAACTTTCACTTGAGGACGCAAATCTTTAAAATGGTTTGCTTCGTAATTTTCGTAGTAAAGAAATAAACTATTTCATTCACAACTTAGTGAAATAATATATATGCCATCGTATTTTATATATGCGTAGCGCTTCGAAGAAGCGGTAACAGCAACTGAGGAATTATTGTCGGTCGCCGAATCGACTGGCTGGCGTTTGAAGCGATGGTCGCTTGGGGCGATATTGTGATACGCATGTGAACGCGGTTAGGTCTCGTGACGACATTCAGTTTCCGCAATATTGAACTACAAGGATGGTGCCAAATGTTGGTAAACGATACGATAACATTTTAGAGTTCGGTACCAATAAACAAATAATAAATATTGTTGACTTTCGATACTGATCTACGAAAAAGAGGAAGTCAACCTTCATTTTTATATTATCGACTATAAAGTATGTTTTTCACGCCTAGTTACAAATATGAAAAGTAAGTCGAAATTATCACGCGGTTGAATTCCTACCCGGGTAATATATTAGGCATAATAATTCCATGGAATTAAGACATGTGTATTATATAAACCAATTGTATTCACAGACCAAAAGCGTAGACGGTGACTATCTATACTTTGCGACTATAAAATTTCTATAAAAAATAACTATATATTACAAACTTACATACTATTTATGTTTCGATATTATTAACAAATATTAATTTCAAAATTGTTTTAATTTATTTAATTAGTTTTAAGCAAATATGTATTTTTCATAATAGCTTTTAGTATTTTCGTACTTCATTATTTAATGTTTCAGTAGAGCTTTTCTTTTCAATTTATGTTTACTTGATGATTACATGGTGATATGTGTTTTATTGAATATTTTCATTCGCAATTAATTATACTAATTTTGTGATAATATTTTATGGAATAAAAAGCATTTACTTAAATTATATTTACCTTTTTTATTATTAGTATCCGTATTAAAGCAGAGTTGTTTTAATTATAATAATAAGAATTAAAACTATATTGAGTAAACAAAAGGAAACCGCTAGACTATGTTTAAATTTATTCATGTATTATAGTTATAATATTTTCAATGCGAATATTTTTCAACTTTTACATGTTTTTTTTTATTTATTTCCAATTTTCCCTGATGTTATTATTCAGGGCTTTACTTTATCCTATTATTCACAATATTTTTACACAACATTTATTTACAACAAATTTACTACTATTGGCTATTTACATTTTTTCTAACGTTATTTCGATTATTTTAATTTTTTATGCCTATACTTATTCTACTTACTTATCTAATATTCACAAAAATACACAAAGAAAATTTTGTGTCTGTATTCATTATTAACCATGTCTCCTGCTCAAAATCATACCTCAAGCATCTATGTATAGGGCACACCGTCAGCTGATGAGGAACCGTTTCTTCCATGGCGTTATCACATTTGCACGACGTGTCGTCCCGACACTTGAAACGGTTTAAGTATTGGGAGAATCCGCCGTGGCCAGTGAATATTTGGGTTAACTGTTCAGTTGACCGTACCTTTCCTATTAACTGATATGCCTCTGCTGCGTTCGGGAAAAGTAACTTAGTGATGGAAGCGGTGGTGCCTTCGCTATATCGGGCGCTCCATTGCGCAACTGAGGCTCATTGAAGTAAACGATTAACATACGATATCAGGCACTGGTCATAATCTGGCTTCCTTCTGCTGTTAAGAGCTGCCAGCTTGGCTAATTCGTCACCACGTTTATTATCAGGAACGCCCGCGTGTGCCTTGACCCAGAACGAAGACATGTCTTTGCTCTGGGTATATAGGTAGATAGAGATTCTCTCTGGCCACCACGGCAAGAGGGTGGAGCGAGCCATGATTCGTAACAGTATCGAGCATGGCTTTTGAGTGACTGTACAGACCATAGATCGCTTCCGTCCTCCAGAGAACCATTTTGGTTGCCTCATATATGGCCAGGAGTTTCGGAACATGTTCGGTCATAAATGCACAATTTATATGCAATTATAATCATCTTTTTAATAAGATATTAACGTGTGTGTGCCACTTTTCGTCTGATGCAATTTTACTGAAGTATTTTTGAATGAAAGAATAATGAGTGCACTCAGTTACAAAGTGCTAATTTTGACCGCATACAATCATTGAATTCAATTTTAACACTTTACGGTGTCTTTGTTCTCCCAGTGATTTTTAATTTATCTGGAATAATTTTATTGTTATAAATTTTATGAGGCTCAAGTTTATTTCAAAGTGGTATCCCATAATTTAAAAAAAAAATTTAACACACAGTCGAAAAGAACAAAAGAACAATAAAAGATGTATTTGCACCTTTTGTTTTGGATTAATCACTAAGTGTTTTCAGTTTCCATTTATCATCGGTTATTTTTGTTAAACTAAACGTAGTAAAATTCTGGAAAACGCTAATCGCTGGACATAAGCACAAACACAGGCATAAGAAATGTATACGCTTTCACAATAAAGAAACGAACGCATGCAGTGGCATGTTGATTCATTTACGTAAACAATAACTCATTCAATTTTCTGAGCTATGCGATTGCGATAACAGAATCAGTGTTTTTGAATACTCAAGTGTTATCCAAATGTGCATATTACAAACGGATTAAAAAAAAATCGATAGGTATTAAAAATAGCAATAAAAATGGGTACTAGTCATGAATATTGAATGACGTTGATAAGAACGCATGAAACGATGTAAGAATAAACTAGAATACTTACTTAAAAAAGAAGGTTTATTTGCTTGAAATAAAGCATTTGATAATTATGTATAGTTCATAGTACTTTCCAGGTTTCTTAAAAATCATGTTATTGTAAGGAAATGTTATGAAACTTGTAGTAAACACGTCTCATGATTAAATTTATTTAATGTTTAAATATTAGATGTAAAATTTTTGCTATATTAAAAAAAAATTCATATCAAACAAAATCTTCTTGAAGATCAGAATCTCCGAAATGCTTCTATTAAATATTCATATATAATTGTATATAATAAACATTATATACAATTCACAATTTGATATTACGGAAGACATAAGTAAACAAATATATAACAACTATCAATTTAAAAATGAAATGATAGATGTTAAATAAGATTGATCGTAATGGAAAGATATCCGTGTTTAGGCAGCCACGAAACAATGTTTTTTTTATTCAAAATCATACATATCGCATAGATGAAGGTCACGTTATTTAATTACATTGTACTTGTGCAGTCAAATTTCGCGACAAATTATGTAATGTCTCTTTCAAAAAAGCAATTCCTTAGAAACCTCATTAAATGTTTTTATATACAAGAAAATAGTACTCTAAGATAACATGGGTAATTAAAAGTTGCCATATTATATATCTTTTATCTAATAATACTTTTTAAAATCAATTACTTAAAACCTAACCTCAAATAGAACAACGAACATTTTTTCGATCTCATGTTAGTAAAATGTCCTCTCCGTTATATATAAACAATAAGAAAGCAAACATGTAGTAGAATAAATAAAGTAAATCATACATATTCACGTTATGATGTATTCGCAAACATTTTAAATAATGTTGACGTTCATGTTAGCAAATTTTTAAAATTTATATGGATATTTTATTTAATATTAAATACAGGACAATCAGAAGTTCTAAAATTTTTTATCATTGATAAAGGCTTCCTTGTATATAAAATAAATGTATTCTAATATTGAAAAATTCTTGTAATGTAAATACAAATATTGCATAAATTTAATAATTGTTTTGCAATGATGAAATAGCGTTTTAATTAACGATAATTGTCTTTTAAGTTTTCAAGTAATATTTTTTACCATTACATATAAATGGTCACACGAGTTATAAAATATTTAATTATACGTTAGTGCCTACGTATATTTCAATTAGTTTTTTTTTAAGTTTTTACCATTTTTCCAACGCTATTGTTAATACGAAAAACGTCATCGCAAATATTATTGTATTGTTAATTATAAATGTTAGGTCATCTTTAGAAGTGATTAAATCAATTCATGTGATGTAAGCATGTGATTCTTGACTCCTATTGTATGTATTCTATATAACCTAAAAAAGTTTAAAGGTCGCAATTTACCGATTAACATATATATATAGATACATAATGAAAATGGGTTTTGTTTGTTAGTCAATCGCGTGAAAACTAGTTAATGCATCAATATAGGAACACTATGACTATTCGATGCGAATTGATTTGTAAATGGTTATAGATTATTAATTTTTTTTCATTTTATAGATCCTTCATCGTTTTATATCTAACTTTTTTAAATATATTCATTTTGTATTATTTATGCGGTTGCTATAGTAAGGGTTGTTATAGAATGTCATTGCGGTTGTTCTCAATAAATATTTCATACAAATTTCAAGTCTAATTTTATATTACGGCCAGCAAAGCCGCTAGGGCACAACTAGTATATTTTTATATACACACATATATAACAATAAACATGACAGCACGTTATGTCATAGATGATAATAACTTTTAACGCGTGCTGCATGTATAAGGGGCACTTAAGATTATTTCCTCATATCGTAAGTTGTCAACCGCATTAGTAACACGCGGAAAAGGCGAAGATACTCACAAGCCGTTCAATTCAGTGGAGTGATACAGATTGACATAAATTTGACTTTGACATGGATTGTACGGAAAATAAAAGAAGATCTTCCTGTACGATTTATTTCCTAAAACATCATAGTTAATTCATTATCGCTTGTATGCCGTTACATTTTTTTTTAATATAAATAGGTATTATTTTCACAAAATAGAACTTCGTAATATTAAGAAGTTGAAGATCGGTCATGTTAATTAGCATGACCCATCAAGTTTGACATTTAGTTATAAGTGTATCATTAGTAGTACAGCTAAATAAATTCCCATAGTTACGATAACATTATCATAACTGCTTACGAATTTTTTTTGGTTATAACTAGTTATCTCAATCAAATTTAGCCTAATTATTAAACATAAATGCGATCTAATATTACATATGCTCGATGAGACTCTAGCCCTCGTATCTTGACAATCTAAACAAAGTAATGCTGTTATGGCCGACAGGATCGGAAGATGGTAGCCAGGTAGATTATTAAAAAATCTACTACGTATGGTCTGAGAAAAGAAGTACCTTTGTACTTCAATGCAAGCGTTTAACCATTGCGTAGAGACTGTTAATTTTGTAATGGTATGTAAAAAAATTAAGTACTTCATACTGAAACTGCTTATTAACATGATGGCTAGCTGTCGGCGCGCCGCGCTCGGCCGTTTGTTAATTCGAGCATCAGCTGTTTTTGATTTTGTGTTTCATTACTACTTTTTTTTTAATAAAGTAATGTATTTCTTATGAATCGATCGTTTAATTTAGCTGTACTAATATGATGGAGCGTGAATAATGCTAATAAAGCGTTTTAAAAACATGATTTCTTTCAATCAGGATCGATTTTTTTTCCTTCCCATCATCACAGGTGATGTGACGTCATTAGTACTATCGTCTGTCTTTGTTTTCGGAAGCGGTCTCCTAACATCCAGTATAAAAAAAAATATGTATCTACGGTTATAGCACATGATGATATATTTGGTTTGGTAATGTAGAATTTGCTATATGACTTAATTTGTGAGATAATTGAAGGGTTTGTAATGTTCCTTAATTTATGTACAATACATTTTAAAGAGGGTGTAAGGGTTCTAGCATAACAACTCACGAGATCCAAGCAAACTTCACTACTCTACCTAGACGATCTCCGGCAAAAGAGATCTACCACCAGTAGATGTTAAAAAATTGTCATTTTTATTTACTAAAAATAATTGATTCATATGTATTTGCCATAGGAGTAGACTGTTCAGTATAATTGTTTATTGTACTAGTTACATATATACTATTTGTACACCTGTGAGCCACATTTATTTTAAAGTAAACTTAAACTCAATTTCTTTACGCTAACTATGTGTCGTCCAGGTTAATCTAAACTTTTTATATTACTTAACAAAATAACAACTCAGAACAGCCCCCCCATTCTCGTAATTTCGTCAAATGAAAAGAACAGTTTTAAGAATATTTTGATTAAAATATATTTTATGTCATAGTATCTTTTTTATTTGCGTTACGTGGGGGAAATGCCTTCGCATGTCTGTTTTCTGCCTTCGCGGGGGCAAAGATAGCTTATGTCGGACTTGCACCGACTAAAACCTCCACGATGTACCACCGTCGCTTTGCGACAGGGCCACGGGATCGCTTTCGCACATCCCCATGGCCACAACGCCGCCGCATCAGCGGTGCGGCATCACTTAGTCACGGAGGGTAGGGAGAGCGGTGAATAGTAATACCAACACTCCTACCCTTCCGCGACTCTACCTCGACTGCGAAGGGCAGTACAAAACTACACTTCGTAGTCCACCGGCACACATCTAAGGTGAGCTCCGTGAGCTCACCTGTAGCGACCACCTCAGGCCAGCTGGGTAAGTTCCTCTAAGTTTCACTGTGGGTGACCAAGCCACGGCTAATGAACTTCACCGCCAATATAAAGCGGGAACATTTTCGGGAAATGGTATAGTACAGTAAAAGCTCTTCATTCGCAGTGTATATGTTACATATGCCGGAGTACAGAAACCGTGAATAGGGGATAGACATTTTTATTAGTCCATTTGACAGCATTTACAAAAGATATTGAGTCGGATACCTATTGGAATCCTTTTATTATTATTATGTAATAGGGGGACCGGAAAGTAATGTCGTTTCTGCGCATGCCAATACTTGATTGTCATTTGTCAGCTCATTGTTTTGTTCAGAGGCGTACCAAAGACATTGTGAGGTTATAGTGATTTCTTTACTTATAGACAATTGAATTACAATTTTTTTTTGTAATTTTGGGTAAAATGGCCAGCCAAATACCAGAAGAGGTACACATCCGGCATTGCATGCTCTTTGAGTTTCGCAAGGGAAATAACGCAACAGTTGCTACCAAAAACATTTGCGATGTTTATCCAAATGCACTGGACATTCGTAAATGCCAAAGGTGGTTTTCCAAGTTCAAATCGGGTAATTTTAATCTTTCCGACTCGTATCGATCAGGAAGACCATCAGCGTTAGACAACGACGTGTTAAGGGCGGAAGTGGAAGCAAATCCGTGTCAGACGATCGAGGAATTGTCAAACAGTCTCAACAAACCTTGGTCGACCATCCAAGAACATTTGAAGCAGATTGGAAAAGTAAGCAGAGCAGGTGTTTGGGTCCCGCATAATCTGTCCGAACAGAATAAGGCTAACCGATCAATCACATGCAACTTATTGCTTCAACGACACAACACAGAAGCGTTTTTTGATCGCTTGATCACAGGAGATGAGAAATGGGTCCTGTATGATAACCCAAAACGCAAAAGGCAGTGGCTCTCTCCAAATGAAATCCCTCGGAGTACTGCTAAGCCAGGTTTACACCCCAAAAAAGCGCTTTTGTGTGTTTGGTGGAGTATTCGCGGCATTGTTCATTTTGAATTACTGAAACCTGGAGAAACTGTTACTGCAGACCTCTACAGCGAACAATTGCAGCGAGTCAATCAATCTTTAATTGAAAAGTGGCCAGCGATTGTCAACCGAAAAGGCGTCATTCTCCAACATGACAATGCAAGACCGCACTGCGCAAGGCGAACTCTAGAAAAAATTAATGAATTGGGGTGGGAGGTGCTGCCTCATCCACCATATTCGCCCGATGTTGCACCATCGGATTTCCACTTATTCCGAGCGCTGCAACACTTTTTAAGTGGCAAAACATTTGCAAATTTGGATGATATCCAAAATGCCATCTCTAGATATTTTGCCGAAAAACCAATTAATTTTTATCGATCAGGGATTGAAAATTTACTCACTAGATGGCAAAAGGTTATTGACAATGATGGGGAATACATCATTGATTAAAAATAAAGACTCGTTAAAAATGTATGTGTTTGTATTTAGCGTAAGAAAACGACATTACTTTCCGGTCCACCTAATATATCCTTATTAGATCCGTGATCGCGTTTTTTAATTCGCGAATAGTGAAGACACGAATAAGGAGCTTTTACTATACCTACATTATTACCTTTTTATATTATACTGTTAGTTTTCTAGAAGATTTTTACAACTTCACAGGAGGTAATTTTGTGTAGTTTTATAAGATTTCCACAGTAAGGGGACTCTTTATATAGTTTGCAATGTTGCTTACAAAGTAACATAAATGATAAAATATTTATACGAAAGCACCATAGCACACTGTGTAAACAATTAGATGTTCTGCAGTAGACATCTACCAGCTGATAATGAAACAATTAGATATTTCATCTAGTATCAAACAAAATAAACAGATTTCATAAAATGTACTATTGTACAACCAAACCATGGTCAATGAAAATAGCAAACTATTAAACTTAACTTTCATTACATACAAGTACGTTTGAACATATCAGGCGCTTAAAACTTCTGTACGTCCTGGTCAATTTCATGTGGCGATTGGTCGTCGTAATATTCTAAGAACGCACCAGAGATTATTGCAAAAACATTTCATTTACTCTACTATACTACGCTGCTTTTTTATATATTTTTTTTATTGTACAGTACGATTCGATTGAACCTATTTCAATTATTTTTTAAGTACATTCAGTCAGTCTACGCATAAATTTTTTAATGAACCAAATTGTTTTTTGTTGTTGAAAAGAGTATGTTTAAGCCAACGTCAGTACTACGTTGAATACACCGGTTCTCATCCAATCACGGAAGTTAAATAACCTCGGATGCAGTCCGTATTTTGATGGGTGACCTGCGAACACCGTGTGACGTTAGCTTTTAAGGACCCGAGTACTAGAGCCTAGTATTAGATGAGCTTTATAAGTCAAAATGACTAATTAGCGGTACTCATCATCAGATATACATATACATAAAAGTTTGTTTCATGCAATAATAAAAACAAATGTCTTGAAGATTAGAAATATAAGAAGGATTGAATTGTTCTGTAACGTCAAAACTGCAATTTCAGGGAGGAACTTTTCGGTTATGCACAAGAGGACGAACTATTTTCGGTGTTAACGACCAACCTTCACGCATAAGACAATAAAAACTTGTTGAATCTGTTACGCTGTTTCATTTTAAAATGTGTTAAGTATAGTTTGATCAAAAGATAGTTTTTAAAACATAATTAAACGCTTGAGCGTTTAAATAAATCTTCCCAATTTTACGTAATTTGTGTTTCAATCCATTGCCATTTGCTTTACATTTAGATCATCAAAATCTTCACGTCTCGTATTACATACCGTATGGACAATAATACCAAACTGCAACTGTACCTGAACAAAAGGTTTAATCAGTTATCTTGCAATTATTGTTAACTTTAGGGTGCGCACATATATAATTTAAACAGGTTCCTTTTATCACCTCTTACATGTTAATTACCACGACTTCAAAAAAGTAAGAACTCCAAAACTAGAGTTGGGAAAAAATATCTTATTAACAAAATAAGGTCTAAAGATAAGAACAAAATGCATTTTATCGACCTTATTACCTGCTTCGCTTCGCTTCGAAATGTTATTGTTAAACCGGTTTAAAATACCGGCACTGTTTTAAAACACGTAGCAATTAAAATACAAATAGTAGAATTGCAAAATAAATAGACGATCTATATTAATAAAGTTAATAATGAATCTTTTAAAAATGTTGGTGTGGTGGCCTACTTCATTAGAATTATTATAGTTCGGCTATGAGTATTGGGATCGAGGTCCGTAGTGAAAATGGTGTCAAAAAAGTTTTTCGAACTAGGTAAATAATATTTTTCTTACTCTTCTGAAATATATCATATGTAAATAAGAATTGTTAATCTCCCAGGCTATAAACTATTAATAGATTTTATTAAAGAGTTCCTTTATTTTAGCTACAATATAATATACAGTTATTTTGATGATTAACCTAATAGTAAGCTATGGCTATGAAAAAAATATAAAACTATAAGTGAGCAAAGTTTGGCCGTCAATATAATAGGAAACATCGGTATTAATCATTATTTCCTCTCGATTTTTAAAGAATGACTGTTCCATTGCCATCTTCTACTGATAACTGCGGTCTACTACTGTGAATCTTCTTTCCTACACTCCTGGCCTTGATGCCACCGACGCTGTAGTATCTTTGGTGCGACATTACTTAGTAGTGGAAGTATAGAGAACAACGTTTTACAATGCTAAAATTCTCCTCAACAACTTTTGAACATTTTAAAGAAGGAACGAAAACGTAAAATGGCACCAAGATTACAAACAAAGAAAATCTAAGTGTATCTTTATTGCATTTATGTAGAACTCATTTAATTTATATAACGGTCTAATTGAACACAGGGCGATAAAGGGGAGAAATGACGAATATGATGATTAAAGAATTCTTACGTACCTGATTTATACAAAATTTGTTGTGTAACAAAAATTTTGGAGAGGTATTAGTCCTCACTTTAATGTTGTTCACAATGTGTATATTAAAAAATTTTTTCTTCATTATTCTTTATACGTATGTGTTATAATGATACGGAAAAGCAGTTGTCTATCATCACGGTTCATTGCAATTTTATGAACGTATTTGCTCTGTGAAATGTGAGTCAGAGGTTTAATGACTGAAAATATGTGAACCGTAACTGGTCATATTCATAGTACAGTTCACTTCTACAAAATTATATAAATACTATAGTATATCTCTGTTCCCGAAGACCGTCTAAGCATGTACCATCGTAGCGTCTATTTCAGCTGCTAACTAATGTATAAACGCTTGTGTTCTGATTTAAAGGACGCTGTAGCTAGTGAAAATATTAAAGTAGAGAATACACTTTGTCTCAATGCGACGAAGAGAATATGGTGCAGTGTATGTCATTCTAACATACATCACGCTGTTATAAGTAGGCCTGCTGTGCAGCGTGTGCTGTAAACTTTTCTTTCGTAGATTGAAAATAATAAAATAATCTTTCTTGGACAAACGCACTCTTGTCTAAACAAAAAATGTAATGATATTCATCCTTTTTATTTTTCACAATATTATTTAAAGCTCTAACAATATTCACATACATATTTACGTTAATTCTGTGCAAAATAATTATTTTACATGGTCATAATTTTTCCCCAGCTTAGTTACGATTTCAATTTAAAATAAAGTTCTACAGTTGACGAACGTTAGCACATTTATTATTTTCAGGTACAGTAGATAGATATGAGCACGTATGTGTTAATTGGAAACAAATGTATGACCCGTTATAATTCCTAAAGAATCCGTAAGATGTAAACAGAATGCGCATAATCGGTGTCACTGGAACATAATACTATATAAAACAGGATGTCATTACCAACTCATCATTCAGATTATTTTGAATTAGCAATCGGCTACATCGTTAAGAAAAGATGGCATTTTCAAAATTATTGTTTTTAATTACACTAGTACTATTTATATTTACAATTCAAATACAATCGAAGCCGTGGAATCAGACGAACGAAGAATTAACATTGCAAAACCCACCACTTCAAGGTGCTGATGAAATGATGGAGACTGCGGAAGCGCAAAATCCATTTCTACCACGATTCGCCATGAAGAAATTAAAAGAGAGACGAGAAAAAGTGCGGGCCCAGAGGAGACAACATCAATCAATTAGAAGAATGCAACCAAGTTCCAGTCAAACGAAATGCGCACTGCAGCGGTACCACGTAAGTTATTTTTTATTATTTAAAAAACTTTTAAACACGCTAAATATTTTGGATACGATTTAAAACAGAAATGTGAGATTTTTTAATAGTTATTGAATTTAATACGATCCAATTTCTCCACACAGCGTATTCTTTATTATTAATAATTTTACTCCATTGAATTACTTCGCGTGAATTCTGTGCTGCTTTAACTTTCAAGTTAAATATCGTTAAGGTAAAATTTACGGTTTTAGTAAGTCTAGATTTTAAAAATATCGATTTATTGTTTAATACTAATGGTAGTAGTACCTTTTAAAACTATACATTTTAAAAGATGTAAAATCACGAAGTTATTATTATTTTAAAAAATAATCTAGTTACTTACTTAAAATTTAGAAGTCAATGTTATATTTATTTAAAGTTTAATAATTATATCTTAATATATCTATGCCGAAACTACTGCCGGGTACTGGTATAATAATATAACATAAAAAAATAAGTTTAAAATGACATGCACCAAGTTTTAGTGCAATTTTCATGTAAAATACTCGCCCAATCATAATTAGGTACACAAGACTGCTGACCGACTGAATGTTTCTAATGAGAAATTTAAATAAACCACTTTACAATTATCACCTTTCTCTGTTGTCCCACATTTCTTGTAATATAAAGCAATTTTTCAATACTTTACTTCATAAAAGTTTATAACCTCTTGATGTTATTTTCAGAAAAAATGAAATCTCGTGCGTTTTTCTTTGTGGTGTTGGGGATTTTATGTGTTATCGTAAACTGTGAAAATGTAAACCAAAACAATGCTCAATCATTGCTAAACGCTACCGAGTCACGTCCAAAACAAATTCAAGAAATATTAAACAAAGATGTTTTTAAAGAAGATAATTATCAAGAAAATGTTAATGTCGAGTCTGGCGTCAATAATGAGTTCACCGAAAGATACGATGACACTGAAGTTGATATTATTGTTGAAGAGACTATTGACAATCCGCCTAATAACATTATTTCACAGGAAGAAACGGATACTGTTCTTTACGAAAATCTACAGGATCCACAAACATTTAATCCTTACATTGATAAAGTTATTTTAAACAATGAACCAAACGAAATCATGGAAACGGCGGCCGGTTTTGTCCCGATTCCGATCATTAGAAATAGACACAAACCACGAAGGCCTTTCGTGACAAGAAGGAATTTTAGAAGAAATCCATATCCATATAGAAGATTTTACTTTTTAAATCCCTATTCATTTTACTATCCTAGCTCTCTAAGGTATTATTAAACGTATGAGGTTATATAAAATTTTTAAATGTTTGAATTATAATATAAATTTATATATATATAAGTGTAAATATTACTTTTATTTTAAATAAAGATTTATTGAAATAAGTAAAAGAACCCAGAGATATTTTTTTTTAATTTTTTATTGTTAATATCTAGTTATTCATATGCATAAATGCCTTATTAAATAATTTAATATCATAAGTAGTTATTCACATTTACACAGATAAATACTCTTTGTTTGTCTATTAAACAATTTTAGAATATACATCGATAGGACATCGTTTTATTTGTTAAATTGTATTCAATATATGGCGGTTGGGTGGAAGTTTAAAATACAAATTTCAGTTAAATTTTAAGTCTTTATATTTATGGTATGACACAGTAATATGTACAATTAAATCACAAAATATTTCACCGTCTTTACTTAAAATACCTATTATTATTAATATTATAATTTAACATAATGAAAGGGTTATACAATAATTTATACATGAGTGTGGGTTATCCGAGCCGCAATATTTTTAATAATATCACAGAGGTGGTTTTTTTTTTACCTTTATTAGATATATCCACTTCCATATATTATCTGTACTCTATACTGTATATGCTATAGATAAACTATAAAAAAACTGTGTAGAAAATGGTATAAACATATAATAATTCTTAAAATTATTAATATTGTAGTAATGAAACTGACAGTGGTAGATGTCGAAGTAAAAGTAATAATATCGAAACAATAAATAAAAAACTTAAAAAGAAATATTTCTCACGTGACTTTCGTGAATTCCGCCATTTAATTAAAATCGTACTACCGCCAGGGTAACAATAGTAAGCAATGTAGAATATACAGGCATAAATATTTACTTTTATGATCATATTAATAAAAAAATTAATACATGGCGTTCTATAAGAATGAATCTTGTTCATGTACTACTTAAAATAAATAAGTGGAAATATTAACTTTATTTACCGGGTCCTACTAACGCTTCGTCCATGAGCTCGTCATCAGTGATGCAGGGAGAGTTAGAATGAGGCGAAGGCGCAACAAGCGGGGACGGGGCTGGGCTCTTGGCAAGTTGTAAAGCGAGCGCTGGCGACGGGGGATAAACGGGCCTTACTGCTACCATTCCTGATACTTTACTACCAGATGACGAAGAGAAATCCAGCAACATTTCAGCAGCCTCCTGAGGTGTGGTCGCCCCACTCCGTGCCACGGCGCCACTTGCAGGAGGTTTCATACTGGAATCGGCACCTTTTCTGTCCTCGGAGCTCCCTTTTGGTGCGGGGAATCCTTTGGCCATATCAGTCTTGAAATCTAACGGCATCATAGGGTACACTCCCGAAAACCCCTCTTTTGATTCGTCTTTACTTCTTTGAGGACTTTCGCCTTTTGTTAAACTTTCTAAGTTTTTTGAAAAATCTCTGTCAGTTTGTTCCAATTTGCTGGAAGAAACAGTTTTTGGACTCATGGCTCCCATGTTCAATAAGGGCTTTGGTACGTTCAATGGATATCCTGATTTTTGTAAAGATTCTGCGGTTCTTGCATTAGAACTGTCATAGTGGGGAAATGAAAATTTGTTTTGGTCTAAAGATCGCGTAAAATCGTTGACTAAAGAACGATTGTCGTATTGCGTGGCCGGACTGTTCTTATCAGGAGTGTTTAGGTTTTTTAATTTAGGAATTTGAAACTTACTAGTATCAAGTGGCTTAATAAGACCTTCAACTAAAAAGTTAGTTTCTTTAGAAACTTTAAATCTGTCTCCGTCAACATCATCTCGCGAGCTGCTGGGACTAGAATGACGTTCAGATTTGGACGAAAATATGGATTTTTCAGAATTACTCATGAGCTTTGTTCTAGCCTTTTCTCTTTCCCTGTCTCTTATAATTTTAGACAGATCAGAACTATTATTTTTTGGCGAACCGGAACTGGTCTTAGAAGCCGTTTTTGACAAATTAATGCCGGTGCCGCTGCTGCTAGATGATTTAGAGTAAGGCACTTTGGGAACACTACTTAAGCTTGATTCGGAGGGAGTGGAATTGCTTTTCGGTGGAGTAGAACTTGTGGACAGACCAGATTTAGATGATTGCATTGCTTGTGTTTTTTTGGACGCTGGTCCACTTATAACTCCTGGTTTTAGTCCAGTGTGAGTTTTAGGAGAACCTTGGCTCGGAGGAGTCAGTTGAGGCGAAGATTGTTTACTTGAGCTAGAACTATAATTCAATTTTGAACTGTTAGATGATTCTTTCGACCTGGTTTTATTAATTGTAATCTTCATTCCATCCGAACTTGGCTTGACCATATATTCTTGGTTTTTACTTTCGTTTAATTTCATACTGCTACTGGCACTATTTTTTGGATCGGAAAATTTGTTAGAACTACTGGAGGAACTGCTAGACTTTCCACTTCCAAGATCAGGATCAGCGCTGTGATGAGCTGATTTTAACTTAT
Organism: Troides aeacus; assembly: GCA_033220335.2. Taxonomy (NCBI): domain Eukaryota; kingdom Metazoa; phylum Arthropoda; class Insecta; order Lepidoptera; family Papilionidae; genus Troides; species Troides aeacus. The sequence goes on from CM067270.1 coordinate 6,584,635, forward strand.
CTATCACTGCACTTAACGAACCTTTTCTATTACGCGCCTGACTTGGTATGTTTGATTTATTGATTTCGATATTAGGAGGAGAAATCAGAGGTTCAGTTACAGGGCTGTCACAAGAAACAGGTGTTATTTCGAGCTGTTTTAGTTTCATTGGGTTTTTTAATTTAGGACTACTTCTATCAGAACTAGAGAAAGATAAACTGGAATGCTTTTTTTCCTTATCTCGAGATGGTATTGAACTAGACCCGTAGCTGTCTTTAGAAATTTTTTTTGATAAGTCGTATCCTGTAGTACCGGATTTACCAGAAGGAGATCCACTTGCCGCTGATTTAAGCGTTGACATACTGGGTTTTCCTGAACCAGATGAACTATGTTTCGGTGATGAAATACTATGGTTTTTTGGACTCGAATAACCCGTGAGATGTTTGGGACTATTTTGAACAGGCGAATGCCGAGGGCTACTGTGATGACTCGATGTTCCTGTAGGTTTTCCTAAACTTTTAACGGAGCTAGGACTTGGAGATTTTGTGATGGAGACAGATCTGCCGTGAGTGGGGCTCGGACTAAATTTTCTTAGTATGGAGTTTGGGGAAGTCGGACGCATGGGAGAGCCATCTGTAGGTTTTATACTTACTGAAACAGGTTTTGTCAACGGATCCTGTTTTGGTGGGACTTTTTCTGGTGGTCCCATGGAGTCGTCCCTACGTCTTTTCTTTTTCTTTTCTTTGCTTCTTTCTTCGCTGGACTTGCTAGATTTCTTGTCTGACCTGGAGTCGAGTGATTTCAATTGTGATGACGTAATGGGTGTAATTGTAATGGAACTTGGTAAAGCAGCGGGAGTAGCGGCTGATATAGGTATTATTTCTATACCCGGACGACGATCTAGGCATAACATGGAGGATAAATTTGACCCCGTACTGGTACTACCAGAATTTGACGAACTAGATCCTATAGGTGTAATGCTTACTGAAGAAGGCATATAAGATTTACCGTCGGTGAGATCTAAGAGTAAAGACGAAGTACTTCTGTTAGTTCTTGATTCAGATTCTTTGTTTTTTAATTTTTGCTTTTTGTGCTCAGACTTGTGAAAAGAATTCCTGAAACAAATGGGAGTTAAAATATCGATTAATAGATGTCGATTTAAAATTAATATTAGAAACATTTACAATGTGCAGAGCTTATATTCTAGACACAGTATCAATATAGAAGTAACCAAGCTTTTGTTTATACGTCCATTATTAATAACCTATATTTTTTTAAGTCTCCTGTCATCACCATCACTTAAACCTATTTTTGTTGTTTCCTCATATCTCAGTGAAATTTATTAAGATTCAAAGAAAAATTAAGGAATTATTAGCAGTATACTAACCGAATCAATTCTTCAGCTTCGCCATCATTTGAGTTGTCCATGTCCGATGAGGTCCTATGGTCTTGTGCATTTAAAGCGTCTGTTGCGTCCATACCGGATAGCTCAAGATCTGATGCGAACTCATTTTGTGACACAGATGACTCCCTGCCCTCTAGGTCGTCATTGGTGGAATTGCTATTCATAGTGTCATCCTCATTAACATACTCCGAGTTATCGCTATCGCTGTCGGAATCAGCAGTTTCGGTGATTCCTTGCTTGCCTTTTTTTTGACTCGCTGACCAAATATCAGTGTCAGATTTTCTTTTTTTCGACTTGCGTTCATCAGAGATTTGTGGTTTGGAGTCACTTGTGTTCGGGTCTTGACATATCATTGATAGATGATGTTGTTGTTCAGAAAGATACGCGCCTAAAAATTTTAATTGTATACAAATCTTCATACATTCTGTAAACTACGTTGACGATCTCCGCCCTAGTTCATGTAAACAATACGAGACTCGTAATCAAACACATGACTACTAATATGTAAAGATGTTAAGCGACTAGTGGTGTTTTTTATATATCCTAACTAGTATCTTAATAGGCGTAGGCACTTACTTTCGGATGACCGTCAGCACGTCTTATAGGTTTATTGTATATAAAGGTTTTATTTGCTTTCTGTTGTCTCTACTACATTGTTGTCTACAACTATGTAGAGTGTACTCACCACCTTGGTGTGTGTTAATGTTGCTTGGGTAGAGGGTACGGCCGTGCGCGTTTCCAGGTTCGTGCTTCATGTGCTCACCCCCAGGGTCGATGCCGCCTAGGCCACAGCTAAAATTCGAATCCAAAGCCGAATAGTTTCCGTTCATCTGCTTTGATACAGCTTCGCGTTCCCAAATTTTTACCAACGATCTGAAAGACGAGAAGATTATTTATTATTTAACACCTTCATTTTTCAGGATAGGTTTAGCCATTTGAAATTTTTTTTTTTGATTTACGCAGTAAATAATGAGATGGAATTAGTGAAATAACTGATAAATTTTCTAAGTGTAAATTAAGCACCTCAAGGTGATAGGTATTGAGTGGCTTTTCTGCAGCACCCGGCTTATATAGTCGTCAAGCTGCTCTCGGGGCGGCGAGCTCAGGGTATATACGGAGGCGCGGGGTGCCGCCGGTTCTGACAGTTCAAGCTCCACAGTCGCCATGCTCTCCTCTAACGGATGTTCCAGGGATATAGATATGTGTTGCCAGGATAGCGCGCTTACTTCGAACATGAGTACCGTCTCCAGGTCTATCACTGTAAAAGTTTATAAATTCTTATCTATATTAACAGTGAGGCAGATAGGCAAGATTTAAATTATCAATTAAATTTATAAACATTCTCAAAAACGTTACAGCTCCTCATTTAGGATATTAATATTTTTTATGTAGAATATGAATCTTTCTTACATTGTTTAGTCTGTAGTCGTATGCAGGAAGAGATGAGAGCGTTGAATAGAGCTTGCTGCCGCAGGTAGGCCATGAGAGGAGGCACATGGGAGGGGTGAGTAAAAGGCACGCTGGACACCACGCAGCCTTCTAACCCGCGAGACTCGCACACGAAGTAGCACTGCGTTTGCTCTGGCAAGTGCTGGAGGGGCACGCAATACAAATTTCTTACAAAGGGTATGTTTACTAATCTTCCATTCAGTTCTACTTTGTACTCAAATTCATTATAAAAAAATAAAAATTTGTATTTTTTTAAACAGTCATACATCTTAATCAACTGACTCTGTGACACAGTGACTTAGCGCGTGTATCCCGGAGGTGCCTACTTCGATCCAAGGCCTAATATTGGCACCAAACTCGCCTGGCTAGTTAACAGAATTACTGTTTTAGTTGTTAACATGTGAGACAAAGTGTAAGTCTTTTGCACTTCACTAACTAATCCGTAGATATCCAGATGAAGTGTATGACACAATGCCTGAGCTTAACTGGTAATACATTTAAAGCGACCTGTTTAGCGACCATAACTGCTGACTGTTAGATGGTGTGTCGCTCGGATAAAGATTACATTACGTAGATACATCCAATATATATCGCGTGGATACGCCACAAAAGTACCCTCGGCGAGCACGGTTCATCAATAGACCCACATGGTCATATTCTCTTGGATCCATTTATATCTGAATATTAATTTTGTTTTTCAAGCAACAGGACTAGCCTAACATTCATCTGGTGTAATTCATTAAAAATATTGTGATGTAAATGGTCTGTTGACCAGCTAAATTTTATAGAATTGCATTGCATTGACAACAGAAATGTTTTTATTACAATTTATCTTTAGAATTTGGCTTAGAGATGGAATCTACATAGATGGTCTTCTACAAGAGACCTACTTAAGGATGATATCAGATATGGTCATCAAGTATAACGAGCAATTTAATAAGTTATTCCATATTTACCCTGAAGTTTAAATATCTTGTATATGTTGGTGATATGATTGCAACACAGTAATAAATAGTAAATTTAGGATAAATAGCACCTTTTTAAATTATAGTTTCAACTGAAACTCTTTGTATTTTACTAATTTAAATATAAATAAATATTCTTGGAGGACTAAGACAAATAAAGTAATTTATCTATCTTGCAATGGATATAATAGAAATAACTCTACCATATGTTTGACGAATAACTTACCACAAAGAGTCCTTTGCTGAGATTTAACTCTACAGTTTTCCCCGATGCAAGTTTGTTGTATGCTTGTTGTGCGATTAAACCGAGCATTGGTTTCGCGTTTACCCAATCGCCTGATACTTCAACCTGAGATAGATGAAGAACATATCAAATCCAATAAAAAAAAACATCCTATTCCTTTTTTAGGCAACACTTCTAACGTTCTGACTCAATATTATCACACAAGCAGAGTGAATGTCATTCCACCAAGCTGTCTGTGTGGGTTGGGTTACAACTTATTATAAGAAAACTATCTTTCATAATATTAAATAAAAAAAAATTAAATACCTCTCATTTAAAAATATAAATGCATCATTAATATAAGACATGTAGATTTGATAACTACCGTTACGGAATCTAATGAAGTGCCGAAACTTAGAATATCAAAATATTATAGCTTAAAAAAAATTGGAACATTGGCTCTAAATTACAGTTCACATTTAAAACTGTTATTTTCACGTTGCATGTTATAAAATAAACCACCAGAAAATCGTAAAACTACTAACAATTTTCTTATATCTAAGAAATCTTTCGATCACAAATATAAAACTATTTAATATTTATTTGGCATCGTTGCCAAGTGCAGAAAGAAAAGAGAAGTAGTGATAGTATAGTAACGTAAAAAGATCGCCAGAACATGGTTGGCAAAAAGGGGCATTAATATGTTTTTATAACTTAAAAACTTTGTGTATTACCTTGTGTCAATTAATTACCATAAATAGTTTGTTTTATAAAATTACCTCAGTTGTAGCATGGATAAGTTTTGCCAGTCCAAAGCAAAGAGGCATCGGCTGTGACAACTTTAGTGTGAAACATGCTGGCAACATCGCACTGTTTTGAGGCACAAGTTGTGCATAAACAGGTCCACTTCTGCAATAATTATTAGTTTTACTTAGTTGCCTATGATAAAATATATTCAGTGTATTTGTATGTATTGGATATTGAAGAAGCATATAAATTTATATGTTAGAAAATATTTTTTTAATGTGCACCAAAAAAGTTTACAATAAAATTTGTTTATATTTAAAGGTGTTCCTCCTTATTCCTTAATGTTCCCGTTATTAAGTTTACAAGTTTTTTCTTGCCATGAAAGAGTCAAAGACATTTATCCATCCAGCAAATCCATAAAAGATTTTGCTCTCGGAACATGTTAATACCTTCAAGATGTTTTCCTTCATACATTTGAATGATGGTATGTCTCTTATCATAGTGTCTGGGTAAGTATCACCGCAGTCACTATTTCCGCCGCCAAACAATAGTGAGCAAACATTACTGTGTTCTGGTTTAAAAGGGTTGTTCATAGTGAAATTTCAGTGTAACAAGACTTAACATTATGTTTTAAGGCGATGAGCACACTGTGTGGGTGTGTAAATAATCATATAGCTAGCGGCATCTTATTATGGGCACCTTGCAGTATTGCTTACTAACAAATGAAGTAGTCGCTCGTGTCGGCGCTTCGTCAAATGAAAGAAAATCTCAAATTTAGTAGGAACCGAACCTACTCTTTTTGTATACATATGTTAAAAATTGTGGTAGGGAAGAACAAAAATACTACTTATTCATCTTACCCCTTTCCAGGCCTTTGTCCTCCTGATATAATGGGAGATAGCTGTAGTTTGTTAGCTGTTGATCCTTCTAATAAAACAGTTGCCGAATGTCCGATTGGAATATGTGATGGAGCAACTAAAGAAGCCAAGCCACTGGAGGCAGCTGGTTTCCCAACAATAAGCAACTCTGTTGTTAGAGGCTGCAGGCCTTTATCTTTATCTAGTAATTCATATGGAGATACAAAGTATGTGAGACGCATGGCATGGCCTGAAAGATGTTTTTGTATGTATCATTAACAATCTTGTAGGAAATCAACATGAGAAATAAATATAGAGTATAAGGTATTTTATTATTATTATTATTATTTAGTGGAAAATTACCTCCCCTCCGCTTTTGTAGAAAGCCAATGGGGCTTTTATGAACTTGAGCCCACGGATCTTTAATGAAGCTTTGTAACTGTCGAAGTGTACATAAATCTTCTTCTAAACTTTGAAGAGCACTAAAAGCCTTGCATTTAACCTAAATTAAATAGAAAATTTTAGATACAGCATCTTAAACAGTAACTAATCATTTATTAATGTCTACTATAAGTATTATTAATAGAAGTTCTATGTCCAGTCATATAAAAATATAAAACTCTTCAAACTTGATTATTACCAAAAACTAAAAATACACTTCTTTATTGTATATCATTTAAATTTACTGAGTATATATAGATATCAACATATAAAATTAAAAGCTCTGCTTGCCAACTTACCTGCTAAAGACGTAATGTAAATTAAGATTAAAAGATGATATATTGAACAATGTCTTGATGCAATGATGAATATTAAACACTTTAAAAAAATCCTTAATGATAATTTTATTATGTGTATATAATGGTGTTTAGAGTTATTCTATAGGCATGACACCACATTATATCTTTACAAAGATTACTTTGACCTAATTACTGATACAAAGCATTATTGTGATTATAGAGCTATGATAAAAGAATTATATATGATATTAATTATGTAAGGGGATTGTAACCTTTTTTTCAGCATTTAACTGATATACAGCAGTAAGTCCCTCCAATTGCGCTGTGAAGTCTGCAAAATCACCTCTGGTTATACATGCTACCATTTCTTCACAACTTTGCTGTTCAATCTTTAATAATAAACAAACACAATTAAGCAAAACTAAAATAAAAAAGATACATAAGTTTGTATTATATATCATTATATATACCTTTCCTTCATGATGAATTTTAACATCTTTAACTGAACCTGATGATTCCACTAATATTTCTAGATAAAACATATCTGATGAAATAAAAAGATTCACTCCTGATGTGCCAACTACAAATTTTAAGCTGAAATCATCAATAACTTAGCTTTAGTATTCTTGGTAGCAAAAGATAAATTGTTTTATAGATGTTCTGTGTCTAATATTTACGCATGGTAAATAATAGTTATTGTTTTCGTTTTATAATACCACCCTTTTTTATTATTACTAGTAAGGATGGTGTTTGGAATCAAAGAAATATGTACCTAGTAATATAAGAAGTGACAAGACATCATATTATGTAATAAGAGCAGTTATTTATTGCTGTGTTAATATATTTACTTGCCTTTGTTTGTAATGAGCAAGCTTATAATTTATCACCTAATAATTATCCTGCAGCTTTTATCACTTTTATACATAAAAAAATATTCAACTGTTTGCCATCATAGGAATGTACTAGTCATTCATCCATCATAAAGGTCCATTTAATGTATAATATGTTATATGCATGTCAATGTTTTGTTTTATGTTTGTGCTTAATGCAAATGACAAAAAATAATAATGCTTTACTGAATAAAATTTTTAGTTAATTTACATGTAACAATACAGTATACATAACTATTAATATGGCTAGATAGAGATTCTGCAAATCTAAGGTTTATATACAAATTTGAAATGTAAATATGAAGAAAAAGGTACATACCCAAGTTGGCGTGAAAGACATTCAAGTCTTTCTATAAGACTTTGACGTGAGCTCACTTTTATACAGTGTTGTAAACTGTCTAAACATTTTTGCAAGATTTGTCTATCAGCACTGTCTACTGCCCACCTCTTATCCTATACATGAAGAGAATGATATTGTAATATATTTGTGTCATCAATATTGAGTAAAAACTTGTACAAAAAACTAAATAAGCAAGATCATTGTAATATCAAAACTCAGAACCTATTCTATGCTATCTAAAATGGACATTTTTAGCCCTTTCATTTTAGCCACAACAATAAACCAAGGATTGAAATGACAAAAGAATCTGAAAATAGTAGGAACATTGGGATTACAAATAGGGGTGGTTTTTTGTATTTTCCTTTATTTTACTATGTGCACTGTAATTTAATTAACAAAAATGGAAATGAAAGGATATTTTGTCTTATTAATAAATATTATTACTGTAACTTACTAGCATTGCCATACGGACAGCCTTCGACGTTTCACTTAAATTTTTATATTGTGACGTTTTGGACCTCAATCTTTCCATAAGAATTTCTTTTTGGAGCTCTTTTGATTTATCTATAAGACCGATATTTGTCGCCATAACTATTGGTTTACTTTCCGTCATCTTGAGAGAAATGTGATTAGTAATAGTGCAACAACAAACAAATTGATAACACCAGCAGGTAGGATAAAAAAGTGTTATTAGTATTAGTAGACTTAAGATTTTTTTAAAAAATATCGTTGACACACTCTTTGGCAGTAAATGCTATTTGATTTCATTCTATTTGAGAATATTATATTAATAACGATACGTCTTTTGGATAAATAAACTTAACTAAGTAACCCCGTCAGGCAAGAGTAAGTAAGCAAACTGTCAATTTCGTATGAGATGCCATTTGCTATAAAAATATTAAATGGAAAAACCATTTCGTACAATTCGTTTCTCTCTTTTTTTCACGACACTATGTTGCTTTAATGAAAGAGAAAAAATATAATTTGGTTAGATACAATGGGTACAACACAATTTATTAGTATAATAGTTGCCATCTGCCTGTTACGTTTAGAAATAATGTAATTTTTAAGTAATGCTTAAAAAAAATAACACTAATTTTAATAAATATAAATATGACAAAAATATATGTTACTTTTTTAAATTTAAGTATTACTTTTTTTTTTAAATATTTATGATTATTATTAAAACCAATTTTATGACATAATTTTAATAATAATTTTAGATTATTAAGAAGTAAAGAGCACTTAGACAGCATTCTTGAAATATTGTTAACTTGCCAAGCCTATTTAAAGAATTTTATAAAAATCTACAGATCACAAATTTACTACAATGCAGAGAGTACTCTGTAAATTAAAAAAGTGTTGTTATATAAAAGATAAAAAGCCCCATATGATAAATTATTACGGAGTTAAGTTTAATATTTAAAAGCTACACATGCTTATTTAATTTAAAACCGTTTGAGAACTAATCAAAATAATGTCATTATTTTCAAACACATTTAAAAGACGACTTAGACTGCTTTGCGTATTTGCGTTAAAAGGTGGTATTTGAATAATATCCTTTCTTTCGTTTTCTATGAATGTAAGATAATGGAACAGCCTAGTACAGTGAAATAAGAAGATTATTTCTCAAAGAATACAAGAATACATTTATTGAGAATTTAAATTAAAGTACATTATAAAAAAAATATTTTGCCTACAATTTATGACTAAAACCCGACCGGAAGGTAAAACTAACTTAAATGTAGTCTTAATTAAAACACGATATGTTACTGAATGTTTATTTCCATTACACCTGAGACGAATAAATAAAAATTGCAATATATCTTGTTAAAAATACGATAAAGGTTGCAGAAATCTTTATGATATATAAGTCTACCAGCATCTGATGTCAAAAAGGGAAAAAAGAAATTGACGCTAGCAATACTAGGGAAATAGAGTAAAACCCTTTGATACGTTTTCTTCCTTATAGCGCCTGATTCTGTGTGTGATGCATGCAAATATAAAAGTATATCCAATGATCAAGGATAATTTTTTAAAATATTACTGTGGCGAATGTGGGGTTCGAAATTTAGATGAAAACTCCAATTACTCTGTTCATGAGTTTACTAATTAATTATAGGCTATCAGAACTTGAAAATGGTTCCAAATACTACACATCCATAAAAAAGTCTTCATCGGAAGAGGAAGACGAGGATGACGCAGTATTTATGATAAACCTTTCCTCCTGCATCTCAATTAATCGATCTAGTCTAATGAACTGATTTGCAGTTTTTGTTACATGTTCACAAGATTTTCGCCATTCATCGATCCCTATTTGAGAGAAAGCTTCTTCTGTTAAAGATTTTATGTCGATTACAGGTCTATTGAAGTTTTTAATCAACCAAACGTTTTTTTAACGTTAATGAACAAAAGTATCAAGAGGTTTTATTCCTATTAATCAGCCAACGCATGCACATGGCTCAATATCGATGATTGTGTTTGTCCTGCACCTTGTTCATCAAGTATTCTTTGATAAACATTGATAACAATATTTCTTTCTTGCGATCGGAGAGGTTTCTTTGACATTTTCACCACTTTTTAAAAGAAATTTGAAGTCAAATAATAACAATTCCTTGAAATTTTAGTTGGCAAATAACATTTTTTTTGTTGCCATATGAAAATCGCTATTTTTAAACTTTATTTTTGCCATCAGTTCCTGGTAGACTTATAATTATAATTTTACATAAATATTATTCCCCGATCACTGAAAATTTTCAATGAATATTCAAGAATAGAAATGCCTTAATCTTTTTTATTAATCTCTGCCTCTAACAATAGTGAATAAGTATAATTTCTAACAACAGATGGCTATTTTCGCTGTATATCAATAGATTTCTTACAAAATCTTGAACTTGTGTCTGAACGCAACATTATGTTTACAAAAAACACAATTAAATATATAGTCATATTAGTACATGAACGAAGTCTGTTCACTCTATATATAATATCAATTTCAGTTATAAAGAACATCTATTTTACTACTTTCATTTTATAAATTGTTTTATTCAGATATCCTTGTCACGAGCACAGCGCTATAGGGATCGGGATCAAGAAAGAGGGTGATGCAATCTAATTACGCGTGTCTTTTCTCTTTCCAGTTTTTGAAATAAAATATATAATAATAAAATATAAAATATAGGCTCCTATTTTTAAAAAACTTATCTCGTGCATAGTAATTAAGTTGTGAAAAATGATTATTAACAATGATAAATATGTTAGGTAAATTCTGATCTGTCAGTAACAAAAAAGCTTTGCGATCAGTGTCCGAATTATATGATTCTTTAAATTTATAAAATTAAAGCTAGGGCTCGCTGGCCTAATGGTTAGAGCAGACGGCTTTCATTCCGAAAGTCGCGGGCTTGAATCTTAAGTTATGTACATTTGCCAACTCTAGTTAGAACAGCGAAATACAAACGGTGAAAGAAAACATCGCGAGCAAACCCGCATACTGAAATCATCTTTGAGTGTGTGTGGTAGCCCCAATAAAGTGGCAACAGGCTCGCCCCCTGTTACAGGGGACCTAATCTGACCACATCTGGTGAAAAGTGGGTGTTTATTCGCCTCTGTGTACCCCTACTGGGAAAAAGGCGTGATAATATAAAAAATAAAATAAAAATAAAAGAATTTCTTTATAATCAATTCAGCGACCGCTCACCTCGAGCGGGTAATTCACCTGAGGGTAAGTGATACGTCCGCTCATAACAACGTGGCTTTAGTTGGAATGACATATACAGCATCACATTCCGCTTGTCGCCCGAGACATAAAATGAGTCTTATTATCCCAGTAATTACACTAATTGCAACGCACTTTAAACTAGAACACAGTGGTGTTTGCATACTACTGTTTGACGGCAGAAATAGGCGCTGCGGTGGTACCTACATAGACGGTCCCCGGCAACAAAGACACCAGTAAACCACCGCCACCAGTAACAGTTTATGATTTAATATATATTTTTGTGTGGAATGGTTTTCCCATTCTGTTAACATTGCATTCACTTAGAGTTGAATAAAAATAAAATGCATTTCGAAACCTGTCACTTGCAGTCGCTGCCGCACTCGCAGGAGACCTATATTTATGAACATAGCCACATTTTTCTGGTTTGTAAACTCCATAAATAATTTTTTTTACTATTATTATATGTAATTCATAAGTCCGCCGATAACAAAATATACTGTGCACATCACTTTAACACACGAGATATCAAGTCTTATTATTCCAGTAATTTCCGGGAGTTTGGCGGCATAAATAGGCGCTGCTTCACCCAGGTGGTCTCCGACAACACCTGCCGCCAGTATAAATTTTTAAACTACCTAAATTATAAAGACATCTTTTTGAATTTTAATATATTTCATTTAATGTCTATATTCGTATGTTCTTGTCGGAAAAAACATTATTATAAAAGCTTAAAGCCATAAAGGCCGTGAAGGTAAACACACCAATATTAATCTAAAATTTACGTAACTATGTTTGTTTATGTAATGACGCCTTGGAGTTATGCAATTATACTGTTTAAACTTAAGGCTGACAATTAAAATTACTTGAGAATCATAAATGATTTATACTATATATATTATTTACAAGGATTTTTAATTGTTTTAGTTTTTTCTGATTGGTACTTGGTTTTGCCGCCAGGTATTAGTGTATATACATTACAATATACACTACTGCCTGTGTAATAAAATTTCAGATGTACCTTTAGATATTACAAAATTTATATAAGTTATTCGTTTTTTTTTTTAAGTTGATTAATTTTTATAACTCCCACGACTCCAATAAGATGAATGCAAATACAGCTATCTTATACTTAAGTAAAACTTAATGCACTTTATTTATTTCTTGATTTTTTTTATGTTTTAAGTTCATCCAAGTACTCAGGAGATAAATATTGCCCGGAGTTGTCTAAAATTTTAGTATCAAGTAAATGATGTCCGCAACTCGTTATTGTATTCTACCTTCGTTTCTTCGTTCAAGAAATTAAACGCATCACCGATTGTTGTGATGATCTATGAAGGCCTGTGCGTAGTAAAATATTTCCTTTTATTTTTTATCTTATAACGGAGGCAAACGAGCTAGCGGGTCACCTGGTGGTAGGTGAATTCGCCGCTGCCCACAGACGCAAATAACAACAAAAGTGTTACTAGGCCGTTGGCATCTCATAACATTTAAAAGAAGGGAGGGGTAAAATATAGGATAGGTTTCAGAGGAACAGGAGTAGGAATAAAAGGGGACGGACCACCAGACACTAGTTAGTTTCTAACCAAATGCAACATCACAGCTCCTAGAACACTGCAACGTCGCACCGGTCCATCTAACAAACGTAAAAATTCGGGTGGTCTGAAGGAAATGAAAAGGAATGAGCATCCGGCTCTCTCACTCACCAGACGAAACATGGCAGCCACTAGGAAGCCAGCCATTTCACGCTGATTTTCTGTGAGAGGGTAGTGTCGCACCGGTCGATCCTGCCCAATTATGTGCTACAGTGAACTGTAGGCGTGGATATACTACCATAATGCTACCATGTCTATTGGCAAATTATTTTTTTTATTCTACGAAGCGACAAGATAAGCGGGATGTTCACCTGATGGTTACTGATACACCCGCATATAACAACATGATGATAATTAAGATGTTTCTTGTTGTTCATGTTCGACAATGCTACCTTCATTTAATAGTTAAGACAAAATGTTAAATCTTGTTATCTCAGGAATTCCATAAGCTATGGTTCTTTTCAAACCGGAACACAGTAATGTGTGCACAATATTGTTTGACGGCAAAATTAGGCGCTGCGGTTATTCCTACCTAGATGGTAACTGACACATACCACCAGTGAATGATAATGATAATCAAAGAACTAGATAATCAGAATTTGGAAACAACTATTGTAGCATTATGAATTATTATTATTTTTTTTTTTTATATTGTCACGCCTTTTTCCCAGTAGGGGTAGGCAGAGGTGAATAAACCACCCGCGTTTCGCCAGATGTGGTCAGATTAGGTCCCATGTAACAGGGGGCGACCCTATTGCCACTTTATTGGGACCACCACACACACACACACAAAGATGATATCAGTGTGCGGGTTTCCTCACGATGTTTTCCTTCACCGTTTTTGTATCTCGCTGTCGTAACTAAAGTTCACAAATGTACATAACTTAAATATTAAGTCATCGGTACATGCCGAGGTTTGAACCCGCGACCCTCGGAATGAAAGTCGCACGCTCTAACCATTAGGCCAGCGAGCTACTAATATATAGCGAGCTATATAATATATTGTACAATATCCTGAGAATAAGCTTAAAGGTAATTACTGGAGTTGTTTATCGGTATTTTGTGAACAGTATTAATAATATTGCTAGCTTTGTGTTTATGTACAATATGTAGTCGCTGTAATAGGGAATCAAACACGGGATTACGTCATTATTAATTAACTCCATGTTTATTGTTAGGGGTGTAAAGGGACCCGCAAAACAAATTATGCGATCCAAACCAACCTCACCTGGTCGTGGTGCGTCCTGTTAATCTACAAACGAGCCTCTAGCTCCCACCAACTCGTATTGGGCCTTCATTGGCCATTCATTATCTAAATCCCCCTATATGAAACCCTTCAGTGAAAATCTTTGAAGGAGGCGTATATGCAACAGTGGACGTTTATCAGCTAGTGATAATGTGTATCGTTGTGGTACAAGATAGTGCAAAATTTTATAAAATCTGCATTTAGAATTGGAGACTTTGTATGATATCGATTAAGGCTAACTTTAAAGTTAATATTCGATATATTTTTTTTTAATTTTGAGTAAGAAGAAGGATTCCTTGCACTAAATTCCTAATCTAAAGTTGGTATGATTATAGTTTCATGTAGATATTGCATTAAATGAATAATCCGTTTTTTTTTTTTAATGAGCTGTGGATTTTATTGTTTTATCCTGAAGAATACCGAACATCAATAGCTATTTATCTGCATTTCATTTTAAAATATTTTTTCAGTTTGATAAAGCGACGAGACGAGCAGGACGTTCACCTGATGGTAAATGATATGCTTGCCCATAACAACACGGCATTAGTTAGGTTGATGTACATTACATTGTATTGCGCTTATCCCCTTAAGATATAAGATGTTAAATCACAATACCCCAGTAATTTCACTAGCTACAGCGTTATTTAAACCGGAATACAGTTATAGTAGGCGGCAGAAATAGGCGCTGTGGTACTGTACCGGTACCGCAGTGGCTCTAGTACTTATCTAGACTGTAACTAGATCTGACATCGTCCATCCCTTAGCATTGAGAGTCAAAGAGAATATTAGCGAAAGTGAAAGGGAAGAATGTAAGGTTATATTGGGTAAAAGCGCACACGGGTAGGGAGGGGTACGAAAAGGCGGACCAACTGGCCAAGGATGTGGCCCGGAAAGATAAAAGATGACCTGTATATGAGAACTGCCCCATATCGTTCGTCAAACGACAATTACGTTTCAAAACGCTTGACGAATGGAATGGGCGCTATGTGAAATAAACGACGGCTTCGATAACGCGGATCTTTTTCCTAGATGCCGTCGCGGCCTACTGGATCCTGCGCTGACTGGAGCTCAATTCATGTCTAGTCCAAATGTTCACTGGGCACGATGGATTCTCCGGGTACCTTCTTAGGTTCAAGCTCAAGGATAGTCCCTCGTGTCTTTGTGACCCAGCGGTGGATCAGACCGTGCTGCACCTATTAACTTCCTGTCCCAGATATGGAAAAGAGCGCTTTGACTGCCGGTTGGAGTTGGGGCAGGATGTACTCGTAAGCGCAGGTAGCATCGGTTCTCCAATGAATGAAATCGCCGCATACTACTAAAATTTGGAGAAAAAATAATAAGAGAAACAATTGACAGAAATAATAGCTAGTGTATAAAAGAAATAGAGAGAAATGTAAAAGAATACGAGTAAAAAAGAAGAATGACAAATTGTAAAATAGTACAAAAATAATAAAGTAGTAATGTAAGTGATAGAAATAAATAAGTGCAACAAATAGAAAAGCAAATGTAAGAATTAAAAATTAAGATAAGAAAATAAAATCCAACAGCGATTGAAGTCTAAGTGGCGATCCACGAGAGAACAAACAGAAAATATGTAAAAATACGACGTATGAGTGAAAGATAGAAAGTATGGAAGGAGAAAAGTAAACGTTGAAAGTAGGAAAAAGAATAGTATATAAAAATAAAAGCTTAAAATAAAAGAAGAAATGCGATACTCCGGCCCAACACTAACAAGAACGATTGAAGTAAAAATAATAATATATATAATGATCAGAGCCTTTTGGTTAACTTTGAAAAGTATTTGTTATTTACCTATTTGGATTATATTATTTAATTACAATTGAATAATTAAGGGTCATCTCTTTATTCCAGCATTTAATTACAGTTTATAAAATAAGTAATAAGCTGCATATAAACCTAAAGATTCCATCTTATCTGTCCCTTAATAATACACTTGAATACATATTGAAAATGAGATTTTGTAGTATTATTTTAAAAGTAAATGAATCGTTCGCCCCCATCGATTTAATTTAGCGCCATCAAACGGAGATACTTTCTTACGATCGCTAAAACATTTTCCGACTCTTCTTTAAGTAAAAGCATTTATTACGTTAATAAAATGACAATGGCGTCTGACAGATAAATATTCTATAGACACAACTAAAATTGCGTTATTGGGTCTTTCATTGTTTATGTTGTTATTGTGTACAATGAATAAAAATGTTCAGTAAATAAACATACTGAAGGACTTCGAACATTATAAGAACTTTCTTTGTTAATATTATTTCTAGTTACGGCAATTAGTAAAACAAGACAATAGAACAGAGGTTATATTTTCAAAATACTCTTGTATTAAGAAGAGTAGGTAAAATTATTTCATTAAAATATATGACAAATGATAATATTCAATTGCGAGTGATTGGTTATTGTATATAATATTCAAAAATGTATTAAAATATTTAATAGATTCAGTCTATAATAATTACTGGTAGTAAGTCATTGTTGCCGGAGACCGTCTAGGCAGGTATAGTCGCAGCTCCTATATGTGCCGCCAAACAGTGTATAAACATTACTGTGTTCCGATTTGAAGAGCGCTGTAGTTATTGAAATTACTGGGGTAATGTGACTTAACATCTTATGTCTAAAGGTGACGAGCACAACATGGTGTTGTGTTATGGGATGAAGTCTCACTTACCATTAGGTGATCGCTCTGCTCGTCTCATCGCGTCATTGTTTCTTAAATAAAACTGTCAATGTGTGGAGTGATCCGTAATTTTGCGCAAAATTTTTTCTTTACAATTTTCGACATTCATACGTCTACAGTATATCTATATCATATAAAGGTTACACAAAGAATGATAGATGTACTCTATGCATATCTCTATTGTAATAACTTCATTGTTTCAGGAAAAAAGAGGTTTTGTTACGCGGACGTCTGTATTCACCGGGCTTTTCAAGCTTTTTACATTTTGTTAATATCTTAGAATTTTAATTTTAAAAACTTTTTCAAATCTATAGTGTATATAATTATTTATTTATAACTGTAAAAATATTACATCACCATGAATACGAAAACTTTTGAGTGTAGGATACCAAGTGATAAATTCTCCTGTTTTTTTTTACGTTTATTAACTTATGTTAATATCCTAGTTAATATAGTATATATGGTTACCGTTATTCACATATATCATAATCGCATATATCAAACTTAAAGCGTAAAGTATATACTCCGAAGCTTGTTTACGTAGTAAGTTAAGTGCAAAGATGCGGGGATTATTTGTGCTGAAATCTAATCTACTTAGTACATGATTGATAGCTGGCTTTCGGGATTAGAGGTTCAGTGACAATTATGTCGGTTACACAAAATTTAAATATTTTTTTCCATTTAGCGTTAGTGGATAGTAGTTTGCATTACATGGAGTTATACTCAAACCAAAGCATCGTTTCACTTCTATAATAATCAAATTAACAGTTAAAATAGTACTTTTATCACACAACATTAAATATTTTGAAAACAGATTTTTCTTATATGTAATTAAATAATGGTCGCATTTTCACTTTAACTTAAATTACTTGTGGAAGATGATAACTGCCATATACAGACACAGACAATATAGAGTAAGTTTTTGTTCTTACTCTTTTGTATTTTTCTTACAGAACCTAAGAAATAAGGTGCTTTTATGTTGATTTCTTTTTACAAACATAATTTTCTGCAATAGTAGTTACTAATGTTTAATGCCTTGCAGTATTTATCACATGGAATAAGTTAAGGTTGTAATATAAAGCAAAGAAACAGTAGATGATAAAAAAATAAATGTTTTTAAAATATAATCTCTCCGTATTTGCGCAAACTCATACGTTTTTTATTTATTAAAAATATGTTGGATCAACCAAAGGACCCTAGTTAATCACAAAATGCCCAAAGGCGAGTAATTATAGAACGCAAAATATCTCTTTGAAGTTTTTGTATTTATTAACGAATTATAAAACAAATATTTACCGTTTCTTTATTATATATCAGGTGTGGTTAAAGTTAAGAGAGTTAGGCAATAATCGTAAAAGTTGATGAAGAGAATGATAAAACACATAAGTAGAGGAAATGCAAACATGAAGTTGGCTCTGTGGTGTAACAATAAGAAATAAGAACTGTAATGAGTATATACAAAGGGGTTCGAAAGTAGCTTCAATAAAATTTAAAGAGTATTAGACTAGCGCGGTGTGGATATGTCATGAAAAGGGATGATATCCATATGACAGGGCAAGTTATGTGTATGAATATGAATGGATACAACGGTAGAGGGAGATAGAAGAACGTGTAGTATGTCTGTTCGGTGGATTATGAGGAATAATCAAGTCTTATTCGCAACTAGCTAACAATTAAGTCAGTTTAACAGAGTGGTAGATTTACAATATGATGGTGATAGTTAGCCAGATAATAAATAAATTTTGTAAGTGAAGAAAAATAGTAAAAATAACATGTCTACACTAAATTTTTTCCTATTTTTATTAACCGTTTTTATCAAAGGTAGCTGAAATTTTTCTTTAATACAGGAAATATTGTGATAGCTAGTGATATAAATTGTAAGACGAGACGTAGGGTAAAACGCGAGCCTCGTCACTGTTATTAATTTGATATTTTTAAACTCGATATCCCCTGATTAGAATTCTGAAATACGTTTATGAATATCTAAGTCACATACGTACTTACCTCGATCGATGCCTTACCTTATCGATGAAGAATTTATATTAATATTAGTTTATTTATATCGCTAGCTTAATCCAATACGAGGAGAGACAAGACATACTTTTTTTTTATTCGACGATGATATTGCAAGTGAAACGCCTGCTCATAACGAGGCGGTAGTAAGAATGCAAAGCGCTACATTATGTTCTTCCCTTGAGACAGGATGTAAAATCAACGCACAGCGCCCTGTAAATCGGAACACAGTAACGTTTGCACACTAATATTTAGCGGTAGAAATTGAAGCTGGTATAATGAATAATGCTTGCTGCGGTGGTATCTACCTTGATGGTCTCTGGTAACAGGACTTACTAGTAAAAGTACCATAAAGGATGCAAATATACGCATATTTTTTCAGTTTTCTGGTTCACATAGTTTCGATATATTATCTTTTTGTCTGAGGTCGCAATTGAGCTCAGTTATTCTTAATAGAATAGAATTTAAATTTAGAAAGTTTAATATATTACTGACAAAGATATAGTGATGGTACAAAATATTAAAATAAATTTCGGAGTGTTTCGGGTGGAGTCAAAGTTGTTCTTAATTTGTGAAAACCGTTTTTCACAAATTACTCATGAATAGATTTATGAACAATAATATGATGACAGTTTATCAATAAGTTATAGCATCAGTGCTAATCTTTTTATTGTATCAATGTTCATTCTTTGTTTTAGGATATGTTAATAAAAATGACAGCAGTAACGACGTAAAAGAAAGTAACAAAGACCTATAAAAATTAAATAGGGCTTACTAGTTAACAAGTAATATTAGGTTAACCTACAAAATGCACCTCTTTTTCTTTTTTTTTTTCAAGTGTTGTCGAGAGGAAAATTTCATGTTTTGATTTAAAATTACAAATTTGCAATAGTTAATCTAAATTTAAAACGCAGTAAATCTAAATTTCCATATTTTTTTTTTTTTTTATTCTATTTTAAGCCATACACCATTTAGGTTAAGCCGGCTATAAATTTCCATATTATTAAACAACAATTACACAGATCATATAATCAAATATATTGTACCAATATCTCCTGAACTTTTAATAGTTTTTAAACTAATTTGACTTTTCTTTAGTTATTTTTTCATGTTTTGCGTGTTATTGCTCTTCATTAATAATGATTTATAACTAGTTGCCCACGTTTGTATTTGTAATTAGCAACATATGTTTTATATGATCTACCGACCATACCAAATACATAATATAGCTAATAGTATTTTCTTACATTAAAATGTTGGAAAACAATTAAAACGATGTATTTATTTTTACGTATTTTATTTATAGTAAAATAACATGTTCCAAGAATAATTTCACATTACACGAGAAATCTAAAGTAAGCTAAGATTCTATAGAGATTGAAAGAAACGTTTCATTTAACCGTAAGACTTGCAACAACAATATAAGAGATTAAACCTCTCTCTCTATCTCTATCTTAGAGTTAACATTTACTATAATATTTTTGAGTGGACATTTACCTTGATACAACAATAATTCAAGCAAGCTTAAATTTAAAATCATAGAATATTTTGTTACAGAGATGGAACGTGAAATTACTATTACATATAATACATACAAAAATATCATATGTAGAAAGTTTATCTAAAATACTAATGAAGTAAATAAAGCTGGTTTTTTAGACAAACCATTATTGATTTTCTATTCTAAAACTACGGACAAAATTATATATGATTAAGTAAGATGTGCTAAGTCAGCATTGTCTAAACATTTAGCGAAGTGGTCGGTTTTGGTTGAAAGGCATGGACCTCTTGGAGCCGATGGGGAAATGCGACAGGTCGATCTCGTCCATGGGATAGTCGGGTCTGTATCGCTTCTTGTCAAAGTTAGAGCTGTAACAATGCAGATTTTTTTTATAGTTTGGTAATATTAATAATATAACTTTTAATTATAACTTAAGGTGCAACGTGTAAAGATAGCGCTTTAGTTATTTGATCAGTACACACAAGAATATTTATCTATGAAGAAAATGATATTTCTTTGTTAGCCAATCAGCTCAAATCTAGTGAACATATCGACATGGGAACATATTTGACGCGGCATGATTTGTAGATGGTTATAGGCTATTTATCTTTTTGATTACATAGATTCCTCGTCATTTTATTTCTAGTTGTCTTTTATATACATTTTCATGACATATATATTTATACGGGTGC
This sequence comes from Troides aeacus, assembly GCA_033220335.2. NCBI lineage: Eukaryota > Metazoa > Arthropoda > Insecta > Lepidoptera > Papilionidae > Troides > Troides aeacus. The sequence goes on from CM067270.1 coordinate 6,605,696, forward strand.
TATAGAAAGTACTTTGCGGTTTAGTTTTGTATTACGGTCAGCAAAGCGAGCGGGGAACAGCTAGTATTATATTTATATAAATATATAATCTGTTTTAACATGCTAGGTATTTTTTTATGTAACTGTACAATATTTAATTTTCTACATGAATGGATGAAATACAAAACGGGACAACTGCATCGGAGAGATTTTTCTGGAATAGTTGGTCCTCTGTTCAAATTTGTTAGTATTTCTGATTATATTATTTCGTGTATAACTTCGGATTTCATACTTTTAAGTTATATAGTATCACGTGTAAAAAAGAACACTCATAAAATTTTTAATGTCGTAATTTTTTGATAGCATCGCCATTGATTTAAATCGTAAAAGATTTATATTAATATCAAATGACGTCTCGAACAAATATTCTACAATGTGCCTTGTGTTAATATATAATGCCTTGTCAAATACACCCTTCACAACGTGTGCGTAACATCTATAATTAGAGAATATTATCGTTAAAATTTGCAAGAGCCTTTTGAAAGAGCATCCTGTTTGGGATTTTGTTATCAGCGCTAAGTGGTTAATTATCTATTTATTGTAATTAATAAAAATATGTTGTTCGGTTCTCTGAATGTTTTAAGCCTTGAAAACTTTTTTAGACGATAAACATTACTTTTATTCATTTTAAGCATTTATGTTTGAGTATTTGTCTGTACTACTTTAATCTAACAATCATTTATTTATTACTGTATCTGATAATGTATTGAAATTAAGAAAAACTATTTGTGGTAAAAAATTTTAGGTCTATATATGTTGATAACCTAAACTTTAACTTACACTGGTGTATCAAGATTGTTGAATCCGTAGAGGTTGTAGAATCGTTTAATGACGTATGGGAAGGGCTGGTCGATTTCGTCAATGTTGCGCTTTCCGACAAAACTGTCTAGCTCCGATCTGTTAATAAATTTGGTCATAAAAAGAAAAACAAAATAGTTTTGTTAATAATTCTTGTAGAGCCATAATTGTTGTAAACATTACAAAATTATTGAAAAATGTAGAAGCTGAAAGCTCAGTGTGTAATATCATTAAATATTGTGTTTTCTATACAATCTATTTATTGACACATGCCCTTATAGATGCTATAAATTTAACAGCGTGTAAACTCGGGTCATGTAAAAAAGACTTATTGTAAATCACTCACCGGTCGATTTCATCGAAGTTACGTTTGGGGTAGTCATCTCGGTAGTACTCGGAGGATATTAAAGGAAACATTTGCCGCCTGCTGCTGCCGAACAAACTGTATTATTTAACTTAAATTGTTAAGAACACTCTCATATTAAATATTTGACAAAAATCTTTATCCGCTGAAAGATTTTGGTCTTTACTTTTTTTTAATTAACAAAGAAACAAAAAGTTAAGTCTATCGATAGTTTATAAATATTTGCAATTAAATTAATGACAAATACGAAGAAATATGTCGTAAAGTATTAATAAACATATAACAAAGGAACTAATAACTTATTTATAAAAGTACTCTGTTAGTCCTTTGTGAAAAAACATTTGAGTGGAAACAGTGACACCAGCATATTGTGGTGAAAACCAGCTGAAATAGACAACATGTTTTAAAAGTGACCGTGACATCTAGTAACACTTATATGTACATTTCGTCAAAATTGGCCATTTGATATTAGTACTTATTTTATAAAAATTCACGCTTAACCTAAGTTATATTTACTAAGCAGACATATTTTTGAACTTTTGTTGACAATACGTGCTGCCTTACTATGATGATGGATTATCAAAATATTTCAAAATGAGGCATTTGTTATTCATAATTATCAGTTCAAAGTATCACTGTCCACTATTGAATGTTTTCTCAATCGACTTTCAACTTATAACTAATATTTCATAAACTATTAATAAAATTTTGTTTAACTAATACTTACCCAGTAATATCATTACGTCGGCCTCCTAAGAATGGGAGGAAACCTGAGTGTCTGGACTCGCGTACCTCGCGAACTAGATTTCCGCCACCCAACGGATCCAGGTTTCGTGTTTTGTGGCCTGTTTAGTGGAATAATTCTTCTAGTAGTCAAATAATTTATAATACACATATATAAATTTTACAACTCTTACCTCTCTTTTAATTTCAACGTAACAAATCCTTAAAGGAATCCTTTGAATTTGCTATATTGTTCTCCGCAAAGTGGTGAAAGAAAACATTGAATATGGGGAGGAATTTAGGGTTAATAAAACACTGTCTCGGACTTCTTATTTGCATGGTATCTATTTTTTTAAGTTCATCTACACTAAATAATAAACAAATGATAAATAATATATATCACATTCTATGCATTGTTCAATTACCCAGTGTTACTATGAGAGAAAACTATTTTAGGTGTGTACGAAATTTTAAATAAAGTTTTCGTTCCCCAGTTCAATCGCTCGCACAAAGTTGTCGCCACCTAAAGGGTCCAAGTTACGAACAAAATTTCCACCCCCCAGAGAATCTAAATTCCTCTTCACAAGGTTTGGTCCGCCGATTTGATCTAGATTCTTTTTGACGAAGTTACTTCCACCAAGTGAATCAAGATTTCTTACGAAATTTCCTCCGCCAAGTGAGTCTAAGTTGCGTACAAAGTTGCTGCCTCCTAGGGGGTCCACGACGCGGCTATGCAAGTTACTTTGTTTCTCAACATCGCGGCCTAAAATAGTACTGCCACCTATTCCGTTTAAATTCTTTCGCAAAAGTCCATAACCGTTAAGGTTGCTTCCCGAGAAAGAATTTCCTCCTACTCCACTGTTGATATTCCTTCCAAGCAATGTATTACCACCGATACCGTTAATATTGCGCTCTGCATTTCTCTGCTCATTTTGCAGGAGTAAACTGAGAAAGTATTCGAATTCCCTTTGTTTATAATCTGTAACAATCAATGTTATTTTAGAATATCAAAGAAAAATTATTAAATACATATTTTACGGAACGGAAATATTACTTACCAGTACAGGTGCGTGCAGGTAACGTACAGTGCACAGTTAACATATATTTTTGTGCGGATACAAACTTTTAAGTGCTCTTCCATCACCACAATAACATGTAATAAAAACGTGATTGCATTTTAAGGTAAGTGCAGTATCGATCACACGGAGATTGATGATGCATCATTGCTTTCGGTATATAGCAGTGCAAAAGGGGTTTAGAAAACATTTCACAACAAAGTATTCATATTACACATGGTATAACATTAAAATGAAAATGGGTTTTGTTATTAATGTTTGGATAATGTGATTTTGTCGGTGGTTACGTTAGAAAAGGAAACGGTTTAGAATAGACTATGTGCTCCAGGTGTTTATTTACTACGCATTCACAAGTGCAAATATGTAGTAACAATCATTGTGCTGTTTTTTTAGTCTACATACTAGAGTACGTACCGTTAACATCGTAGCGGTCTGGGTTGTGATCATTGATGCTGGCATCTTGGTCCTGCGAAACAGAATCTACTAAGTTATGTAGTAGTTAATCATTAATCATGACTTCTGGTTATGTAAATACTTATTTTAATTATTTATAAGCGACGTGTAGTGCAAAATGATTCAGGTTTCGTTCGGTAGACGTGCTCACCACCTCATAATACTATCACATCAAATTTTTCGAACAAAGAATAGTTGAAATTGTTTTTTAATTTGAAACTGTTTAAAAGTCACCAAATATCATATTTGAATCTGTTAGTAATAACGACGTAAAATAATTTATTAATACTTTATTATTTAATTTAATAAATAACTGTTGTACTTGAATAAAACATTGGAAATATTTAATACTGGTAACATTTTCAATACGTACAAGTTAAGCTTACTTAAGTCGCTCTACTTTTGTTTTTGAATGTTTTGTTGAGAATTCCGTTTGCTGTTTAATGAAAAATACATTTTGTGAACGTTATGATTAAACGTTTGATTGGAAGCTTAAGCTCTAAATGTATTTTCTCTCCAACGAGGCACTCCATAAAGATTTCAGGAAATATAATAAATCGTACGAAAGGAAATTACCATCCTATCACTATTGCTAGTATCTTCGAATAATGATTGTTCACTTATTATTTATATATTGTTAAACAATAATGAAACAAATCTGTATATTTTTTTATTACATCTAAAATTAAGAAAAGGTAAATGTTGCTATTAACTGTGCTTCAAAAGTTTGATCAAAAGAATACAAGGGTTCTTCGTCAACACATTTATTTACATATTATATTAATGATTTTTACTACGGTACTATTTATTTCGAAATATCGAGTATGAATTGATCGATCAGGATCGTAGCAAGTGGAGTAAAGTGGTCTCTGCCGACCCCATTAGGAACGGGGCGTGATATATATGTATGTATGAGTATAAATTTCTACTACTATTTAATTTGTGTTTCCATTTTTTTCACGAAACATACGCTGTGGGTCATTTAACTCTTGTAGGGTTACTTCTTAAACAGTAAATTATGTATTTAAATAAAACTTACCCTGTTAGGGTTAGCGTTGGAGCAGACCAGAACGGCTGCAATGGCCACCACAACTGTCCCGACACGCATCTTTGAAGCTGTTAGCAAAAACTTGTTTTTGTAATACATTGTTAGTCAGTTGCATTAAAGTAATACTTATTTCTTTATTACATCACTAAAACATCACATGGGTTAAAATTCTAAATCTAATTTAGTGATAAACAGAGAAGGCATTGATACAGATTATTTTTTTAAAAGAAACCTTTTCTTTATTTAAGTGACGAGATGAGCAAAACTTTCACCAGATGGTAAGTAACACACCCGCCCTTAACGTGACGCTAGTTACGATGATATACATTGCACCACATTGCATTCGTCACCTGAGACATAAGATGTTGTCTCGTTACCCCAGTTAGCTACAACCCCCTTTAAACAGGAATCCAATAATATTTGTTCAGTACTATTTGTTAGCTCTAATATGCTCTGGGATAGCACCCATTAAACCAAGTGTTTTGGTTTATATGAAGCAAAAGATACTATTTAATAAGGTTTCCGTTCTGAAAGTTAAATATTATATATTAAGGGTCCATTTTTTAGTTGAATAAAATTTCCTTCTATCATATTTATTACGACTGAATAAAATTTAAATTATCACGTTTAAATTGTCCGACCGTCATAAAAAATTATGACCTTTTGTCATGCTAGATAACAACCTCACATTAAAATACCCACACGAACTTCATTTAGCACCGAATAAATAATTTACGTTCTTCACAACAATGGGTTATCTATATTTTAATATCCATGGCTTTTTCATTTTCAAAGATGTTTATGTGCTTCTGTGTAATTTTGTACTCTTTTATCGTCATCGCAAACAACGAATAAAATAGATACTTTACTGGTGATATGTCTCTGTTGCCGGAGACCGTCTACGTAGGTATCACTGCAGCTTCTATTTCTGCCGCTAAACAGTAGCGAGCAAACAATACTGTATTCCATATTAAAATGTGCTGTAGCCAGTGTAATTACCGAGGTAACGAGACTCATCTTATGTCACAGGTGACGAGCATTATGTGGCGCAGTTAACACATTAATGTTCTCCTAACTAGAACCACGTTATTATTGGCAGGCGTATCATTTACCATCACGTGAACGTCCCGTTCGCCTAGTCGCTAAATTCAATAAAAAACAGGATTTGTAAACCATTATCATTATTAATTAAGGACTCTAGTATTCTGTTTGTAATCCGCTTGCTATTGATCAGGTGTACTAGATGTAATTCAATTATTAGTCTAGCATCTCCTTTATTCAATAAACTTCCCACATTGCTTCCTGTATACAAAGACGCTGTATATTAATGTGATTTAGTTCGAAGCAGTATAACATATTTATAGTATTTGCATATAAATCCTCAGTAAGTTATTAATTGTACTACTATATTTATTTTAACGACTGATCTCTACTTTTTATTACTACCTTACAAAATGTGACAATTACGGTTTAAAACCAAACGAAAATGGCGTTTATTATGTATATAATTAAAGATGATATGATTCCCTACAATTAAAGATAAAATTTATTATGTATATTAACAGTATGACGATATTTAGGATGATATACACAGCACCACATTGTGCTCATCGCTTTAACACAAACGATATTAAGTCTCGTTACCCCAGTAATTTCAATACATACAAACCGGAACACAGTAATGTTTGCACACTACTGTTTTAAATAGGCACTACGGTGATACCTAGACGGTCTCTAGCAACAGAGGATATATTATCATTCCTTTTATGTTAGAGAGATTAAGTTTATTAGAAAACGTATGAAACAGATGAAACGTATGAAACACATATACATTAATACCATGTACCATGACTGTACATGTGATTAAGTAAAAAAAAAGTAACTCTTTCATTAGATTTTGCACAAAGAGCTAGCTGCGAGGTTTCTCGTGCGTATTATCCTCTTTGTCCTTTTGAGTATCCGTTTTGTTTTTACTAACGTATCCTTTGTTAGTTAAAAAAGCTCACATAAAAAAATTGGTTATCATAAAAGTTGGAATAGTGTGACGAGATAACCTTCAGATAAAATTCAATGAATTATTAAAAAAATATGAAGATATTGAAGTTTTTTGAAAAGTACCTTCCTTTCTTGTTAGGTATTTAATATCATGTAGAATTGTGGCTGGTATTTATTATTTTTATATAAGACTATTATCTCATTTAATTGATCGTACTAACTTCTCTCGCATAATGAGAACAATTTCAAATGAGGTCAGTACATGCACGCGTGGTATATTGCATAGCTTGATGGTATTATAGAAATTTGCATATATTATTTGTTAACAGAAACTACGCTAAGATGCATTTACATTACTCGCACTATCTAGATTTAAATAAGCAGTAGTTGAAGATTTGAATAACTATAACATCATATTAAAATCCAATAACATTTAACTTTTATCTGAAATAACTAGAAATAGGTTTATGCGAAAAGACCTCATTAGGCGCAGGATATTGTTTAAGATCTATAGCATATTGGGAATTAAGGATGATGGTAATGATTATAATGAAGAAATGAAATATTGAAATTCGCCTCATGAATTTTTTTCTAGTTCTTTAGAAAGGTCTGTTATTGTTTATATAATTTGCAACTAAAAATGTATTAACAATGAGTTCATTTTGAGGAAAGGTACATATATTTCCATCGAGTTTTTTTTTTGTCGCAAACGTATAGAATGTAGAATCTGGTGTTGACAGGTCAAGTTAAAGAGAAAAACAAATCAGCGTTATTCGTGTCTCGTGTATTGTGGTATTTTGTAGCGAGCACAATAACTTTCTAATAATTAGTTTCGTCCTCATCTTCATAAGTAATAGAAAATACAATTGTTAATACATTGTATTTATTGTCTAGTTTATTTATTTATATATAACCATTTCAAACTTATCAGCTCAAAGAACTTTTTGTATAAAAGTTTTATAAATGTAAATATCTTTTTACTACTTTATATGCGACCCACGATTTAAACCAAAAACTTTATACATTGACATTTATTTTATGTACTGCATTTTATACACTACGGCTCACTGAGCTTAAAAAGAGTAAGAGTTGAATACGATAAAAGGAATATATACAATGGAAATGTATAACGAAATAGGGTGTTATTCGGTAAGCTAGCAAAGACTTAGGGTTGAGATACGTTTAAATGATAAATCATCGTTAATTCTCTGATAGACAGTTAATTTCTTATCGATGATGTTTTAACATATAATCGTAATTTAAGATAAGTCATAACAAGCGCTTGGATGGTGAAACGACCGTCTAGATCACTCACTCTATCGGTAATGACATCCGGAACTTAACTAATAAAAACCAAATGAATTTTCCAACGTAAGTCCCATAAAGTTGTTCCCAATAACAAGCAATTTTTTATTGGAACTAGTTAACGTCTTCGGTTCAAATTGATAGTTTAATGACGTAGTCTTACCAATTCTTGTTATTCAGAATGAATTAATGTTATCAATAGTATATTTGTGTAATATCGCTAGATCTTAGTTTTAATTTTGCTCGGTGATAAGTCTATAAACCGTGCCAATGTGATGGGTACATTCTAAATGTTAAGCACGATATTAACATTTAAATCGATATAAACTGTGGTAATCACGTTTAAATAAAACAGTTTAGGTGTACAGTTAGGTTAATAATATAAAATATTTGAATGTTTTTCTTTTATAATATAAGTGCGTAAATAAATTAAGGTAACTGTCGAATCTATCTGTTAAAGTACCGCGGGTTGGTTCTAATAATTTCTTATCCCATCAATTCTCAAACCTCAAGGCTCACAGAAACGTTACACGCGCAAGCAGATAATATCACTTGATTGCTGGTAAATTTTACGTCTATAAATATCATAGCATACATTTTCAAAACATATATTGTATTTGGATAGATTTATTTATAGATTATCGTTATATATTTACGGTTTCATCTAACGGTTAGATTCTAACCGAAACTGCAAGTTGAATAGTTTTAGTAAGAGATTAATTTGTTAAAGTTTTAAAACTATGTTAGTTTAAATTTTATATTAAAAGTAGTGAGAAATTATTTAAACTTAATTCTGTGTCGATGGTATCTATATTTTTTTTTCAAATAAGTTCCTATAATGAACAGAAGCAGTTTAACTATAGCTGAATACTTTTTAACGGATAGTATAATTGCGAGTATTATTTATTTGTTTATAATAGACGAAGTATAATGTGTCAAAACTATTATATTTAATAAAAAATCAGCAGCATAAGGGACTAACTTTTAACTGGACCATATTTGCATAAATTAACCCGTACCCAAAATATAGAGTGAATGAAACCTCGCGGGACCGTATTTGAGCTTTATTTGGTCCTGTTGACTTATATTAAACTCGGCAGGACAAAATTTTTTTTTCATAGAAAATTATTCATAATTTTTAAAATTTGTCGTGCGAAAATATGAATAATTAAATTAACGCTATTTTATTTTTAAACATAACGATTTTTTTGTAGCCTTCTACGAGACTAAGATACAAGGATACATAAAGCTCGTCTTGTGAAGGGACGAAAATAAATATTTCCACATAAACTAATGAATTATTGTTATAGCTAAAGTTATATGATAAAAGTAAAACATAATTTTATAATATTTTATTAAAATCTTCTGTTTCTGAATCTTATAAAAACAATGGGAACAGATAAAATTGTTTATATCTGTCTACATCCCCTATTCGGTTTAGTGAATTCTGTCAATGTGTATTTCATAAACCATTTATAAAATTAATAAAACAAAATATTAGTAAGAAGTTTGTGGATAAAGTTATAAACTGCTATTTTTTACAATGAAATGAAATTAAAATAAAATATCTTCGGCGTACGAGTGAATATTGTACTAAAGTAAAATAAATGAATAAAAAAAATTGTTCCGAAAAGGACAATGTTTCAGCTTACCTGTTGCAGTAGCTGAGGGTAGGGCGGTTGGAGTGGCGGTGGTTGTGGACTGTTGTGCCGTAGAAGCCTCCGCGCCCTCTTATATATCCGTGGGGCGATGGGCGGGCGGCGCCGCCCTGCGCCTTGTTATCTCTCCTTGCATCCATCCCCGCACTAATGCAAATTCTCCATTGTCCACTGAGCTAATTTAACTTTTTTAAACCACGTGTAGGAACGAGATAAAATGTAAATTCTCACTAATTAGTTAGTAAATTTTTTAAATAATATAAATTGGTGCTTAACTACGATCTAATCTGACGGTAAGCTATAATACTCGTATCTTTGATAGTAAAGCACAATGTGAAAAGCTTATTTAATTTTCTGTTAAGTTATTATATCTTCTATTTATGTTCTGATCATAGACTTTTTTCGATATGTCACAATAAATAGACAATTTTCGGAATAATTTCATCATTAGCGGATAGACGTCCATTATTGGAGATAGGCCTCAAAAAGATTCCTACCTCGATCGAGTAGGGATTTATATGGGGAAATTAATATAAATGTAGTAAATGACTTTGATCTTAACTAAAAATTTGTATCCACCTATATCGGTTCAGGACACAAAAATATTTAATCTAGAGATAGACGTTTTGGGGTGATATTAATATAGATTTTATAAATTATATTATTTTCATATAGTATTTCTGAAAGCAAAAGCTCTATGCGTAATCTGTATTTAACAAATCAAACATCACAAGAGGATAAAAATGTCATATAAATTAATTATTAGAGATAAGGTTCGTTAGCGTTATGATTTTTTTTTTCATACTAACAGTATGAATTTAATTTTATTTATTTTAGAATTAATAGAAAAATTATAAATTATTATATCTATAATTTCTTATATAGTATATTGTTCCAGCTGTTGGTAATTATATTATAGAGTAGTTTCATGAAACGATGCTGTATATCAACTGTAAAGACTTATTTAAGTACTTAATACTTGCAATAAATGAAACAGTACATTACTCAATACTAAAAGACAATAGACATGTATTCAATATATTACCTCTTACTAAACGTATTCAGGATAAGAGACGCGCCAACGATGTAAGACTAATCGGTGAAAGATATAACATTTACACGGATCGACAAACATGTAAAATATTAGGGGGACCGGAAAGTAATGTCGTTTTCTTACGCTAAATACAAACACATACATTTTTAACGAGTCTTTATTTTTAATCAATGATGTATTCCCCATCATTGTCAATAACCTTTTGCCATCTAGTGAGTAAATTTTCAATCCCTGATCGATAAAAATTAATTGGTTTTTCGGCAAAATATCTAGAGATGGCATTTTGGATATCATCCAAATTTGCAAATGTTTTGCCACTTAAAAAGTGTTGCAGCGCTCGGAATAAGTGGAAATCCGATGGTGCAACATCGGGCGAATATGGTGGATGAGGCAGCACCTCCCACCCCAATTCATTAATTTTTTCTAGAGTTCGCCTTGCGCAGTGCGGTCTTGCATTGTCATGTTGGAGAATGACGCCTTTTCGGTTGACAATCGCTGGCCACTTTTCAATTAAAGATTGATTGACTCGCTGCAATTGTTCGCTGTAGAGGTCTGCAGTAACAGTTTCTCCAGGTTTCAGTAATTCAAAATGAACAATGCCGCGAATACTCCACCAAACACACAAAAGCGCTTTTTTGGGGTGTAAACCTGGCTTAGCAGTACTCCGAGGGATTTCATTTGGAGAGAGCCACTGCCTTTTGCGTTTTGGGTTATCATACAGGACCCATTTCTCATCTCCTGTGATCAAGCGATCAAAAAACGCTTCTGTGTTGTGTCGTTGAAGCAATAAGTTGCATGTGATTGATCGGTTAGCCTTATTCTGTTCGGACAGATTATGCGGGACCCAAACACCTGCTCTGCTTACTTTTCCAATCTGCTTCAAATGTTCTTGGATGGTCGACCAAGGTTTGTTGAGACTGTTTGACAATTCCTCGATCGTCTGACACGGATTTGCTTCCACTTCCGCCCTTAACACGTCGTTGTCTAACGCTGATGGTCTTCCTGATCGATACGAGTCGGAAAGATCAAAATTACCCGATTTGAACTTGGAAAACCACCTTTGGCATTTACGAATGTCCAATGCATTTGGATAAACATCGCAAATGTTTTTGGTAGCAACTGTTGCGTTATTTCCCTTGCGAAACTCAAAGAGCATGCAATGCCGGATGTGTACCTCTTCTGGTATTTGGCTGGCCATTTTACCCAAAATTACAAAAAAAAATTGTAATTCAATTGTCTATAAGTAAAGAAATCACTATAACCTCACAATGTCTTTGGTACGCCTCTGAACAAAACAATGAGCTGACAAATGACAATCAAGTATTGGCATGCGCAGAAACGACATTACTTTCCGGTCCCCCTATTATTACTAGAAATATATAACAAGTTACCTGCAGACTACTAGAAAGCTTTAAAAGAAAAATTCCCTAAAAGGAAATTAATGGCTTATTTCTTAAATAAGGATAATAATCAGAATAAATAATAATTGTAAAATTGTACATACACATGTATGTGTTCGTGTGTAATGTAGATGTGTAACTTATGAAATGATGCATCTCCTGTATAACACACCATAAAGTATATTGTGGGGTAGGTAATATTTTCATAAAACTATCCAACTAAATATTGAACCACGAATTATAGTTTGTAGGATATTAATTCTGTTGTTGATTTTAGTTTGTTATTAAGTTAAGGTAGTATGAAATAAGATAGTATTAAGTACGAAAATGATTGTAACACAAAGATGAGCAGCGTCGAGAAAAACCTATTTCGTTTACCGGCGTATAACAATATTAAAAAAAAACACGTTAACCTTTATAGATAATAAATAAACGTACACAATTCTGGTCTAATAAGCGTTACAAATCAATAATGTTTAGCGAAGTAAGGTGTTTTAATTTTAATTCATATGAAAAACTGTTTATAATACGTAGGCAACATAAAAAAGAGACGGATCGGCGTGAAATGCACAGACTGACCTACATACTGCTATCAACCGCATACATACAGACGTATATTATTAAATTTGTTATAACTGTTAATGTTTTTTAAGAAAATGAGATATGTAATGAAACAGTAAAATGTAATCATCCTAATTCGATAGACGTCGACTGCTGGAGATAGACCTTCCCCAAAAATTTTCACTGTAGGTTCATATTTCCACCATTTCCCACCACGCTGCTCAATGCGGGTCGGTGAGAGCCAGAGCCTTGTTAATTGATAATCAGGGTGCACCACGAGCAGGTGAGGTTGCCTAAGGTCCTGTGAGTTGTTGTGCAGGACCCCTTATATGTCATGAATGCAATTGTATAATAGTTATCGGAACATGAAGTCTCTTTAGAGACATCCTAAGCTTTCACCGATGCCGCGGCTACTTAGACAAGCTTAAGTTTAACAAAGTAAGAAAAGGTTATCGTTTACTATAATTAAATTAGACCAAGGCGTTGATGCACTTACACGTATTGTAAAAGGATATTGATTTCCATCCCCTTTCGGCATTTTGCCATAGATTAGAACTAGATGCCAGAAAGCTTTATCTAAACGACGTAGAATAGGTTCTATGTAATATAAATTAATTCTGCATTTGTTGTTATCCCTAATATTACAGAGGATTGTACATATATTTAACAGAACATATAGAATTAGAAAAAAAAAATGTAGTATTGTACATATAATAAACTCGTTATACGCATTGAGTTCATGACGATTGACAGAAATATTTTTAATAAATTCTCATCGACATTAATAATTCTTGTACCATTTTAAATAACACTTCTTCAAATAGTTGCAACATCCATTCTTCTCTAATTACTATTCTTAATGATTACCTTAATACAGTAATTGAAAGGTTTTAAGTAGCTCAAGGGCGCTTAAGTTCTGGAACTATTAGAAATGTATCAATGTAATATTAATATAGATCAAATGCTTATGTCCGTTATAAGTAAAATAAGGCGTTAAAAATTTAAATAATTCGTGAAGAAATTTAAAAAAAAATCGTTTTATTATATGGCAAGGATTCATGCCATACTCACTTGTGTGGTGCGGAAGTTGACAGGTTAGCGCTACTAGTTGAACCGTGAGAAGGATAAGGAAACAAAGACTAAACGCCCATCTTGATATCATCGTTTTGCATCTAGGGTAATAAAACTATTTCTGTCACCGAACAGTAGTGTGCAAATCTTACTGTTCCGATTTGAAAAGTATTGTATCTAGTGAAATTACTGGGGTAACGAGACTTAATGTCTCAAGACAAGGAGTGCATTGTGGTACAGTGTACATCATTCTAACGCACTACGTTGTTATACGCAGGTGTATCATTTAGCATTAGATGAACAACCTGCTTGCCTCGTCCATTATAGCATGCTTCTCAGACTTTCTTAAGCAACTGTTTAGTGGGTAGAAAGACTCCAGAGTAAATGTAGGCTATTTGTTCTAAAAAATACACTAGCTAGCTTTCGAGCTATGTATTATTAACGGCAATAACTTTGTACATTGTAACTCATACAATGATGAATCGATTTTTATCATTTTTTTTTGTTACAAAGGTTTTACCTTCAATAATTTTTTTTTATTCAATAACCGATGAGAGTAGCTGGACGATGACCTGATGTTAAGTGATACACCTGCTCAACAATGTGGCGCTAGTTAGAATAATATGTACTGCATGATATTGTGTTCGTCGTCTCAGACATAAGGTGTTGAGTCTCATTACCCCAGTAATTACATCAGCTACTACGACCTAATGTTTGCACAAAACTGTTTGGCAGCAGAACTTGGCATTGCTGTGGTACCTACCTAGACGGCAACAGCGACCTACCGTTTCTGGCAAGAGCGACCCCATCTGTAAAAACTAGACCATTGGTAAAAGTAATTTTCTTTGGTTACAAATAATATCAAATAAACTGTATATAAATAACTACATTCTAAGCTTTGGATCTTTTCAATATCATATTAAGAATATTATTTATTTCCCGTGTTATAAAAAATATAAAGTCATAGCTTCAAAAAAAACACAATTGCCAAATATTTATTACTGTTTATTAAGTTTATTAAAATATGTCTTTATTAATTGAGGGCATCTGCAAAAACCAATTAGTTGAAGTATACTAAAAGTTTTTCTTAAGACCTCTGATTCTGGCATACTTGTGGCATAGTTTTCCTGTCAAAAAGTTTTCAGACGATTGGATTTCAAGTTAATTTACAAGATATTTAATTATATCTATAAATGTTTATGGACCTCATTTAACGAATTTTGAAATCGTATTAAAAGTACTATATAATCGTAATAAACTTTAACAAAATACTGATGTATCATATATGTTTTGTAATTTATGATTAGGCTTATTGTCATAGTTTACTATATACGGTGTAATGTTGACGGTCTTCTTTTTTCTCAACATCCGAGTTGAATGAAGAGGATGTGTCTCGTTATGCCTGTTTGTTTATTTAAATGTAGCAGTTTTTTGTTAATTAAAATAAAGCTTTACAGCTGTTTAAAGGTAAAGCCAGTTCAGAAGATAGCTTTCTTCAATTTATTAATAAGAAATCACTTCTAGTTTCGGTTCTTTGAGAGTTTTTATCTAATTACAGATTTCAGTTTTTGTCATGATAAGTTAACACTGCAGTTTGTCATTTTGTCATATTCATATTTTGTGTTGTAGCAAATGGACGTAACGATTTTGGTTAAAACTCCAAGTTTGTATTCCATACGCTGTAGCATATTTTAATTTTTTTTTCCTAATAAATATTCAATATCTATATTTAGTATGGCTACTATTTTCATAAAAATGTTGTAAATAATGTTTACTTTTTCCTATTTTCCTGTTATAAAAGGCTACGCAAAAATATAAGAAACATGATCTGGGATACATAATTCTGAAACAGGTAATGTCCTACATCACTTTCAGCACAATGTAACATCTTTGTAATAAAACATAAAATTACTGAAAGTGAGTGCTGCGATCCTTCGTGTATAGGTTGGCTACGTGAGCTGTCACTGTAGCTTTAGTCTTCGCTACGTGAAAGTTGAATTATATAGAAACGTCACTCAGAGGTGAACTAAAATACTTTTACTTCTTTTACAAAATCGAATATAAAAGAATATGTAATACAGTTTAAAAACAGGGTTATAATAAAAGTTTTTTATAACAGAAAACTGTTTCTATTACACTATACTACTGCTATTATCGTAATTGAGCGTTGTTGGTTTACTAGTGAAAATATTGTTCTCTTGTAACGAAACGATAACATGAAAGTTTCCCAAAACAAACAGAAACTACTTAGGATGTTAACGAACATCATATTGCGCCCCTCGTCTTAAGACATGAAATGTTAAGTCTCGTTACCCCAGTAATTTCGTTAGCTACAACGCGCACCGAACTAGAAATTAGTGGTTTTTTAAATATTATCCCTTTTTGTTGCTACTTTCAGTAATTTATGTATGTATATGATGTATATGTAAATGTTAATCTTTTCTATATGTCTTTTTCTTCGTCTGTCTACGCCTTTATCGCAGTTACTTGGAGTAGGCCTTCTTTCTCTATATAGGTGATTAAATTTAATGATATAAGAAAAGTTAGTAATATGCTCGATCAGTTTTATGTTAAAAAAATGGTGGCAGATTTATTGTTTCTAAATTTAATGAAACAAAAACTACTTGACTAATCGTTTCAATCTCTATTTATTATTATCCTCTGATATGAACAGAGACCAGACGTGGAACTCACTTTTTAAAAATTACGTCGAAGTCTTCATCATAGATTTCTAACAAAGAAAGTCGTGGCATCGCTTACAGGAATAACATGTAATACATATGTAATTATTTAATTTCATAATTTACATCGTCGTATTATATAAATTATTAAAATAATACAAGCTTAAAAATTGTAAGAATATAGTTCAACGTAGCCATTAAACAGTGGCAGTGCAAACCTGTGCCCGCCGCCCACCGGCACATATCCGAGGTAAGCTTGCCGAGCTGACCTGGACCGGTCGTCACGGGTCGATCCTACACCTCGGGCAGGAGAGAAAGGTTCCTCTTAGCTTCAATTTGCAACAAAGCCACGGCAACTAGGTGTAAGTCCCACCACCACGATAAGGCGAGAATCTGTTCGGGGGGAATAAAAAAGCTCCTAAGTTATTGCTTTTGTTCAATCAAAATATTAGGCCACATTCGCTCTGACCAATGGCGACGCTTTTCAAGTATTTGAGTTCTTAGCTCATTCTAAATGATAATGTATTAAAAACTAAATAGAATGAAGTTATGAAGAAATGATAAATGAAAAATAATAAAATAATCTTTGACCCTTAATTAAATCAAACGCATACTCTCTTTTGCAGGAACCCCTTTTAAAATTTACTTTGACATTAGCTACCCCAAAGATCCACAATTTCAGCGTGCAATCTTCGGTTGAGTTCGGCAGCTTTGTAAGCTTTTAAATGTAAATTAAGTTAGCTGTGTTAGGTCCCCTTATGAGTTTAGTGTTGTTGACCTAGCTAAGCTTACCTGGTCTTCAGTAATGAACCTATTAATAGCCACGTACTGAAGTGGACTCAGAACAAACTTTATCTCGAAAGTGCAATGTTTTATGTTGAAAATTAATTAAAATATATTAATAGAGTAAATAGTTATTGTAACGGGATGGATCGATATAACCAAACATAATATATTATCGAAACAATATAAAGTTTAATAATTGTCATATTGTGAAAAATGTAGTTGCATATAGAATAACAGAGATTTTTTAACCTGTCTGGTTACAACTCAATTTTATAAATTTACCTCCATAATAAAAGTAAATTTTCAAAAAATTGCTTTGTGTATGGTAGGAAGACAAGGCTATGTAGGATTTCTACCTACAGAAATCTTCTCGATCGTTATCCTCAGAACCAGAGAGTTAGTGATAAGCTACACATTGTACTGACAGGCTTAGAAAGTACATAAGTTCTATGGTACCTCACATCTTAAAATCTTCAGTGTATCATTATCATAAAGGTGTTTGTTTTTCGTTTATCCTTTATTATCTGAGAAAGAAATCCGTTCTTTATAGTTGACTATTTATAACGCCGACGAAAACATAATGTATGCATATTTATTATGAATACTACTCATGAATAAATTTTCGAGGAAGTCCATCTGAAACTGTGGAGGCGTATAATCCTTTGAAAAGGACAATTTATTCAAAGAACGAATTATTTTTAAATAATTGATTTTCAGTTGAAGTCTTTTTCTGATTTATCACGAAAAGGTTTTAACTGATGCATTTCATTTAAAATCCTTGTTGACGATTACGATGTTAATTCAAAGATATAGTTGAAATTAAGTAGTAATATCAGTTTCTTAACAGTAATTAATATAGTAATAAAGTTTAATACTTCATTAATTATTATGCTTCGATACCTTTAAGAGTAGTCGGATGAAAAATTTTAGAGTTTTTAAATTATTTGTAATTTACTTCCTAAACTATTACACCACTAACGTGTTTCGTATCCTTAACTTAGTATAATTTAATTCTGATACTTTGTTATTATCGTTTGTTTTTATGGCAAGATATTACACTGAACGTTATAATAGCGTTTATTAAAGTATAGTTAAGATCATTTAATTGTTAATCATCATTTAATACAATAGTCTGAAAAATCTTTATATTTTAAGTGATCTCTCTAAGGGGTCATTGTATAATTTGAAGAGTTAAAGAAATCGTGTAGATAAACAGTAGAGTTACAAAATTTGAAGCAAAAATTATTAAAACACAAACGAAATTTTTTTAATATATTTTTATTTAAAAATGTTTACTTACAGAAACCCCTCTGTATTTTTTGTCATCCAAAAAAACACCCTGTCAATTTAGAGGAGTAGTGAAGAAAAAACATGTTCTTTACAATACTTATATTGATAATGTTAAATTTTATAATAAAAAATAAATCCAAAACCCTCATACGCCCTCGCCGCCCCCACACACAAGGAAAGAGCAGAAAATCTACTTTCGTGGAAAATTAATTTGGTTCACCTATCGAGTTCATTCGGTACACAAAAGCTCATAGTAATCAATGAAACGGACTTAAAGGCTTCTTTCGTCAATCCCCTGATATCTAAATTCTCTTCCCTTTCGATAAGTCTCCAAACCACATATAGAAGTATATGTTCTTAATACGAATTTAGTTAATGCGATAGGTTGCTATAATTTTTATATTATATAAGATAGATCGATTTTAATAAATCAATCATCAAGGATTTGGTGAAGGTTCACCAGATCGTCAGCATATCTTTTTAGGATAGACGATACATCCTTCTAAGGCTACGTCTACGAATACGCGACTGTCTCTTGAGAACCTTTCTGCCCCATCGGCGGTCAGTCCTTCGAGTAAAGTATCTTGCCCTGTTTTGGACTACGTCGGTGACCTTAGTTCTCCTGCGAATAATCCGACTTATCATTTTATTAAAAAGTACGTGAGGAGATTTAACATTTTGTTATTTATTCCTAAAAGCTTTTACATATGCTATGTGATAACAGCACAGACATAAGTCCAGTGCAGCATTTAGCACGTAAAAGGGTCCTTAATTAATCACTAAGAAAACTGTAAACGTTCCCTACTTGCTTTCTCACCCTTACGGAAGATTAAAGTTATTACATGTAAGGGTCAGGAGCCTCACGCGAGGTGACCTTATTCGGGCTACCTGAAATGGTGTTCTATCGGCTCTGCGTCCCTTTTGGCTTCGTTGTGGGAGAGGACTTTTTAATTATTGAATAATCTAAGAAATTCTTCATGCTTAGTAAATTGCAAAAATGCAACATAATTTCACATTTGTACGGGCGCCGAAGTTATTTTGTTGATATTTACATGTCTGAGAGATAACTTTGCATGCAAGTCACGAGAGCTTCACGTCATTGTCGTGAACATTAGGGTGTTACTTTAATTATTGCCCATGCCGGAGATGATTATACTTCATCTCGTCCGTTAATTACTCTTCTCATTAATATCAAATTAAACTGTGAAATTTTATCTATTATGTATAAGTATAATTATATTAGTATTCAAGATTTAAAAAATTAAAGTTAAACAGGGATAATCTATAAATATCGAAGCGATAGAAGTAACACCATACAATTAAATCTCAGCAACCTTCATTATACCAGAAAGAATCAACTTCGATCAGTGTCATTTTATTTATAGGGTGAGATGAAATGTGTTATTATCGACAATTTTTCATTTTTGTGGGTTGATTACACTGCGAAACTGAATGCCGTAGATCATAAAATAATTAAAGGGCACATAATAAACAAGCGTCGAGGACAATTTGCTATTAGTTCGTGTATTAATATTTAACTTGTATAACAATAAATATTTATGAAGCAATATTATGTACATGATATGTTCGCAGATGTTGTTAAGTTAACTATAACATGCGTTTGTTGATTCTCTAAAATTATATTTCAATCCTTTATTTAAAAGTTGAAGTTAGTGATACTTATGAGACGCAAGAAAAAGTGATTAGATTCGTTTATCTAAGAAAGCTCATAGAAAACATTTTGACAAAAACCAATGTCTTTTAATTTTAATTAGCAGAGTAAATAAATCGTAATATTCTACAATAATAGTTAAATATAAGTTAACACGAATGAAAGTAATTTACAGTCACAAACAACACAAAATCTTTAGTCATTATGACTTTGAATTTGTATTTATGTTAGTCCTTCAAATTACTGGTGCTCGGGAAACGTTATGCGCTATTTACTCCCCAAATCATTTCTTTGTTCTATATATTTATTTATTTATTAAAATTTGGTATAGAGTCTCAATATCCACTGCTGAATATAAGCCTACCCAATTATTAAACAGTGTAAAAGGTATGTTTCTTTAAAAACCGCACCCAAGGCTTCCTTATGATACCCACCAGGTCGTCAATCCATCTAACAGGCGATCGACTCACGCTGCACTTGTCAATACGTGATATGTAATCCCTAGAAGAACTTAGGTCTCTGTCATAACCTAGAAGATTAGTAAGCTGAAGTGGCAATGGATGACACAGCGCTGTGCTCGGATGGTTGAGGAGAATTAAAAATGTTTTTTTTATTCTAATATACGAAGCAATGAGACGAGCAAGACCATTACTAATGATAAGTGACACACATGTCCACAACAACGAGGCGTTAGGATGAGACCACTGTATGTACGATCCGGTTTAAAGGACGTCGTAGCTTGTGAAACTACTGGGGTAGAGAGATAGACAGTGGTATATCATTTTAACTCCTCGTTGTCATTACGAGTACATCACCACTTTGTGTTCGTCTTCTTAAGACATAAGATGTTAAGTTTCCTTATTCCAGTAATTTCACAAGCTATAACGCCCTGTGTACCGGAACGTAGTAATGTTTGCACATTGCTATTTAGCAGTAGAAATAGGAGCTGCGGTAGTACCTACCTCGATGGTTACTTACTTAACACCATTAAAGCGTGATACTGCTTTATTAGGAATTTATTCTGAGGTAGAACATTTGTTGTTAACGAAATAATTTACAACAACATATAATACTACGTTTTGTGTCTTGTTAGAGTGAATCGTTCATTCTACTATACATAAATTTTTTGAGAATCTTTTGATATGCGAAAGTACTAGGACGGAGCTAAAAGAAAAATAAATAATTTAATACAAAATTGAAGGCATTATTGCTGTTAAGTTTGAAATCTGTTGCTGTACACACTATTTTTAATTATGTTTGATATAGTTGCCATTATATAATTACACGAGAAAAAGAGAAATTTCTACAACAATTACTATTAACTAATATTTACAACACGTAAAAAAATTTAAGGCGAAATGAAACGCATGGCCTTTTGAGGCAATTCCATTATCTAGAGTGCTCTTGAGAGTTAATAACCGCACTCGACACGGAGTGAGCCGATACAAATCTGGTCTCCATACACTGATAGACTACCGAATGATGTCATATAGATATTGCGTCAATATTACCGTAGGCGACGAATGGCAACACTAATCCGTAATCGAGTGCATGAAAAAGGTCGGACTTTTTATGATTTCCCTTTGCTGTTCATAGACTAGCCATACAAGTTAATCAATTCTCATAGTTTTGTTTCTTTTTATGATTCCTCGAAACGATGAGACGTGAAAGAGATTCACCTGATGGTAACTGAATCCAAGGAATGTTTGCACAAAGTATAAATGGTTTCCGGCGACAAAAACCTATCACCAGTATTTTTCTTTAATTTCTATGCATCTACTATTTTACGATAAATTTACCTAGTCTCAAGTGATGGTGTGGTTTTTAGTTTTTAGGAAGGGTTTTAGAGCTGCTTGGTAGTAGTTTTTTCAACAGAACATACACACAGTATTCTTTTTTTCAGTTCTCAGCGAGTATTTAGGGCCACATTGTCACTGCAGTGTTATGGCATTATTGATCAAAAAATTACTCCGCGGATAAGCAGCTGTAGCTAATGGCTAGGTTTTAGCAATAAAATAAGATTTTATGAATCACCAATCAATAACAAAATTTTAATACACCTGTTTTAGAAACCGATGTCTCGTTCTATACAAAATGTTATATCTATATATATCTAAAACAGGCGATGTCATGTCGTCAATGATTGCTGAATAAAAAATAAAAGGCATTCGCTATTCACGTTTTACGAACTTCATTACGTCCCAAACGTGATGTACATTTATTTTAAACTACGGCTAAACTTAATAATAGCTACTAGAGTATAAAATACCAAGTTCACGGCAATACTTGGTAACCAAGTTAAACTTAGACTACAAAACGAAGCTGACATAAAGCCCCAATGGAATAATTTGAAAATTCTACAGTTCGAATCTTTACGGTATAAACAACGTTTCACTCGTGGTTATACTTTAACCTTAACTTACTTTGTATATTTTAACACAGGATGTGCTTAACCCTTTTCTGACATGCTTCATTGTAACTATGAATTTTAAATACTAACCGCTGTTAAAGTAATTGGCAGCCTGGGAAATTTACGTTGAATACAAGAGACATAGTTAGACAGATGTTTACTGAGGTAAAACTATTACTAGGTAAATTATTGGTTTTAGTCTGAGACGAATACGTCTTTTAGGTCTTTCAGTACTTGCACAACTAAAAATGTTAAGCTTTATACATAACAGTGAAAAAGTTTTGCGGACTTGATATTATTGTTTTACTCTAAAATCATAATATTGTGAATTTTTTTTACAAAATTGAGTCAAGTCCACGTGATGGTAATTGATACTCTGCCCGTAATCTGGCGCTTGTTAGGATGATTTACATTGTTCACCACCTTGAGTAATAAGATGTTAAGTCTTGTTACTCCAGTAATTTCATTAAATACACTGTTTTTCAAACCCGAACACTACTGTTTGGCGGCAGAAATAGGAACTGCGGTGGTACTTCGACGGTCTGCAGTAACAGTTTTACCACTGCCAGGATTATATGATGATGATCAATTCCAGTTTTTTTTAAAGTACGTGTGATTAGATATTAGACATTAACTTATTTTACGTAATTATTCTTTGTAAGCAAGCGTGCATGAATTCTTAAACATTTTAGTGTTAAAATTAAAAGATGTCCTATAAAATTTGGGAAAGCTCTTGAGACATTTACAATATTCAGGTGGCCTACATTTCAGGTTATTTAATTATGCAAACAATCTTCAGGCGTGGAAAAAATATTTTTATGTATATACGAATTTTGACATTTTTGAGTTTTTTAATGTGATACAGAAATACTAACATTAGACATTCTTCTGTGATCGAGAATGTCTGCTCTTATTGTAGTTTTTTTAAATCTTGTTTTCTATACTTTCTCTTGTGAAAATTTCTAACATATTTTTTCCTGATCACTTCAATAACCGCCATACATCTCAACGTTTTTGATTTTTACACATTATATGTAGTAGTAATATTAAAACTATATTTAAATGTAAATAGGAAAAGTTATATACTAAGATTAATTTTTAATAAACTAAGATTAATTTCTATATCAAAGGTAGTCTTCTGTTACAACGAAAATAATTAGGAATTGTATTTCGATATGTTATTTGAACTAGGTTAAAATAAATTTGGAGTGGTTGATAGAGGAATTTTACGACCTGAATTACAATTCCAGGACAGATTTTGCTTAATTTCAATTAAATCACGAATGCCATAGGCAGGGTCGTTGAAAATTGAAAAAGTTGATTAATGAATACCTACTATAGCTGTCAGGACATCGACGAATTTGCCGAGAGGACGGACACGGCAAAAGGACGAAACTGAACGTAAAATAACATTTTAATATTTTCAATATTCATTTAGCTCTTAATCTATGTTTTTGTAGTTTACATGTATAATAAATAAGCGATTTGATGATTTAGTATAGTAAGCTACGAAATTAGCATATATTATGATTGTTTTAAACTCTAGACAAATTACCTTCTAGATCAAATATTTAATTCCTACGACTTTAACTAAAATCCTTTTTTTAATCGATGAAAGCGAGAAGGATAAAGATTTGTCATTTATTTATAGGATTTAGAAGATTCTTATGATATTAAATAAGAATCCCGTAAATTAAATCTCATAAAAATTTATTAGAAAATCTAAATTAATTGAAATCGATTTTCGATAAATTGTAACATAAAATTATTTATAGCCAAAAAATTGTTAAGAGAAAATAAAACAAACATATGATGAAGAGAAAATAAATATGATACGTAGTTAAAAACTCAAAAACTATGAAATTTTATTCACTTAAAGAAAAATTTATTATTTTTTTTTTTAAATATAGCTCTTTATATTGAAAAGATATTGTGTTCAGTGCTAAAATAGTATTCAGGGAATTAAATATGAATATACAATTATTTGATAACTCATGTAAGAAATTTCAGATCTTTAATATAATCATATGGTATATCATAAAATTAGGTTCATTTAAAATTACAGAGAAACTCTTCAAAAAGAGATTTATAGTTGTTGTGAATCTATTGTGCGTAGACTAGGCCAAAACATACGAGTGTATCTATTATCTGTGTATTCCTAATATTTCTAACTAAAACTTAAAAATATTTACAAATACGTTTGTTGGTCTTTCGGCAACGAAATTTTGAATTGCAGGAGGACGATAAGGTAGATTGCGATTGTACTTATTGCCTGTGAACAAATATACATAAACAAATTAATTTAATTTTTAATATAAAACAATGAGTGTGGCATATAATAATTATTTTAGAAAGTCAACTATGTACTAACATCACTACGATAGTTAAAGACAGCAATGCCGACCTATTGAAAATAAAATGTAACAAATCTAGGTAAAAACAAAAAAATGTAATGTGTATGATAAGTCTTTTTGGTCCTATCATAAACGTTACGCGGTATATATGGTCTAATATTTGTCGTATTTGTTAATAACAAAACTGTAATAATTATCTTCGAAAATGAAGAAAAAATCATCATCTCGATAAAACTGAATTCGGCTGTCTATATAATCGATTTTCTCTCTTAAAGTTTAACAAATATGGTATGAATATAGATTCTTCAGTTAGGGACCAATATAATAAGTCCGAAATAAGATACTAGTCCGTCTCCTCTGCTAAGTATATTTTAGTATCGAATTTGACAAGTGTCGGTGCGTTAAGTTAACTGTGTATTGTCAAAGCAATTGGAAATTTAACAAGCAACGATCAAATTCCTCGAAGATCGGGTTTCGACAATGGAGGCTTCAGTTTCGTTTCATCAAGCGTTAGTGAAAGGTATTTCATACTTAAATTTGTAGTTATAGACAAATAAAGCTGAATGCGCTATTCATAGAACCTATTTTTATTGACCTATTATGGTTAGCCTGATAAAAGTAAATTTAACATGTTAACTGTATTTTGTGTTGTTGTGTTAATGTCAATAGAATAAGGTCTAAAGAAATCAAGATTGAAAGTTAGAAAGTTAAAATATTAAAATTTCGTATAGTGCCGATCAAAATTAATATAGTTGATTATATTTTATAACAAACATACCGAAGTTAATAGTTCCCTGTTCACATTAGCATACCCTTTAAGGCTAACAACAGCGGGATTCATTTCTATGGCTTGAATAAAGTGGTCAATCTGGAAAAAAGTATAATTATCTAAAACGATAAATTTATTATAATACAAACTTAAAGTCAACCTTGAAATATTCCAGAAGAAGTTAAAAATTTTAATTTAAGTTAAAAAAAACATTAAAGTATACTATGTAATTACAGCACATAGGAACACATTTTGTTCTAAAGAAAACGCTACAATTTTCTTGTCTATTTGTTTTATATTCCACCAGACTATAGATCTCTCTTAAAATATTTTCACATTTAGTGGAAGATTAACTGACTTAAACATGTAGACAGGAAATACCTCTTTTTGCGTCGGTATATCTACTGATAAGACATCAATCGACAACAATGTTTCCACAACACCGGCTGCCACCTGAAAAATGTATAAATTGCGTTTCAATCTTCCTGAATAATTCGCCAGAAATGACCATAGACGAAGAAAATATAATATTTAATATGTATATTATATTTTTAAAACAGCTGTAGCCGGGATTCAAAAATTTTACTCTTAGTATTTTATTTATATATATGCTCTTGAGATACACTAATTGTTTTGAGACATAGGAAGTTAAGTCTCTCTACCTAAATTATTGCATAACCCTTTCAAACTGAAATAATACGTTGGCATTTTACTGCTCTACCTACAACAATTACATAAAATGGTATAAAAAACGTTTGTTACAATTAACTTTCGTTATGCTTATTTATTACTCTTTAATTTTCTATGTAAGTTATAATAAAGAACTCAAGAGCCGTCAAATGACTTGCAGTTATGTCTATTTTATGACAACTGCCATGATTTTCTTCGAAGATGAAGTATGACATTCCATGTACAACACAACCGTAAACTCTCCACATAGTTCGCTAAAACGACCTCTTTGAACCGCTTTCAACTAATATTTGTGGATGGAGAGTTTTGGTCGCAGAAAATCGAGTTTGATATGCAACATTTCAGCAAGTTATTTGACGTGTTTAATATGTAGTTTGCACACGTTAGTTCGAGGAACTGTGTTTATGACGCAATTTCAGTTTCGTTGCTCAAAAGTTGTTATAACAGATTTCTAGCCAACATTTTTAAATTCATATTAATTGAGATTACTGTAAAAAAATTATCAGACGCGAAAATCACATATATTTTACTATACCTTAAGCGTTGATTTGTGGGAACAGTCAGCGAAGATAAAAAGTAGGGTCGAGCAATACGCGGCATCCACGAACAAACCGATTTCTTTAAAGCTGAAGCCAAAGCCGTGGTCCACAATTTCCGACAATGCTCCATAAATTGCTATGGTTATGTTGAGAAACCTGTTTTAAGAAAGTAATAAACTCATATCTGATTCTAACAAACATTTTAATTTTTCGTTGTTGAATATATTTTACAATAATTAAAAGTTTTGATTAAAAATCTCTAATGATAAACATAATTATTAGAACTAAAAATTATATTTATTGACCTTTTAATTTTTAACGTACATTGAAAATGTGAGATTTTTGACCAGATTATATTTTCTTACATGAAAAGGCAATAGGTAGAATAAGTCCGAGCATATGCGTTGCCTAGTAATTGAAGGAGTTCCGAGAGATTGAGCCACAGGTAACGGTAACGGGATATTAACTTCGCGGTACACTCCCTGCTTACATCCTGTACAAGTTATATTAAGAATTATTTTTAGTGCATAAAACATCGTAACAATCATATACGACGATTATTTTGTTTAGCCGACATCGGAAAAAAAAAAAAAAAATTTATATTGTATAAATTTACTTATAACTGGTTCTAGTGTAGTTAAAGACCGTACTTAAAAACAATACATATATATTATTTGCAATGATAATTAACGTCAATTATACTAACACAATTTTGAATACGGTATTACGATCAAAGGAAAAATGACTATTTAAAGAAATTAAAAAAATGTAATATCCTATAACTACCTGCAATTAAAGTTAAAGCAAAAAAAAAATTCTTTAGCATAATTATACACATTTTTTGTTTAATATTGTGACATGTTGTTTCCTTTTGTCTGACATAGATGGCGCTTACCTTGAAACGTATAAGTATCAAAAATAATCAATAGATGTCGCCTTACTATTTAATCTCTGTAACCAAATCGCGGTATAAAGTTTTTTTTTGTTTTCATAGGGTAAAGTGCGATTCGTGTTATCGTTACTCTGGTTTCCCTTCAAAACGTATAAATCTTTCGCCTTTTACTAAAGATTTCCGTGGAGGGGAACACTCAAATGAGTCTTAGACATTTTTGTAAAGCCCTGTTCTTCAGGGCATATAATTGCTATAGCGGTACATACCGTAGTGTTAGACTGGTTTACTACTTATTAGTAAACTAAGAATTCTATTCTCTAGTGTTGTGCGGTTTCGATCACTGAACGGATCGCTCCGCACTAGTATAATCGTACAAATGTACTAATTCGTTCTTTTAGTACATTGAAATAATCCCGATCTCGGTCCCTCTGCAACTTGTACGGTTTAATTCCGATCTTAATATGGACTCCCAAAAATATTTATTGATATGACCAAAAAAAAATACTTAGAACATTGATGGTTCCTCTCTAGTTATTTATTATTCACAGTTTATCCATTTGTATTAAGTTAAGGTACTAAAGGTCGTAAGGTTTAGTGATGTAATAATATTTGATTTCACTTTATTATTTTGCATGCTTAGGACTGTCATTATAAAAAGATTATTAGAATGGCGAAATTAAATACCAGATATTACATATTGCTATGTAAAAGTCAATCATTTGAAAATCGGTCTCGCTTCGCGTATGGGATCTGATGTACTAAATGATCGAATAGCAGAAACGTTGCGGAGCAGTTCGTTCTAGTAGTGACGGGAATCGGATCTTTTAGTCCATAGTTCATGTACTAGACAAGCCTACTATGTTCATTATTACAGTGTAAACAAAGCTCGAAACTAATGAGGCAACGAGACTTACGTCGTTTTGAGCCCAAAGCAACGAACTCAATCTGGTGCAGTATGTAAGCGTCCTTACTAATGACCACATGTGGGGGTAGGTATTATTTAACATCACATGAACTTTTTGCTGACGGACAGTTTTTTTTAGAATACATAAGCAATAGCTTAAAATTTCAATTTTTATTCAAAATGTTATGGTTAATTTCTATATTAGTTTTGATATATGCTTGAATAACTCACTTTGCGAAAACAATCAGAAAGACTCTGTGAGGCTATCTTGATCCCCTTACAATTGATATACCATAGGGCACAATTCATATTGATCATAGTTATAATGTGGAGGTAGGCGATTGTATGCCTCAGTAAGAATCCATCCAGCAGGGCATAAAGGCTCATGAGAAAGCAAACGGCGAGGAGCAAACAGCCGACACTTATGATTACAATGGACAGCTTCAGATTGGGAAACCGGAGATTTTCGCCTGTCACCCGGTAATATCTAACCTAAAATAAATTATTTATTCATTTTAATGTTTAAGTATGTCCTATATGTTTTAACACAAAAGTTTTAAAGTAAATTTAAATTATTCTTAAAAGGTGAATCCTAATTAGAAATGCTGCTACTTTACTGGTAGTTACTACTGCAGCGCCTCTCTATGCCGCAAAACAGTATTGTATAATCATTACTGTGTTCAAGTTTGAAGGTCGTTATAGCTTGTGTAATTATTGGGATAATGAGACTCAAGATCTTATGTGACAAGGCGGCGAGCGCAATGCAGTACAATGTACATCATCCTAACTAGCGCCACGTTGTTATGGGCGGGCAGTATCATCATCAGGTGAACGTCCAGCTTGTTTTATCATTTAATTGAATAAGCAACATACTTAGTCAATATTGTACACACTTGATTTATTTATTTTTCACTTCCGAGTATCTCATTTTTCCGAAAGTATGAAGCTGTTATTTATGTTAAGAAATATATTCTGGATTTTATTAAGCTATATGAGATAAGCTGGTTCCGTAGGTCTTAAGTTTACAACCGTGATAATGGCAACATCAGCAAATAGATTTTAAGAATAAGCAACTACATCACGGAAGGTTTCTGATGCAGTTATAATTAAATTGTTCCGTTTATAACTTTACACACATTTTAAAAGATTGCAATATTTTTACCTTTAAGTAAAATTACATTATATAGGATACCACGTTATATTTATATGATAAATGTATTGATTCACCTGAAACTTCCCCCAATTAGTTTTGTAAATCGCCACTTGATTCGCCACTCCCCAACCGACGAATGGTATCCAAAAATGTGGAACAAGAAAAACTACGAAGAGTATAGCGTAAATATAATCGTCAAATTTTCTGATAGAGCGCAGGATCATGAGTCGTTCGTAACCAACAACGAGGACGATCACAGTAGCGACAATATAAAAGCAAATCGCATATATAGTAGCCGAAGAGGTCCAGCTAAACGTTATGGTGCCTGAAATAAAGGCTTAATAAGGCAACTACTGAACATAGTTCTTTGTTGTCGGAGTCCTTCTTAATAGGTACCACCGCATCAGATATTTCTGTCGCTAAACAATTGCATAGTAACATTGTTATTTTCTGTTTGAGGGGGGTTGTCGTTGACAAACTTCTGAGATGAGGCTCAACACCTATGTCTCAAAGGGACGAACACTATTTGGAGCTATGTTTATTATACTAACTAGCACCACACTGCTATTTGAATGCGTATCACTTGCCATCAAGTGAATGTGATGCTCGTCTAATCACTTCGCCGAATATAGAAATATTATTAGAACAATTAAATTTTTTTTAAGATTACCAAGTTAATTGTACTTTTAATGCCTAGATTCATAAAGCGTAAGATTAAAAAATTTATAATCGTTTTATGTTTTTTGAAGTGAGAGGGAGATGTTTTTTAATATAATATTTAAGTCGGAGACGAAGACTATATAACGTAAAGGATCAAAATGATTGACTAAAATAAAGGAAAAGGAATGTAACTGTATTTTCTATCATGCAGCTCAATTAACGTATTACTATATTTTTTAAATTAATATATTTACCGGGCCTTGAACGAGTAATTGGCATTACAGCGAGTGCTCTAAACAGGACCAGGAGTAGCTTATGGTCGCGATAGAACTGGTCATGTAACTCACAGGTATCTCCATCTTGTGAAGAAAGAAGATCCCTTTGCTCTTGCTCCTGTGAAGGTTATTAAATTAAATATAAATGCTCTTTGCTTCCTTATACTCACTTCACTTTCTAGCAAATTCCGAAAAGAGCAGGTAAAGAAAAAATTAATACGTGAAAAGTGCACTCTGCCTTACTTAAAGCTCAAATTGTTAAAGTTAGTGCCATGTCTGAAAGAATATTTAATGTGCATATGAACTTGGATTTTTTTTAAAAACAAACGGGTATATTCTGTACTATTTTCCACTCACATAATCCCTCTGCGTTTGATCATATACTTTTTTATTTAATGAAACATGTTTCATTTCCTTGTACAATAAAGAGTTGTTTATGCCCTCGTCAAACAAATGATCCGGTATCATTTTGCTGATCTAATGGCACTTTTCTTGCTTGCAAAGTACCTAGTATCGAAGAGAACGTTACTAAATTTTGAATTAGATTAACTACTATCGAAGAGCAAACAAGACTTGTAAATTTCATTAAAATTCATAATAAACGAAGCGGCCGCTTACTGAATTTCAATGCCGAGCACCCTCTTAACGACTTTGCTATGAAATATTAATCTTTTAAACATTGGGAGCGTACGTAAGGCAATTGTAGTAATTTAGTTGACCCAAAAACCATTACCATACCCCAACTTAACTATATTTACATTAAACTGCTTCTAGATATGAAACATATGTCGGATACATTACGTACGAAGTTTGGTGTTAATCCAAAGAAAACCTTTGAGAAAAAAAAACTTAAAAAATATTTAAAGATTTATTAGTATCCTATTGTTAAGTTACATTTTTATTTATATACTAATTGTGTACCTATTCACTTTCATATTGGTATCAAAAAAATATTATAACTTTTGGTAAAATGCTTCCCTCAAAAAAACTGCAACATCTACTGATCGTTAAACGTAATCGTGTGATATTGTCACCGAGTTATCTGATTATTTGGTTTGGTTATCTGGTTAGTTAATAGGTTTTTTTTTTGTTTAACGTAGGGGAAATGCCTGTGTATACGCGTCTGCGCGAAGGCAAGGACAGGTTATGTCGAACATGCACCGACTAAAACCCCTATGATGTTTCACCTCGTCGCCTGATGGCAGGATTACGGGAATGCTTTCACACACATCCGCGACCCCGCCGGCGCTGGCCGCAGAACGCAGCCCCACCTCGGGAGGGAGGAAGGAACTCTCCCTTTCCACCTCTGTAGGGGCACGCCGGAACACACAGAACGCGCCCTCCTCGATCTCTTGCAGTCGCGTGCTGTCCCCGTCACCCTGAGGCCATGGGAGGCAAGAGAGAAAACTCTCCCCACTAACTGCGGCGGATCCGATCTTGGGCCCGCCGCCACCCGTTATATGGCCGCGGAGGGTAGGTAGAGCGGCGCATTGTAATACCGACACTCCTCTTCCCACGCGGCACCACCGCCGCTGCATAAGCGGTGCGGCACCGCTTAGTCGCAGAGGGTACTCCCTCCGTGACTACACCTCAGCTGCAAGGGCAGTATTAACCGTCCTTGCAACCTACCGGCACGCATCCGAGGTGAGCTCACGGTGGAACACCGGTGCTCTAACCTGGGGCGGCCGGGTAAGTTCCACTTCACATCATCGTGGGCGACCCAGCCCCTCCGCCACGACAAGGCGGTAAACTGTTGGGGGGGATCTGTTATTAGGTCGAGTCAACTAAATACATGTTATACTTATTTATATAGTATAAATAGTGACTTAGCAGTGATACTCTTTCTACTTATAGTTTTATTTTGTTTTATCTACAATTGGCTAATTAGTGATCTCGATGTCATGAAGTGTTACTTCTGGAAAAAAAAAATATTTATGCCAAGATAAAACTGATGATGTAAGTCTGTTATCGAAAACCATCCAAGAACGTTGTCTAGGTACGCAACAGAAACAGATCTTGTACTGTGGCTCCTATTTTAATTTATCATCATCAGCCGATAGATTTCCACCGCTGGACATAAGCCTCCCTTCAAGATCAGCACATATAGATAGTATGGCCTCCGGTACCGATGGGTATTAGGGGCTGTCGTATGCAGTGATTCATGTGGGGGGGAATTTAGGTCATTTCCCAATGCGGGTTGGCGGGAGTCACAGCCTCGTTTGTTCATTAGCAGGGTGCACCATAAGTGTAGGTAAGGTTGGCCTTATTATGAACCGGCATACTACGATCAAGTGAACATTTCACTCCTCTCGACGTTTCATAGATTAAAAAAAGATCCCAGGCTTTCCGACTCTTTCATCCATATTTTATCCATCATCCATTTGTAAGTAATTGTGGATTACATAAGATAATTATTATCAGTCTGCGCCAGAATTTTAAGGTAGAAATTTGAAACCATACAATTATTTAACATATTCCGTTTATTATAGATAACATATAATTCCAAAATATCACAAAATTTATTTTCACATTATATGTAAAGCATAATTAAAAAATAACTCACAATTACGTAGGAATTTCGGAATCTTTATATTTATGTTAACTGATGTTTATATGTATCAATTTCGAATATAAACATGCAAAATAAATCCTAATATATATTCAATGCCCAACTCACCTTAATACAAATAAAATATAACTTATGGACGTATTATATTAAGATTTGATTTTTATGAACTACACTTATAAATATTCAATTTAACATGCTTAAGCTGGTGACCACTCTTGCTTTAATGACAGTCAGAACTGGAATACAACAATGTTGTATTCCCAAAAACACACCAAGCCCAGACGGTTCCAAAAAACCAGTCTTTATTGGGGGTTTCTAAATCAGAACAGTTTATATTCATGTTACAAAGCAAGCAGTTAACCTCTGCATCGCAATGGCAGTAAAAACGAAGCCAAATCAAATTAAAACATCTAATAGAATACACAAACATTTGTACTTTTATACACAATCTCTAACAATAACATCTGTTTAATTTGATCAAAAACTATGAAATTATTCTTTTGATGTATAACCGATATGATAAAAATGTACATTTTCGATTTCACTTATGATACATTCTGATGTGACAGCTAACTTTGGTATGCAATATAAAAAACAATATAAATATCTAATGCCACCATAATGGTAGTGAATGAAGAAAAAAAAATTATCATAATAATTTTTTTTTTTTATCCCAAAAAATGTAATAAAAACTTATGTTGTAATACAATTTTTGATCAATCACTATTCTTTGTTAGGTTAACTACGATATCACAGTGCCTCCACCATGAAAAATAAACACTATAACATAGTTAAAAGCACTGCAATATATCCTACAGGCACAATTAATCAAAAGTTCAAGTAAGATACGGAATATACTTAAAACTTAACAACTTTAATATCATCTAAGACTTCAACTTAGTTAATTGTGCCAACAGTTCTTGGTCAGCATCTGTGGAAGCTCCAACTTTGTTACGAGAAACTGAAGGAGCGTTTGCCATCTGGAACAGAATAATGAAAACAATAAATTTCTGACAACTAGGACCCTGCAATTTGTGTTTTCTTCAACTTAAAATGTAACTGGCTAATAATAATTTATCTCGACACCATTGGGTTAACTTTTGACTTTAATTTTCTGAGATGTCAAGTCTATGAAACTGTGAATGGTGAATCTTGCTTACTCTGAATATCCTTTTGCTTTTATATTTACAGGCAGAAACTGGTGATGCCATTTTGGCAGTACATGTACAATATGTGGGTGTTACTTAACCAGACAGGTTTAGAATAACATTATCACTAATCATACTCCATGACATGTATAATCCCTATAATATATGCAGGGCCCTCCATGTTATGACTTTAGATTAGCCACCAAAATTATATTCTAATTAAATATTGACATAACTTGATAAATAAGAAAAGATAATAAAAATTATAATTCTTGATCAAAGGAGGTTGAGGAGATATGACATGTCTATGGCCAATTTTTTTTGTTAAAACTGATTGCAATAAAAAAAATTAAATAATAATACCTTTCCACTGATTTCAATTCCGATTTCGTCAAGTACTTGGTTGACAATCCCTTCAGTTTCTTCCTCATCTCCCGATTCATCCATAATGTCATCAAGAGTATCTGAAACTGAAGCAGAAAACTCTTTTCACTTGATTATATTACTCTAATTGGTATCACTTTTCTTACTGTCCTATATTTATGATCACTTTTTTTGTATACCACAGAAGAACAAGATCAGCAGTACCAATGACATAACCAATGTAAGTAATTCTATGAAAATGCACTAACACTGTCACAGAGATTTCTGCTATACTTTCTCAGAAATTTTAACCCTTCTGTATACAAACATGAAATAATAAAAAAATACTATAACATACTCATTTCATCAGTCATATCCATTTTTGCATTAGCTTGTTTAAATGCTTCCATATCTTTTGCAATTTGGTGTGGATTCATTACTTTATTCATGTTGCCCATGGTTTTGGCAGTTGTGCTCATTGCTCCAGCTATTGCAATATTAGCTCCCATTGCTTTATTGTGTATTTGTACACTAGATATCTGTCAAAATATATTAGAAGTCTATAATTAATATTTAAATGAGAAGTTTACTTATGTATGCAAAACACAATAATATTAATAATGATTAATTAATAAAAGGTAGGGCAGACTATGCTTTCTTTATGTAACACATCATAAGAGACTATGTCCAGCAGTGTATGTCCATCAATTGAAATGATGGTAATGAAGTAATGAAAGAATCTATCACTTTATTGTAATATGTAAGATTAGAAAAACCATTACAACTCTTGTCACTATGTAGTGTAAAAAAATATATTTAAACACCATAATAAAGTTAATATAAAAAACTGATAAGTACCTTACTATTAGCAGAATATATTCTCGTTTTTTGCTTTCTCAGCTGAACCAACTGTTTAGCAAGAATCTTGCATCCTTCATTATTACCTTCTTTAGCCATCTTTTTTATTTCCATTTCCTAGGAGAGTAATTTAAATATTAACTAAAAGAATTAAGAAAAATGACAACCAAAAATGTCTTTTTCTAGTGTAAATGTCCTATCACTAATGACTGGTGACATTTTACTATCAATCCTTTCCTGTATTTGATGTAATAAAATGATGAGAAAAAATTATATCATTTTCATCCTCATCTATTATCAACAAGTAATGACTCATTTGTGAAGAATTCAATCAAAAAACTGAATTTGAATGAAATTTGGTATTCCAAAATTGCTTAAAATTTTCTAGTTTTTAAATTGCATCAAATGATCAAAAATGTATTACATTTTGAAGACCACATCGTTTATTTCATCATCATATATAAGTCCTTACCAATTTCTTTTCTTCCCTTTCTAAAGCCACTTTATCCCTCTCCAAATCTCTGCCAGCCTTACGAAGTTCTCGGTCATTTTGTCTTTGTTGTTCTAATAGTTCAATAGAAAGAAAATAAATAAATTAATAGTTTTTTATAAACTAAACAAGATTTTATGGAATTATTTATACCTTTAACAGTAGGTGCTTTTTTGAAGAAATTCATACTCTTCGCCTATTTATTATTAACAATAGAGAGTTTAATTATATGGAAGATAATTCAAAAGAAATCAAATTTTTGTGAGAGTAACTTTTGACAAACTTTTTAATTGTTATAATTGGCACAATGACATTGACAATTTCATTACAGAGAAAAGCGAATACGTGAATAATGTTTAAATTTTGTGCATGTTTGGGTTTACTTATTTAAAAAAAATATTGTTTTGTACAATTAAAATCTATAATTACATCCATGGCGTTTACGTAGTTTTATAGAATATTATGTTAGCTTAAAAACCAGATGGTTCATAAAATATATACACCGCCATCTGTACATGTGCTTAATAACTAAATTGACATGTTAATTTTTCTTCTACACTAATATACTTTGTAAAACATAACTTAATTATTCTAGCAGGTTATAGAAATGATGTTTTTTTACACTACGAAACGATGAAACGAGCGGGACGTCCATCTGATAAAAAATCCTGCCCGCCGTATCAATACGGTGGTAGTTCGAGAGTTATACACTGCACCACATTGTGCTCGTCGCTTTGACACATAAGATGTTGAATCTCTTAACACCAATAATTTCACTAGCTACAATGCCCTT
Source organism: Troides aeacus (assembly GCA_033220335.2). Taxonomy (NCBI): domain Eukaryota; kingdom Metazoa; phylum Arthropoda; class Insecta; order Lepidoptera; family Papilionidae; genus Troides; species Troides aeacus. Next base: position 6,642,537 of record CM067270.1, read on the forward strand.
TAAACTGGAATACAGTAAGGTTGCACAGTACTGTTTGGCGGCAGAAATAGGCACTGCGATGGAATACCTAGACATTCTCGGGCACCTACCACCTGTAAAATGTAGATATCTGTGTAATCGTTAAACTCAATTGTCGATTACTATTCTTATAAAACTTTTTATCGATAGTTGGATAATGATGTGGTATATTCAAATTATAATTTATGTTGCTATGCTGAGTTTTTAGGTAGATTGTTTATTTCTTATTCTAAGTATTAAATCGAAGTGTTATCTTAAGGATAGTTTTTTATTGATCGAGTTTTATTTCAATAATACCAACTACACGTTTTTTTTAAAAAAATGATATTTTCTTATTATAACTATAAAATGCTTGTTTTAAATATAAACATTATAAAAAATAATATAATTTTATCTAAATGTTATTCCGTTTTTCATTGTGAAACTTGAACATAACTTTACATGGTGACTAAATAATATATTGTCCATCCTAATTCAATATGCTATCTTTCTCGCAATAAAACCGATTCCAGATCTGGTGAATATTGTGAGTGTGACAGTGTATCCCATTCAAGCAGTACACTTTTTCTGTTCACCAATTCTTTCCATTTCTATTTAAGTGTATTCATTCAGTTTGTCAACTTTATAGGAGTACAATATAGAATTAATTGTTGTTCTATCCGATAGGACTTATAAAAAAAACCGATGCCTTTAAAATAGAGAAAATAACCTTTTTTTTATAACGATGCCTTGACCCAGTTCATCTTTTCTCCTCCATCATCTCTTGCGTTTGAAATTGTTATAGATAACCCATTTCTCATTCCCACTGATGATGAGCCTTAAAAGTGGATAATTTTCTTAATGTTTTAGAAATAAGTCATAGATGTAAATGCGACGACTCTAATTTTTTTCCGTAAGGACGTGAGGAACCTAAACGTCGACTTTGAAATAAAACCTAAGCCTTTCAAGTGACTATAAACGGTGGAATTCGATAAATTTAACTTCTCTCCGATCTCACGACTTGTTATTCGCCGGTTTGCATCAACTAATGCCTTTATCTGCTCGAATAGGCCTGCCAGAAAATAGTGAGTCTTCAACATCAAAGTTGCCAGATCAAAATTTCGCGAAACACTTTTGGCACTGACTTACCGTTAATGTCATCTCTATATATATTAGCTAGTTTTTTTCTTATTTGAACAGCATTTATACTTGAGCTATGGTAAAAAAATAAAAATACCGAAAATACTACTTTTCACTCTTCTTATTTAAAAGGGCATCAACCAAAAACTACTGCATAAAATCAATCGGATAAAAGCAATTCAATTCAGCACAAAGCTATATCACTTCGCAATACACATAATAATTATGCGACGTAAGTATAAAGATAGTGGCAAAAAGTACAATTAAATCCTCAACAATGACCAAATATAATACAATGTTCGTGGCAATTTTTGTATGATTTCTTTGTCTTTTATTTCGTTCAAAACTGGTTCACTCAGTAGCAACAAATAAATAGAACATACTTCAAATGATTTGTTCCTACCTTTCATGCACTATTTTTACAAATAAAACACTTGTATTTTTTATATTTATTTATTTCGAGAGCAAAATCGATACACCCTCTAATAATTAATGGTCACTTCATTATTATTATATTTCCGTTAAAAATTATAAATCGTGCTAAATATACATCTATAAAGAAACACGTATCTTCAGAAAATGAAGAATTGAAATGCTAAAACAAGAACACATTATTATAGATGTAATAAAAATAAAATCATTCATATATACAAATAATATGGAAATATGACATAAATTAATAAAAAGGTATATAATTTTAACAGATTTTCGGGAGCAAAAAATCTAAAAGTAATATTGATAGGTTACACATTAATTGACTCAATATTTTTATTTTGGTTTTCCATAACATTTTTAAATAAACTATGTTGCAACGTTTCTATAATACATTCAAGGTAGAATTTTTTTTTGGATTTGTGCGGAATGATAACAAGTTTGATAATTGTTTTAATAAAAAAACAATGTAATGTGACAAGCAAACAATGTAAAATGGCAAGATGTAGGTAATTCGCTTAATAAGATTATAAGTACTGTCATTAAGTACATGCATGTTGATTTTTCTTATACAATATAAAAATAATCTATTTATTACGTATGATTTGAGAAAGTTATGAGATTCACCAGAACCATTTGGGTTTGAATGGACTAAAAGCCCATTTGTCGGGAAGGCTTTCGTGTGTGATATTATTAAATGAACTTTCAGACCACTGAAATGGGTTAAGGGTATTTCTGTTAAGGATTTCTAACGATTGCTGTTTAGCTTTCTGTTTTGCCAGATCACGAATTTGTAAACCGTTTATTGTAGCTTCGTCATCAAATTGATCAGTATAAATAAAGGCAATATTGCCTTTATTGAACAGAATCTCGGTTTCATTTACTTTAGGTGCTTCTGTAAACGGCGGACTCGAAATAGCGCTCAGTTCTAGGAAGTAGCTGTCTGTTGAACCTGTGAATTAGACGTTATTAATAATTATGATTTTTATATGTTTATTATATTTTGTAAATTGGCCGTACATCCTATACGCTGCAATAATCACGGGTTCGATCTCCACAAAGTTCGATATTACAGAAAACTTTGTCTGAAAACACCCTAGATCCTTTATTTGGAAAAAAAGATCTCGAGTATCAGCAGTGAGAACATTAAGGGAGTTTTTATATTATTATATACGATAGATATAGACATCTACAGTAATAAAACAATAACAAGCTTACCACTAATTACTTTCGTATCAATAACACCATATGCTTCTTGATGTTGCTTTAATATATCTCCTCTAACACCTGGCATTGACCAAAGATCAGCTTCGGCTAGTATACAATTAAAGTCATTGTAACATTCTAGGGTTTTTGTGTCATTTCCATTGTACATTGCTGTAACATTGTTCATTCGCATAAGTTTGATGATACTCTCTAGTGACGTAGCGTTCTTATAACCTCGCTTGAAGGTGATTGCCCTCGGCGAATCGGATTCCGAAAATATTTTTCCGTAGACTGTTTCCATTTTCGTCACGTGAGTTATTTCTGCGACGTCCTGTAACAATGCGGTGAACAGTTGACAAGCTATTACTTGCAATTAATAGTGCAACTTAAAATATTGAAACTGACGACCACATTATATCAAAATTTTCACTAGTCGCCGAAAATTTGTGACAGGGTAATGATAAATAAACGATTTATAATTTGAATACATTGTTAAACTTAAAGTGTTTTAATCTAATTAAATAGTTAATCTGGAATTTTAAAACATTTAAAAAAAGAGATCTTTGAAGAGTATAACTATAAAGTAAAAATTACACTATCACACTCGATTGAATCTTTACAAACTTTTTTGACAAAGTCAAATAAGTGATTATGGAAGTTAGCCGCCAACACAAATATAGCAGGAATGTTGATATTAACCTTGAAAAAGGGCAGTCCGTGTGTAGACCAATACTTTGTGTCGAGCAGAGCAGCGGTGATGTCGGCAGACTGCGTGCGCCCTGCCACCTGCTCCAGCAGCCACACTACACCCTTGCCGCGTCCGCCGCCCGAACGATGGATGATTGTATGCTTGACGTCCCTAATACAATTTAAATTTCCTGTTTAATATGTGCTAACATATGACACACTTTTGCATATTATTACATCATCACGTCAGCTTCATAGCGTCTATTGCTGAACATACGCTTATCCAAAAATACTAGTTTAATGTACATTCTAGGAATGCGAATTGGCTAGCGTAGTTTAATAGTAATAAAAATCAATGAGAATCTTGTTGTTCTTTCCCTAATTATTTCATATCTAATCGTAAAAAAAAACTGATTATGAGCAAGAAAAGATTTATCGAACATGAATTAATCATCTTTTAGAAAATACTGACCTTGAAGATGTTACATTTCGGATTAGGTTATTTGACAGTTTGAGTTTTTATGCAAAAAATATCTTGTAGATTGCAATACTTAAAACTTACTTATTAATGGATATCTCAGTAATGATCTCTTTTTTATCGCTTTTAGGAACTTTATCAAGTGAATGCAGTCGTTGGAATTGGGCGAAGTCCACGACTAGCCACTGCTTGCTCGCCGTGCCCGAGTTACTAGCTGCTAGTGTTCGGCCCCAAGAGCTCACATTGCTGGCCAGCTTGTTTGCTGCTGATACACGTGGACCCACTGGCACCTGGAACGGAATAGATAGTAAGGAATATTGATAATGTGGACCTTGTTTTAAGTACTCTAAATATTCTTGGCTATAGATCGAATACGGAATTCAACGTCATTACTTTTTGTCAGCCTGACCTCTACTATACGCTATCGAAAGTGTTCACCTTGTGGTTAATGATGCGCCCGCTCATAGCAACGTGGCAAAAGTGAGGCTTTTATACACAGAAACATGTTGCGTTCATCACCTTGAGACAAAAGATGTTGTTAACGCACTAGCTACAGCGCTCCTCAAACCAGGATACAGTAATGATTACACACTACTGTTTGACGGCAGAAATGGACGCTATGGTGATACCTCGTTTGACGGTCTCCAACAACATATACCAGCAAAAGTTTTAAAGAGTACAAGCAGTTTACCTGTTCTGTGATGTTGACGCTTTTCCATAGTTTCGGGTTATAATTCTTCAGCGTAGTTCCTGTTATTGCCATCCTATGATTATTTCCTTTAACGACATAAAATTCATCTTGGCTTGTAATAGAACCAGGATATCCAGAGAACTCTACAGACCATCCGGGTGCAAGAGTGTCCTCCTTAGAGGTCTTGTGATAATTTAGCTTGTACTTCTTTAAAATACGCGTCATTGACGAATAGCTGTAAAATAAAAACATACAAATAATGGTTAACAAGTTAAAAAGGTAAATAGCTAGGCGAAAAATTCCTTTATGATAAAGTTACATGTATTGGATATATGGGTAGAGGCAAAAACTACTATATGCTTAATATTGGATAGTTATATCTCTTTTTACAAACAAGTCAACGCGGCCATTGTTATCTGTGGAAATTGCCGGCTATCTACTCTAAACATCTAAAGCATGTATGTGTACATATATATGTACATGCCCTGTATTATTAATTTTATGTTAGTAATAAAGCTACCACCGCAATAACATTATAAGAACCATAAAAGTAATTTGTATCGTAACTTATATAAGTGGCGATAAAAAAAAAGATTCCTTTTGTAGTGTATCAGAAATCGAAGGTTAGAATTTGCATTCTGGTCTAGACGTGACTTGGGTTTTATATAATTTTCTGTACATAAAGTAATTTAGACATTTCTAACATTCATTATATCTATGTATCGTTCTAATTCTATCCCGTTCAGTGTGCTTTCGTAAAAATACTAAAAATACTCTTACACTACATTTCTTAATTTTAATGTTTATGTAAATTATAATTATCACAGTACAAAATAAAGATTGCGTCACTACCTTCCAGCTGTATTATGAGCTAGGTATAGCTTCTTTCTAACTTCACCATTTTCCAAAGTCTCGTTGACAATCCTTAAGAAGGCACTAGATAGTCCCGGCAACTGGTTTACAGCCGTGTCGTCTATAGATAGGTTTAGTTTCTTCTGCAATTCTTCTACATCCGAGACAGAATTTAACCAGTACAGGTCTGATATGTCCGTTTCGTATTTATTAGCGCTACGTTCGGTTCCGTGTTTCCAACCCGTATATATACCACTAATTTGCGTGTAGTGTAGAGACACCTATAAAATGAATATTACATTGCATAAAAACCTAGTTTAACTCTATACCAACCAATTCAATTGTAGCGTAAAACGTGATTCAGGAGGTTCATAGCCTCCCTCTTATGCTAAAGACTAGAATTTATTAATAAAACAGAATAGTTATGGAAAAAAAAAAACAATAAAATGCATCAAGCAGAATATCAGACAGTGATCTGGCATCAAATTCAAGTTCGAAGAATTCTATCTTGAACAGCTTTGTCTAAAGTATTTTGAACAACTGCTTAAATAGGAATTCAAAATAACTGCCATGTTTTATTCCCAAGTATTTCACAATTATTAATCTCTTATCAATTATTAAATCGTCTATTTGTTATGTATGTATGCAATGCATATCCGCAAATGCAACTCACAGCTCATAAAATATATAACACACGTTTGTATTTCCCATGTGTATGTTATTTACGAGCTCTATGTATATATTTAGAAAATACCTTCCGCTTCCTATAAAATATTCAACATGACTTCTAGAAATATATCTGTCTTGTCACTATTAACACGAGTATTTATGTAACAATAAGTATATAGACTCAATTATAATCAAACATTTATCTCTAAAGGTACACCACATTACTCTGGGCAAATTAAGATTTGAGCGCTGGGGTTAAAAAACATTTAACCTAAAAGGTTAGTAAACATATTCTTACATGGTGCCAGAATGGATCAACATTTTCTCGATCGGCAGCATAGCTCTTCCAGATATTAACGGACTTGTCCAACTCGTCCCGCACCCTATCGCATTGCTTCTTTGCTAGCTGGTTCTCGCATTTTGCTCTAACTGTATTGTCCAGATGTGTATGTATGAGGTAAGAAGTCAGCGCACCTTCCACGATGCCCGCCGCATACGCTTGTATGTCGTCCCTGTATGAGCCGTCCGTTTCAACTGCCAGAAGTGACCAGCTGCAAACATTGTACACAGTGAAAACAATCTGTATCTTTTCCAACAAGAATTTTGGAAGAAACATTTCTACAAAAATTAAGTATTAAGGGAGCAAAGGCTGTACCAATCGTTTTCATTAATTTCTTATTACTAGTTAGTATTCATTTTAAAGAAGAATTTTGAAATAACTGTGATATAGATGAAGATTTCTGAAGTCAGTTAATTATTATTAGATATATCCTTCGATTGCAAATAATATCATCTTTAAATGAATTTAATATAGCAACATATAAAATTCGTACTATCATATTTCGTAAGGTAATAACAGCCCATTTACGTCCCCACTGCTGGGGCACAGGCCTACCCTCAATATGAGGGCGATTGGGCCATAGTCACCACGCTGGCCCATTGCGGGTTGGTGACTTTCACACATACCTTAGAATAAATTCTAAGTCATGTGCGGGTTTCCTCACGATATTTTCCTTCACCGTTTGTATCTCGCTGTTGTAACTAAAGCCCACAAATGTACATAACTTAAATATTAAGTCATCGGTACATGCCGAGATTCGAACCCGCGACCTTCGGAATGAAAGCCGCACGCTTTAACCATTAGACCAGCGAGCTACTGATGATATTTCGAGGAACAGAATTTAAAAACTATTTAAGAATATAGTTTTCAGACAACAGTTTATCTGATGATTCGACTATTTCAATTGATTATACATATATGTACCTTATTTTTTAAAACTAGATATTTATCTACTTTTAATATATTTTGTGACATGTGTGAAAATAATTAAATTGAAGATGAGACGAATATTTAGTGATTTTAGTGTTACACAATAACAAAGGTCTTAAGTTATATTCTTCACGTCGTATAGTGTGATGACCATGACCATCACCAATATAACATGATGATACAAAATGCTTTGTGCTATCGGAAACGTTTTGGAATGTCTTATCAGATATCCAGTACAATTATTTATCGAAGTACTGAGTAAACTATTTGTAAGGAAATAAATGAAAACTTTATAGGTTTATTATTATTTATAGATATACATTTTTTTTTTATATTGTCACGCCTTTTTCCCAGTAGGGGTAGGCAGAGGTGAATAAACCACCCGCGTTTCGCCAGATGTGGTCAGATTAGGTCCCATGTAACAGGGGGCGAGCCTGTTGCCACTTTTATTGGGACTACCACACACACACACACACAAAGATGATAGATATATGTATATTTGTATGTATATCTATGATATCTATGATATACATACAAATATACATATATTAGCTGTTCCCCACCCGCTTTATTGCCTGTAATATGAAATTGTACTTGAAATATGTCTGAAATATTTTGACTTTGTATAGCAACTGTTGCTATAGCAAACCCATAAATAATACGAAAATGTAGTGAGAAATGAAAATCTTTATGAAAATTAGATATAACATGATGAGGGATCTACAAAATTCAAAAAATAAATAACCTTTAACCATCTACTAATCATTTCGCGTTGATTACAATCAATTGACTTTTATGTCGTTGCTATAATAAGGGTTGCTATACAAAGTCATTTGCGGTTGTTCTCAAGGAATAGTTCAGACAAATTTCAAGTCTAATTTTGTATTAGGGTCAAAAAACGAGTATGGAACAGCTAATATTTGTACAAAGGAAACATTTAAAAGCTTACCCTGTTGTTTCCATGTCCATTCTGAAATATGCGCGTGCTACTCCTTTAGGTATATCTACTAAATCATTACTTTGGCCCCAGTATTCGATACGATATCCTGTTTTTTCTGAATAAAATACTGTCGCTGCATAATTTCCATCTTCGTGAATTCTACAAAAAGAGAAAACAGTACATTTACACAAATTAATATAATACGTTTATATGTTTAGTATAGCTGACGAAATGTTATGTTAATTGGTAGCGTAACGTTTATTTAACTGATTTTATATGTTTAGAATGGTATAACTAAAAGCCTATATGGATTTGGGCTATAAAACTAGACTTAAATAATAAAATACTTAAGTAAAACTAATTTTATTAATATTATATTTTGAATGAGTACTTAAATATAAGAGTAGAATTTACTTTGTGAAAAGGAACTTATCAATATAAAATCTAATTATTCCTCGAATTAATTGCATATTAGGATTATTCATTTACCTTTCCATTTGTCCAGCAAACAGTGCTAATATAGCCAAAACACCGAGAAATCCAAGAATGTATGAACTTATTTTCGTCTGGAGCCAGGAGGCGCCGACTACTTTCAGCATTTTGCTCATTTCGTTCACTCGCGGATGTGATAGATATATAAATTAAAATTATAATATAAAGAAGATGTTTAGGAATTTAATAACAATGAAGTGACAGAGCGTATAAACTAATTTCTCCAGTGGGGGAACAACCATCAAACTGGTGAGTAGGCCTCCAGTGTTTATGGATCCGCTGATAATTCTCCGACAGATGTACCCGGAGCCCACATTGGATACTCGCGGCTAAGGTATTCGCAACACCTGATCTTATAAATGTCTTATCTTTAAACCCTGAAACAAATACATTAATAAGTTTATGTAGTTTTGAACTACTATTACGACCACTATATATCTGTTAAAAATCTTCCTAATGTTTTTATGGAACCTTGGACGCCACCTCCTTGAAAATTATAAAAAACCTGACAGCAACTTGTTATTTCGCTTTAGCAAACATGACATTTAAGTATAAAATAAGTCTCATCTTCGAATTTCTAACAGAAAATGCAAAAGTTTTTTTCTGTAATATAATAAATTACACAACACATTTGTAAAAAGTATGTAATTTCAAAAAGTATCACCACATCCAAATCACTCCGTGAAAGTTAATCAAAAACAGGGAAAAAGAGATATAATACAAGTCAAATTAAATCTTTACTATTGTCCTCAGTTTTTACGGAAGTAGCAAGTACGTATTTTACCTTATTAATAAATAGAAATCCTCATAATGGAAAAAATTACCTCGAAGAAAGCTATTAACTACGAAATATCAGTCTTATAATATCACAGGTCGATCGCACGTCAGAAATTATGATAAAACACTGTATAAGCTTATACCGCCAAATAATGTTCGAATGGTTTGTTTTCAGTCAGATCCTCGATACTACTAACAGGTGAACAGACAGTAGTCAGATCGCATACCATTATCATTATATCAATACATGATACCCACTTCAATGTTTGAAGATGGCAATCTCTTTTATAAATAAACTAACAAATCAAAGCGCAAATAAATACTAATAATTTGAACGGTTACGAATTTTAATTACATCCTTTTAAAAAATATACATATTTACCTTATTCCATTATATGAACTGATAATAAAAGGAATGAAGAAGTTAATAATTTGAAAATAGTAGCACAAATCAACGGAAACGTAATTAAAGTCTAAAACTAGTGCAGTGACAAAGGTAAGCACCAACTTCACGCAACAACCTAGCGACAATAGGATCGATCTTGAAATCATACACTTGCTACCTACATTTACAGTGTTACACGTGGAAAATGTGGACTAACGTTCATGAACAACTAGCCCCAGTATTTACCCACTCAGATCTTCTTATACACTGGTACTGATTACACAAACAGCGTGAATATCTATGTAATCGGTGTGAACTGTATGAAACACAATTATGTACTATACAAAATATCCCCATACATACGCCGTACTATATATAAATCTTTGAGAATTTGTATTACACTTAAGATGTATATTGAATATATATAATTCCCAAAATAGTTTGTCTAAGTTCAAAACGAAATCGTCAATTTTTTTTTTATATTTATGGCAAAATGTAATTTACTTTATGACATATCTACGAGTACACTGTAAAATGATAATGAAACAACTTTCCTTAGATACTTTTTTCATATAGAAGTACATCATTATACAGTGAGAAAAATTATAAGTTAAAAATCAATTTTCAGTAATTTTAATATTGATAAACGTTTGATTTCTATTAATTGCCAAAATATTCATTTTTAATAAACAAAGTCTAAATTAGAAAGAAAATGTAATTTTCTGCATCGTGTTATACCTTACAGGCTTCTTTCATACTAATAACGTACTATTGACTAATGTGCAATAAATAACATTTATTCTTTTTGACCTTCGAATAGACCTTAAAAATAATTACAATTATAATATAAAATAAGTTAATTATAAACCCATATTAATGTCTTTCAAATGATTATATTTTCATTATGATTATCCTGTTGCTTTTATTGAAGTCGAGGAACACGTAAATTTTTCCAAAAAAAAAAAAAAAAACAAAATTTACAGAATAACAACAAAGTAGACTACATGCAAAATTAGAACAGACGGGATCGTGGAGCTAGATTTATTGAAGTCTCGATGTTAAAGTCCCGATAAACTCTCATAACATTGCGCATTTACCTTTACGCAGAATCCACTCCATATCTGTAAACTTTGGAGCCTTGGGAAAGTCGCCAAGTATAACAAGAACGTCCGAAGACGTGATCATACACGAGTCCAATAGGAAAATTATTTACACAAATTGAATGGACTGACACATTAGATTGTAACATTATTTCGCTTTTGTACTCCTCCTGATACATAATTTTATCTTCTTGATCGTCGATCTTTCAATAAAAAGAAAGTTGATAGCAAACATATACTAATATTTTTAAAGATTAATAGACATCGGATGCTGCTGAGGAGCTGGCGGTTTCATAATTTAAAATTTGGGTGACAAAAGTTAGATTTTTTATCTCATATCAAATCAGTAAGAACCGTACTTTATAAATAACACCATCTTTTTTGTTTTTCTTTTACCTGTGAATACTGCCTTTAGCGAATCGGTTGATATCGTATAAACGGCGAAATTTTGACATAATTATAATAAATTATCAATATTGTATAGCGATGTGAACGTTTACGATCTTTTTATTTGTTAAAAAAATACGTATTCTTATTTTTTTTTTACTATTAAGCATTTATTTAAAGTGCAAATGCACCGAAGTGTCACGTGGTACTGTTGTACTCAGATTATCTCGTAACGTGAACCCTCCGCCTTGATTCCGAGCCGAGGCGCCATGGCAACGGAGACACGTTTCCGATTACACATTATATCATTTAAATGCTCATTTTACATTGCAAAATAAACCTATTACTAGAACAGTAGCTGACACGGAAGATACGACAATATATTGCATTAAGCTACTTACCGAAGCTGTGCTGACTCGACGTATTCAAACTAATATTTTATACATTACGAGGTATCCTAAATTTTTTTGCTGTTTGAATAGTTTCTTTTTGTAAATTCTATACATGTGATATATGAAACTAAATTGGATTTAGGAAGCACTGCTATTCTTACAATTTAACGAATATTAAAATTTTATAAACATGCACTAGGTACGAACTTTCAAAAGGACGTCCGTTGTATGCGTAAACATTTCTAAAGTAAATCAATGCTATCTGAAGCCAGAGCACATATATTTGGTTTTATGAATTTTATGATGATGCTACAGTGCGGTAAAATATATTTTTGAAGAGCATGTGCCACGTTTACGGTACACGAAAACGTTATTGATACTAAAAGCGAAATTAAATTTATTATTTATCAGAAATTATAGAAACGGTAAAAGAAAAACACAACCCACAAGAAAAGAGAGTACTTTGTGTTATATTTTTAGTTCAATTGTTTTATTATCGGTACAAATGTCTAAGATAAATCTAATTAGTAGACAAATATTAACAAAACATATATGTTCGTCTACAAATTATTTCAACAGATTGTTTTAACATAATCTTTATATGCTATACTATATATTTATTAAAGAATAAAATGCCCTGAGAAATTTGCTATGGCTTTTCCTACTGGCATTGTTCTACATTGTATATATTTATATACAATTACACTTACGTTTTAAGTGTTATGCACAAACCAGCACTTCTAAAGAGAATAAATTTTTCCTTGTCATTAAATCAACCTTAATTAAATAATGATAAAAAAACAAAGCTGCTGACACAATGTACAAGAAATCTAAAAATATTTTATATACGTCAAAGTAGATATAAAAAAGCGTTATAAATCTGTTAAACTACGTAGTAATGAATTAAACAAACAACGTGTTTAATGTGATTAAACAAGTGAATATGGGTTTCGAGATATTAAATTGCACAAATAAGAATTAACATAATGATACCGACAGTATGATAAAAAGAAATTAACAAGGAGTTACGTCAAACTATTATTTGTAGGCGTTGCGCTAATTTTTAAATACTATCAATACAGGAAAATTTATTACGTGTTTTATCACTCTAATAATGGTTACAAATGTTTATTTTACTGTAAATATAGATAAATTATGATTGTTTATGATTGAGAAAAGACGAAAGAGAGTATGATATTTAGTTTATCATCGTGAACCTGATAGAAAGTCCACAGCTGGGTATAGTTCTAATGTAATGTATCCCAATAAGGATTTTTTTTTATTAGCCGTGTAAGTAAAGATAATGTACCTAAATTACTCTTAAGCAGGAATTTCTCGTCCATATTTAAAACATTTAAAAGCATATTATTTGATGATAGAATTTACAATAAAATTTTTGTAAAGATAACTATACCTATGTGTTTATTATTTTAACACAAACGTGTCGAATATGAAGATATATCACGTGTATTTATTATTGCAATCTATCCGTTTCATGCTATGAAATAATCAACGTTGTACGTATATTATACATAAGACAAGCAAAAAATATAGCACACAAACAGAGCATAATTTTATTGGGTACGATTTATACGAGTAAATATTTTTTAACGGCAAATAAAATGAAACGTTACGATAATTTTATTCTGTCTTTTTCTAAAGATTAGCACGTATACTTCTAATGTAGACAGTACGTGGATTATTATTAAACTTGTTATGTTATATATGAAATTATGTATTGTTTTAAAGAGCCCCGTAAAAAATCATGTACCTATCTATTACAGAAAATATTATGTAAAAACCGACATATTCGAAGCACAATAGTTTTCGTGCATTTGTGACATCCGCCTACTCAGACTTGGTTAGCGCGAACAGTCTTGACTCTCGTTATGTGAGAATTCATTACTTTTAGTGTAGTTTATATCATTGATTTTGAATCGTATTATTGAATAAAATTATGTAAATACTCCACAGATACACTTATATATAAATAATAAGTGCAAAATGTTTTCAGTATAAGAATGATCAATATGTTTCGCAAGATCAGTACACAGTATACTCGAGGTTTGCAACATCGTTTCAGATCAAAACGCATTGCTATTTCGGGTAAGGAATGTTGAGTAGTAATGAAGTTAATATTAGGTTTGATGGAAACAATATAATTATTACAAATGTTTACAATGTAATATTACAAAAACCCGTACATATTTCGGATAATTTAACTTAGGTTCTTAAGGCATTCATAAGGTAACATAAGGTTGTGCTCATTTCAGGACCCAATGGATGCCATTTGTTGTATTATATTATTGAATATTAAAATTAAATAAACAAATGGAAAATACCTAATTAAATTATTGCACACTATACAGTTTTAAAGTTTTAGAAACTACACATAACTACTTCAAATATATCTTAGCTATTATTATTTTCTTTGTATGTATGCGAGTATGTTTACATTATGATTGTATGTTAAAGCGTCGAAAATAAGTGTTAGTTTAATTTAAAAAACAGACGAGTTTATTATGTACTTAAGATTTCTAATTAAAGTCTGTTTTGTAATAAAATTAAATAATTGTAAAATATGGCAACATTTTCGCTCCTACAACTTGCAATTGAAAATTCTGCAATGAAACTCTTCTCTGAGAGATGGTTTAACACCGAACTCATTTATTATGTATATATATAGTTATTGTTAAGATGGATGTGACAAGGACAACGTGTGACAAGGATGGATAAAATTAAGAATGAGTATATTAGAGGAAATCTTAAAGTTGCTCCAGAGACAGAGAAATTGAGGAGCAAAAGGTTAGCGTAGTACGGGCGTGTTATGCGGAGGGATGAAGAACATATGTATAACAAAGGAAGTAATGAGATTGAAAGTGGACGGTTATAAGGCTAGAGAAAGACCTAAGAAAGTGTGGATGGATTGTATGAAAGACGGTATGTGCAAGAAGAGTGTGAATTCGGATATGACGGCTGATAGAGGGATATGGATGAGAAGTACATACTGTGCCGACCCCACATAGCTTGGAAAAGGGCAGGAGAAAGAAGAAAAAGATATATAGTTATTGTTAATTTTTTTTTAAAGAATAACAGTAGCGTAAAGTAGAGGTTGACTCTATTATGTTACCCAAAAGATTATTTCGATAGCAGTTAGTTAAGAGATTAATATTTTATTCAATTGAATTAAATATTAATATCATAATATTGACTAAGAATGAATGAGTTGACCGTCAAGTGCCTCCTATATGCCGATGATCAAGTTTTATTATCATCATCGGAGAGGGAGTTGCAAGCGATGGTCGACATGGTGCATGGTGCTTTAACAAGCAAAGGAATGAAAGTGAATGTAAGCAAGACGAAATTAATGGTTTTTGAAAGAGAAGAATGTATGACAAACTATGACATTATGATTGAGGGACAAAAAGTGGAACAAGTGAAAGAATTTGTATATCTGGGTTCACAGTTTACGAGAGATGGCAAGTGTGATGGTGATATTGAAAGAAGAGTTTTAAAAGGGAATCAAGTCAATGGGGCACTTCATAACTTTATGAATAGCAGGAACGTTTCACAAAGAGCACGACTGGCTGTGCATGGAGGCGTGTTGGTCCCAATACTGATGTATGGTAGTGAATGTTGGGTATGGCAGAAGAAACATGAAAGTAGGATTAATGCTGTGGAGATGAGAAGCCTGAGAAGTATAACTGGAGTGAAACGGATGGACAAAGTGAGGAATAGTGTGATAAGGAAGCGGTGCGGCGTAGTGGAAGATGTAGTGACAAGGATAAAGAAAGGGATGCTTAGATGGTTCGGCCATGTCGAAAGAATGGATGAAAGAAGATTAACGAAAGAAATATACAAGGTAAGAATGATTGGAAAAATCGGTGCAGGTCGACCTAGGCGGAGGTGGTCTCTGCCTACCCCACTGGGAACGAGGCGTGATATATATGTATGTATGAATTAATATCGCCTAGTTTTTTGAACCGTTGTTGCTGAAATTGATCATCGCTCAAAAGGAGCTGCAACTTGTTAATAAAATATATATAACTTGCAAATATTTATAGGCAAATAGTTATTTTAGCATATCTTTACCAACTACTTTTGCAATACATCATGATATTTATGTTTGCCACTATATTTCTGCCTCCTACAAATAGTCATCTTTTATCACTCTGTACTATTTTAAACACTATCTTTACGCTCTTCGGCTTTTTGTACGCATTTGTTGGCATGAATGAGCAAATATAATTGTTGGATACTGTTCAAAATTTAAGTATAGTTTTAGCTAAGCTCAGAACTCGCCCTGTAATATGTTATCATACTGGAATAACATCCAAGGCCAATACCATTACTTAGACCTAGTTACAAGTTTGCATTATAGATTATGTATTAATTCAGATAATTATAACTCATTCACAACTGGTCAAAGTGCACCGTTATTACATTGCTATTTAATGGGTATGTTCTTCACCTACATTCTATTAAAGCAAATGAGCTGTACAATGTACTTTTTAAAACAAATGTATCAAAATGGTCATAAATCTGGCAAACAAACTTACTGCTAGAAACAGCATATCTTTTGACCAACATCTTTACCCACCAAGCCTCCATTCATGTCTTCTTTGAAATAGAAGTGTTGTCTTTCTAAAAAGGGGTTTTATCAATTACTAAGCTGTTATTCATTTTACACATACCGCATAATAAATAAGCATGAAAAATCTCATATTATCGCAAGACGTTGATCTAAATTAAACGCACCGTGGTTTGTACCCCATACCAATTAGGGTCGGAATGTTCCGTCGACGCAATATTTAATAAGGTCGCCCGGCCAATGATCCCCCATGCCCCCACCAGTCCCATTCACTATGGAGAATGCACTCTCGCGGCTACACCAAGTGCATTCACCTATTAACATGTGTGCAACTTTTAAATTTAAACTGAACCCTTCGTCACACCACGTCGACAAACTTTCTCGTCATTAATAAAAGCTAATAATTGAAGAGGGATGTTATTTAAACGTGCACGGAGTGGTGCAATGTTTATCATTACATTGTAACTAGCACTGCGTTGCTATGAGCAAAGTAGTTAAAAACATCATTTGTCACTACATTATTTATTTATATGTTTACCTAATGCAAGCGCCGGCGTATAACGATGTGGCACTAGTTAGAATATTTACAATACATCACATTCCGTCTTCGCTAACCCCAGTGCCCTTAAAACCGATACACAGTAAAATGGTCATTTGTATCAGTAACCACATCAAGACAGGTATTTCCGGTCGACAGCTAAGGTTTGAGACAGGCCAAACATGGCGCGCAAAGGTGAATGAATGGTACATATACATAAAAACCGGATCGTTGTCTTGTCTTGACAGACGGTTATAGGTTAACAAGCCTTTGTATTTTTATAATCTAGTATTATATTATCATGCTGTCTTAAAGAGAACTTTTATATTCGTGTGTAAAAGTCAAGGTTATATATTAATGTCAAAATATGTATTTTTGATTTTTTATTGTCTTCTTCATGAATCACGAGGTATTCGAGGAATGTCGGTATGCGTCTACCTGCTTACGCTCTAAAGACGTTTTTGTGTACACAATTTGGAATCTGGGACCAATTCATAAAATAAACATCTTTCAATATGATGGTGGCAGACGCTTTCTTTGTAATCAAGTATTATTAATCAAGAATTGTGTGTCAACAAATTAAAGATTAAGGATTTACATATAGTTCGTTGAGTTTTACTTTTAATACTATAGAAACAACATGAAAAAATGAACACTGCAATACCAACAATCAAGTAGATCCTAATACTCTTCTGTTACCGGAGACTGTCTGGGTAGGCATCACTGGAGCGCCTGTTTCTGCCTCCAAAAAGTACTGTGTTCGGGTTTGAATGGCGCCGTAGCTACCGAAACTACAGGAATAATGAAACCCAACATCTTATGTCTCAGGCGACACGCGTAGCGATGTGTTGTAGTACATATAATTCTAATTAGCACTATGTTGTTATGGGTAAGGGTGACAGGGTGACACTGAACGTTCCGCTCATATCGTCGCTTAAATTAATAGAAAAAAAATTAAATAAACCGTAATGCCGTTAGTATTAATAATAATAATAATCTAGCTATATATGTACTATCCGTAGCTTAGTTGTTTTAAATACCCAAGTTTTTAATGCAAACGAAAATGATTTAAGATCTAGTAACAAAAAAAATTTTTAGGACCTTCTAACATTATTTTAATTTAAATACAATTTATCAATACATTTATTCACATAGCAGTGAATAATTTTTTAAACAAAAAAATATTTTTTAAGTACTACAATGTATATATATACATAATTTTGTTTAATACAATAAATTTCATTGTATCTATGTAAAATATTTTTTTTTGTACTTCACCATAGTTAATTATGAATGCAAATAACGACGGTTTTTACGTTTTTGATGTCAACGCAATCGTGATGAGAGGAAAGCAAATAAATGTTACAAATGTGTTTCTAAAATTTGTGGTTAACCGTGCTACTAAAAGGTGACGCGATCATTTCGTGACCTTCGGGTATAATCATTCCCTGTAACACCGTGTGTTGTGATACGCCGTACTACTACCCGATAGACATTTATTATATTTGACATTTTACATTATTAAATGATTCTATAGTTGACGAAAAAATCATAATTGCATATGTCATTAGATTTAAAATACCGATTTGAAAAAATATCGTTATTTTTTGTCACAAGGAATAGTAAAGCGATACCTCTATAAAAGCTGTTTCTCTAAATTTTAACGTTTTCTCGGGTTTATATGTAAGTATAAAGTACATAATTTTGTACAATATGTCAAAACTAAATCATATTAGGTTGGAGAAAAAGAAATCCATAATTTTTTCGGTAGATGGCTGTAGTGATAAATTTCTCGTAAAGTATCGATCAAACAGTTTCAGATTTATGCTCGTTGGAAAGGTGACATTTCGCAGTAAAAAAATTATTTTGCTGTTTTTTGTTTGGTGCATTCAATTGTGAGTTACAGGGTGTTAAAAATGGAAGTGAACAAAGAGAAAATTCGGTACATTTTACAGTTTTTCTTTGACAAAGGCGAAAATGCAAGCCAGGCGGCTAAAATTGTGAATGGTGTTTATGGACCCGATACTGTAACAGCCAATTATGTGCAATATTGGTTTCGTAAATTCCGTTCAGGAATTTTTGATGTTAAAGATGCACCTCGCACAGGTAGGCCGGTCGCCGAAAATGTCGATAAAATCGGAGAAATGATCGAAGTTGACCGGCATGTTAGGAGTCATAACATCGCCCAGGAGCTAAAAATGGACCACAAAACAGTTTTAAACCATTTACACAAAGCTGGATTCAAAAAGAAGCTCGATGTTTGGGTGCCACACCGATTAACAGAAAAAAACATGATGGATCGAGTTTCCATCTGCGAAGCCTTGGCCAAACGGTATGAGATAGACCCATTTCTTAAACGGATGGTGACTAGAGATGAGAAATGGATCACATACGATAACCCTGTGCGAAAACGATCATGGTCAAAGAGCGGTGAAGCACCTCAAACGGTGGCCAAACCAGGACTAACGGCCATAAAGGTTCTGCTTTGCATTTGGTGGGACTGGAAGGGGATTATTTATTATGAGTTGTTTCCATATGGCCAAGCACTAAATTCTGATCTATACTGTCAACAACTGGACCGTTTGAAGATATAAATTGACCAGAAACGGCCAGAATTGGCCAACAGGAGAGGTGTCGTGTTCCACCAGGACAACGCTAGGCCACACACGTGTACAGTGACTCGCCAGAAACTTCGGGAGCTTGGTTGGGAAGTTTTAATGCATCCGCCATACAGTCCGGACTTGGCACCAAGCGATTACCATCTTTTTCTTGCATTATAAAATTTCTTTAGTGATAAAAAATTGGCATCTAGGGAAGATTGTGAAAATCGGCTACTAGAGTTTTTGCAAATAGAGACCAGGACTTCTACGAGAGAGGCATTATGAAGTTACCCTTAAAATGGCAACAAATCATAGAACAAAACGGTGCACATTTGACCCAAATCGGACAATCCGAAGCATGTTAAATAAAGTCCTGAAGTTCATATAAAAATAATAGATTCCTTTTTCCCCAACCTATTATATAAGTGATGATTCAACCCTCCCGTTCACCGCCCCCATTGGTTTATTAACGGTTATGAGAATAGAGTACGAAATGCATCTCTGCATTAAAATCATTCAAGAGGTAAGTATAGCTCTACCTATCGCTATTCAGCGCTAAATCAAGTAAGAAACCACAGTTTTTACTGTCGTCACCGAATATGCGAATCTATGAGAACCCCAAGAGGCCTAAAATCTTGCATATCTTTGTAGTAGTTTTTAAGACATGCAGGAAAATAGGGACATATATCTTAGTCGTAGGTGGAGAGAGGTGGTCTCTGCCTACCCCACTAGGAACGAGGCGTGATATATATATATATACATTATTAGGTTGTCCATTAAAATTAAAACATGTAATGTGCGAGCATACTTACAAAGTCAGTGGTGTAACCACAAACACAAAATGTCGGCGTACTCAACCCATCGGGATGGACAGATCCGCGACGTTGTGTGATGGTGTAACGAAGATCTATTTGACAGCTACAGATCTGTGAACAAGAAATATTTACAGATATTACGTTATGACAAGGAATCATCATTGTTTATCATAAAGATTCCCTCCGTTGAACATATGCCTCTACAATTCAAAGGAACAAATTCTATTTTTTATAGATTCATTAGCGAATACATAACATTTATAAAAGTCGCAGGAAAAATCGCTTAAACGAAATAAACAATGTACGTTTGTGAAAAAGTAATGACGTACGTTACTAGTGCAACATTTCAACAAAATTTGATTTTAAAATATACAATTGGTAACACAACTGTACAGGGAAAAAAATCACTCTTCCTTCTTGATACACAATACGTCTCATGAATAAAAGTAATTTTATATACAAAAAGACTATTGATAACGGAAGTGTAAATAATTTTACTATGAATTTTTCCCGCTTATACAAACATTGTGGCAAAAGAATGATCAGTTGTAACTTCTATTAGCAATACTACTCATCTGCATTTATTAAAGAATCATTGTTATAATTTATGACACAAATTTTAATTAAATACTTTTGTACGCGACGGTCCATTGTTAGTTAGAATGACAAATAAGATTAGAAATACAATGTTTTGAAGACACATATTCTCAAAACTATTCCAAGGAACTGCAAATATTCCATCAAGGGTACATGTATGTAATCAATGAAACAAATTTAAAAAAGTTTTTGAATACATATTCTAAATATAATTGCAAAAAATAAATACAATTTTTACATAACGCAGGTTTTTTAACTATTTCGTTATACTTTAAAACAGATTAACTTATTTTTATAGTCTTATTTAGTATGAATCAATCATGCATTTTAGATACAGACCATCTATTTCAATAATTATTTACAGGCAGGACATCTGCCAAGTTCAGCTCGTCATTCATGAATATAAATGTAGGTTTTGAAATAATTTAGATCTTTTTCATTTAAAACCATTTTGATTTAACATTAAAATCGAATTTAAACACAACTACTTCCACTTATACGACATAAATTACATTACAATTTATAAATTTGAGGAATAGCATTGTTTTTGTTATATGTACTTCTACGGCTGGTAGACTTTAAAACATTAAACACAATAATTTCCTCCTTGGGACAATTTGCCTTCAACTGACCTTATAAAATATTTGAACTTATCATTCGATATTTTCTGTTAAAAAAATGCAACTGTCACTACTACATAAAATGTTTAATATGTAACATAAAAGTCAACAGATAATTAAATGTGAATTAATTAATTAATACTACAACTATAAAGCTTTCTTAATTCTTCAACCTACACTCAAAACTAATTAAGAATAAAACTTATTGTCATAGTGATCTTGACCTTGATCTAAGATTTTCATTTCATATAAATAGACGACACGAATTTAAAGTTTAGAAAAACAAGGATGAGCATTAATAAAATTTTTATCAGTGTAATAAGTACAGCCTTTTTTTGACCGTTACACGAAAACACACCATCATAATGTCTTGCAAATACGTCGTTATAAAAACAATTCTTCACCATTGTACTTCCTGCCACCTTAGAGATATATCAACGGCAATAACTAATTACTGCGGCGATGCGCTGAAACGATCATTGTATTGTTAGCTAGTTTGACGACATAGGTCTAAAGTTGAATTTCATCTTGCTATCATCATCATCATTATCTCAATGTAAATTCTTTGTCAATCTATGACGGCATTAAAGAATTATGTGTAAGCATAAAAGAATTTCGTACATTATTTATAACTACGTTAAGTACGAGTACGAGAAGTATAACTGGAGTGTAACGGATGGACAAAGTGAGGAACAGTGTGATAAGGAAGCGGTGCAGCGTGGTTGAAGATGTAGTGACAAGGATAGAGAAAGGGATGCTTAGATGGTTCGGCCATGTCGAAAGAATCGATGAAAGAAGATTAACGAAAGAAATATACAAGGTAAGAATGATTGGAAAAATCGGTGCAGGTCGACCTAGACGGACATACTCCGATCAAATCGGAGATGTCCTAAAGAAAGGCCGGATCAAAAGCACACGCAACCGACAAGCGTGCATGAAGACGCTTATGAAAGTGGAGGAAGCGAGAGAGGTGTGCCAGGATCGTAGCAGGTGGAGAGAGGTGGTCTCTGCCTACCCCGCTGGGAACGAGGCGCGATATATATGTATGTATGTATGTATGTATGTACGTTAAGTACCAATAATTTGTATTGAAGATAAAAGTGAACTCTTATTATTATTAATTCAATTCCAATAGAGAAATTTTGTTAGTGAACTTAATTCAAACGGTGCAGAGCATAAAAAAAAATTCGAAATCGTCTAGAGTATGTTATACCATTTACCTAGATACTTTATTCATTAGTTTTAATTTTTTTAATGAATACATGTATTGCAGGCAATTTAGAAAATCTTCAACGCCTCTAAATGTCAGCGTTTCTTAAAGGCGATGAACAGAAAATAGAAAAAAGTTCAGTAAAAGGACATCAGCTTTTTTTGTGACTTTTATCAACGCACTACCTCACCAATGACTTATTAAATATGGCAAATATAACAGTTAACGCTAAGAGAGGAGACTAGAAAGTGTAAGGATCCCGCACAACAACTCACGGAACCCAGTCACCTGCCCGCTGTGCATCCTGCTAATCAACAAACGAAGCTCAGGCTCCCACCAACCAGCAATGTTCAGCAATGGATATCAATACGTTGAAGTATTCTAACTATTAAATAGATAGTATTTCCTGAGTACAAAAATTCCAATAGACTGTTTGCTTTTATAATGATAGCATTTTAAATAGATAAAAATATATAAAATATGAACTCCGCTTCCTCTGAGCACATAAGTTATTGGACACATAATGGATCGCTATCTCGTTTCATACGATACGACGGGGCCACCTGGGTGAGACTTCGCTCAATCGTCATTTCATCTGGACAGACATATTTGCCCGTAATGTTGATGGCCGTAACGAGACCGACTGTCCTCGGGTCGAATGACCCTCGGTGTCTGGGCCGCCATTGCCAACATTTGTTGCTATACAGAGACCAACATCTGTCTGCTCCATATAAATATTATCTTGTACAATAAAGATATTTAGAGAATATCTTTTTGTATTTGTATCACGCTCACATTATTTCCGATCAAGTATTTGAAAAATGTATTTATTTCCAAGCTAGTTTAATTCTTAAAGAGATTTACGTTTATCATTAATTTTACTGTAACATATTGTTTATACAAGAAATCGTATGCTATTTTCCCGCTTACCAAGGAACTTAAGCACTGGGTAACCTTACCGATAACAATAAATTTTGCTATTAAATATATTGTGCTGTGTGAAATCTGAAAATATCGAGTTGATAGTGATTATACGATATACAATCACTACTATATTTTCACGAAATTAAAATCAACAATTCAGACGAACAACATTATTATATTATGAATCATAGCAAGATCAAATATTTTTTTTTATGTGATAAAAATATTAAGTCATCATATATATTATTTTCATTTGATAATAGCTTTAACTCTTTTATAGTATGATTCATTAGAAGGATCTGGACTCATGCATAATTTACACATATTTACTCCTTCATATAATATCTAAGATGCCATTAACAAAACCGGTATTGTTTAAAAAATTCAGTAATTCATAAATATAAAGTAAAAGTTTCTTTAATGATTTATATTACATCGCTTCCCAATACAGTATGAGTATAAGCATGAGAGAAGTCTTACGTTCAGTATTGCAGGATTGAATCACCAACCTGCCACTGTTGTGATTTTGCTAATAAAACAGATTGTACGGTGTTCGATCGTTTGTGCATCAAATTTTCAAGGAAATACAAAATAATAGGAGACGATTATGATTAAAATAAGCACAAAAGACATTGACAAGTGATTTACATGTCACGCTTCGACACAATACACAATAGCGTAAAAATCGTCGATAACAATGTTGTTGATACTATTGTGGAAACGGCCCCCTGATTCAATCAGCATTCAGCAGTGTAGTAGACTGATGTAAATTACAATTAATTTATTGTAAATCATTGACGTGGATATAAATTGTGAAGTCGATATTGCAAATGAGGAAAATAGCATGCGGCTTTACGACTAGTACAAACGATATTTAATAAATAAATACTTGAATAATGTTTAAACAACGCTACTGGCGGTATGGTTGGAAATAAATCCGTAATTTAAAATTTACACAATTCACAAAGTTGAAAAAATTCTCGTGACTAAAATAAGTCACAAGATTGGATGTAAATGATAATGACGATGAATCAACGGTAAATGCACTGATAAAATTTATCACATTAGTGACAATGTTAGTAACTTTGAACGTAATTGTAGTTAAACGTGTAAGAGCAATAGTTCCCTAATCATCGATAACGTTTATCTAAAGCATGACGTTACTCACTATAGTGTATTTATGTATTTTCTCCTATATTATAATATAGGAGAAAATACAGCGCATAATACTTGGATATCATTGTTATAATACTAAGAACCGTGACCAATTTTTTTGTAAATCTATATTTATGAACTAGCTGTTCCCTACTCGATTTGCTAGCCGCAATATGCCCGTAACTCCCTTTGGGAAGGAATTTTGTAATTTGAATTTAAATTTTGTAAAAAAATTATTATCTGACCTCTAAATGACAAAAGCAATATTTCTATCAAAATGTTGAATTAACGCTTAATAGTTCTGAAAAACTTATGATGAGTAAATAAATCTCTGTATTTACTTTTAACAAAAATTACTCACGTTTATGCAGGAGGTCGTCTATTACTTATTTGATATATTCTGCAATACAACTACAGCGTAGCAGTTACACGAGCGTTTATAACTTCTAATAATTAAGCACCATGGTTTAATAGCTTGAAGTTACCTAATACAGTTTATCAGTAAGATCATGTGGCGGGCGCTATTATATATATATTACATCTAAAATGATTTAACCACATCTTTCCAACCATCTTACTTAAAGTTGAACATTGTCTGTACTAAATATCAGCACTAATATATGAAGATATCAGCCTTCACATGCGCAACGTAAGTGATGGATAAGTGGAATATTATAAAATGATTTTAAGAGAAAGGAAATTTTTGCAATGATAATCCGACATATAAAGAATGTTGTAATAGTGATAATAGTATAAATTTATAATGTTTCATATATGTTGCAATTGATTACCTTAATACAATATATTTTTATACATAGTCTGAATTAAAAAGTTTACTATATTTCATGCTTCACATTGGCATTTAAAATAATTAACAAAGTTGACTAAATGTTAATTTATAAAACTCAAACAACACATGATGCGGTCTTAACATTTTGTGTTGATTAATAATCAAAAGATAATGCTACTAGTTTATTGTTTATGTAAAGCATTTTATTTTAATATATACGGCGATATTAAGGCTCACGCTATAATTTTATTACTAGTTGTTCGTTACCATGTAAAAATATTTGTAGGTGACGTATGCAATGACGTATGAAGACAGTCAACATTGGAAACGTTGATTTATGACCATCGTCATCATCACCATCATCTCTATGCTCCATTCCCACTTCACGTGTAGTCGTAAAAGTAACAATACAATATCAATATATGAAAACGAAAATATGGCTGAAATATAGTATAATACTACATTTACGGACATTTATTATTTAAAGACAACGTCTCTCATTTTGTATTTAAGTATGGTGGATGTATATTTAACGTTTCATTACACATTTTACAGTATTATTTATTCCCTAACTTTTTTGTGTATATTTAGTATGTAAATTACGCTTTAAAGCATTAGCAATGTACGGGTGAAAGTCCCGTCAAAATCAATCCATTATTTCCAGAGATTACCCAGAACAGAGATAACACACATTAGTCTCATGTGGTGTATATGAAATAGATTAATAAAAAAGCTGTTATGTCATACAAACAGATACGCAAACTATTAATTTGTATATATTTACTAATTTTGATCTTCACGTTTCGTCGCGTTCAATATATTTATATTCTAACCACGTGTTACTGGGTAGCTAGCAGATATAGACAATGTTCGGTCACATTCGGTACTAATTCGATTGGGGTCAAGTACCGCATATCTGGGTAATTATACATTATATTACAAAAAGGCCCGTTTACGCCAGTCTTAGATTTTGTATAAATAACAATTATAATTTCAATTCGAGCAAACTTTTTTATAGTTTTAAAAGCTACTGGAATGGAAAGGTTTGTTAACATCCAAATGAATGATATTGGAGAAAGTTGTAGCAAACTATACCATATACAGTTTTAGTTTACATATAAAAAGTTTCATTTTAGTTTATTATTAAGAGTTGCTATTGAAAAATCTGTGCTAAATACTTGAAATAACTAGTTTCATATTAAAATTGTGCAATATGTACATAATGATTAATACAAAAAATTTCCGAGGTAAAACGGTAGGAATGACTTACGTTTTCATCGATTATCCTCTCGAAGTTCTGAAGATGGCTTTTGACGTAAATAACACCAAGGGGACTACATTTGAATAGGCACTGTTAAGGGCTTTCGTGCGAACTACAATGAGCCCTGTAATAACACGACCACTCTTGGTTACATCGAGTTAACGATTGTCGATCCCTTGTGAATTTGTGATTGTGTAGCGCTGTCGTCGGACGGCGGACACGCAGCGATGACGAACTGACGGCGCCTGCGATTGTCTACATTTTTTAAATTCAAGAATATTTTTTTGTTTGTTTCCTTTACATCTTTAATCACAACAAATTATAATACCACTATAATTAGATATATATTTATACAGTCCAACGTTTTATTAATAAAGTTAAATAAAAGAACACATAAAATTGTATACGTCTAATAAAAGTTAAGTTAATAATTTATTGTTAGTTTTAGTTAGCTAAAAAATTTGGTAAATATTAAAAAACTGTTAAAATAAGTTATAAATTTATAAGAGTATTTTATAAAAGCGCCATCTATTTTATTATGCTGTTACTCTCGCTAGTAAATTCGAACTAAAGTAAACTACTTGCTCTAGTTAGTGTAAAGGCACTGTTATAGATGTCTATAATCACAATAAACATTTTTTTATTTTATTTACTTAAAATTTGATAATGTACAAAATGAAAAAATTGTGATATGAATTATAATTATATTTTAATCTAAATATTAATCTTCCAAAATTTAAAAATTTTTCTTCGTTCGCAAACTATTTGACTACAGGTCAATATTTTGTATTAAATATCTTTTGGTTATTTAAGGGTTACAGTGTGACTCAAATACATTGTATAATTTCACGTTACAACCAAATCTGGTAAGGAATGATCATGATTAAAATTGTAATTTATTATTCATAGAGGGTACAATTTTTTTTAGGTTACCTTGTTGAAATGTAACAGCACCAAAGGTCATTAGCAGATATCAAAAAATAGTTGTCAAGCGCTTGTGAATTTACATTTGCATATATTAATATGAGCAACTCGAATAAGTTGAATTTTGGAGCTAAGAGTTTTTCATGTTTAAGTGGTACCGAAAAAATAGAACCATCTGTGGGTTTAAAATTGACATTTGCTATGTATTAAAACTTAAAATTTGCATATTGAACGTAATGGTTGAAATTGTGTTCGTTACAGGAAAATTCGGAACTACCGCATAAAAAAGAAAGTTTTAAAAAAAATGACATCGAACTGGGTAAGCTACATTTGTATTAATTGATTTATTACAGAAATCAATGAAACCGCAGACGCCTTACGATGATCAATAATGTTTTATCCATAATGATACATAGTATCGGAACACGAAGAGTTCAGAAATCTGTCCTAAGCGTTAAAGATTATCATCTTTAAAATATTTGAAATTTTAAATCTTGAATAATAAGCTACTGTGTTTTATGGTGTTGTTTTGATGAATGAGTTGCGATAATTTTATTAGTTTTTTATTTTATACAAAATCAATGGAAAATAAAAATTTCATTTCATACTGCATCGTTAATGGGTATGGCACGATTCTTGATGATTTCAATAGCAGCAGTTTGTTACTATGTGAAATACGTACATACAAAATTAGCAAGATTGATTAATGTAAAAATATAATAAAAAAGGGTTTTCGGATTAATATATTGAAAGAGGAAGTAAAACAACACATTGAATTTACACAGATGCGCTGTCGAAGGTCAAATTGGATCCAGCGGTATTAGAAGCGAAAGTTACTCTCAATGTATTACCATCTACAGCAGATTATGGATCTCAGTTTTTTTTAAACGAACAAGTGACACACAAAGGTAATTTTTTTTTTTAGTATTCTCTCTGTTATTTTATCAGTTCCAAAGGTCTTGACTTAATCATAACCTTTTTCTTATAATGTTTTCAATGTCGATAGCACCATCCGTCACAGTTACCAAGTGTGGGGAATTCCTCGTTTCAGAGAGCACAAAAGATTATTAGTTATTGTAAACACAATATATTAATATTAAGATATATTTCAATACATCGCCTAGAAAATTATACACATTTTGACATTAGAAATTGTAATAGATTAATTGTTGATTTACCATAACTTGAATTTATTTTTGTCTTAGTTTGGACACTTCGCATTATATAAAATTCGGAAGTCTCAGTTTTCAAACAAGTTTTAATGAACGAGCTTATCAATGGACGCATTCACTCTATAGTTTAAGGCTTTAAGATTATAATCGCAAACCAGTTTTTAAACAGCATAACGATTTAAAAAAAAACCAGTACACATTAAATACGCAAATATTACTTTGACATTCCAAAGATACTGAAACACTAAATACTAACATTAATGAAACAAAATGAAACAACAATTTCTTTGTTTTTTATAATTAAACCAGTGAACAAAAGAAAACTTTTATTTATTGTTTATGAACATCGTCTACCATAATTAAATCAAAAATTGATTATATTATAATTACTTCATAAATATATTACATATGTTGGTATAATTTGACCAAACAAGTTTATTAACTAAAACTAGACATGATTTTGTATACCGTATAATATAAAAGTCATATCCATGTTATGCGTCAAATGCCATGTTAGTCGTGTTAGGTGTTTGTTGCACCCCCGAACAGGTTCTCGCTTTATCATGTCGGTGTGCCCGCGGGGCAAGAACAGCTTCAGTATTGCGTTTCTCAGTTCCCCTATCGTTCGAGGCCATATCATGATTGGCGGCGGTGCCCAAAGATGACCAAGATCCGCTGCAAGGAGCCGGAAGACATTTTTTTCTTGCCTCCTACGGCATTTGGATAATAGATTTAAGGAGATCCGTTGTCCAGGTAAGTATAAGACTCCCCCTAAGATAGGGTTGCGCGATACAGCAGCGCTAGCGCGGTCGCAAACCTGTGCAAAAACGTTCTCATAGCCTCGTCGTAAAGCGATGAAAGAGGAACTTCGTGGGGTCTTTAGTCGGTGCAAGTCTGGCATAACCTGTCTTTGCCCCCGCCGGGGCAGGTAAGGGAAGGTATTTCCCCCACGCAAAACAAAAAAAGTTTTGTTGCAGACATCAATGTTGAGAAATTATCTCTATAACGAGACATTTAATCTTATCTTAAGGAAATGTTCAATAACGTTTCTAGATGAAAATACTGACTCATTATGTTTTTGGACTTATTACATAAAATGTAAACATTATCAATAGTAAGGATGATGCCGCGAAAGAAACGATTCGCCATCTGTTAATGTATGATTTTGTGCAGGACACAGGATTAAACATAGAGATAGTTTACACGAGCTAATAGAAAGTAAGTTAGAAGTAAGTAAATTAAACGTTGCCTTAAAATACATAACACAGTAAAGAACAGAAATAAGGCCAAGTAATTATTTGTTTATAATATATATTTTATACAACGTTAGAGGCTGCCACTATGTGAACTACCACTATGCTTTTTATGTATGCCATTTTTGCTTTAGTCTCAATAAATCGTCGAGGTTTCACAATATTTCGATTCCTAACAACTGAAGGCAGTCCGTGCACTCCAAGAATATATTATGAAATGTGGTAAATAGATACGCCTGTATTTTGGTTAGATTAGTGTTAATGTAATAATGGCCTTTTGAAATAATTCACGTCAAATTAAATAAACAACTGGCCTAAAATTTTGTATTACATACCTTTATTATCTGTGCAACCGGAAGCCGAAGGTATTAAATCCTACTTTACACGTGCTATATAAATTTAAACAAATATATTTGCCATATGAACCGTGAGGTCTTCCTTTGACTGTCTAACATTTTTTGCTTGTTTCAGAAATACCTAAATTGAAAATGAGTTTTGAGGACTCCTTGCTTTCGATGCATAAAAAGGAACAACTTAATCTGACTTCGCAGCAATGTGCTCTGCTGATGGTCTTTGCACAAAATTTGAAGAACCAATCAGTCTCTTCTCAAACGTGCAACGTATGTTATTAAAACTGATATGTAATTATAATAGAAAACGTAATCTTGTATTAACCCTGCTCTTTTTGACGTCCAATGTCCTTAAAAAGATTAGCCTTGATGCCGGAGATGTTAAGTTTCATAAGGCGTATACAG
Organism: Troides aeacus; assembly: GCA_033220335.2. NCBI lineage: Eukaryota > Metazoa > Arthropoda > Insecta > Lepidoptera > Papilionidae > Troides > Troides aeacus. The sequence continues at coordinate 6,673,637 of CM067270.1, forward strand.
TATTTCGTCAAAGACCTAGCACCAATAAACAAATATACAGTTTTTGTCCTCTGAGTTTGAGAAAATTGTAATTGCTTTACTTCTCACAGAATGAATTTCTTTTTTAACGTGTAATTTGTTCCTACACAGGAATGTGGACTTTGCAAGAACAATGGGCATTCGGTTATGTGGTACAAAAGTCACATTTTGAAAGACAAGAGAGGGCTTGTGCAATGTCCAATCTTAAGAGCCTTTACATGTCCTATCTGTGGTGAGACTGGTGATCGAGCGCATACTGCCAAGTACTGTCCATACAAGGAATAAAGTTAGTATACATTCAACAGTAACATTAATAAACATGTCATTATTTTGTATTAGGTAGTACTAATACAACTGGCGCTGATATTAGTACAGAAAGAAGAAATGTAGTTCAGACCGGCATCTAAACGTTTGTTTCTTTCTTTTATTTTTGCTTTTTCGACTTTGTCGGAGTTTTTCTAAGAGGTTAGAAATTTAGGGATATTATATTATAGAATATTAGAACGAGGCATCTACCTTGTCTCTGCCGCACACGGTAGTGGAGTTAAATAGAAAAGGTAGGAATTAATATTCATTGTATAGTATCGAGTTTACTTGTTTCATTATTTATATATATAAGAGATACGCAAAGATTCTTTGACTCATCACAACATCTCCGCTTCTGTCATTTAGAGTCGGCTAAGAATGGATTTTACAAAATTCCTTCCCCAAAGGTAGTTGCGGGGTTGTTTAGAACGGAAGTGACCCGGGCGGCGCCGAGTTACGACCGGACAGGAATATTCTTATTTTCCGAATATGTTGAGCGCATGAAAGTCATATCGACTCTTACAGCTCATATGATACTGGGCTCGTGGACCCGGATTCACGGCTTGTTGTCAGGAATATTTCTGACAAATTTCAAATCTAATCCGGCCAACAAAGCGGGCAGTAAACAGCTAGTATATATGTATACCAGTCAAATAATATACAGCAATAATTATAATAGCCAAAATCATATTACATGTATATGTACAAGGTACATGTCGGGAGATCGTTAGTTTCTTATTAAATGTGTACAGCAAAATCGGCAAATAGAACCATGCTATCGTATTATTAAACATATGTAAAAAGAAAAAGCTTAGATTTTTTACCTTTCCCCATTTTTACTTCACTTATAATGATTAATTTGCACTGACGATGTCTAGTTTTTCGGAAGAGTATTCTGTTTTAATAACCAGTGGTTAATACCGATATTGCTAGCAATGAGCTTTTAACGACTATGTGATAATTTTAAAACAATTGTTATAAATTTGAATATTAAAATTGAAATAGATCTCAACAGCTTCAACCAAAACTTCTGCAATTAATAAAACAACTCCTTGAATATCTTTAATAAATAAATGTTATAGATAATAATATGTATTGTATGTATGTATATATATTTATGTGTTTATTTGTGTATTATATATTATATTGTATTTATTTGATGCACCTACCTCATCATCTCTGCATTACCCAAGGTAGACTGGAAGATAATGCCAATGGCATTGCAAGAGGTGTATAACGTTAAATAAATAAATAAATAATAAAATATATAAATAAAAAAATAACTAATTTTTGACATTGTTTCTTATTTATCTAACTGCTTCTTGTTACAGATTACGGGTACAATCACGCAACAGTTTTCTGACCTGCATTACTATTTGCTTTAAATAAAACGTTTTCATCTCTTGTCATTATTTTTTTCATGTAATACCTAATTATTGTTAATAGACACATATGATTTCTACACAACAAAAATAAAGAAATCGTTTTTATTAATAACTATCTCGACGTTATACGTTGTTGATTAGCTGCATGCTGTGTACAAAAATAAATAATAGTTTACATTTCTGATTACATGTTCTGTAACGTAAATTGTTGTGTATATATAAAATGGAAAGCAACGATCTGGTAGAACTGGAATTCGAAAACACAATAGAGAGCAAATTGGATGGATTTACAGATAGAAACATATTGAAAATATTTGCTCCTAAAATAGAACATTGGCATGCGTAAGCGGATTGATGGCAATTTATCGGCGTAATTGCTCCACCGAATGGCGTGGGACTTTATTTTAATGAACTATTTTTAAGTAAGATACAAATTTCAGTTACTTTTTTGGTTGTTAATATGCAGTCTTATTAATAGAGTAGTAAGGAACTTTTAATGTACCTACAACCCATAATCTAATAAATTAGTATTTCTGTATTTATTAAGAAAATTAACAATTATATTTGTTACATATTTGTCCTAAAAGAACTATTATTTGTTAAATCTTCAGGTAGGTTTTGATAATAAATAAAAAAATTAGAAACTACAAAAAGTGAAAGAAATCTGCATGAAACAATAACAATCTAGATAAAATAATTTATATCAATAAGAAAAAATTAAGAAGAACGAAATTAGGATTTATAAGTTACTTAATACATATACTAAACGTACACGTATTCTAGTTCATTACATGGTTATTAAAATAAGGAGTTAAAAGAATGTGCTGTACTTAAACAATTATTGTAAATCTTATACAGTTTTGTAAATCTTTATCACCTAAAAACACGGTATAGTTTGGATTTCAAACTTGTAAGATATACGAAGCAACGTTCAATTTACGCGTCAAAGTGTGAAGAACAAGCAGTACCATACATCTCGTAATAGGTAGTTGTTCACGGTCGCTTGTAACCGTTTACATCATGGGTCGCTGACATTTAATAGTCAAGACCACCAAATTGCATGGTTGGTTGAGGTAGGGCGGTGGCTGGCGTGTCGTACCAACCGAGACACGGAAACGGCTGAGCGAGTGCGGCATGTCTGACATAGATCAATTGATACGATAAATTGGGCAAAGTCGAAGGAACGATCTACGCGTGATAGGATTTTAAATTGGACACCAAACACTTGTTAATGTCATCTGCGATTTGATTTATCAAAAATTGATGCTGTATTAGATAAGGTATACGCTAATAACCTTCCGTTTTAAATACTACCATATGAGATATGAAGTAATATTTACCACGGGTTTGAAGCATTGCTTTAGAATGAGTCATCAGTTCTCAATTGTGTTCACCACGGTACTCTTGTCAATGAATGATATTTTGCGGCACAGTTAGCATTAGTCTCTTTAAAGAAGTGAGGAAGGTTAAAGAAGAGAACAAAAACAGTGCAAATTTAAAGCTATAAAGTGGCGAATAAAATCTTTTTGATGAAATTTTCGTTAGTTCCTTAAATGTAATGTTAATGTTTAATATTATGTTTGTAAGTGTTTTTGTCCATTTTCATTACATTTTCTGAGTTATTACGGATGTTGTGCATAGCACTTCTGTATATCTCTCAGTATAATTTTTTTGAAAAAAACATAGCTTATTACTGGATTTAACAATTTCAATAATTTTATTGACTCTTTCTGAATATTGTCGCGGTACCCTTGGCGTACACTCGCAGTCCCCTGCTTCGCAAACCTAATTACGAATCGATCAAGCATAAGCTTCATCAGTTTTCTAACATATCTTATTTTGAAGTTCTAAGAGATCGATTGCACGCATATACTTCAAAATTCATTTGCACTTACGATAACATTGCCACTGTTTTCATTTTATTACTAACAAATCCCAGAATAAACAATAGTTATGAACGCAATATAACGATTGCTTTAATATAGACATTAAATAGAACAAACTTGTTTAAACACTACTTATAAACAACTCGATGTCGCGCAAGTTTTACTTATACTCGTAGTAGATTATAAAGATCATAATAGCATATCACGAAATGTAATGCGATGTTTGTATATTCAATTTATACATAGTAACAGCAATGGGGAAGTGAACAGTCCGCATATTTGTTAACTGGCCAAATGCGACTCACTTGCGCTGGCAAAGTGTTTACATTGTTACAATACTTTCATGAACATCAAATGGTATTAAACAACGCTGACTCTGATATCAGTCTTATGATTATTGTCTCCCTGCGTCATATCTATTTTCAACCTATTTAGAATGTAATTAATAATGTGTATTTAATAACATTTCCGTTGCGTTGTATTATAAATGTGTCATTTTTGAAAACAATTTAATGATAATGTATACAGGAAATGACAAATCACTATATCTTTCAACACATTATTTTTTTTCTATCACTACATAACTCGCGTTATAAAGAAAATTAATTATAGTGTATAAATTAAGTATAATAAGTTTACTTTCAATTTGATAATTCGGATCATAACAAAATGGTAATAGTTGCTAAAAACTCTTTTAAACTTAAACCTAACCCTGTAAAATGTTTGTATACAAGACTGATCATTGAGTTAAAGTTAGTTTGAATGATATTTTAAACGCCTAACATCCGTATCTGTGGGTTTCCAAGAATGTAAAATCAAATAAGTTAAAAATAATTTAATTTAATGAAGAATTTTCAAAAATTACCTATAACCGACAAGGCTACGATATATTCATGCAGGAGTCTACAAAAGATGCACTGTTGTAATGCTTAATAAACTTCTTTAATTATTCATAATTAAAATCTTTATGGTTTTAATTTTAAAAGAATGATTTTAATTTTAAAAGAATTCACGTATTTTTCCCGCATCTGAACATCGAAACCTTATTTTTTTTATTTAACGAAGCGACACGGGGAGCGGGAAGTTCACCTGATGGTAAGTCGTACATCCGACCTTAACAACATGGTGCTAGTTAGGATGGTATACGCAGCACCACACTAACTGACTCACAAGACAGTCTCGTATCCACTACATTGGCCAAATATCCAATTTATTATACATTAGTTACCAATGTCGCTGTGCTATTTTTTACATAATTCTTTTAACATTTGTAAAAAAATATATAAACCGTTACTATTTATTGGAACTAGTGTTTCTGGCAATCAGCTGGGTCTCAGATAACGCAGTGCCTGAAGAAAAAAATCGTTAACTCATGCGTGTTGCCAGTGTTGACATACGGATTCGAGACATGGCCTCTTATTATCGACCTTATAAAAAGGCTGAAAGTCACCCAAAGGGCAATAGCGAGAGCTATGCTTGGTGTTTCTCTGCGTGATCGAATCAGAAATAAAGAGGGACGGCGAAGAACTAACGTCGCCGACATAGATCAAAAGAACGCTAGACTGAAGTGGCAGTGGGCCCTGCCCACAATATTGCTCGAGAGACCGACGGCCGATGGGGTAGTAAGGTTTTAGAGTGGCGCCCGCGTACTGTTAGACGTAGTTTTGGCAGACCTTTCTTTCACAAAGTAGACCGACGATCTGCTGAGAATCGCAGGAATCCACTGAATGCGAGCAGCGCGGGACGGATCGACGTGGAGAAATTTGTGGGAGACCTCTGTCCGCCAGTAGATATCTATCGGCTGATGATGATGAAAATTGTTTCTGGTTTTGTGTAATACATATAACCGTTTCGTAAACAGAAAAGATCAGAAAATTTTCCTTGAATGTATTGTGTGAAGATTGATATATCTGATACATATCAGCTTCAATGGCATATTCATAAATATAATTACATACATGTAATTAAGTACATATTCCTGCATTTTGCTACCATTTATATGTATATCTATAGACAGTACCATACGACTGTATTGAAAATTATTGACTTCTTTTATGTAGTTTTTATTTCAATACTAATTCCAATGAATAACATGGTAATTCATTATTGCTTGTTACTATGGTCAGTACAAGGTTAGCTTACTGTTGCTTCAAAATCAGTCGCAATAATGTTACAGATTGTCTCATTCTATGAAATATTCTTGAAAATTTAAAGTTATATGAGATACATTTAAAATATATATATATTACATTTATTAGTAATAGATTGAAGGCAGTAGAGTAATTCTTTCATAGCACTGAAGACTAACAGAATGATTGGATAAATATTTGTAATTATTTAATTCTAAAACTTTCTATTGAATGGCAAAATCAAATTTTCTAGTTCTACCATTTTCTGAACAAATTGTTTGAATATTATTGTAATAACAAGACCATTTTGACCAAAACACACGACCTTGGCTTTTCAAAAATGTACCACCAACCGAGGCGCGCCAACTTAGGAGACGGTAGCTTATCTCAGTTGACTAGCTCACAAACAATTCACCGCCAGCAAAGGCCACCAACAAAGTATTAATTGTTCTTTTCAAATCTAATACTTAATGTTTTTTTACCTGATCCCTTGAAATGTTTATTATACATATTGTAAATTCGCTACACTTTTAAACATAAATTAATAATTCAAATTAACTTAGTAATAACACGGCAAGTGGCTCTTGAAATCGAATAAAAATATTTATCACTACTGTCTAGCAGTAAAACGGCGAACAGACTTAATACAAGTAAAAGTGTAAGGTTTCAAATGTAAGATTTAATGAAATCTATTTTTTTGTTTGTGAAATATTTCAATAGAGTAAGCATCATAAATATACTTCCAATTATTACCGACTGATTAATTATGGCATCATGTCAAATGTAACTTTACTTGATAAGGGTCGATACTGATTAATATTGACACATTAGTTTCCAGTATCCGCTGCAAATACGTAGTTTGCATGTTTAAATAGACCTTATCAGGACTAACAATAAGTCGATAATCAATTATGACGGCAGTTAAAGATATTAAATCTCGGATGATAACATTTTCTAAACAAAAACTATTTTAATGTATTCTCTTAAAATGTGTTGTTGTCAAAAGTTGCAGTGGAACGCAGAAAATCTTAGGTACTTTTAGAAACTCTGGAACTGTACTGGTGGTAGGTCTCTGTTTCCGGAGACCATCTAGATAGGTACCATGGCATCGTCTACTATTTCTTCTGCCAAACAGCAAGTTGCGAACATTACTACGTTCCTCTTTGAAGGGTACTGTAACTAGTGTAAATACTGGGGTAACAAAACTCCACATCTTACGTCTCAAAGCGATAGGCGCAATGTGGAGCTGTGTACTAGTATAACATTCTAACGATCGCCACGTTGTTGTGGGTAAGCGTTTCACATATAATCAGGTAAAGGTCCTACTCGACTCGTCTCTTAATCGGATTAAAAAAGAAAAGAAACACCGCACCAGAAAATATTCCAAGGTTTAGGTTAACTCAAAGATTACAGTTTCAAAATGTTTTGTTATTACATGTATATGAGATGGAATATGAGACGTAGAGTACGTAGGAAACAAGTCATCAATATTCACCGTTTGTAATGTGACGACAGAATGAGTTGCTTGATTTATATCTTATGTTTAATAGTAGATTAGTTGATTTTACAACAGAATAGTTAAGATCATGTCATAACAAAAAGAAAAATAGCGCTTATACATAAGAAAATACAATATATCGATATTTAACACAAACGTCCCTATGTTTTGTTCAGTTATATTGCTGACATGCGTAAGAGTAACAACTGACTACTATTAAATTTTATTATTCTGACGTAAAACCTAACCACATGAAATATATCGTTTATGAAATATTCCGTCAGTATTATAATAAAATTAAATGTATTAGGGGGACCGGAAAGTAATGTCGTTTTCTTACGCTAAATACAAACACATACATTTTTAACGAGTCTTTATTTTTAATCAATGATGTATTCCCCATCATTGTCAATAACCTTTTGCCATCTAGTGAGTAAATTTTCAATCCCTGATCGATAAAAATTAATTGGTTTTTCGGCAAAATATCTAGAGATGGCATTTTGGATATCATCCAAATTTGCAAATGTTTTGCCACTTAAAAAGTGTTGCAGCGCTCGGAATAAGTGGAAATCCGATGGTGCAACATCGGGCGAATATGGTGGATGAGGCAGCACCTCCCACCCCAATTCATTAATTTTTTCTAGAGTTCGCCTTGCGCAGTGCGGTCTTGCATTGTCATGTTGGAGAATGACGCCTTTTCGGTTGACAATCGCTGGCCACTTTTCAATTAAAGATTGATTGACTCGCTGCAATTGTTCGCTGTAGAGGTCTGCAGTAACAGTTTCTCCAGGTTTCAGTAATTCAAAATGAACAATGCCGCGAATACTCCACCAAACACACAAAAGCGCTTTTTTGGGGTGTAAACCTGGCTTAGCAGTACTCCGAGGGATTTCATTTGGAGAGAGCCACTGCCTTTTGCGTTTTGGGTTATCATACAGGACCCATTTCTCATCTCCTGTGATCAAGCGATCAAAAAACGCTTCTGTGTTGTGTCGTTGAAGCAATAAGTTGCATGTGATTGATCGGTTAGCCTTATTCTGTTCGGACAGATTATGCGGGACCCAAACACCTGCTCTGCTTACTTTTCCAATCTGCTTCAAATGTTCTTGGATGGTCGACCAAGGTTTGTTGAGACTGTTTGACAATTCCTCGATCGTCTGACACGGATTTGCTTCCACTTCCGCCCTTAACACGTCGTTGTCTAACGCTGATGGTCTTCCTGATCGATACGAGTCGGAAAGATCAAAATTACCCGATTAGAACTTGGAAAACCACCTTTGGCATTTACGAATGTCCAGTGCATTTGGATAAACATCGCAAATGTTTTTGGTAGCAACTGTTGCGTTATTTCCCTTGCGAAACTCAAAGAGCATGCAATGCCGGATGTGTACCTCTTCTGGTATTTGGCTGGCCATTTTACCCAAAATTACAAAAAAAAATTGTAATTCAATTGTCTATAAGTAAAGAAATCACTATAACCTCACAATGTCTTTGGTACGCCTCTGAACAAAACAATGAGCTGACAAATGACAATCAAGTATTGGCATGCGCAGAAACGACATTACTTTCCGGTCCACCTATTATTTACTAACAAGTTACATTGTGTCTTTAAAAATACATATGAAGTAAATAAATATGCTATCTATTAGGTTGGGGTAAAAGTTTCTTCGCAGTTTATTTATATTTAACTAAAGTATGTAGGTACCTTTTTGTTAGTTAACTTTTTGCCATCTTGTAGGTAGGGACATGATCCCATTGCTATAGAAATTTTGGAACTTCTGATCAAAATACCGCGACAGGTGGTTTTGGCAGTCCTCTTGTGATGTTAACCTGACACTGCCTAAAGAATTCTGAAGAGGTCGAAACTGGTGGAAATCTGAAGGTGCAAGTATAACATCTGAAACAACGCCTATAAAATCTTATTTCAAACAAATAGTTAAAGAGTACAAAGAACATTAAAGAACTATCAAAGATTGGAATTGTTTTTATTATATTTCTCTTGTTGTATTCTACTATATCATGCTTTAAAATGAATTCTGATATTATGTTTTAATTTCACCAATAATACTTATAGTAAAATATTACACGGACACTAAATTGTAATAATACGTAACCTTTACGAATTTTTTGTCCTTTGTGATACGTCCAAAAATCTTTTCAGACTTCTCTTTACCTCAATCGACCAATGCCTTATATATACACGAAGTTCTATTAGAATTATGTTCTTGGTGACCATTGTGATATTTCCAAGTGGAGTTTCCAACACTAGACTAGCAATTCTATAGTTTGAGGGACTAGGTATAAGGTCTACAAAGATTAGATTTCTTATTACTCGCAAAATATCTTAATAATGATCGAGGTTACTTTGTTTTATCGTTGTTATAAAGTTCAGAAGTCACAGCAAACGAAACTCATTAGAATAACTTAACTTCCGTGCTATGATAGCAAAAATCATGGTTGAGAGATCATCAATTTATTCACACGAATTTAAAATACAATGTCGTTTACGTCACAGTTACGCCACAAATTTACTGTACTACTACTTGACTATATTCCATGATGACAGAACTACCTGTTGGAATTATACGTATTTGATGCAAAACTATTTTCTTTTCTATCATACTAATATCATTCCATTGCATTACACAATTATCAAAGAAACCTTAATTTTCAATATTTGTCTTTAGTTTCGTAAATTCAGTATTTAAGAAAGTATTTTCTTGTTTTGCCAAAGATTATGATATTTACTCTCTTAAATTTCAATCTTAGTTATCGTTATGAATGTGTTTAATGGTTAATTATTGAGAAAATTTTGATGTTTTTGCCAATATATTAAAAAAAAAAATTATTTACATATATATATTACATATAGAAAATTGCGAAAATCATTATTTAACACATTTCCGTCACATTATAAACAGGCTAGTATTGATTGTTAGTATTCTGAGTTATAAGTTTCGCCCGAGAATTATAATAAAAATAGTTTATACACCTTTTAAACTGGTGGTAGGTCTTTGTTGCGAGCGACCGTCTAGGTAGATTTGTCCGCAACGCCTATTTCTGCCACAAAACAGTAGTGTGCAAACATTACAGTGTTCCAGTTTTAAAGACACTGCAACTGGTGTAATTACTGCAGTAACGAGTCTCAACATCTTATCTCAAAGCGATGAGCACAATGTGTTGCAGTGTAGAACATTCTAACTAGTGCCACGTTGTTACGGGCGGACGTATCACTCAACATCAGGTGTTCATCTCACACATCTCGCTGCTTCATTTAATAAAGAAAAATACATAGAAAACTCGTACATCTGTTTGTAATACCTAAATTACAACATTCTTGGTTTTTGCTTGATTTGCTATAGCCGTCAAGGCTTTCGCAATTCGAGTTTCGTAGATAACAAAACATACAAAACGTATAATAGTTTTTTTTTCATAAAAAAAGATATATAAAGCATATTACATAATTACATTACAACGTACATAAAATTATTGAAACTCATATGTATTTTTTTATATGCAAATTCTGATTTAATTTGGTTTTTTTTTCTATAAAACATTTTGATTTCTGATAACTGAAACTGATTTTCCCTATACAAATAATGTAGAAGGACCGTAGAAAGTTTGGCTGATTTGACAAACAAATGGTCCACTTTTCGTATACAGGGTGTAAAAAGCCGCTTTCGAAAACGAAGACAGATGATAGTACTAATGAAACCTTTGATAATAGAACGGGAAAAAAATCGATCCTGATTAAAAAAAATCATGTTTTTAAAACGTTTTATTAGCATTATTTACGCTCTGTCATGTTAGTACAGCTTAATGAAACGATTGTTTCATAAAAATACTTTACTTTACTAAAAAATAAATCCAGCAATGAAACACAAAATCAAAAACAGCTGATGCTCGGATGAAGACGCTCATGAAAGTGGAGGAAACGAGGGAGGTGTACCAGGATCGTAGCAAGTGGAGAGAGGTGGTCTCTGCCTACCCCACTGGGAACGAGGCGTGATATGTATGTATATATGATGCTCGTAACAACGAACGCCCGGGCACGGAATCTAAATGCTCAGTGGCCCTATGAAATAAGGTTCAAATTGAAACCAAATACATCTCGAGTTCCCGCCGGGCCCGTAAAAATATGATTTTTTTAATCAGGATCGATTTATTTTCCGTCCCATAATCAAAGGTGTTATTAGTACTATCGTCTGTCTTCGTTTTCGGAAGCAGTCTCCTAACACCCAGTATACGACAGTAAACAATAATATTTTTTTTTAGATAATCTGTGATAATTATAGTGTGTCCTGATCATCACAGTCCCTTGTGATTGTTGGTGTTGCAAAATACTATAAACAACTAGGTGATGATTCATTAAATAAAATCCATTTAGTTTGTTAAATATGAAACTTCTTTTAATTTAAATACATCCGTGGCTTCACCATTTTTGTCGTGAGAATCATATGCAGTGCGATGCAGCATAACAAAACAGCGTACAACTTCATCGCCTATCATGATGTATAATTAAACATTTAAATGCTTCATAGCATAAACATTGGCGTGAGCTGGCACCACTCCATCCGGTAATATACTTGTAATTTAAATCCGGTGCAATGCAAAGTAAATATGTGCGATTTGGAACTTTGCACTCACTGTTTTCATTAAAGAAAACAATAAAATTCGATCTATCTATTCTATCGGTAACGTTGTTTAATATTAATATTTAGAATTTGGTAATTGTGCAAGTTATTTGGATTTCAGTTCCCACTTTAGAAGTCTATACGATCTTATCTCACTTTTGTATAGGAAAGGTTGTAAAAAATAAACTGTTTTTGCTTTTCTTTATGTTTGTTCTAGTGCGTTTAATCTTACAAGCACAATACGAACAATGACGGTAAGTTGCGTTGTAATTGTGATTTAATACGCAACTCTTTACGATTATAGCTTCTGCATAATTCACGTGATATATGACGTGGATTTGTTGCAAATATAGTAAGATTTTAACTACCAAGACTCTTTATTAATAAAAAGCAAAAAGACGAAGTGTGCCTATGTACGGTGAAATGCCGTATTATATAAGTTACCGACATACTACGTCTGCCAACCCGCATGACAAACATGCCGTGTACATCAAATAACCCTTTTTGCTCTTTTATATTGAATTGTTTGGTGAGGCTTTTTATGAATTTTACAGTGAACATCAATAGCCTGAAGTGATAATGATCAATAATACTGGCTTTTAACTTATTATAAACACTAGACCCTTAATTATAACAAAATATTGATAAGGTGAAATACTTAGGATACAAGCAAATAAATAGGAACAACAAAAAATTATAATATAATTTAAGAACTGACTCATGTACGCCTTTTAATTTCATTGACGCTTATATCTATGTACAGAAAAAGAGCATTTATAAATTACTCTTGTAGACTTTTTGTCTGTCTTTAAATGTAATTATATATGTTTTTTTTATTTTTTCAAATAAATCACTAGCGTTTTTGTTGCATTGCTTTAATTTCACATATTGGTAATTGAATATGAGGCTGAAAATAGTCAACCGCCCTCTTGCTCTTTTATGTTATCAGTAGGAACACCAGCAATGCTTTATTTTATAAACTTAGTTGCTAACGAGACTAGTTAAAGAAAGCTTTACCACCAGCCAAAATACACATAAGGCTCCAGAAACGTACATGAAACTGTGTTACTTATTATGACTTTCTAAAAGATGTCACTGCTGTGTATCAACTTCTGTATCGTTCATTTTCATAACAATATTTGTTATGTACTGAACCTATCAACACTTTACAAAGACTACATATTGTATGCACCATAAACAACTATTAGTATTTATATTAAGTAGTATTCCATTATTTGTAACTAAATAAACGTATGCAATATAATTAAAGATATATATTTAGTATCATACTCATTCGATAAGCCGTCAGTGTAAATAGCATACTATTTATTTCATATGACACAACGCAAGCATCATTACACTATGAGTAAATAATACAAAAATTATTATTAAAGTCAATCAGTTTTACCACTGGCCTTTTTAAGCTGTATTATAATGGTCGAAGTGTTTCTAATGTATCTTGCTCACTCTTCAATATCGCGTAGTTTTATTTGAATTACCTTCTAACGTAAGCATAATCGAAGCGAATGCGCAATCAGCGTCACCGATAACAGCAAATACGGCATCTTGTTATCCTCAAGGTCTGTAGTAAAATATACTAGCGGAAAGAATGCAAAACTTATTTGTAATATGGTGCACAATTATTGCATAACCTGTAGCCTTGTATTATTACTATAATAAACAGGAAAAAAACTGAATATATTTAAAAAAAAGCGCAGTTTCGCATACCTAGATTGGAAAAGTTTCCAAGTATTTAAATTTAAAGAAATTATGTTCCCTAGATACCTTTTTTTTTGATAAATGTACTAACCGAATCACGTAAATATAAAGTATGTTACCTACCACCTGTATTTATGAGCAGACACCTCCCTGTTGCTAGAAATCGGCTTGATAGATACCAACCCCAGCCCTACAGTCTAGTAAGAATAGGACTAAGATTAGCCCTGCTTATCGTAGAAGTCGACTAAAAGGGTCTAGGAGTTTCGTGGGCCTTGAAGGGGAGCTTTACCGCTTAACAAGCAAACCTCTGTGGGACAGCGTATAATTCATAGATGGTACCAAGAAGGGTTTAGCTATCAACAAAAAGTATGGGGGCACCGGTGCGTTATGCAAGAGGTCTCGGAACCTTGCGAATGCACTGATACAGACCACCAAGTTCATTATGTGAGTAAGAATCTCAAAAGACTTTCTCCAAGAAGCAGGATATCTTTCGAAGACTTCTCCCCCTGAACTCAAAAAAAAGGTAAGTACTAACGCAGCGCCTATTTCTGTCACCAAACAATAGTGTGCAAACGTTACTGTATTCTAGGTTGAGGACTGCTGTAGTAAATTAAATTATTGAGGTAATAAGACTGAACAGCTGTCTGTCTCAATGCAACGAGCACGATGTTGTATAGTATATACCATCATAACTAGCCCCACTATGTATAGGCAGGGGTATCCCTTACGCGATGGATGTCTCCTCTCGTTCGATTCATCGGATAACAAAGCAGACGTGATGAATATGGATGGATACAGATCAATAGAGAATTACTATTCCAATTGTATGAGAAAGCTTTAAATTTACAAGATTTTAAATTAATAAGAATTTATTTAAAAAAAATAGGTATGTGTACGTATATTATGTTGTGTGTGCTTATTGCATTATGTAAAAATTGGCAATTTTAATAATACAATTTATATTAAACATTCTTTGTTTACTTCTACTATTAGATAAGTAAATAACGAAAGTTTATATACATGTTTCGTGTTTAAAAGGATATATAAATTTACATAACTATGGGCTAACTATTAACTAATTAAATTTATCAGAAAGGCATTATCTTCTGAGTCTCTAGAATGGTATAAAGCAACGGAGTATATAGATGATGGGCTCCCTTATCCGCATTCCTCGTATTCGAATCAACCTTTCTGACCTCAAATCCTTTTCAATTAACGCCAATTAGTAGTACTTAGTAACTATCGACTTCTCTCTGATTATTGTTCTCATGATCTGGGTTTGATTGGTACCGTGACATTAATAACTTAACGAGAATCTTATCTATAACTCTTAACTGTGATAGATTCTCTAAACATGTATTATGTGTGGATGATTCACGATTTATTTACAAATTTATCCGGTGATCGTATCTAATACTTAATCTCTTTGATAAAGGTATACAGATAAATTATCAGTAAATCATGTATACCTTGTTAGTTAAGTCCAATAATTTTTTTACCGTCTCACTTGTATTTCAAAGCTTTTATAATGCTCAAAACAGATATACAAGAAAATCTGTAAATTTTAATCTGACGTACGTTCGTATCGTTCTTTATATTATTGAATATGTTTATCGAATAAGTTCCGCATCAAATCAAATATCAACAGTCTAATTTCGATATTTCCCAAGTAAACCTTTATACGCAAATTGTTTACCGTTTGAAAGGAATTTCTTTAGCAACCAGGCACGTGTAGTTGATTGAAGGTCTGTTAAGTGACCAATTTATAAAATAACTCCGAATTCATTTGCTTCCAAGGAATCTTGTAAAAATAAAATAATTTTAAACACATTATAACTTTAATTAGATTATATAGTAAGAACTTACTTCATAGTATCATTAAGTTCTACTCGCGACCCCTTATATAGTTATCAGGTCTTTTTAATTTTACAATTTATAACAGCAACATTGAATTTTAACTAAATTGATAAAAATAAATGCTTTACCGATGTTTCAAATAATTTTAGTGTGTATGTTATTAAACAGGAGTACTTTTCTACAAAAAACATACCGAATAAATGCTTTAAAAACTGTTGAAATTATCCATCGACTAAAACGTTATATAAAAAAGAAGTTTTAAAATATTTACAATGCTTAATAATGTTATTTAAATAACTTGTACAATGATTCAATTACAAAAACTCAATATTTTCCGAAAAACGTAATCGAACTTATACAATATCATACAATAGACAATTCTCGTGATTAATTTGCACGCAGCCACAAAACCATAATATTATTTATAGGAAACTGAAAATATTATCATAGCTCTACATTCTACAAATATTCGCATGTGAGGCTACCGAAAGGTGACTTCAACACGAAAAGGATATAGTGTTTTAAAACAAGCTCGTGGACATTGGTCAATTCCTATTTCCACCTTTATTTCAGCATGCTAATGCGTCCCCGGTCGCCCGCCGACATTCATTATGCATTCTGTTGCAATCTACAGACGATTTCATAGAAACATAATATCGACGTTTCACAAAGAATAACGACAATATATCATTTGTACAACAATGAAATGAGCTAAAAATAAATTAACAAATAACTAAATTATCTTAAAGACATAAGTTTGTTTAGAAACTACTTTAATTATACGGTTGTGTTATGAAAACTGTACATATACCTGAATGATACATTGTATTGTACGTTATTTTTGGCTCTATAAAACCGTTATTATTCTATTACATAGAATCATATGTCCCGTCCCCGTCCTCACAATAAAAAATAAACATATAACATATTAAGTAATCTAAATTAGTTTCATCTAACACTAAAGACTTTTTTTTTGTTATTTAGATATTTGTATTAGCACAGCGACCCTAAGTAAATTTTGGTGTCTGATGCTGAAACGCAAAATTTCATATCATTCCAATTCTTTTACCATATACATTTTTGAAATGCCCCAAAAAATAATTACAATAGCTATAATATAATACATCATTAAAACCTTTTCGGTTTATTTAAAAAAATCTTTCATTATTAATAATTTCAACATTATAAAAACTTTAAAGCTAATAAATTACAGTATAGTGTAAGAAATTTTACACTTAATAAATATATACAGTGTAGTTACAAAGCTTCAAAGCTCTCCCGTAATAAAACCGTAGCCTCGTTTAATTTAAACTTTGTAACTACGTGTAACTATGTAGAGATGGGGGATCGTGCAGGTCAGCGGTGCAACACGAGTACCCCCTTCGATTCCCCGTCCCCACCTACCCCCACGAAACTCGTAAAACATACATTTCTCTGTCCAGTGTGGCCAACACTAAGAGATTTCCTGAAAATATTTGTAACGCCATTTATATATATCCTGCTCTTCACACTAAAGTTATTTAAGTTATGTTTATACATGTTTTAATGCCAGTCTGAAATGATAATTATGATGTATTAATACGCAGTTGTAATGAAATCAATAGATTAACTGCGATATGAAAATATACATCTGTCCAAGGGTAAAATAGCATTTATAAAAAAAAAGGGGTTAAGATAAACAATATCAATTAAAAGTACAAAGTATCATAACCAGGCAATAGCTTTAAAATTTAGCTTATAAGTACAAAATACTCAACATTCCCGAACATATACAGTGTTTTCGCATTTCTCAATAGGTCGATTTAAATTTATTATCTTAATACAAGTTTAATTAACAAAATATGTACAAACATTTATTGGCAAATATATTTTTCAAATATTTGAACGATAGCAACCCTCAGTATAATATTACCACACGTGTAACACATACCCACATGTATTATAGGTACAGAATATCAACAGCGGTGCGCGTTGCACACGAAACATACCTACTTACAAAGTATAATGTATATTTAACCTCACTAGTACTTCCTACACAGCGTTAGATATCTAGCTGTACAATATTAACTTCTCCAAATTATATTACAATTTAAAAGTTTTATATTTGTTTATTTTAAGTATATCTAGTTACAAATACATTACGTCACCAGTATGTAGAAAAATGAAAAAAAAATAATAATATATATGAGTCACATATTAGAAATCATACACCGCATTATTGACGATGTATAATTTTGATTATTATTTAATAATCTAGGACAGCAAGCTCTGCAAAAACATATTACAGACATATCTGTTACTTATCGCGTACTTAGTACTGACGATCGTTACGAATTATGACAAAAGGTCTCCATTAGCTCCAGACAGTCCTCTGAAGATAGAGGTGTATATAAGAAAAAGAATATTTAGATATTTATATGTCTATATATATGTATATGCAAATGTATAATGCAAATAAGGCTAAAATGTTTATATAGTTTAGTAACATACGTATAAATATATTTCGAAAAAAAGGTTTAATCTACAAAATCTCTACAATCCGTTCATATTGCAAAAGGTAACAGCTAAGTCAACGCTCAAGATGAAGGAGCAAACAAATTATATGAACAAATTTATTTTTCAATGGTTTTTACTTTGAACTTCGCTACAATAAATAAACACCCTTAGCCTAGATAAACAGTCGATATGACCTAGATCGGTTTAAGGCCGCTTCTCCTAGACAACCAGCAGCGCGTGTTACTGTGGGGGTACTAAACCCCTATTACAGTAACTCATAAAGTTTACGCTTATCTAAACCAATTGTACTAATTTTTTATAATACTTAACGTCTGATAGATATTATAACAAACAAATAAATATTTTTTTACAAAAACGAAGGTCGAGACGTACCAATGTTATCAATAAGTGGTTTAATAAAAAAGTACAACTTACCTATTATAAACTCCCACAGGTTAGACCCGGTGCCTTCTCTCATAATGAGATAAAGACATAATATATTACGATAGCAAAATGCGAGTTGGCACATGTCGAATGTCACATATCCTCGTTTCGTGAAACACATGTTCATCATCATCAGCTGTTAGACGTCCACTGCTGGACATAAGCCTCCACCAAAGATCTCCACGTGAAATATATCGGCCCTCGCAATGTGTTCCTTCACCGGGAAAAAGGGTCGTTCCCACTTCACTTTATGTTTTTATAACACCGTATTCGATCGCACTTACAACTAAGATATTCTATACCTCTCTTAACTGTTACCTAGTAACCATAACATGTTCCACAGCCTGCAGACAACTCATAATAGTAAATCTGTGGCGTACTTATAATAATATGCCCATACTCGCCATGCTAGAAAAATTGAAAAGGTCTGCGGTTATCGCAAGCGGGTTGACGTTCGCAGAGTCAGAGCTTTTCTTTTAATTTTAACTTACTCTCTTTCTTATTTAGAATCTTTTTTGATTCTATATTCCTCTTTTCACATACATGTTCGACGCCTCGGTATTTATGACCGACACAACTTAGGGTGGTTATCCCGCCATCAGTCGTATGCCAATGTTATGTTGGCATCAATAGTGTATCTTCAGTCACCTCTTACGACACCCGCGGGAAGAAATGTGGGGGTAGAAATCTAAGTCGCTACCTCATGGAATTACCAGATGGAGCGACGCTCTGCGCAAGTCGACTGGCAGCAACTGGATGTGTATAGACGAAGATCGGGCTAAGAGACGTTTTATTAATTATTTTATTTATTAAGTATTAACAACAAGAAAAATATTTTTAAACGCGTGAGGTTTCGTAGTACGTCGCCCCCAGTTTACCTCCCCTTGCCCCATCCCTTAGCGCCGTTGGTAGGCAACTATCCAGGCCAAACCATCTGCTCTCGCCGCCATTTTTAAATCATTCCGTTATTGCATTCTCCTGGTCCTTATTGCTACCTTATTTGTTCTATGAATATGAAAATTTGTGATAAAATTATATGAAAGATAATTATCACACAAATATTTTGTAATAAAAAGGAAAGCACGCTAATGGTAATGGTAATTTCAAAATTAAGCATGTAATATGAGGTAAAAAAGATTGACTATAAAATGTTATTTATGGATTATATGAAGCACGAATGCTAATCTCAAAGACAGGCGTTATAGCAAAACATTTACACAAAAGTTAAAAATCCATGATTTACCACCCAACTCGTATATAACTATCAAAAAAGCTGCAATCTTCAATACTTGTATACCTGTCTGTAAATTTCTCACATTTAATTAATGATTTTTGTTTTTTCAAATTATTTTCTATAACAATTGGTCAATGACCCGTGATATAAGAAATCTTATAACTCACTCATGGAAAAAACTAAACATTTAAAAATAATAATAATATCCATTTGTTGTTGAATCTTAGGATAGTGTGACGCTTCCCTGAGGGTAAGTGATACACCTGTTCACAAATACATTGCCACTCGTACATGTATTGACAATGTATATTTAAAAAAATAGACGGTTAGTACACACCAATTATTGTGATTTAATATGATTGAACTTGACTTGATTATATAACATAAAATACTGTGACGCAAACTGGTAGCGAGTTATAACAATGTGTGAAACAAAATTCTTTTTCATATAAAAAAAGTTTCCGTCAATTTTATTGTAATTGGTTTTGTATCATAGTTACTCAGTCAATCCATAAGAATTCATTTGGTAGTTAGAATTAGCCGTGAAATATCAAAAATATAATATGATATAAAAAAAAACCATTATGAGATCAATAATTTTAAAAAAATTATTCCTGGGTAATCGATTTTTTTTACAAAGATTTTTATACAAAGAAATTGTATAAAAATCTCTATTTTAATATGTTGTTGAACATAAAGCATTTTTACTCAACAACCGAAAAATTGAAAAGGTCTGCGGTTATCGGCAGTAAACAAAATATTTACATTTTTATTGTTGTTTTTTCCATGGAAAATCAATTAATATATACCTTATTCAAGTTTTTATGGCTGGGAAATAATAGACAGTTATTTTAGATAACTACCTATTATTTCCATTGATATACAGCTATAAACAAACATAACCTGTATATTAAAATTGCATGAGTGAAGTGCATAATAGTCACATACCACTAAGTAGTTAAAAACTTCTTTGAACGGTGTTGCTCACACAGAGAAAATAAAGTTGTTTAATTATATTATTAGTCCACATGTTTTCATTCCGTTCCATAGTTAGTTTAAAAAATATTTAATTATAATATAGGGTTTATTTTGAAAGAAGTTTTAGTTTATTACAAATAATTATAAAGAATCTTAATTTATATAGAATCTTCAGTAGATGAAGAATTCTATTTGAAAGAAAGAAATTCTAGAAATTATGACTACCTACATACATAATTTAATTTAAAAACTGAAGAAATTATAAAAATGTACAACATTACATTTACCAAAAAAAAAAAAAAATGCTTTAATGTGATCCCTTACACAGCAAAAATAAGTTTTACTTCATAAACTTTCTGGTAACACCGATAGCAGTGAATTAGAGTCGAAGTATGCAGGGCGGAAGCGGGTTGGGGAAGAGAGATAGAGGGGGGAGGAGCGTTAGCCGGCAGCCTATTAACCGACACAATACAAGGCCGTCGGCGGGGTCGTTGGCCAAGCAATGTCACCTCTAACAGTGCAATTATAAGATGGACTCCGCCGCACCGACTTCCTACACCCGCGCTCCTCTCTTATCTTTCAAAGTTATAATGTAACTGAATTGGCTGCCTGCAACTTGTTTATCTACAATGCACGCACGACGAACCGATAATGAATCAGGGCAACATAATTTTCTAAACATAGTCTGATAAACATATTTACACAGAAAGTATTCACAGTTACAATTCTTACCTCTAATCATGTACAAGTAATAAATCGAATTCGGTGATACTTTTATGTTTATTAATAATCTTAGATATTATTTATTCGACGTCACGAACGGGACGTTAACTAAAAGCAAGCTGTACACCTGTCCATAAAATGGCGCTAGGTAGGAACCAGTAGTACACTGCACCATATTGCGCATGGTCGCTTTGAGACAATATGTTAAGTTCTTCACTGCAGTAATTTTATTAATTTACTAGAATAAATAATGACGTGTCGATTAGACTCATACTAACCATACATAAAAATATTTTAAAACAAAGATTTATATAGAAAAACATGTTTTGTGTCCTTTCCTATGTTTATTACATTGAATATTCATTTAACTAAAAAACGTGTATAAATCTTTAATAAAAAAATGCTTTGTCTACACACTATTAATAACGTAAATTTTTTTAATCGACAGAACCTCCAATAATTATGTCCATACATTAAATATTTTTGTACAATAGTTTATCTCTTTTACACGTAACATTTATGATTATACATTAATACTAATTTGATGAAATATAAATTTGCAAAATTTTCTTAAAAATCTTTTTTAAAGGTTACTTGATGATACACAACAACAATATATCTTTTTTCATCCGAATAAACAGTTTGATATACCGTTTAATTTATAAAAGGTATCATCTGAACTATAAAGTCATCATTGAGAGCAAGAAATGACGCTACAAATATTATAAAGCAATTAACATGTGTTATAAAATTAATATTACATTATAGCATCTATCATAGGTCATACTGATGTTTTTTTTTATTTAAGAGAAACCTCTTACATAGGTGAATCTACGGGGCAACATCAATGTTGTACCGCCTAAAACCTATGTGATTTTACATCTTCCTATTTTACGGAAGAACCATGCGATGCATACGATCCCCACTCTTGAGACGTACTCTTTCCCTTTTCGTTTTCACAAAGTCATGCTGCATCATATAACTTGGTGGCTTATCCTAATCAAATAGGCTTATCTTAATCGTAAAAAAGGCAATTCAAGAGCGCCAATAGAACAAAATCTCCCAGCGTCCTACGACCTTATGGTAAGTGATATGCCCGCCCTTGACAACGTGGCGCTAGTTAGGATGTTATACACTGCCACACATTGGGTTCGTCGCCTGAGACATAACATGTTGAGTCCCATTACCTCACTAGTTATAAGGCCTTTCAAACCACAACATAGTAATCTTTGCACACCTTAGTTTGACGTAGAAATAGGCGCTGCCATGGTAACCACCTAGATGGCTTCCGGCAATTAAGACCTACCACCAGAAATTACAAGTAAATACGGCAACGTGAGTGCATTTTGTAAAATCGTCCCTCTGTCAACCGCTTAACATCTAACCTGGACCAACCCAGGTCAGCTCTTCGCTAGGGCCCTGGCAAGTACGTTCCTTTTCGCATGAGTGGCGCTTTGACGCTAGACGTGAATAATATAATAGAATAGAAAATTCTTTATTGCACACCAAATAATATTACATCATACAACAGAATATATATAACAATAAATGTGCAATGGGCGATCTTATCGTTAAAGGAGATCTCTTCCAGACAACCTTTGGATGGAAAATATTGAAAATAACCTAAAATTTCGTGTGGGTACTTAATTTATACATACATATATATATATATATACGTATATAAATTAATGTATAATATAATAATATTGCTAGAATCAATAATATATACATACACATTACATAAATACTTAAAGTGACTTCATAATATTATATATAATTAATTAATGCGGAAGATAATGATTTCCGACAAGGTTCTTACAAGCTTGCAGTGGCCGCGCCTGTCTTGTTGTAAGAGGTAAAGCATTCCCTAGACGTAAAGATCTGAACATAATACGTCGCTCCATGAATTTGGTGTAAAGTTTTGGAACTGGAGAAGCAGCTTGAGATGAGACCATACAGATCTGCGTAAATATTTAATTTGATACTATAGGTTTTTTAACAATTTTCGGATATCTTCATCATTTTGAAACTCATTTTTAAAACATTTACAAATTATCAGAGCTTCTAAAACGTTAATGAAAGATTTAAATTATAATACCTGAAAATTTCTTTCGTAAGTTAACGTCACACAAATTGTTTTTGCGGGCCACCTTCAAACGACGCCGTTGACCGTGGTCATGGCCGCTGCGTCCCTGACCCTCGCGTCGCCGTTCGCACCATTCCCGCGCATTGCTGATGTAACCACTTACCGTGCTCTCGACCATTAAAAGAAGAACAATACCGATTCTTTGTTACCGCATTTGTACGACATTGTTTCTTTGCGGCGACTAGTCGAACACTTTATTTATACTGTAGAATTTATAAGTAAACAAATAAACTAAGAACTCAAATAAAACTTTTTTGGTGTTTTAAAACTATTCATTGTCATATGATCCGCTACTGTTAAATGAACTATATTACCTAACTAGCCTTGTTCGTATTTTATATTATTAACACTTTTTTAACAACTTATCTTAAAATAAACATAGTACAATCACACAAAAGTATCATTTGGCACTACAAAAATAATTTGTATAGTACCAAATGTTTTTGCAAGTGCTCGAAGGACTGACAACCGACGTAAGTGTTGGCAGGCCCCCACACCAGGTGGTCCAACGATCTGGCGAAGGGTGCGGGAAGCAGCTAGATGCGGGCAGCGCATAATCAATCGATGTGGAGACTTTGAGGGAGGCATATGTCCAACTTTGGACGTCTATCGGCTGATAATGATGATGAAAAATCATTTAACATTTAGATGTCATACATGTATTTTCTGAATAATATAAACTAGTACTTAGGGTCTTGAGATACAAGCTTAGCTTCGTTCATGACCCGCGGTTTCTCAGTGTATATGTAAATGTAAATACTGCTAATAAATCATTATTATTATTATAGTACTGCAATCTCACCTGATTGGAAGTGGTGACGTAGTCTAAGTCTAAGCGCAGCAATATAGGATTAGATTTTTTTAATCAATTAAGTGACTAGACGTGCTGGACGTTCACCTGATGGTGACATGCCTGCCCATAATAACGTGGCGCTAGTAAGGATGATATTTACTGCACCATATTAGGCTTGTCGCCTAAGACATAAAATGTCGAGTTTCATTACCTCAGTAATTTCACTTGCTATAGCGCCCTCTAAACCGAACAGAGTCATGTCTGCACACTGAAAAAGGCGCTGCGGTGATACCTACCTTTTTTTTTGGTTTACGTGGGGAATATGCCTTCGCACGCCTAACCTTGCGGGGGCAAAGATAGGTTATGTCGGACTCGCACCGACTAAACCCTCCACGATGTTCCACCTTTGTCGCATTACGGCAGGGCTACGGGAACGCTTTCGCACACCCCCGCAATCCCGCCAGCGCCGGCTGCACCAAGCAACACCACCTCGGGTGGGGAGAACCTCTCTCTTTCCACCTTTGCAAGGGCGCTCTAGTACATACAGCGCGCTCTCTTCGCGGCCTCTTATAGTCACCTGGGTAACAGATCCCTCGAATCCGTCACCCAGAAGCCATGGGAGACAACACTCCTGACTCCCTGCAGCAGATCTGGTTATGGGTTCCGCCGTCAACCGTTATTCGGCCGCGGAGGCTAGTGAGAACGGCGAATCGCAATACCGACATCTCTCTCTCTGCGACTCCACCTCGGCGAAGGGCAGTACAAACCTGCCCCTACAGGACAAATATAAGCATATACAAAAATGTCAATGTATATTTTTGTAGTACATTATGTAAACAACCTAAGGAGCTAACGTTTGATTCTACGTAGACTTCGCACTGTAAATACAATAACACAATAATACCCTTGTTTTGATCATGCAATGCAATTAATGATAATAGCAGAAAACAATGCAAGTTAATTAAGTGCCACTGTAATATACCGCTTATATTGCAACAATATTAACGTATAAAAACAACAGATTTGTTTTTAATTTGACTTGATTTACACTTTAGAAAAAATTACTTAAATAAAACAAGTACAGCGTACTACCTAATTAATTTTAAGAAATTACCTTATTCATTTACAATTCGTTGCCATATACGTAGTAACGTAGCCGATAGATTTCCACAGCTGGACTTGGACTCACTTAGAATACTCCACGTTTTTGTTGTACGAGACCCTTTAGACCCGTAAGTTGTGAATGTCTATTATTACTATAATAAAATTTATATAGAATTGAAATAAATCGTCTTTCATTGCTTTAAGTTTCATATAAAAGTAAACTTCATATATTATTCGTAAGTATTATATATATTTTATTATCTATAAACAAACCATTGAGAAAAGCATCGTCATGCCACATGTAGTTTTTGTAGAAGAAGATGGAGCTATAATCCTAATTGCTCTAGTTTTTTTTATCGTAGATGATAAAATGTGAAATAAATACTTTAACAAGAAGAGAATACATTTAATGAAATAAACGTTTGTATTCAAGACCCACCTTTTTTTAATTTTGCAATATTGTCCGTCAATAAAACACTATTGATATTTTTCCTTTTTATTACATACATATTATAATAATAATAATGTAACATATAATTGATTTACATGATTATAGCTGATCATACCACACAATAAAAACGTTAAATTTTTAATTTGCTTACTATAAAATGAACTAAATATAATAATGAAACTTATTCTTAACTTAAACATTCATTTCACGCCTTTAAACCAACACTCTTATACACTTAACTGCAATGCTTATATAACACATAAAAAAAAATTGACATTGAGATATATTTCCTCGTCACAACCTTACTTTACATACAGATAATCCGCAAACATTAACTCCCGCCATTTTGAAAATACGCATTAAAAAAATTCTCTAAAGTACGTACATTTATAAATTCACCATTGATAACATTAAAAATTTTTTCTACATTCCAGTATTTAAATGAAAATTGTTGGATTTAAGCTGTACGAACATAGTATTAAGTGATTACTTTGATAATAATATTCAAGAATGACACAAAATAAAAAAAATTACACCGTTATCAGTAAATGGCGTAGGTAGATATTATACTGCACATGCGTTATTTAATCAGTTAAGGTTTTTAACTACATAAATCAACAGTCTTTGTCAAAGTCTTCCTCGACGTATATTAGGCTTACGTGAACCAAAAACTGGTCCACGCGTGCATCGTTTTTTTTTTTTTTGCAGAACTCCCTCCCATCGATCAATAAAAGCGTCGCTAGAGGCAATTGAGTTGGCACATGGGACACCTCGATGTACAACGACATCGAATACAGTCTGTGCCATGAAGGTATTATTTCAGATGAAAATTTAAGATTTGTACAATTTGAGATATTTATAGAAAACAATTTTAATATAGTTCTATATCGTTACAGGTTGTGTTCATTTTCCACCCTGAAGCAGATAATTACATAAAACATTTGTAAACACTGCTTTTAAATAAGCATGATCGTAACTAGGCTCTATACATAAATTGTAATTAGTATAAATCTACAGATTTTCAGTTTTAAAATTAACCATATAAGCCACTTTCTTTAATTAATTTCGTTATTTACGTTGATAACAAACACGTACATATTACTATATCCTACAGCAGAAAATAATTGAAAATTAATCAATATTTGAAATAAATAAATATATATATAAATATATATACATATAAAATAATTGCTTCAATTCGTACTACGTGGTACCAAATTCTCGTATAAAATAAAAGTCACGGTTGATTAGTTTTTAAATTGTTACTTTATCATCGATGATCATCTTATTATTTATCGATTCCCATTCTTGATTATATAAACATTACCGTGTAAAACTAATACCCTGCTATCATTGCTTTTTTAATAATACAATGATTTTTCTTTCCAAAAACAATTAACTTATGCAGTTTTCCCTATAATGAAAAGAGAACTTAAAACAACATAAGACTTATAAGAAATTAACTAATTATAAATCCCAATAACGTCGGAAGTCATACGTAACTCATTTCGCTACTTTGTGAATAAAAAAAAATATTAGAATATTTTATCAATGATGGACTATAAACAAGGAACCTAATAATTATGAAATTACCACAAACTATATTGAAAGTATTCTTTACACTTGTTCTTCAATGAATAGCTACACAAATAACCAACATAATTTATAAAACGATCGACCAATAAAAACATGCAATATAGCAATATTTTAATTTTACTAACAAACTTCTAGAAACTTCTAAACCTGGTAGATCATTTTCAACGCTTATTAGACGCTCCATAATTTCATTATAAAAATTACTCTTAAAGGGAATCACTTTTAATAAAAGAATTATTTAGTTTAATTTTGATCATATGATTAATTACAATTTTCAAAAATATATTCATAACATATTCTTTCTTGAATGGATGTTTTTCGTAAGATAATATATATTATATTTACATACATATATATTACGTATATATGATCCATACATATGAATGCACGTTTTGTCGATCTCGCCACTGATCTCAAATAATGTAGCGTTTAGTCAGGAATTCGAAATTCAAATGTATTCTAAATTTAAATTTATGCGTCCGTTTTAAATTATGTTACTCATTTTTTTTTGTTTTGTCATAATTTTGTTGATAAAACGGGTAACGTAATTTTGACCCCAAGTTCCACCGTTGCACCAGCGCTACAGAGACTCACTAACGATTAATGATATGTATGGGGAACTAATAGATAAAAGAAAGCACGGTACGATTTTGGTTCCACCGTTATCATTCTGAAAATGTTAACCTCCAAAATAAACCACGCGGACGGCCATAGACCCAAGATTACAATAAAGGGTTGATCGTAGAAATGTATTCATCACAAATTACGCCAGAGTTAGAGAAAAAGCTCGAGAAATGGATAATGCGTGAAGTACATGAACAAACACGTAACAACGACGGAATTTTGGACCGTAACGTTACTTATGATAAAAATGGATTCACGAATTGTACAACCATTTACGGAAACAGCCATCAGTGGTTGGACTAAGGACGGCCAGCCAAATCTTGTCCCCCGCGAAAGTTGACTCAGAAAAAAGTACCGATGCATGATAGGCGTAACAGTGCTGGTGTCTCATACTACAGGTGTCTAACATTTGCCAGACGAATGCGGTAGATATGTATTGTCATCAATTGTAAAGCATGATGCAAAAGCTAGTCGTTAAACAATCAAGACTGGTCGATTGCTGTAGTCTGTTCTTCATGACAGACGAACGCCAAAATAAAACATATGTGATTGAAATGTCTCCGCCACTCATCATACTTCAACAGATTACCACTTTTTTTTTAAATTTAGACAATTTCTTGCAAGGAAAAATTTATTTCCGATGAGGCCATGAGAACGGCTTCCAAGGATATTGACTCTCGCTCCAAATTTTTTTCAGCAATACAATCAACAAACTACCTATAAAAGAACGAGGTATAATGACCGTTATGGTATACATACTTCAATAATTATAAATACGAAAAAATATTTTTTTTTTCCTTCATTCATAAAACAATGTCTTCAAACGTGCAGGAGACTGTCCAAATACAATAACCCAATTTAGCATCATTGAACATTTATAATTATGACTTAGTAATCCACACCACAACTTAACGAAATTGGAAAAACGATTGGCCCGTATAGTTACAAAATAAATTTACAGTACGCACTATTACGTGTTGTGTAGTGTCGCTACATCGCGCCGGAATTCCCAAAACGTTCTGTGATTCATGTACAATGAACGACCTACCTCAACAGTCTACTATGGCGGCGATTATCGTGGTAATAGGCGTATAACCTACAAATTTCACAGTGCGCTTCGACGACAAACAACAGACCACAATTACGACAAAATTTTATGAACATTGGCTTTGTAATTGAAATATGTAAATAACCATGGAACCTTTTTTTTTACCATAGCTTATACAATGACGTAGTTGTCGATGCTATACATAAAAATTACATTATTACCTTTTTTCTTTCCATAATAATATCGCAAATATAATATCCAACAAATTAGATGAGTAATATTTAAATCACAATTGAAACGTACGAATAAAATATATTACCAATTATGTACACTTTATTAATAACCTCACTTTTATATAAAGTTACATGTGAATATATGATGTATAAACCATAAAATCTTATGATAAGGATCTTTAACTATGTATAAGCTTTTGGCACGATGGAAAACACGTTGCAAAAAAGTTACTAAAGCTACTGGCCCTAATGGCACTAGGTGGATTTTTAAGTTAGTATCTATTATACATTCAAATCATAACATAGATATTAACAAAAATATTGTAATTTCAGCAGAGATCTTCCATTCAGGTAAGTTGAAAACACATTGTCATTACAAACAGTTACGGAAACCACCAACATTAACTAAAATTATATATATATATAATTTTGCTACTTAGTCAAACATCATAAAGAACAATGATGTGCATTATCTGTAGATATATAAAAGCATGGTTATGGAAAAAAATTTAAATCTTTGTTTCATAATTTCATAACTGAAAGATGCACAGTTTATCCATTAGTCAATCACATATATTCTATCTTGAATAGAACATAGGCCTGTCTACAGATAGTATCTTATAAACACCAGTAAAATATAAGTTTTGAAGATAAGTAACTAACAACCAATGGCATTATAGACACATGTGCAATAGCCAACTCTCTCACCACAAATGACTACTGCACATTATACCAAATTTTCAATTAGAGATATAAGATCCATCAATGATAATAATAAAATTTAAGAAATCAAATCATACTGTCCCAAAGATTTAACTACATAGAATCAGTACAATAAACTTGTATAAAAGACCTATGTTAATATAAGCAGTTTTTTTTTTAATTTTCATTTTAAATATATCGATATATCTTTTTCATAACATCACCGTGAACAAATAATACAGAATTGATAGGTTTTGAATATTTACTTCGTAAAACTGAGATTAAACCTGTGGTACTGTTAGATACGATTTATATATTTATTTTAGTAATTTAATCTCTGTTGTTAACAAGAGACAACTATTGAAAGTAAAAGGTATTAACCTTTTTTAATACATAAAATGATTAATAACACAAAAAAAAATGAGATAATAATCTGTAATTTTGGATTTTTTTGGCATAATAAGTTTACAATTGTACACATACATTTGTGGTTCCAACTACAGCTTGAATATATGATAACATGTCTAACATATACTCAACTAAAATGAATGGTTTATGTAATAAAAAAATATTGTTAGTAAATTATCAGTGCAAATACATAGTTGTCATAAATAACCTGACCTGATTTAAATCTAAAAATTATTAAGCAATTACTGACAGGGAATTTATTTTACAAAATCTACAGTATAAAAATACTCTTAAGTCAGTTTAATGTTAATTACTATTGTAAAAATATACCACAGCATTCAGACTTACTTTGGATTATCTGGCTGGTGTTTAATGTGCTCAGAGTAGATCTATCATTATACAGTTGGATATGGTATTTAAGGGAACACTTGCCTTTTTAGTGGTATAAAAAAAATGATGGATTAGAAAAAATGGACCCATGCTTGTAATGGGGAGAACACCAGTACATGAACTAGATTTAAGAATTACACATACATTTAATATAAAATTACTTCAACAACTTTATTTCACAAAATGTCATCTCTCAAGTAAACCAGAGCATATATTAAAGACAGTACATACATTGTTGTTACTCATATATAGTTTTATAAAAGAGATATACAAGAACACATCACCACACATACACACACACTGTTATCAGTATGTACAATTTAAGATGCACAATAACTTTATTATATTAGTTTTAATGTCAAACTCAATTGTGTCGCTTAAGCTGCTCTAATATATCTTCAGATTCAGATTTTTTCCTCTTTCGTGTATCAAATCGAACTCCTGTTTCGTGGACCACCTTTTCACTGTTTTTAATTGCAGTTATTATATTTTCTTTTGATGGTGCAACTAATTTCAATTCATCGATATTTTCACTAGCTGGGGGCTCTACTAGGTGCATCACAATCCGTTCCAGACACTTTGGATGCTCAACTGGCGCTTCATCAATGCTTGTTACATTATCATGATGTTTTTCTATATTCACTATAACAGAATATTTTCTTTTCATTTCATCCATCATTTTTCTACCATATTCTTCTCCAACAACACTATTAACACAAACAAAGGATTGAACTTTTTTCTCTTTGTCTATTTCAAGGTAGCCTCGTGTTCTCATATAAATAAAATGACCTGACCTGGACATCAGCCTGTAATATGATTCACCATATTCTCTACTCTGATCATACATTTGTCTTAAAACACATATAACCCAACGAACATCTTCCTTATGCATAAAAACAAAAGCAGATGTTCCTGTAACTTCATCTGTCATATACCCAATGGCTAAGGAAATACTTTGATCACATTGTACTATGCGACCATCAAGTAAATGCCTGGTCCAATATTCAGAATAAGCTGTAGGTGATTGCAGACGAGCAGGTAGAGCATTAGATAAAACATTAACCATTCCAATAAAAACAAAGTCATTTCCGCTAGAAGAAAATGTACGGTTATGCCTAACTCTCTGTCTTCTAATTACTTGTTCATCTTGTACACCATTTGCTGTAGCTCTGTCTGATCGTCTATGCATGCCATTAACACGAAAGCGCTCATATCTAGGTGGATCTGACTTCGCTCCAGCTCTCAAGAAACGAATATGAAAGTTATGCTGTTGTTTAAAAAAACTTTCATCACAGCCCGTTTGAAGTTCTGGAGGGTAAATATGGTATCTAAGTATATCCTTGTCATCATTATGGACATACTTGTATATGTCTTGTCCAAGTAAATCTATATGACAGTAACCCAGTTTCTCCTGAACATTAGGCGATACTAAAAAAATACGCCCACGACATGTCACAGCAAACATAAAACCACCAAATAAATCAAAATATTTCATAAAAGCAGACGACCAGGTTTCCAAATGATGGCATTTTATGGTATCCCCAAAAACATGTTCATTTCGTAATTTGTCTGCTGCAAGTCTTAGTACACTTGTTTTGTCCACTTTTCTCTGTGTAGGTATGATATCGGACAGAAGAGACATTATGAGATCAATTTCAGCTTTATACTGACTTCTACGATGTTTTTCAGCAATGATACGTGACTCTCGGTCACTCGCCTTCGCAGATGGCATTTCTGGAGAATGTGATTCTGACGATGAGTCGCCGCTAACTCCCGAGGCAAGCGTATGAGCAGCGAAATCTTGAGGAGGCGGCACAGCAGCTGCCATGCCGAATTCGGGATTCGTAAGACCTACCTGACCACTTAACCCCGAGTGCATCGTGAGGCGAGCATTCATTGAACCAGAAGAAGTCATTTTAAATTACATTAAAATTTTATACAACACTAATGTCCTTGTTTATGTCTTGTTTAATACAATCAGCATATAACTACTTATCAAAATGATCGTCGATGTAACCCGCATTATTAAACAAGTATTTAGTAAGTACAGAAAAATACGGTAAGTCCTTGTTTTATAATACAGTAAAAATTTCCGTACTTCATAAAATAATGTTCATGGGCAGTTTTTACTTCTATCCACTACAACAACACGCACGACACAAACGGTTGTGGAAGGACTATCCACAGATACTGATATGAACAGACGTGATACACCACAGATTAACTAACAATTATTCATAACGTGCGAAAGAACCTTATTTGCTAACTTTATTCTGAAAAATAATTATTGTTACTAAAAATGATGTAAAATATTATTAATCATAAATATATACTCAAACAAAAATACGAAAATTATTTTAAATGCTCTTTTTACATATTACAGATACCATCATTACCATTTGACAATTGTTACTTTTATACTCTGTTATATTTGCTGTTAACTGACAGCAATTGTCTCAATCACGGGCAGTATACAAAAAGTACTCTGTGGTTATAGGTGTATATTTTTAAAACAACACAAGTCGCTTTAGTCGTTTTATATAATACAAGCTTGTGCTTGTACTTTAACTAATATTAAATTATTTAATAAAATTATTTTAATCGTATATAATAAAATATATTGATGTTCATAGTAATTAAATTACTAGTGGTTATTTCAAGGAGTCACTTCATATATTAAACGGAAGCAGCGATATAATATACGAACCGGTTTCGTTTCTTCATATAGCCATTAGTTAGGGATCAATAGTTTAATTTCATCTAAAGAATATCAACGTGTGTGTAATCATAAATTAAAATGATAATACTAAAGTATGTGCTATTTGGCACCTTAATTTACACTTGTTTTGGAGTGGGAGATGGTAAGGATATGACGTACTTGGAAATTCAAATATTTTATTTGCAAATTTCTTTTAAAATGATTATATGTTTGCAGTTGGCGACAAATGTCAAAATGAAAATGATAGTGAACCAGATGGGATGTGTATTCTAATTACAGATTGCCCAATCGCGATAAAGTGAGTATATAAAATAGTGTTAAAATGTCCATAAATTATAAGAATTGTACAACTTTCTCTTGACACATTGCAAAGCATCTTAAATTTTGTTTTTTTTTGCAATTTTTTATTTGTTTTATTTGGATATAAATAATACTACAAAATTTTTATTTTTAGTGAAATTCGTCTTAAAAATAATCATAGGTATAATAGGTGTGGATTTAAAGGACTCACAGAAATTGTTTGTTGTCCGCAACAAAAAACTATTGACAAATTTGGTATGTATAATTTTTTTACTAACTAAACAAAAAATTGTTTGAAATTACAAGTTTTTAAACTTCCTTGCCAAACTTTACTGTATACTACTTTCATGAGTGTTTTTTGTATCAAGAGAAATTATTGAAGTCCCTTTATATGTATCAACATGTTAAATATTTAGTAATTCAATGATTTCTTTAATTTGCTACTCATGCCTAGTGACTCTCTTCTTGAGCTATAGTAGATAGCAGCATTCCACATTCTGTACCTGAGCATGCTTCTTTCCATTGCTCATTGGCATCTATCTAGTTCATGTCTCTGTAATTTTTTTTTAAAACCAGGTCTTGCATTAAGCATATGCAAGATAGTATGCATGTTCTTAGGGTCTTCTGTTTATTTTCAGTCACATGTCTTTCCTTTTCATGACATCTTTTAGTGCCCAATATTTTTTCCAATCTGCAGCTGCTGTTTTCTCAATCTCTTTTTTGATTTGGTCACAGATGACTGTAAGATATCTACACTTGACAGTTCGTGAAAAAAATTTAATAAATACTATTAAATTTAAGTTTTTAATTATTATTAAATAATTACTACTATTATTAAGTAGTTAATAATTTATTATTAGCTCGCTGGCCTAATGGTTACAGCATGTGGCTTTCATTCTGTAGGTTGCGGGTTCTAATCTTGGCATGTATCAATGACTTAATATTTAAGTTATGTATTGTACATTTTTTGAACTTTAGTTACAACAGCAAGATACAAACGATGAAGGAAAACATCTTCAGGAAACCCGCACACTGAAATCATCTTTGTGTGCGTGTGGTGGCCCCAATAAAGTGGCAACAGGCTTGCCCCCTGTTGCATGGGACCTAATCTGACCACATCTGGCGAAAAGTGGGTGTTTATTCACCTCTGCCTACCCCTACTGGCGTGATAATATAAAAAAAAAATTATTAACAATATAACTGCAATGGTCAGCTACAATTACAACTATAATTGAGCTGTTTCTTTCATGAACAAAGGCATCAGAAAAGAATGTCTAGAAATTAGTATTTGTGTCGCATAAAGTTTTCTAAATAATTCCCATATACATAGATTTTCATTGCTTAATTTTTTTATATATTATCAGAATGACTATTATAACAGATTTTGTTGTCATTATGTACATGAGGTAATGCAAAATTGTTTTTAAACATTAATATTATTAGTTATGAATTTTCCCCTATTATATTAAAATTGGAAATACCATAATTCATCTATTCATTCTCATGTGGGGAATTTACCATACTGTGACATTCCACTAGGTGAAGTCATTGGCAACTAATGAAATTTGTTATTTGTTCTACAAATATTTATTTCTACTAATTGTGATTTATAAAGAATTCTCTCTATCACCATTAGGTATCAACATAACATCTGAAATATAATGTAACCTCTCGGATTTGTTGCTCATGCTATCAAACAAATATAGCCTTTTTCTTAGCGACCTTGTATAAGAGTATTCAGATATGATGCTTCTGCTTTTGTAGCGATAATGCATGACCACCTTATAATCCTTTAAAGAGAATTTAACCTATGAATGGCTTCTCAGTTTTTATCCTGAATGGCTCGTAAACAAAAATAAATTGTATATAATTAAATTTTGTATTAATCTTAAAACTATCGCTATACTTTGGGTTCAGAGGGCATAAGCGTCATTATGATGAAAATGACTTAAATTAGTCTTACTCCGTTTTCATTTACCATCACCATAACTAGCTAGCCTCTACAAACTGAAGCTGAACAGAACAAACTGAGAAGAATCATTAAAAATTAACATATTTTAAATTATGAAATTGACTTTTTTTGTCGGTTTAACATTTTTCTTTTTGCAGTGTTCGGTTTATAAAAGAAATATTTTTCGTTGTAGTTAATAATTTACGAGTCCAACGGAATTTTAATAATTTCAGTTTTTTATAATTTTTAACTTTAAAAACAAAAAATGTATCTCGGGAAATCAATTTAGGATATTGGTTGTACTTATAAAGAGAATTATGGAAGCTATGCTTTTTGAGCCCTGAGGTATCGATAGGTTGCAGTTTACATTTTTTTTTTTATATCATCACGCCTTTTTCCCAGTAGGGGTAGGTACAGGTGAAAAAACACCCACTTTTCGCCAAATGTGGTTAGATTAGGTCCCATGTAACAGGGGGCGAGCCTGTTGCTACTTTATTGGGGCCACCATACACAAAGATAATTTCCGTGTGCGGGTTTCCTCACGATGTTTTCCTTCACCGTTTGTATCTCGCTGTTGTAAAGTTCACAAATGTACATAACTTAAATGTTAAACCATCGGTACATGTCGAGAATCGAACCCGGGACCTTCGGAATGAAAGCCGCACGCTCTAACCATTAGGCCAGCGAGCTACTTTACAATATGACGTTGGGTATTCCTAGTTGCTCACGTGCTTTTCCGTGTATGTTTTGTTACTTCAAGAAATTACGTGGCAGTTTTACCTCATTGATTTATTAATAGAACTTAATAAAAAAAAATATTTGTATGTTACAGAATAATATGTTCGCCGGAAACAAATAGCATTAAAACATTCTCTAAGTATAATGAAATATCAACGAAAGATAACCTTTATACTAAAATAATATTCATCAAAATAATAACTATCTGTATATGTTACCTTAAAATAAGGTAACTTTAAATTAAGATAAACATCTTAAAAAAAAATATTTGAAACAAAATTAAACTTTTTGTGATGAATCTCATTTCAGCAGAGGTACATACTTAGGTGTACCGGTATGAAAAGAGCGTATTTTTGGGAAAATAAAACACTAATTATTAATGGGAAAGTAAAAAACATTTCATTCAAAGTATTGACCATTGTTTTCTACACATTTTGACCACCTTTCTGGCAATTTGTGGATACCACGCCAATAAAATTGTTCGTCATTTAAAGAAAACCAACCAGACACCCAATTTTCGACCTCCTCGTAGGAACCAAAGTGCTGCTCATTGGCTGAGCAGCACTTGCGTGTCCCATCGATGGAAACAAATGGTAGTTGGAAGGAGCCAAGTCTGGTGAATACGGCGGGTGGGGTAGCAAGTAGCAGCTCCCAGCCAAGTGTTTTGATTGTATCCTGAACCGGTTTTGCTTTGTGTGCAAGTGCATTGTCGTGGAGCAAAATTACCTTGTCGTGTCTTCTGGCCCATTCTGGTCGTTTCTCGATCAATGCATGGTTCAAATTGATCATTTGTTGTCGGTAGCGATCAGTATTAACGGTTTCACCAGGTTTTAGGAGCTCGTGGTACACCACACCTTTCTGATCCCACCAAACACACAGCATTGTCTTCTTGCCGAATCGATCTGGTTTTGTAGTCGATGTTGATGGTTATCCCGGATTAACCCATGATTTTTTCCGTTTAGGATTCTTAAAATAAATCCATTTTTCATCGCCAGTAACAATCCGATGCAAAACCGATTTTCTTTCGTGTCTTTGAAGCAAAATTTCACAAGTGGTTTTTCGATTTTTCATCTGTCTTTCATTCAATTCATGTGGCACCCATTTTCCACACTTTGGATCTTTCCCATAGCTTTTAAAAGGTCAAAAATTTTTTGTTGTGCAACATTTAACATTTCTGCCATTTGCTTTTGATTTAAAGTGTCATCTCCATCCAATATCGTTTGCAATTCGGCGTCTTCAAACTTTTTTGGAGGTCTTCCACATTCTTCATTTCTCACATCAAAATCATTATTTCTGAACCGTTGAAACCGTCTTTTGCATGTTGCTTCTGATAGAGCATGATCACCATATGCCTCGACAAGCATTCGATGCGACTCTGCAGCACTTTTCTTCAAATGAAAACAAAAAATTAATGCTTTCCGCGAATCATCACTTTCTGGTACAAAATTCGACATTTTTAACACGATGAAAAAATATCATGTTGTCTGTTCAATGACTTGATGTAGACTAAATATATTTCATAGATGTCATAGCAAACAAACAAAAAAAAATAAAGGCTTGTTCAAAACAAATGTTCCCTCTCGAGACATTTGTATTTTGACGCTCACTTCATACCGCTACATCTAGTAGATTAAATAAGCAACAAATTCTGTCATGACTTCTGCGAATGATTGATGTTAATAACGTGGGTGTTTATCATAAGCAAATATAGTTGTTAAACACCGTTTTCTCAAACAGATATTTCTAACGCGATATTTTGCAACGACTGATATATAATTCCAATCGCCATCGAGTGCCAATGATTCAGTTATAATCATATGCAAATGATATCTTGCACATCACACACCAACTGGTTTTGTCGATAAACTTTAAACTATAAATAGCAATTATTAAAGACTTAATGATGTTATTACATTTGTTTTAGAATTAATATTTGCATTGGTTAGTTCGCCGTCTAGGCAGTAATCGGTACGTGTAATTTCAATTGTAATATAATTTTTACTACCTAGATTAAAAGAAGATAATTATCCGTGAGTGAGCTGACAAGGAATTTCTATTTACTCGGAACTCTTACGTCTTTCTCCTCAATGCTTTACTGATGTTTTTGGATCTATACGGACGTGTTGGTCCTCTATTACGCCTTAAGATTTCACAGTGTTTAGCCCTCCCTCATACACTAACAGTGCTATAGAAAGCACACGTTTACATAATATATATACTTATCATTCTTTTCCTCGAGCTTTCAGTCGACGGGGGCCATTGACATTCAAGCAATTCCGTGGTTTTTTACTCGCTTTTGATATCACTATACTTTATTTCTATTCATAATGACTTACACTTGTGGTGTAGGTTTTAATCCTGGTAATAGTTTCGATCATTGGGTACGAATTCTTGCGACGAATCATGGTTTACAGGATTAGGCAAGACTTTTCTCTGTCTAGGAGTAGCGAATGCACTGAGGGAGAAAAGCGCATAAATTTAGATAATACAAAAAAAATGTGGCGTTATTTTTATTCTGTAAAACCGTCATGGTACAGAAAGAAGCCGAGCGGAATCGGTCCTATCCCGACTCCGCTCGGAGACGGAGAAGTAACGATGGCAAAGGATGCTTCAACTAGTCAGCCCAGTGGTTAAAATAAATGCTGCCTATCATAGAAGGCAACTAAAAGGGTCTTCGATTCGCGGGCCTTGAGCGTAAAAGTCATCGTAGCTCGATTAGTTAGCCCCAGAGAGAACGACAAATGTAAAGTGCCCGTGCAAATATATCTGCCCGTAGCACGGACCACCGACAAAATCTTAGGGTGTAAGAATCCTACGTAACCCTGATTACCCATTAGAAACATGGTATCTTCCGAAGTTAAGTTAGTTGGTTTGATACCACAACCCACTAAATAGATCTTCATAATGCGAACAGCGACGGATTGGAACAATCTGCCGGGAAGAGAAGAGAAAAGTATGAAAGAGAAAAAGAATGAAAGATGGGTATGTATATGATATTATATAATAGGTTGGCAAATATCTCCATTCCGCTTTTTTGCTCTTTATTCAATGCTTTATAAAAAGAGTTACAGTGATCGGATTTAGTTCAAATATGCGCCATTTTGTTCGATAATCTGTTTCCATCTAGACGGCAACTTCATAATACCTCCCTCGTAGAAGCCCCCCTCCTTATTTGCGAAGAACTCGGACAGCCACTTTTCATAAGCCTCTTTTGAGTTCAACTTTACACCACCAAGGGCGTTCACCATGGACAGGAACAGGTGGTAATCACTTGGCGCTATGTCCGGGCTATATGGTGGATGCGATAAAACTTCCCATCCGAGCTCCCGTAGCTTCTGACGAGTCATCAACGAAGTGTGTGGTCTGGCGTTGTCCTGGTGGAACACTACACCCTTCCTGTTGGCCAATTCTGGACGCTTCTGGTCGATCGCCTGCTTCAAGCGGTCCAGTTGTTCGCAGTAGATGGTAGAATTAAGCGTCTGGCCATATGGGAGCAGCTCATAGTGGATGATTCCCTTCCAATCCCACCAAACACACAGCAAAACCTTCCTGGCCGTCAATCCCGGCTTGGCCACTGTTTGGGACGATTCACCGGCCTTCGACCACGACCGTTTTCGCTTGATATTGTCGTATGTGATCCATTTTTCGTCGCCAGTCACCATCCGCTTCAAGAATGGGTCGAGTTCGTTCCGTTTCAGCAGCATATCGCAGGCGTTGATTCGGTCCAGAAGGTTTTTTTGCGTCAAATCATGCGGCACCCAAACATCAAGCTTTTTTTTGTATCCAGCCTTCTGCAGATGGTTTAAAATGGTTTGGTGACTAACTCCCATCTCCTGGGCGATGTCACGAGATGCCACATGCCGGTCTAACTCGATGTAGTCCATGATTTGATCGGTATTTGTCGTCACAGGTCTTCCGCCGGCTGGCTTATCCATGGTGTCGTTTTCACCGGCTCTGAATCGTCGAAACCATTCCTCCGCGGTTCGAAGTGATAGAGTACCATCCCCCAAAACACCATTAATCTCACGGAACGTTTCTCTAGCGGATTTGCCTTTAACGAAGGAAAACTTTAAAATAGCGCGAATTTCGGCATTAGTGAACTATATGTTTACACGTCTATAACTGTTGAACGCAATATCCAAACTAATTATGCATAGCGTCGTTTTGTAGGTTATGTCAAGACCTTTCAAATTATGTATAGTATTGCCAGATACGAGCTCTGTAGCGCTTTGTACATAGCCGCGAAATTCAAAAAGGCGGAAGGGAGATATTTGCCAACCTATTATATGAATACAAATGTAAAAATGATAATAATGATGATGGTATATGGTAATGATAGGAACAATTATGTAAAGATGGTAAATCAATCAACTGTGTAAATAAAAGGCCCTGATCCACTACAGCTTGCCATCCGGAGGATCGTAGTCGAGCGGTATACTATTAAATTAAAAAAAAACATCTAAAGAAAACACTACAGAAGAAATGTGTTATAAAAATATTTATTATAATTTAATTTTACTGTATTATCATGTCATTGTTTTTTTTTTATTATTATTATTTTTTTTTTTATTAACGTGTGTAACAAAATGTAAAGGAAATGCACACCCCGTCGCCAAATTGGGCCGGCGTCGGTGGTAGTGTCGGACTCCAACCGACTAAAAAGCTTCACACGGTATTCCACTCTCATCCACGTGTTCGTGGGGTCGCGGGATAAAGTATTGCAGTTCATCCACGACCCCCCGAACGGCGCCCGAATGACGGGGCCCACCTCGAGGAGGGGTGTGAAGCACCCCTCCCGTTAAAAATCCCTACGTGACGATGCGTCGGAATTCGAGACGCATCACCATATGCACCCCAGGAACCCTCTCCAAGGGGGGCACCGGCCCGACGGCCCTTGTCGATCCCGGCGCCAGGTTCCTGCCGAGGAGCCATTCGGCGGTCGTGCGCTCGGCCCCGCCTTGCGGCGGTGAGCTGTCATCGCGCTCGGACCGCGTCCTGTCCTCTCGGCGCCCGCTCTCGAATAAGTTCGGTCTCCCGCTTCTGCGTCATAACAGAGTCGCAGAATCGGGATACCGCATTCCATGACGCCTCGCCAATGACCATGGTCCGGACCACGGACGGTGGCGAGAGGTCACTCCCTATCGCCGCTACGAGCGCGGCCCTGTCCCCCCCCCCCCCATCGCGGGCAATCGGCCAAGGTGTGGGACGACGTGTCCACCGGGTGGCCACACTCGTCGCACGCCTCGTTCGTCCTACTCGTACAGTTCCGCCGGTGCAGATAGCTCCCCAAGCAACCGTGCCCCGTGAGTACCTGCACCAGGCAGAAACTGAGGACTCCGAAGTCCCGGTCCAGCCAGTCACCGATGACCGGCCGGACGGCCTCAACGGTGAGGCGACCGTACGACGGTTCGAGGAGTCGCCGCTCCCATCCCCGAAGCACCTCTCGACGCGCCTTTCGACGCCACCTCTCCACCTCGTCTGGCGACGGAAGCGAACCCTCCCGCTCGAGGGCCCTCTTCCGCCGCCAGTAGAGGCGGTTATATCATTGTCCTTAATGTCTTTACAGGTGACAGTGACAGTAACAGTAACTTAGAAAGAATTGCTGATAGAGGTAAGTGAATGTATCATATCATTTTAAATTTTAGCGGTTGCTTTCTGATACCCATTCTGGTATTTACAACCATATTGTTGAGCAGTCCACTTACCCTTCAAAGGATTTTATCCTTTAGTAACCAAATCCGTCTCATTTCTAGATATATTTCTTATTAATGATTAAAGCGATTAGCGGTGAGAGAATTTTTTTTTTGTCCTTATTACATTTGTACTCATAAAATATCTAGCGCCAGTTTTCTTGCTGTTTCAAACTTGTTTTTCAAGTTTTTTTTATAGGGTCAGTATTGTACATTCTGGTCTAAACAAAAATGTTCGTTTAGACCTGTTTGTGTGTGTTTAAAATATGCGGTGCGGTTTTAAACGTGACAGACCAATAAATTTAGAAATATTTTTAGAATATTTAAACTTTGCTATCTTCTTTAGTTACATGGCTAGCGTTCATTATTATACAAGGCCAGCGTAGTAGGAAATGGCCCAAATCCTCCCATATATAATGTACAAACGATGGCCTCTTGTGCTCGAGAGCCGCTGGATGCGGGCAGCGCGGGACCGGTCGATGTGGAGATTTTTGGGGGAGGTCTATGTCTAGCAGAGGATGGCTATCAGCTGATGATGAACAACAGATAGTAAATAATAATATTAATTACTTAAACTATATTTATTTAAGTTCTTAAATGAATATAGTCTGTCTTAGCTGTATTCGTTATTTAATAGAGTACGAAATCGAAAATTTAATCATTATCATTTGTGGTGTTGTCTCTGATTTTGTTAAAATTTTCGACATCAGTTTTTATTTAACCATATGTTTAAAATAATAGTATAATAGTAATTAATTTTTTTTTTTTGATGTTTTCGGTTAACTTTATCGTCCACCATCTAGAAAGATCACGATGTAGTAAGGTTTAGACTTTTTGTATTTATCTATTTCGCTACTTTTGGTTCATCTCTAGCACATATTGTGATTATATTCTTTATTTGTAGTTATGCTATTTTTAGCAATTTTATGTTTACTATCAACTTATTTGTAACAGGAAAATGTCTTTATTCTAGATACCTAACATGAATGTTTAATAATTTATCATTAAAGTGTTGTTACAATTCATTTTCAACTCTAATTATAGAAGGTTAAAGGAAACATTTGTATTTAATTGTTTCTAAAGAGGATTCTCATTTAGTTCATTAGTTTATGAACATACAAAATTTTTTTGAGTTAACCAAGACTAGATTTTAGTATAATATAGACTCATCCATATATACTTCTAAACAAATTAATAAAATTTAAATGTCTGTTTACTAAAATCAAAAGTCCATTTATTATTAAAGTCAAATGACATACATACATATCACGCTTCGTTCCCAATGCGGTATGCCGAGAGCACTTCCCTCCACTTGCTACGAACCTGGCACACCTCTATCGCTTCCTCCACTTTCATGAGCATCTTCATGCATGCTCCAATCATTCTTACCTTGTATACCTCTTTCGTTAATCTTCTTTCAACATGGCCGAACTATCTAAGCATCCCTTTCTCTATCTTTGTCACTACACCTTCAACCACGCTGCAACGCTTAAATAAACAATATGATTAATTTGTGTATCCTTTCATAAAGGATATTTCATCGATGTATATATACATCCATCGATTAAAATTATTTGATTAGCGATACATCCCATCTATACATGAATTACAGTGTTATCAGTATCAAAGATGACTTTCATGAAACCTATCGGCCAATGCCGAAATGGTGGCGCAAAATTCAGTCACGCTTAAAAATTCAACTATCACTGCCTAATTTTGATCATAACCTTCTAATTGTTATTTCTACAGAATGCAAGAAGATAGTGGACAGCGTCTTACCTCCTCTAGATTTACACATACTTGGTGGTGAAGTTGCTAATGAAGGAGAATTTCCACATATGGTAAAATCAATACTATTATAATTGAGCTTACTTATTACCTACATAAATTATATAACAAAATGTTGT
Organism: Troides aeacus; assembly: GCA_033220335.2. Classification (NCBI taxonomy): domain Eukaryota; kingdom Metazoa; phylum Arthropoda; class Insecta; order Lepidoptera; family Papilionidae; genus Troides; species Troides aeacus. Next base: position 6,717,744 of record CM067270.1, read on the forward strand.
AACGGTTCTGGCATGAAAGCATAAATTTATGCAACAATTTATTTCCTTCCGCAACAAATTCTGTCACGTCTAACATTTGTTTGTCCCCAATAGGGTAACACTTGATCTCAATTTCATTATGAATTTATATGAGGATGGCCAAGCATGCCCACCTAAAATAGTCCAGTTTTCCTATGTTGACAGCCGGAACAATGCTGTTATGGCGACATTCTCAATAAAGAATTGTCGATATTCTATAACGCTATTAATAATACGGAATATTATATAACCCGTTTATTAATTACGAATTCTATGTCTTCAACAACATTTGTTTTCCATGTTTAAATAAGCCCATAAAAAAGCTTCCTTAAGATGTAGCAAATAGTTAATAGAAATTTTGCTTCAAAGGAAATTATTTGCATCGATTATAAATTACTAGCGTTAAAAAAATGGTTGTCGTCGTATTATGTACATTCGATGTGATCGAAACCAGCTAGATACTTTATGAAATAAAATACACACAAGGTTATCAAAGGTTAAAGATTATCCCCGTTGAGAAAACGCGTTTCAAAACTTGTTAATCACGACTAAATTGTAATTAAATACGCGATAATTTTACGTGAAACGGATAAACAAGGCATCTATTGTGCACGAAATATGTATACAGCTCTAATTCCGGATCATAGTCCATATCCTTTGTTTTATAATTGATGGTAACGGTCCGTTATGAAGATAGATTGATGATATCATATACACGTAGCTAGAATGGCGGTTGAAAAGAAATCCTACCACCGTCTAAATTCTACTTCCTGAATATAAACCTGTATGTCTCGAGATATGCAACTTAGTTCATGAGTGACGAAGGCACTTTATTTGTATTAAATCCCTAGAAATTTATTTATAAGAAACATCAAAACCAATTAATGTGTGGTTATAATGTTCTTATTACAGTGCGCTCTAGGATATGATAGTGCTGAGGGGTATGACTTTCAATGCGGTGGAACATTATTGTCTAATTTATACGTCCTCACGGCTGCCCATTGCTTACAAAATGTCCAAAGGTAAGCGTCATAAAAATTACAATAATATCATCATACGTCACCGTTGACCATAAGGTAAGTTACGCAGCGCTTATTTCTGTCACAAAACAATTGTGAGCAAGTGTCACTCTGAGACGGTTTAAATGATGATGTAACTTGTAAAATTGCTGAGATAACACAACATTTTACGTTTAAACGCAACAAGCACAATGTGATGCAGTATACATCATCATAACTAGCGCCACATCACTATGGACCGCCGTATAACTTACCCGTAGGTAGTGGGCCCTGTTGCTCACGTTATTTTTTAATAAATTAAACAGAGTTCACAGTTTTTCATTGTTCCAAAGATCAATGTTTAACAAAATTATCACACTAAATTTTGTAGAATCGAACACTTACCAAGATTCGAATATATAATAATAATGACTTATTGACGTTAAAATGAGTTCGTAATAATTCATTTTATAAAGCAGACGTCTCGAAGAGGGGCGGGTTAGATCTCCACTGAGCATAGGCTTCTGGTAAGGGAAAACATCGTGAAGGGCGAGATGTTTCCAAAACCAGTAGCATTCGAGGAGGTGTGATAACCACCAACAGGGATGTTAATACCGTTGTTTATTTCAGAATAACACCTACGATAGTGCGGATGGGCGTTGTGGATTTGGGAAATCCCACACGAAATGAGAAATCGGATGTGGATATAGCAGATATCATCATACATCCCAAATACACCAGGCGGCTTAAATATCACGACTTGGCTCTTATCAGGTAAACATTACGAAATTGAATCAGAACAATAATAATAGGCCAACGATTGTCTTAAATTTCATGAATGTTTAGTGACAATGGGACAGCTGATAGTTAAACGTAGAGAAAAGTTGGCTCTCGTATTTTGACAGCCAGATTAACAGTATGAAGATAATATTTAGGACCTCCGTGTTACAACGAAAGCTCTCACATACTGCGCCATGAAGGCAGTGAAATGCAATATTATCAAGCTTTTAAAATAGGAATGAAGCGTATTTATCATAACATATATAAATCACAAATATTCGAAGATAACAGATAACAGTTGTTCTTGCGATGTTAAAAAATATGATTTATAATTCTCCATACTCAAGTTATCCAATCACTATCACCAATCAACATTTTCAGTATTCGATAACAGCAAGTCACTTACATAGCTTAAAATAACAGAACAGCCAATATAAAATGGAACAACTATCCTTGTCTTTGTCTTTTGTATAATATTGTCATAAGCTAAAATGAGACACACCTATTATTTATTTGAAATAACTAAAATTATAGTAAGTGCTTTCATAAAAAGAAATCCTCTTTGAAAAGTGAATGCAAAATTATTGCGTCTTATCTGTTATTTGGTTGATTGATCTATTTCTCTCACACCCATTTGATAGACTGTTGTTAAAACGAGAAGCACCTAGTGTTATAACCCGAATAATAGAAATTGTAATCTTACAAGAAGATAAATATCCTCGAAACATCACTCTTTAATTAATCCGTGTTAACTGTTATTTCATTGATTAATTTATCTCGCTCACACCCATTGTATATACTGTTGCTAATGCGATATGTACTTAAGTATTATAACTCGAAAAATACAAATTTGTAAAAAAATACCACTTGTTATTTAATAACCGAAATTGGTACTTGTTATTATTGCGTAATAGTAATAACAGAAATTATCTTTGTCTTGTTATAACCCACGTCTATTTTAAAATCTTAAATATAACAATAGGTAACATGCATATCGCTTATTTTTAAGCATCTAATATTCTGTCGCATTAATAACACCATAATAGATGTATTTCATTAAAAAAAAATATTAAGGACCAGTATTTAAAGTGATTTTTTATTTAATTGTTTATTTTATACCACAGATTAGCCAAGGCGGTCCAATTTTCGAACAACCTGAACCCAATATGTTTGTATACAAGTCTAAATGATCCCAATATGCCTCTGACTGTCACTGGTTGGGGTAAAACTAGCAACATAAGTAAGTAAACGTTTTAATATTGTTACATGTACAATTTTTTTTAGTTTTAACAAAGTTTAGCCGCCTCCATGGCGCAGTGGTTATGCGCTTTCCTTATAACAGGGAGTTCCTGGATTTCGAGGCCATATGTCGTGGATGATAGTTGTAGCAAGGGTTTTATGAAGCAGCCTAGTTAGATTTTTTTTATTCAAATAGGCGATGTAACGAGCGGGACATTCACCAGATGGTTATTGACACGTCTGCCAATAGCAACGAGACGCTAGTTAGGTCCATATATATAATACTACACCATATTGCGCATGTCGCCTGAGAAAAGATATTGAGTCTTTACCCCAGTAATTACACTAACTGCAGCGCCTTTCAAACCGCACATAGTTATTTTTGCACATTATTGTTTGGCAGCAGAAAGAGGCGCTGCGATGGTACCTGCCTATACGGTCTTCGGCAGCACAGACCTATCACCAGTAAACCACGCTTTTATTAGAATTATGCCGCCATAACAGCATGACCGTGTACGAATTATCAATATTTGGGAACCAGAGTGTTCTGGATACTTTACGCTTTACGAAGTGTTTCCATTCAAAAATGTAAAAAAAAAAACCAGTTAAATCACATTTACGTTAAACACAAAGCACTACCATAATTTTTGTTGGCACATTACGGGACTGCAGTACGGTACAATTAGTTACTGCCCTGCGTCTTGGTGCTCTCCTCGTCATCCCACATCAGTTTCTTTGCGGCGCAAACGTAGACACCTCCGGACATCATGGGTTATCTTTCTCGCGAAGCGATGGACGTATCTCTCGGCATCATGTTATTAATGACTTAATTGAGGGGATGGCTCTGATTGCTTAGAACGTGGGGTGGGCTCTTGTTTTGGATGCTACTTGTGCTGATACACTTGCCCCGTCTCAGGTCCGAGGCACTTCGAGTATTGCTGATTCGACCGTAAACCAAGCTGAAAACCTCGTGCGGTACAAGTAAGAATGCCTTAGTGGGGATTTCATATTTGTACCGTTAGGTTCTTGGGGTCCGGGTGCGCTTAAACTTTTAGCGATTTATTCAAAAAACTAACGAAAGCCACCTGTGACTCCCCATCCAGCGCGGCAATGCCCCATTAGTTTGCTCGGCACTGCCGGACGGAGATACCTGGGGCTTTTCTATTATTGATATAACACATATTTTATTCTAGTGTAAGTTATTTACTTTAAACAGTTATTAAAGATATGTACATATTTTACATTTATTAATAGATCCATTAAACAATTTACAACACATATATAATTATACATGTTCTGTTTCCGGTCTGCTTCGCTGGCCGTAATATAACATTGCACTAATAATATGTCTGAAACGGTTTTTAAAAGCAACCGCAATCGCAAATGAGTTTTTATAGCAACTGTTACTAGAGCAACCGCATAAATAATACAAAATGAAAATGTTCATAAAAATAATTTAGAAATAAAATTATGAGGCATCTATGAAATGAAACAAATAATAAATAGCCTTTGCACGTCATTGCGCCGGGAATGGTCGTGTTCGCTTGTCGATACTTCACTAGTTTTCAAATGGTTGGCGAACAAAGAAAACCCATTTTCAGTCTATATATAAGTGTGTGTGTGTGTGTGTGTATATAATATCTCACATTTTACAGGAAACGTTCGCAGCAATATACTGTTAAAAGCGAACGTAATGATAACAGACAGACAAACGTGCGGAAAGTCTTATGCATCGTGGTTGAAGCTACCTGATGGCATATCAGATGGTCAGTTGTGCGCCGGTGACCCGAAGGGTCTGAACGATACTTGTCAGGTAATTAAAATAAAAAAAAAAGACTAGTCCACTCCCCCACCTCATTTATAACCTACCTACCGGAGTGATGTGTCGGATTCTAATAGTAAGTAATACAGAAGAGTGATATGTCTGCCAATGAGACTATGTTTTTTTATTTCAGGGCGATTCTGGCGGTCCGCTGCAGGGCCTGACTGGGAAAGATGGACACTATCGGCTTGTTGGTGTAACATCGTTCGGGCGTGGCTGCGGCTCAAGCGTGCCCGCCGTGTACACGCGCGTCGCCAAGTACCTCGACTGGATCGAGAGCGTCGTCTGGCCGAACAAATAACCCCTATACATAGCGACCACTGAAAATATCGTGCCACTGCTATCAACGAAATCCATTGCCTAGCAACGATTAGATTAAGTTGAAAAATGCATTTGATTTACATAAATTACATGATAACAAGTATTTTTTTTTATACGTAATATTTGTTCTGTATTATACATTTTCCATATATCTTTAAAGTATGTTCTAGCTACTATAAAAACAGTTGATAAAAATTGTTACATTATTAAGTAATTACATTATCTTAATTGATGTTAAAAAATACAATTTTAAAAATTATTAAATTCAACTTATCGTGAATACCATAACAGCCAATTTACGTCCTCGCTGCTGAGCCACAGGCCTACCCTCAATATGAGGGCGATTGGGCCTTGTCATCACGCGGGCCCAATGCGGATTAGTGACTTCACACACACCTTAGAATAAATTCTAATTCATGTGCTGGTTTCTTCGCGTTGTTTTCCTTCACCGTTGCTATTTCGCTGTTGATAAAGTTTACAAATGTACATAAATATTAAAGTCATTGATACATGCCGAGATTCGAGCCCGCGACTTTCGGTATAAAAGACTCTAACCATTAGGCCAGCGAGCTACGATATCATAAATATAAAAGTTATATAAATATTCATATCGTGAATATTTATACATATTTAATATATATTAAAAAAATATATATTTCTAGTAAAATGAGTTATTTAATTGTGTATATATACAGGTAATACAGGTCACTAGTAATATCAAATGTAAACAAACCACTGTGAAATAAATGTTGTTACAACTACCATTCCTGGCACGCTCCCATTTCATTCCGGCACGTGTCTTCTTTCATTACCTTCTATAGTTTATAGCATATTCTCTTTGGCACAATCCATCCATTTTCTTCTTTGGTGCTCCTATATTCTTCAGCCCATCGACATATAGTGCTATCGTCAACCAAACTCCAAAACGAAAGTCTTGCCAGTTGCTATTCTTTTTACTTGCATCCGGTGCCAAAACGTCTGACTGCGTGCATACACAACGAACTCTGAAAACCGTGGAAAAAGCTAAGCTTGACGTTATTCTTGCGTATAAAATTCTAAATGAAGTAATCCTCCAGAGAACCAATCACGAACACTAGCATCGTTATTAATATATTATACTTTATTATACTTATTATATAATACTTACTGAGGTGAAACATTGTCACATCTGATATTGACTGGTGATGTGATAAAATTGGGTGAAATGCATTTACCTATTTACTTTTCCCTTGAAGACACTCCACGTTACATTTAAACCGGAACACTGCCGCCGTCAAATTATTCCATTGCTTTACAGTTTATATCTAAGACGAGTAACTAAACCTTTATTCTTTATCTGGGAACTAACCGACAGGTGTAAAAGTAACAGTTGTTATTATTATAGAACTAAAAATTTCAAAAATCTCTTTACGTTACATAACTACACTAATACACGTACCTTTTGCTTACTTTTCATAGTGCAATAATACTCTTCATGTGTTATACTGCTATAAGATCTGTTATTGAAGTAATAATGTTTGGAATTGTAAACGGATAAAATGTTTAAGTGCGAGTTATAAAGGGTGTCTGGCGGCAGATTTATATTTTAAAAAACGAATATCTCAAGTTATAAACAGTGCGGGGGAAGGTGGTGTCATTAGAATCACCGATCGTGCGGATTTCTTAGTCACGATGTCGCAGTGGTCGGGTGAGCATCGCGCGTTCGCTATTGAAGCATTTTTCAAGAGTAACGATTCTTACGTACTCGCTCGCCGACAGTTTTGTTCACATTTCAATATTCGACGGATAGGCGATGGGCCGAGTGTGAATTTAATTCGTTCGTGGGTGGAGAGGTTCCGCGCAACTGCTTCGGCTATGAACACACCACGGCCAGGACCTAGTCGATCGTCAAGGACCTCCGAAAACATTGAATGAACTGGTTGAACGCAGTTTACGTGAAAATGCACGACTTTCGATACAGAAAAGGGCAGCTTCACTGGGACTTCCAAGAGCAATTGTGCATGAAATTTTGAAAAAAGATATGAAGTTTCATCCTTTTAAAATTCAAATAATTCAAGAATTGAAAAAAAATGACTTTGCGTCACGCAAATTTTTTTGTGAAACCATGTTGGAGCGTTTTCGCAATGTGAAGTCCATTTTTTGGAGCGACGGGGCTTATTTTCATTTAAACGGACACGTAAACAAGCAAAATTGCCGTTACTGGGCTCTAAGAACTCGCAATCCTCGACCGAAGCATCAAAATCCATTACATTGCCCAAGGGTAACTGTTTGGTGCGCTTTATCCACGAATGGGATAATCGGACCAATTTTTTTTGAAAATGCACGGGGCCAAGCTACGAATGTCAATGGTGAGAATTATCGGCTCATGATTTCGAATTTCTTTTTGCCGAACCTGCGAGCTCATTCATCATTCTCATCACACACGTGGTTTCAACAGGATGGTGCGACCGCACACACGGCCAGAGTTTCGATGGATTTGTTGCGAGAAAATCTCCCTCAAAAACTGATTAGTCGCTTTGGGGACATCCCGTGGCCACCGAGGTCACCCGACCTAACTCCAATGGATTTTTTTTTGTGGGGCTACCTCAAAGAGAGAGTTTACGCCAACAATCCGCGAACTGTTGTGGACTTAAAAGAAAATATTCGGCGAGAAATCAGCGCAATTGAACCAAGTTTACTGCAGCGTGTGGCACGGAATACGAGGCTCCGTTTCGAACAGTGTGTGCAACAGGATGGAAGACATTTGGATGACATTATCTTTAAAAAATGAAATCCGCATTTGTACTCTATCTTTTAATACTTTTAGTAAAATTATATGACAAACATATTATTTTTTATTTAAATTTGAAAACATAAATCTGCCACCAGACACCCTGTACAAGATTTTAGCACCTGGAATGCAACGTTCTGTTTAACTGTTGGTTTTTTTTTTTTTATATTATCACGCCTTTTTCCCAGCAGGGTTAAGCAGAGATGAATAAACACCCACTTTTCGCCAGATGTTGTCAGATTAGGTCCTAACAGGGGGCGAGCCTGTTGCCACTTTACTGGGGCCACCACACACACACACACAAAGATGATTTCTGTGTGCGGGTTTCCTCACGATGTTTTCCTTCACCGTTTGTATCTCGCTATTGTAACTAAAGTTCACAAATGTACTTAACTTAAATATTAAGTCATCGCTACATGCCGAGATTAGAACCCACGACCTTCGGAATGAAAGCCGCACGCTCTAACCATTAGGCCAGCAGTAACCCTTTAACTGTTTTTTTTTTTTTTATTATTATTAACGTGTGTAACAAAATGCTAACGGAAATGCACACCCTGTCGCCAAATTGTACCGGCGTCGGTGGTAGTGTCGGGCTCCAACCGACTAAAAAGCTTCACACGGTATTCCACTCTCATCCACGTGCTCGTGGGGTCGCGGGTTAAAGTATTTCAGTTCCTCCGCGAACCCCCCCCCCCCCCCCATCGGCGCCCGAATGACTGGGCCCACCTCGGGGAGGGGTGTGAAGCACCCCAATCGGCCAAGGTGGGACTATGTGTCCACCGGGTGGCCACACTCGTCGCACGCCTCGTCCGTCCTACTTGTACAGTTCCGCCGGTGCAGGTAGCTCCCGAAGCAACCGTGCCCCGTGAGTACCTGCACCAGGCAGAAACTGAGGACTCCGAAGTCCCGGTCCAGCCAGGCACCGATGACCGGCCGGACAGCCTCAACGGTGAGGCGACCGTACGACGGTTCAAGGAGTCGCCGCTCCCATCTCCGAAGCACCTCTCGACGCGACTTTCGGCGCCACCTCTCCACCTCGTCCGCCGACGGAAGCGAACCCTGCCGCTCGAGGGCCCTTTTCCGCCGCCAGTAGAGGAGCGCCAGCGACTCCGCTTCAAGTTCCCACGGCGGCGTCCCGGCGAGTACGCACGCGGCCTCGTAGGAGATGGTACGGTAACATCGTACGACCCATATAGCCATGACGCGCTACGGTGAGCGCAGCAGCGTCACGCCACGGGTCGAGAGGTGTTGCGCCCATATGGGCGCACCGTATAGCGCCATAGAGCGCACCACGCCCGTGTAGAGTCGCCGACATCCGACGCTCGGGCCGCTCAGATTGGGCAGGAAGCGGCTCAGGGACCCGGCTGCTCGAGTGAGCTTGGGGCCCAGCTGCCGAAAGTGCTCGTCGAACCTCCATCGGCCGTCGAGGACAAGTCCTAAGTACTTCATCGAAGTACTTACGGCGATGAAAGTCCCGCCGACTATCAGCTCCGCTCCCAGCGGAGGCGCATTCCGGGCGCCGTGGAAGCACAAGGCCTCGCACTTGTCCTTGAGCTTACTCACCTCGTCCAACAACACGATCGGCCGATACGGCGACGGTGAGTCGGCCGGTTTTCCCGCCTTCCACAGGCGTGGAAACCGACCCTGCCTCAGCAACGCTGTGAACAGCGTCCGCGTCCAGGGCTCTAGGGGACCCATTACTAGAGCCCACACGCGGCCGGGTATACCATCGGGCCCAGGAGCGGTGTCCTTGACACGCATCCTTTGGACGGCAGCCGACAGTTCCCCTACGCTGACACCCGGTACGTCGTCCGGGTCGAAGGAGTCTTCCCCCCTCCCCCCGCGCCGCGGGACCGTGTCGCTGTCGGTGGCGACCCTTGGACATACAAATGATCCGACAGAGTCTCCACGCCTTCGAGCACCTCCCAATCCCCGATACGGCGGGCCACGGCGACCCCAGCGAACGTTACGTCCACTATGGAGCCGCCGTTTTTCCGCACGCACGTATTCGCCGTCCGCCGATTGAGCACGACCAAACCCGCTCCGATCGCGAACTCCTCGAGCGCCGCACCGCGCGCGCTCGTCCGCGGGCATCCCCACGCCTCCGACTTGGCGTTGAGGTCTCCAGCGAGGAGAATGCGACCCGACCCTAGCCGGCCGATGAGAGCACCGATCTCGTCGAGAAGCCGCTCGAACTCCGCCAAGCAGCGATTCAGCGAGAAATATGCTCCCACGACCAGCACGTCCCTCACCCGCCCGGCGACGTAACCCCGACCGCGCTCCACCAACTCTAGGTCGGGGGAGCCGTTCGAGGTCACCGTGCTTATGGCCACCGATGCGTCCACGGCTCCCGCCCAGCCCTCCTACGGTGGGACGTAGTACGGCTCGGTGACCACCACCACGTTTATCGACCGCTCCGCCATGCTCTGGAACAGAAGGTCCTGAGCTCTGGCGCAGTGGTTGATGTTCGCCTGGAGGAAGTTCAGGTCCATCGTCACTCGACGGACATCTGAACCTCCCCCCGCGCGGCTTCCTCGCTCGCGCCAAGCGCCTGCGGTCGAGTGACCCTCGGGCCCCTACCACCGCGCTTGCCGCCCTTCGTCGCCCCATCGACGACGCGCGCTCTGTCGCAGGCGCCACCGCCGGACCTATGGTCGGCCTGCTTACCGGCCGCGCTGCATCGGTTGCAGTGGGGCTTGGCGGAGCAGGTGGCCGCCCAGTGGCCGCTCTTTCCGCAGCGAGAGCACTCATCGCTGCGGTCCGAGTCGGACTTACACTGCACCCGCACCTGCCCCTTTTCGAGGCACCGGAAGCAGCGTTGCGGTCTGCTCGCGAGCAGTATGACCTGCGCAGACACCCAGCCAACCAGGAGTCTGCCGCCGTCCATCACCCGCCGAGCCGCAAGCACAGGGCAGCGTAGCCACGCCGTCCCGAGTCCGGAGGCGCCGAACGAGACGCTGCCCGACCGAAACTGGTCGGCCGGACAGCCCCCCACTCGCGCCACCGCGGCGACTACGTCGGCGCTGGTGACCGAGTCATCCAGTCCGGAGACCTTCAGCTCGGTGCACTTCACCGGCCTCGAGATCCGCGCGACCTCCTCGCCGAGAGACTCGCGGAGCCACTTGACGAGGGTATCGGCTTTCTCGCCCTTTTCAAGACCGGGCACTTGGAATATTCGTGCTCCGGTCGCCGCCGCCTTCTGCGGCCTCTCTTTCCCTTTCCCCTTAACCACGGGGGCTTTGGGGGCGGGGTTCGCGGAGGCCGCGGCCGCTTTCGGCGCTAGGTCGGCATTCTTAGCGGCATATGCCGCCTGCCTCGCCGCAGCTAGCGGTGGCCGGACAGGCTTCTCCCGGAGAAGCCTGTCCTCCAATGATGCCAGGCGGGCCGACACCATCGTCCCCACCTGCACTATTACGGTGCGGCAGGTCTCCTCTACCGGCGTAGTCGCCGGTACGCCGCACGTTGCGCGAGCTTATCACCACCGTGTACCCTTTAACTGTTGGAATTCTTAGAATTTATTATATTGCAACCGTAGCTTATTAACGAATTAAATAAAGTTTCCTACCAGAGATTGAAGTTTTTTTGAACAATATTCACTGATAGGCAGTCACAGAAGCTCTGCACTGATCATGCAGTCAAATGTTTATACATCGTCAAAGGTTAAGAGTACGGTGGCACAGACGATAACACGTAATGATGATACCGTGACGACCTACGTCGATAATATAATTTTATATATAAGCGTAATAAGTTCTTTACAAATTTACAAAATAAAAAACTTTAAACACCTTTTAATTTTTTAACATTCAAAGATAATATAAATCACTGCAATTCAATTACTCAACGATTTTTTTTTATTGACCTAAATTGGACTATTCTAACTGAAAATTTATTTCTAATTGAAATTTTTTTTCTAATTAAAAATCGTTGACTGCTTGAACAATATTGGTACTTTCTATGAATTGTATAGTTGAAATTGGCTCTATTTAATGTAAAAAAAATTAATCGTATAACATACAAGGCTTTGTGTATTATATATAATATTTAAAAATACATAACATTATCTTGGATGTATAATATGTATTATAAATATTTTTACATTTTCATTCAACATTCGTATTTAAACACAAATATTAGTTCCTATATTTTGTATGAGGAAAACCATAGTTTACAATTATCGATATTGTTCTCAACGTATTTTCCACAGAGTCTACTAAAGATAAGATGGTAATACTGTGCAAAAGAATCTAACTCCGGGCCTACAATTTTGTGTATTTACGACGATATATACACGTTTAGAGATTTATATATTTTATTCAGTTAGTCATTTTAATTCAATACAACGCATAATTTTATTTAAACGCATATTTATGTTTATTAATTTAATATTCCTGTGGCAAAAGAACTGGTTGAGTATACTCAGAAATATTAATGAAGATGTGTCTAAAAAAAATTATATTTTGCTGTTTTCTTACAAGATTTGTTGGTGCTTGTGACAGTGAGTTTTTATTTGCTTGAGTTTATCGAGTTCAAAACATGACTATCGTTGTGCAGTCGCAGTTAAGAAAATTATGTGCAGAGTAATAAACTTTGAATTGAATAGAAATATTCTAATAGGTGTTGTTCCTTTATGATCTATGTTAAATGATTTTTTTCATTTATTTCTGAGTTCCAATTGTAATCAGCGACTGTAAGCAGTGACTAAACTATTAAGCAGTTTTGACGTGCTCTGATTTCACGTTAATCAGTGGATTACGAATCCAATGATTTTAGCCGTTGTGCGAACTGTTAAATAAAAATTAGAATTAATCATATTAACCATAAAAATTTATTTTAGTTGGTGATGAGTGTATCATTAACACCTTACAAGCAACCTGCGTTTTAATCGACAAATGTCCGTATGCTATAAGGTAATGACATTATTGATTATTAAAAATCATTACCTGTATATTTCGGTTTAAAGACGTTCATTTCCCATTAAGACATTTGTCGCTGACATATAAATAACAAGTAGGGTAAACATTAAATAAGAAGGTGCGGGTGGACATGAAATTACAAGAGATTGTTGGGTTATGTTGAGAGGCAAGTCCGCTGCATATTTTTGTTAAGGCGGTGGTTCGAGTTCTAAAAGTAGAGTAGTAAATAATATTTTTTTTATATAATAGATTCTATTTTTAATAAAAAAAATATTATTACTAATTTGTAATCGAATAAGTCCATGAATTATTTTGTATATAAGTTTGCATGTGTTATACGCGTATAGTTGCTGCGATGTTTAAGAGTTTTGCTTGTATATTATATTTCAATAACGTAAATTGTGACTTCACACACGCAACATACAATTTTATGCAGTGAGAACACTAAGAGGACAGTTTCTGTTTGATGTATTGAATGTGTGCTTTCAATGTTAAGTAGGTGTCTAATACTAAACCTAAGAATTTTTACTAATTTTATTCTTTGTGAAGTCTTTTCACCGATAATAAGATTTGGGTAATTATATTTTGGATGTCCTTTGATAGGAAAGTACCTTGAAAGATTGCGTAGCCATGCAAGATATCTTCGTCCATTTAATAGCTTTGAGATATCATAATCATTATTGTATAATATTACATTGGGGATGCATTATCCTTCCTGTTCCCACAACCTATATTATCGTAACGTAACTAGTTAGCTACCTATCCAAATTCTTCCTTATGATCATATAATGTTGTCAAATATCTCCCTTCCGCTTTTTTGCTCTTTATTCAATGCTTTATAAAAAGTGTTACAGTGATCGGATTTAGTTCAAATATGCGCCGTTTTGTTCGATAATCTGTTTCCATCTAGACGGCAACTTCATAATACCTCCCTCGTAGAAGCCCCCCTCCTTATTTGCGAAGAACTCGGACAGCCACTTTTCACAAGCCTCTTTTGAGTTCAACTTTACACCACCAAGGGCGTTCACCATGGACAGGAACAGGTGGTAATCACTTGGCGCTATGTCCGGGCTATATGGTGGATGCGATAAAACCTCCCATCCGAGCTCCTGTAGCTTCTGACGAGTCATCAACGAAGTGTGTGGTCTGGCGTTGTCCTGGTGGAACACTACACCCTTCCTGTTGGCCAATTCTGGACGCTTCTGGTCGATCGCCTGCTTCAAGCGGTCCAGTTGTTCGCAGTAGATGGTAGAATTAAGCGTCTGGCCATATGGGAGCAGCTCATAGTGGATGATTCCCTTCCAATCCCACCAAACACACAGCAAAACCTTCCTGGCCGTCGATCCCGGCTTGGCCACTGTTTGGGACGATTCACCGGCCTTCGACCACGACCGTTTTCGCTTGATATTGTCGTATGTGATCCATTTTTGGTCGCCAGTCACCATCCGCTTCAAAAATGGGTCGAGTTCGTTCCGTTTCAGCAGCATATCGCAGGCGTTGATTCGGTCCAGAAGGTTTTTTTGCGTCAAATCATGCGGCACCCAAACATCAAGCTTTTTTTTGTATCCAGCCTTCTGCGGATGGTTTAAAATGGTTTGGTGACTAACTCCCATCTCCTGGGCGATGTCACGAGATGCCACATGCCGGTCTAACTCGATGTAGTCAAGGATTTGATCGGTATTTGTCGTCACAGGTCTTCCGCCGGCTGGCTTATCCATGGTGTCGTTTTCACCGGCTCTGAATCGTCGAAACCATTTCTCCGCGGTTCGAAGTGATAGAGTACCATCCCCCAAAACACCATTAATCTCACGGAACGTTTCTCTAGCGGATTTGCCTTTAACGAAGGAAAACTTTAAAATAGCGCGAATTTCGGCGTTAGTGAACTTCATGTTTACACGTCTATAACTGTTGAACGCAATATCCAAACTAATTATGCATGCGTCGTTTTGTAGGTTATGTCAAGACCTTTCAAATTATGTATAGTATTGCCAGATACGAGCTCTGTAGCGCTTTGTACATAGCCGCGAAATTCAAAAGACAAAAAGGCGGAAGGGAGATATTTGACAACCTATTATATCAATAATCACCACATAGTATAAAACAAAGTCGCTTCCGCTGCCTGTCTGTCTCTATGTATGGTTAGATCTTTAAAATTACGCAACGGATTTTGATGGATTTTTTTTATAGATAGAGTGATTCAACAGGAAGGTTTATAATATATAATAATATAGTAGAGAAATACTGGTAATTTTGGAGGTTTCTAATGTGATGTCGTAAATAAACACATTTTTTTGCGCTTACATTATGAACGATAGCTGAACCCTACGAGATATATCAAAATAATGTACTGCAGTATTATACTACTTAAGAAGACCTACAAAAAAGTCCGTGATGTTATGTGTCTATCTCTTAGGGATAATCCACAATAACCATTTTTTATACTTAATTTTTAGTTGCTCCTATACCGCCAGGGCCTATAAATAGTACGGTATAATGAAATAATAATAATCTTCTTTGACATTAAGGAAATTTTAAATTCAGCGAAAAATGTTAATAAAAATCGATATGTATAGGAGATATGAAAAGGTCCAGTGACTCATCACGAGATTTTAGACTAATCTTGAAACTTTTAGACGTAAATACTCAAAATTTGGTAGAAATATTGCTTTTGCCATTAAGAGGTCAGTTAAGAATGGATTTAAAAAAGTCCTTCCCCAAAGGTAGTTGCAGGGGTGTTAGTACGGGACGAGGCCCGACGGATAGCGATTTGTCGCAGGGCGAGAATATTTCTAGAAAGTTTCGCCCATTCGGGTTCTGCCCGCCGTACCGATCGGACGTCCCATGCGTCCGCTGCCAGTGCGCGATACAGTTACGCCCGCTCCGTTCGACTCGCCCGTGCTCGTGCGCGCCACAACGCCGCTCAGGCGGCCACCATTTGCGCTCGCGTGCGCCAGTGTAAGTGCAGTGCAGTGAAGTTTAGATACCAGCACGCGAAAACTCTGCCGGAGCCTGGTTTCGGCACTGTAAGTAGCTTTTTCTTTAATCGCCTCAGAGGCGAGGTTATAGCATAGAGCCTATCGCATTAGGCGACGGCTAGGTCCCCTGCCGAATAGGTACACAACTCCCCCGCCGCACGGCGGGGCGGCTGCTCAACAAAATGGCGTCCGTGCCAATGGACGCCTTACTCGCCCAGTTTGCGTGCAAAGCACGCAAACAATTCCCTGAGGCCTGGGAAGAATTCACCAAGTCAGCCTCTACCCTACCCACGCGTTCCGTGAACTTTGAAGAGGGCTTCACCCTCTGCGTCAAGAAGCGCAAACGCGCTTCTAAGCGGCCCTCCGAGTCAAACTCGGACCGCTCCTCGCCGACCAGCACGCCGGCAAAAAAGGCTGCGCCTCTTGCGCACCCCCCAGCACTTCGGCCCCGCCCGAAAAACGCGGCCCGAAGCCGCCTCCCCTGATTGTCCTCCAGGACAAGACAAAATGGAACGATGTTTCCAAGTGGTTCGCGGACCATAAAATTGCATGCCCCAAAGCGCAGAACACCGCTCAGGGCATCAGGATCAACCTCCAAACGGTTGACGACTTCCGGGCTGCCACCAGGCACCTGCGGAACGCCAGACTCATATCATATATCGTATCATCCGCCACGACAGGCTGACCGCCCCAGGAGGCGGCACACTCATCTACTTCAAGCGGGCCCTGCATTGCATACCGCTGGTTAGCCCAACCCTCGCCAAAATAGAAGTCTCGGCGTGTAAAATCTCCCTCACCGGTCATCAACCGATCGTCCTAGCATCCGTCTATCTGTCCCTGACAAAAGAAATGCGGGAAACAAACATAAGAACTCTTATCGACCTAGGCCCGGCTGTTATCCTCGCCGGCGATCTAAACAGCAGGCATAGCACCTGGGACCCGATCATGTCAAACCGAAATGGTATAATCCTCTCCAAGCTCGCGGATAAGCTCAAGTTTAACATTGTAGCTCCGCAAACCCCGACGAGATACCCTACCGTCGCGTTTCACAACCCATCCACACTAGACATTGCGTTGTTCAATAACGTAACCGTCCCACTGCATTCGATCCAGACCATAGACGATCTCAGATCCGACCACCGCCCGGTTCTTATGAAGCTGGGCCGGCCCGCTGATGAGGTCCCTCTGACCAAAACCATCGTCAACTGGCACAGCCTCGAGGTCAAACTCAAGGCCGCGAACCCCCAGCACCTAGACGGAATCCCCGATACGATTGACTCGTTAACGAATCACATCGCCACAGCCGTCGAGGAATCGTCGAGAACGGTGCCCGAGTCGGACTACCTGCTCGGGTCCTTCCCGGCGGACATTCGTCGGCTGATAAGAGCGAAAAACGCCACAATGAGACTCTATTCACGGTACAGATCCGAGGAGCTAAAAGAGCGCATATCCGAACTCAGATCCGACAGATGGGACAATCTGCTTTGCGACTTGGAGCCTTCGAGCGCCAATTTTTGGCGTCTGGTCCGCAGTCTCAAAGCGGAGAACATGGCCCGCATGCCTCCCCTCGTAATAAGCGATGGTTCCTCCCTTGCGTTGGAGGATGCCGAAAAAGCAGATTGTCTCGCCAACAGTCTAGAGAGCCAATGCACTCCCTCTACCGCACCAGTGGACCCCGATCACCTCAAGTTGGTCGAGGACGAGGTGCGCCGCAGGGCAGCCCTCCCACGAGAAGGTCCCCCTCTAAAACCGGTTTCGGATCCGACAACATCTCCAACAGAGTTGTGAAAAGTCTCCCGCCCCCGATCGTCTGTCTGCTAGTGGCCATATTCAACGCCCTGCTAGCCGACTGCTCCTTCCCAGATGCCTGGAAAGAGGCGTCTGGGAAGTAGTGATAGTTTTTCCGTAGCCCGGAAAGCCGAGGAACCTACCCAACAGCTACCGTCCGATCAGCCTATTGAACACCTTGGGCAAACTTTACGAGCGCATCATTCTAGAGCGTCTGCGCCATTTCACCGCAGAGAACAACCTCCTCCCCGACGAACAGTTCGGATTCAGGAGCAACCACTCTTGCGTCCATCAAGTGCACCGACTGACCGAGCACATTCTGGTCGGTCTCGAGCACAAACGACTGATCGACACCTGCGCCGTCCTATTCGACGTCGCCAAGGCGTTCGACAAAGTCTGGCACGAAGGCTTGATATATTATACAAGCTTTACACTCACAAAGTGCCAGACCGTCTAGTCACCGTCATTCGAGACTACCTCTCGAATCGCTCCTTCCGCTTTCGCGTCGAGTACGCTTTCTCCTTGCCCCGGCCGACTAAAGCCAGCGTCCCTCAAGGCTCTTGCCTCTCCCCGCTACTCTTCTCGCTCTACACGAGCGACATACCGAGAGACCCCTTAGTCAAGATGGCCCTTTTCGCGGACGACACCGCTCTTTATCACTCCGGCAGAACTCCGGGTATTATAACTAAGCGCCTACAGAACGCGACCACCCGCCTAGGCGAGTGGTTCCGGACGTAGCGAATCGATGTAAACCCGGAGAAAAGTGAAGCCATTCACTTCACCCACCGTAGGTCATCAACCCTTCTCAAGAAAGCGAAAAAACGCGGCCATGAACTCGGCCAGCTCTCCCTCTTCGACCAGCCGATCCCATGGAGAAGCTCGGTCAAATACCTCGGCGTCACACTCGACACCAGACTCAATTTCGTCGCCCACATCCGCGAGGCGAGAAAGAAAGCGGCCCAAGTACTGGGCAAGCTATACCCCTTGCTGTGTAAGAAGAGCAAGCTCTCTCTCAAACACAAGCTTCACCTTTACAAGGTATGCGTAAGACCTATAATGTCTTACGCAAGCGTTGTCTTCGCCCATTCGTCCGAAGACCGTCTCAAACCTCTGCAGACTCTCCAGAACCGTTTCACCCGCACCGCGACTGGTGCCGAATGGTACTAGCGCAATGTGGACATCCACAGCGATCTTAAACTCCCAACGATCAAGGAGCACTTCAGAGAGTGCTCCTTGATAACCTACTTCGCCAAGGCGGCAACTCATCCCAACCCTCTGGTGGCCAGCGCGGCCAACTACGCGCTACCTCCGAATCCCAGGACGAAAAAGCGCAGACCGCGGCACGCGCTTATTCCGACATCCCAAGGAGTCCCGCAAACCACACACATACCCTCAGTCACCGACAGCACCGACGTCACCACCACACACTTCGGACACTACCAACACGCTCCGAATATCAGCATCACGCCGGGCTCGCTTCAGAACGCGGCGCCGCAGCTACTCACACACCGCGTACACTAAGTACACCCGCGACCGTGGGCGGTCCTCGCCGCCCAGAGATTCCGATACAGGCGAAGGTAGTCGGGGAACGGGCCCGCGCCCGGCCTCGACGACCGAGTAGAATCGCCAGATAAAGCACAACAAGAACCAGACACACAGAATCATCCGCCAGATAGCTACATCCCGCGTAGCACTTTTTAGTTTCTAAAACCTCAGGTCGTGGATCCGGGTCCACGAGCCCAGTGTCAGATGAGCTGTAAGAGCCGCTGTGGCTTGCAGCTCGATCTACATCAAGAATAAGTTGAAGAAAGTTTCGAATCTAAATTTCAGATCTAATTCCATATTGCTGTCAGCAAAGCGGGCAGGGAACAGCTTTTTTTTAAATTGTCACGCCTTTTTCCCAGTAGGGGTAGGCAGATGTGAATAAACACCCACATTTCGCCAGATTAGGTCCCATGTAACAGGGGGCGAGCCTATTGCCACTTTATTGGGGCCACCACACACACACACACAAAGATGTTTTCCTTCACCGTTTGTATCTCGCTGATGTAACTAAAGTTCACAAATGTACATAACTTGGTACATGCCGAGATTCGAACCCGCGACCTTCAGAATGAAAGCCGCACGCTCTAACCATTAGGCCAGCGAGCTACCAGGGAACTGCTAGTTATAAATATTGTAGAAATCTTTACATTTTTATTAATTGGCGATAAAATAATTCCTTAGGTTGATTTCTTTAAACAAAGTATAACACTTTTTCTTTGTTTCAGTGCCATTCGAGTTAGAAATTTTCATACTCTGCCCAGATGCGGCTTTCAAGGTTTTTCAGAAATTGTTTGCTGTCCATCTCCGACAGGTATAAAATACATTATCATATTCATGTAAGAATTTAATTTTATTCAGATTTATACCAACATACAGTCCCTACCGTCTTTTCATATTACATAGGTCATATATTTAATAATCCTGTTTTTTTTAATTATTAAACTGCACTCTGATTAACATATGATTGTTCCACGTAGTGTTAAGTGCCATTAAGAAAGTAAATAGTGACACCTGCTTACCCTCCTACATCTTTTTGGCATGTTATTAAAATAAATATTTTTTTTAATTATATTGTTCTTTACCACAAACGTACGTAACGTTCACAGACATAAAAGGAAGAAGAACTAATATGTCAATAAAAAAGCGAAGCAAAATTTTCCCTTTTGTATAATATATTACGCATACATGCAATCCGATGGTCCAGATTCAGGGACTTTAATTAATAACAAAATCTTAATTCTCTTCTGGCAACAGTGACCTCCCACCAAAAGTCAATACGCCTAAAACGCTGAAAATATTAATTAATTTATAACTGTGTCTCTTTTTCAGTCGACATTAAAACTCTGAGACCTGCTGATCGTGGTTAGTATTTTTTTGTAATCGGACAAACTTAATAAACATGCAACTTGGTACTGCGATGCCGAAGGCCTCTTTTCGATGATACTGTATGCCGGTGTTTTGCCAAACTCTTATCGTTAAAACCCAGAAGTTTTATGACCCATAACCAGAACTAACGAAACATGTCAGCGCACTGTCAAAGTTCAAATAGCGTTTTATCGCACCGAGACATATTTTAAGGTGGAACCGGAGCTCATTGGAACATGTTTTTTATACTTATAATCGGTGTAAAGCAACCCGTAAGCCTTCCGCTGAGGCCTTCATTCCAGGAATCGAAAGAAAACATGTTGATCTCAGATTATGGATTGAGATGCCAGAGGTTTTATTTCCTTTTCCTTTTTCACAACCTACTTTTGCAACATGAAATAGTCTCGGAAAATGTCGTCAGCCACTCGTTTTATAGCCTTAATAAAGGCCGGAAGAGAGCGGTCGTTCTCCAATACAACGGCGAGGTATTGATGATGTAAAATATTGAGACGGACGTAAAGAGGCGCAACACTGGACCGTTATAGCATTTTAAGAACTAAGTTTACTTGTTAAAAAATACATCTACATAATATTTGGACATATCTATTTGTAGATTACCATTATACAACATAACATTACTATTATTATACATTTCTTAATCGCAGCGCATGAAAATATAACAGTGCCATTTTCATTAATTTCAGCTTGTCAATATTTAATTGACAATGTCGTCGCACCAAGAATTAATTATATTTTGGGTGGTGAAGTTGCCGAAGAAGGAGAATTTCCACACATGGTAATAGTTACAAGAGGTTCTAACTACACCTTTACTAGTATAAAAGGGCTGAGTGCTTCAATATTTTTCTAAACCAGTGCAATTTAGGTTAGACTATATCTTCGCCTACCAGCAGATAGGATTGTGATCAAACACCAGTTTACACAACAGTAAAAAATTGTGTATTCTTGGTATTTACAAGTAAATAGCTTGTAATTAGTTCTCCTACATCGAATAAGCGTACTCAAATGTACTTGTATATCATTACGTAAAAGTAGATACCTATAAAAGTATATCATTACGTACGTAAAATAGATAAACAATTAATACACAAACTCTTAGTCCACTTTCGTCAGGAAAGTATCTAAAAACATTGGTCTTCACTTTCAGGTTGCACTCGGATACAAAAAGTCATATAACTACGTTTTTCTATGTGGGGGTTCGTTGATTTCACAGATATTTGTTTTAACTGCAGTTCATTGTGTTAATTCATTAGACGGGTAAGGTTAAATTACATTTTGATATATCAATTCCTATGAAGTCTAAGTAACGAAACAAAATTTTAAATGCTAAATTGCAAAAAAAAAAAAGCAGCCTGCATGCCTGCATGCTGCTTCATTCACGAATTATGCTATCAGTTTTTTCAAATGTAGTCATCATCATCATCAGCCGATAGACGTCCACAGCTGGACATAGGTCTTTCAAAAAGATCTCCACTATGTTGTTATAATTCATGTAAATATAATATAGATTAATTAATTAAGAACTTGTTTACTAGTGGTAGGTTGCCGAATACCGCCTATGTAGGGGCTACCGCACCTTCTATTTCTGCCGTTAAATAGTAGTGTGCAAACATTACTGTGATGCGGAATGAAGAAAGTTATAGTTAGTGAAATTACTAGGGTAATGACACTTAACATCATTTATCTCAAGGCAACAAGCGCACTACTACCGACGCCGGCCTAATTTGGCGACAGGGTGTGCGTTCCGTTAGCATTTTGTTACACACGTTAATAAAAAAAAAAAAGGCAACAAGCGCAATGTGGCAATACGCACCGTCGGGGCGCACTCCAACCTAATATAATTTTTTTTTTTTTTTTACGCGAGTTATATAAAATGTTTTTGTGCTTTGTATGAATATTATACTTTAAACGTTAGTGATGTTTATTTCTAGCATACAGCCGAGCCTCGTGCGTGTGGGAGTTCTGAACATAACAGGCTCGAGGTGGAATAACGATACAGATTATAAGATCGACCACATTTACGCGCATCCAAATTACACCAGGCCACAAAAATACCACGATTTAGCTCTCCTAAGGTATTTACTTATTAATATTCTCTCACACCACACAAAGCATAAAACGACGGCTTCAACAGCGACGGTATTCTACCCTAACGTAGCAATCAGACCGTAATGCATGTATTGACTTCCTATCCCTTATACGGAAGACTGAGGTTCGAATGTGAAGTGTAGCTTAAAAAACAGCTCACCAAGGAAGATTTTTCTTCTCTGAAGAGTGAAGACGAAAGATGCCAAATATTTTTGAAATACAGTAAAGCACTCATAGACGACGTTATAAAAAGAAATAAGTAAAAAATAGCAAAAATAAAAAGACAAATGTTTGAAATGGAAATAGTAAAAACAAAAATAGGAAGTAAATCAATTTGTAAATAGAATAAATAAAAGCTAAAAACTATAAAGAAGAATAAAATGTTAAATAAAGTTATAAGAAGGAGAAGAAGAAAGAAAAACTCTGACAAGAGATGATTGTTTCAGCATAATCGACGAGGCGACTGTCTCCACGTACGAGAGGTATGAAAAAATGAAATGAAATGCAGTATGAACGAGCACAGAATTGTGGAAAATAAGTAGAGGATGATAGATAAGACAGAATGAAAGAAGAGTATGAAGGATAAAGTAAAATGTATAGAAATATGTAATAATAACGATGGTAAATACATAGGCCCTTACCCAAAATACGCAGGGGAACAAATAAAAAAAAGAAAGAAATATAAGCAAAATGATAAAGTGTGCGCTCATAGTTCTAAGGAAGCTGCTTATGTGGTCAGAAAGCTACAACGTGGTCTTCATCATGCGTCAGTGATGGTTTGGTTAGGTGTGTCTTATCAAGGAGTCACAAAACTACATTTTTGTGAGTAAGGAGTGAAAACTTCAGCCAGTGTATCAAGATAGTCTTGAATCATATTGTGAAATCTCTCAGCAATATACTTTATAAAAATATACCGTGGACTTGCCAACAGGACTCTGTGCCTGATCACAAGCCACGAACTATCCAAGCCTGGCTTGCAACTAACGTTCCAGATTTTATAAGAGCTGAAGACTGACCCTCATCCAGCTCAGATCTCAACCCTTTAGACTTTTTGTTATGCCGCTTAGGTAGCAAACAGGCTTGCGGCCCGCCTAGTATTGAGTGGTAACCGCAGCTTATGACCGCCAGTAACACTAGAGGTTTCTCACCGGGCGTGTTGCTGAACCTCGACAAGTAATTCCTATCACAATTTGAGTGTTCTTGGGAGAAAACATCATTGGAACCGGACCATACGTGACCATTGCAGTTGCGGCTACCGATGGCGAGCAGTGAGATGATGAAATGTGGCCGTGGGCATTATGTCAAACAGTTCATTAGACTACATCCTGTTAGAGAGGTGGTAAAACACATATACGATTTTAAGAGTTTTTGTACTAAACTAACTATTGGATCTATATTATCTGAATAAAGAATTATATTATTATCATTATAATAGTTTGGCAAATATCTCCCTTCCGCCTTTTTGTCTTTTGAATTTCGCGGCTATGTACAAAGCGCTACAGAGCTCGTATCTGGCAATACTATACATAATTTGAAAGGTCTTGACATAACCTACAAAACGACGCTATGCATAATTAGTTTGGATTTTGCGTTCAACAGTTATAGACGTGTAAACATATAGTTCACTAACGCCGAAATTCGCGCTATTTTAAAGTTTTCCTTCGTTAAAGGCAAATCCGCTAGAGAAACGTTCCGTGAGATTAATGGTGTTTTGGGGGATGGTACTCTATCACTTCGAACCGCGGAGGAATGGTTTCGACGATTCAGAGCCGGTGAAAACGACACCATGGATAAGCCAGCCGGCGGAAGACCTGTGACGACAAATACCGATCAAATCATGGACTACATCGAGTTAGACCGGCATGTGGCATCTCGTGACATCGCCCAGGAGATGGGAGTTAGTCACCAAACCATTTTAAACCATCCGCAGAAGGCTGGATACAAAAAAAAGCTTGATGTTTGAGTGCCGCATGATTTGACGCAAAAAAACCTTCTGGACCGAATCAACGCCTGCGATATGCTGCTGAAACGGAACGAACTCGACCTATTCTTGAAGCGGATGGTGACTGGCGACGAAAAATGGATCACATACGACAATATCAAGCGAAAACGGTCGTGGTCGAAGGCCGGTGAATCATCCCAAACAGTGGCCAAGCCGGGATTGACGGCCAGGAAGGTTTTGCTGTGTGTTTGGTGGGATTGGAAGGGAATCATCCACTATGAGCTGCTCCCATATGGCCAGACGCTTAATTCTACCATCTACTGCGAACAACTGGACCGCTTGAAGCAGGCGATCGACCAGAAGCGTCCAGAATTGGC
This sequence comes from Troides aeacus, assembly GCA_033220335.2. Classification (NCBI taxonomy): domain Eukaryota; kingdom Metazoa; phylum Arthropoda; class Insecta; order Lepidoptera; family Papilionidae; genus Troides; species Troides aeacus. The sequence continues at coordinate 6,742,706 of CM067270.1, forward strand.
CAACAGGAAGGGTGTAGTGTTCGACCAGGACAACGCCAGACCACACACTTCGTTGATGACTCGTCAGAAGCTACGGGAGCTCGGATGGGAGGTTTTATCGCATCCACCATATAGCCCGGACATAGCGCCAAGTGATTACCATCTGTTCCTGTCCATGGTGAACGCCCTTGGTGGTGTAAAGTTGAACTCAAAAGAGGCTTGTGAAAAGTGGCTGTCCGAGTTCTTCGCAAATAAGGAGGGGGGCTTCTACGAGGGAGGTATTATGAAGTTGCCGTCTAGATGGAAACAGATTATCGAACAAAACGGCGCATATTTGAACTAAATCCGATCACTGTAACACTTTTTATAAAGCATTGAATAAAGAGCAAAAAAGCGGAAGGGAGATATTTGCCAAACTTATATTAAATCTCTGCTAAAACCAAGAGGTTCAATACCGCCCGTTAGCAAAAATAGATTATTATGACAACTCTGTTTTGCACCGAGTCTAAAGGCCCCAGCTGACATCTAGGAGACTCCGCCCAAAGATGAGAGCAATACTCCATGTGAGGTCGGACTAGCGCTTGATATATATATAACCTTTGCCCCGCAGTGAAGTACTGCTTCGCCCTGTTAATTACATCGAGCTTTTTATATACCAGCTTTACTATGCCTTCCAAGTGCCCTCGGTACTGGACGTCACTGGAGATTTCGACGCCTAAAATCCCAATGCTTCTTGTGATGATAGATGTATTCTGGAACTGAGTAGCCATAATAAATGGAGTTTTCTTAGCGATGAACGCGCCAACTTGTGTCTTGGATGGATTAAAATGAACTAAATTAAGGCTACCCCCTTCCGACACACGGACAATTGTTACCTCAATTTCTGACACAAGTTTCTTTCGACTTTCCTCTACAGTAGACTAAGGGACGTTCTTACGGCCCTTGTAGCAGGTCGTCAATCGACAGCATGTCATTTATATGACGAAAAAACAGCGTCGGCGGCAGCACAGAACCTTGGGGTATACCTGTATTTATGTCCGTGCTTCTGCACGACAGGAAGCTAGATATTCACTGACACAGTCAAAGAAGACCGCGGTGCCAGACCCGATCGAATGCCTTTGCTATGTCCAAACTGACCGCCAGAGCCTCTTCTCGACTCTCGAAGTCTAGAGAGATCAGTGGAGCGACCATTGCGAACCGTGCTGTCGGTCGCCTAATAAATTGTTTTCTTCAAGGTAGTTGAGGAGCTGTTTGTTGATTACACGTTCTAGCACCTTAGAGAGGAAGGAAGTGATAGCAATTGACTTCAAATTATGGCCAGTTTTAAAGGACATTGTCTGCTCTAAACGACACAGCGGCATTGAGTCTCTTACAAAATATTAGCAAGCAAATAGCAAGCACGCGAAATTTCTCTTAGAACATTGCGTAAATCAATAGATTCGTGGTCATACAAACCAAAGGCCTGTATAAAAGCCAAACGTGGCCATTTCGAATAGAATATTTTTTTGTTTTATCTTTTGCCGAGAATAATAAATAAATGTATAGGTATACTTTTTGATAATATTAAATGTATTTTGATTTGTAACAGATCTTATGGCCGCACTAGGTATATATATGTGACTATGTATATATCATAGCCAAATAGCCAAGAATATTGGTCATTAAAAATTTGTTATCACTAAACTATTGTCCACATCTAGGTTAGCGAAGCCCGTGACCTACCGAACCAATGTGTTCCCCGCTTGCTTGTATACAAAAAGGACTGACCCAATAATACCGCTTACTGTGACCGGGTGGGGAAAAACAGACGTTAGTAGTAAGTTTTTTAAGTCAAGTAAAGTATATTTAAGTTTATTATGTAGCTTTTGTTTATTCTTATACTACAAAAATATACTCTCTTGTACATCATTAATATTATTGAAATTCAGAATCTGCTACAAGTAATGTGTTACTTAAGGCTGTACTGAGAATAGTCCCACGTGAAACTTGTAATCTTAAATATAAAAAATCGAGAGGACTACGCAATGGCATCGTTGATAGTCAAATGTGCGCAGGAGATCCAACGGGCGTAATGGACACTTGTCAGGTAAATAATTTAGATATTTGTATTAAACAGCAGAGAACTTTTTTTGGTGTCGAGGAAAATCTTCCAAAGATAATCTGCTTTTGAGCGAAAGTCAGGGTTCAGTGCGATTTCTACCCACCAAAACCCCCTCATTGGACACCTTCAGCGCGTTAGGAGAAATTTCTAATCAAATATTATATTTTTGCAAAAAGGCAAATTATTGTTAATAAAAATTCATAGGCCATTCTTGTATCAAATTGAGATATCTTGGATATTTTAGTCACAAACACGTATATCTGAAAGATTATGACTTTTCTAATGTTTAAAATCCCTTGTTTTTAGTAATTATAAAATAAGTAGCGCTATTACAGCAATTTTTAAAATACATCTTAGGTTATCTTTTTTCTGTAAAGATTAGTATACTTAGTAGTTTCAATAAATTCATTTGACACTGAAAAATAAAATATATTTTATTTTTCAATGGTTACTTTCCCATCCTAAGTCAAGGTGATATATTTAGAAATTTTGGATTCAATGGTTGTGAACTTTCCAGTTACATTGGAACTCATTTCCATACAAATACATTCATCTTCATTGAACATGAAATAAAATTCCTAGTTATTTGCTAACTTTCTAGAGCAGAGTTCCCCAAACTTTTTTGTGTCGTAGACCCCTTGCCATGTTTTTCCGTGTTGGATAGACCCCCTACTTACCTGATTGCTAAAACTTTCAAAAATAAACTATTGAGTACTCGTGTAATTTTGCATGATTGAATATTAAACTACTAATAACTAAAGTCATGATTGGCGTAATTTATCTATCTTTACTAACTACGAGTACAAAACTTAAAATGTAATAACAAATAATGTACTTACTTTTCTCCAGCACTCTCAAACAAAATAACACTGACTCACTATAATTTGTGTGATATACTATCTGTTTATATTTTTTAAAATATTTTCTTAGCACTTTCGTTTTTATGATTCAGGAAATGAATTAACGTATTTGTTCCACATACGTATTTATAGAGTGACGAATTGAACAAATCAGTGCAAAGTGCAAGGTAGCGAAGCTCTGAGACTGCGACTCTCAGCTTTTTACAAGTTCAAAATGTATTGCGACACACACACACAAAGCGAATACCAACATCCTACAACTTACACAATTTTATAAACATATAAAACATTTATTTTACTTCATAGGTACTTTTATAAATAATGTATATGTTTTGATATTATAAGATAGTATGATGTAAGTAAATAGGTACTATCAGTGTAGGTGTTGAGATCCAATATCGTGGACCGCCATTTTCATTTCATGGACCCCCAAATTTTTTTTCGCTGACGTAGACCCCTTGCAGGTTGTCATAGACCCCTAGGGGTCGATATAGACCAATTTGGGAATCACTGTTCTAGAGCATAATTATGAGTCCAAAGGGTTAATTTTACTACACTATAATATTGAGTTTGTGATAATTTAAAAAAAGAAATGTTCTTATTCTGCTTGTTATAATATATTGGGTTTTATATATCTCAGGGTGACTCGGGTGGCCCACTGCAAGGACAAACTAGCTTTGACGGCCATTATCGACTTGTGGGCATAACTTCATTCGGACAAAGATGTGGGTCATTAGTGCCTGGAATTTACACTTATATCTTCATGTATCTTGATTGGATTGAACATATTGTATGGCCATCTCAATAATTAAAAAAAGATATATGAACCAATTAATGTATTTTATTTTACCTTATTTTGCAGTATAGTTGCAACATATTTGAAAAGTAATATTAATGAGGAAATAATTTTATTAAATAATTAATAGTTGATTTCATCTTTGTTACATGGAATAATAGTTAACAAACTATTTTTCTTTATTATGTTCTTTCAAATAACACAACTGCCAACCTATCAGATGTACTGGTATAAAATGAGCGTTTTTTTTGTGAAAATAAAACACTAATTATTAATGAGAAAGTAAAAAACATTTCATTCAAAGTATTGGCCATGGTTTTCTACACATTGTGACCACCTTTCTGGCAATTTGTGGATACCACGCCAATAAAATTGATCGTCTTTTAAAGCAAACCAACCAGACACCCAAGTTTCGACCTCCTCGTAGGAACCAAGGTGCTGCTCAGCCAATTCATGTCCCATCGATGAAAACAAATGGTAGTCAGGAGCCAAGTCTGGTGAATACGGCGGGTGGAGTAGCAGCTCCCAGCCAAGTGTTTTGATTGTATCCTGAACCGGTTTTGCTTTGTGTGCAGGTGCACTGTCATGGAACAAAGTTACCTTGCAGTGTCTTCTGGCCCATTCTGGTCGTTTCTCGATCAATGCGTGGTTCAAATTGATCATTTATTGTTGGTAGCGATCAGTATTAACAGTTTCACCAGGTTTTAGGAGCTCGTGGTACACCACACCTTTCTGATTCCACCAAGCATTGTCTTCTTGCTGAATCGATCTGGTTTTGCACTCGATGTTGATGGTTGTCCCGGATTAACCCATGATTTTTTCCGTTTAGGATTCTTAAAATAAATCCATTTTTCATCGCCAGTAACAATCCGATGCAAAACCGATTTTCTTTTCTGACTTTGAAGCAAAATTTCACAAGTGTTTTTTCGGTTTTCCATCTGTCTTTCATTCAATTCATGTGGCACCCATTTTCCACACTTTTGGATCTTTCCCATAGCTTTTAAACGGTCAGAAATTGTTTGTTGTGCAACATTTAACATTTCTGCCATTTGCTTTTGATTAAAAGTGTCATCTCCATCCAATATCGTTTGCAATTCGGCGTCTTCAAACTTTTTTGGTGGTCTTCCACGTTCTTCATTTCTCATATCAAAATCTTTATTTCTGAACCTTTGAAACCATCTTTTGCATGTTGCTTCTGATAGAGCATGATCACCATATGCCTCGACAAGCATTCGATGCGACTCTGCAGCACTTTTCTTCAAATGAAAACAAAACATTTATGCTTTCCGCGAATCATCACTTTCTGGTACAAAATTCGACATTTTTAACACTATGAAAAAATATGATGTTGTCTGTTCAATGACTTGATGTAGACTAAATATGTTTCACAGATGTCATAGCAAACAAACAAGAAAAAAATAAATGCTCGTTCAAAACAAATGTTCCCTATCGAGACATTTGTATTTTGACGCTCACTTCATACCGGTACACCTAGTATATATCTATAATTGTTCAAGACTTTCTAGGCAATGTTTTATTCTTCAGCACCACATAAATTATTAGTTTTTTATTCCCCTCGGATACATATATAAGTACACAAGAAAGAATCCTTGATAGCATTTCAATTTTATAATAATACTTTCATGACTTGATTAAACTAATTTTATTGTGAAATAGTAGAAGCAAATTTTTATAAAGATAAAAACATTTGTAGTCAGTCGTTTATAGCTACCAATAAACTAATTAGGCGAGAGATAACGTGCTTTTTCAAAACGTTCTTAGTAATTTAAAACATTTTATACAGACTCCACCCAATCCTAAATTATAACAGTTGTTATTACTCGCGTAAAAGACAGTTTGACAATTTGTATATTTACACAAAACAGACAAAAGGATGCTACAACTGTCAATTTTTACAAAATAATAATTGAAACTTCAAACTAACCATAATAATCGTGTTGTAAATGTAAATGTAGTAATAATTAATATAGTACTAAGATCACTTTCTTAAGGCAAAACACAAAGATTCTGGAAGATAAAAATTTCCTACGAATGTAACGATAAAGAACACAATACAAAAAATAAGTTCATTACAGTTAATAAAATATTGCTTGATACCTGACACGTTTGTCAGAATGATATGTAATTGGTACGTGCATCTTTCGTATTTTATCGATATTAATATCGAAATGAGTACATTAAAAAAATATATTTAAGGGACATTGAAAGAAAAAAGAATGAAAATGAAAGATGAATTCGAAGGTATTTAAACATTTTATTATTGAAAGGTACAGCCGAGATCGACTTGCAAAGTCAACTTCAGATTCATCAGTGGAACAGTCCTGTAGATTAATTATTAATTCTTGATCGCATATGCTGTCAAACTGAAGATCACGCTCCTAATCTTTTTGACTCACATTTTTTCTCCTCTCAACCACCTTTCTTCAATCATCGGCCTTTACGTGTATACAAGCTTTAATTCAATTTTACGATTGCCTGTCGTAGGCGCCTTATTTTTTGTACTGAATGGTACGGAGCGTTGTCCATCGTAATAAAATGTGGTTCATTCAAATTATTTAAAAAGATTAGAAACCACTACTTCAATTTTGATATGTGTATATGTGATACTATGTTATTTTAAAATTTTTTAGCGCCAGTAAGCAAATAGGCATAAAACCAGACATAGTCCCCTTGTGAATAAATTTTTACTCTTTTCCTTGGAGCACCTTGATGGTAGCCTCCGCTTTATCGTCTGTCCACGATCTTGAAACAGTGTGGTTTGCATTAATCCATGATTCATCAAGAAAAACCACTTTATTCCAGTCTGTAATGACTTTGACTCTGCGCAAAAAGTCAATTCCAGCCAAATCAATGTCTGTTTACTCCATTAAAATGTTACTTTTATTGCTTTTTTATAATAATGAAATTTTCATACGTTTATTTTATCGATATTTGCTCATCAGTCTATCACACATCCCTACTAGGCACCGAAAAGCCTTTACGAAGTAAGCTAGCAAAATAAAAAGTAAATAATTAAAATATACCTTTGTTTTTACTAGTACCTATTTAATAACATATTCTTTTTTAAAAAAGTGTTCTAGATTTATGTATTTTGTCTTTTAAACGAAGTCTCTAACGTCTCTGGTATCAAGCAATATAAGCCTCACTTAACAATTAAGAGACGTTTTTCATTTTAAATTAGATTTTTTAAGTTACATATAAATATAAACAACGATTTATTATTTACTCATTTACTTCAGATATAGTAATAACATGTAGATTCAACAAAATTAGGGCCGCGATTTTTACTCTGTGATGCAATAACAGTAAAAAAAAAACCTTTTATAACCTATGATTGATATAGAAAAAAAAGTTACTTTTAAAACTCAAAGAAATATAGATAATGTTGCAACCCTATTATCATTGATTGATTTAATCTATATGGAAACTCCCCACACAATTGCACAGTGTTGCATGGTAAAAAATAAGTCTTTACCTTTTTTTTCGGTTAATATATGAAAAAACAGGGTAAAATATTTAGTGACATAGCATTCATTATGTTTTAAAAAAGCCGTTTGTAGCGCTCTTTGTATAGATATTTGTTTAAAACACTACTCTTCCGAGATGATTGATGAATCATCCCTAGAATACATAACTGAAAGGAAGTTTTAAATTTAAATTCAATGAATTTATAATTTTTAATTGAATTGATATTAAATTTAATACAACTTGTAAGTTTTTTTCAAAATGTACTTTATTATTAATAAAAAGAATTTGAGAAAGTTCGATAAACTAAGTTCCTTGTTTATGATATTAAGTTAATTTTTTTTGGAAGAACAACTGTTTCACCTCTAAAATACTAAAAAGAAAATAGTTTAAGGGAAATTATGATTAACTATTGTAACACATACGCACTCAACACGCAGTGCTTTCTATAGACTGAGGAACGTGTATAAATATAGTTCCACAAGGACATGACCATTTATTCAGTGTGCTTTGTTCACTTTGTTGAGTTAACTCGTTTCGTGAAAAATTCAGTTTTGTGACCTCTTGTAAGTATCTTCCTTGATGTAAATAGTTCACTAGAATAACTTTTGGACACTTAATTTAGATTATTTTGACTATTTGTATTCTATTAAATATGTAAATTAATATCTTTGAGAGAATAATTAAATTAGTATTACTTTTTAATATTTCTGTCGTCCGTCAATTTAATGAGCAGCTTAATGAAATTTGTTTTATTAATTTAAGGTTATGTTACCTTTTTTTATATTTTTTTCTTAATTATAATTTTATCATTACTAATGCGTAAATACTTGTTTGTAGGTATACAAATTTTAGTTCACTATTTGTTGAAAAATTTTAGATTCTGTGAATACTGCTTTTTATTCTAATAGTTTTTTTAATATATGTGGTATATGTTCTGCTATATATCTTTTAGCTATATGTTTGTGAAAGTTCATTCAAAGAACTAAATTAAATAATAAATTGTTATTTTGATATCACTGATATAGCATAATAAAACCGTCTCCGGTCTGACGCCATTTTGTCTCTAACATAGCATGATGTTTGTTGCGCTCATATATCTTATTACAACAATATTTTTACAGGGTTATTACTAGTGATAAACGAGTATTATTAAATTAATAGAAATAGTAACTACGTTGAAAATGTTGTTCCTCATGCAAATAATATTTTAGCGATTTGGTAGGTAAGGAAAAGGGTGAAACAAAAATCTTGCTGATGCTTGAATTGTATATTTATTGATTTAGTTTCGCTATAAATTAACGGTATTTGGTTAGCGTAACTAGCGGAGCGATTATATATAGCGATGTAGCATTATGATAAGCGCATCCGAATTGCGCAATATTAAAAAATATTGTGGAATAAATTCAACGAGACCTGCACATGCGCGAACGGGAAGCGTTCTTTTCCCAAAGCATAAATATAGGTCGCGCACAGGCTCGGTCCTTTTCTGCGGCAGTGGGTGGAAACTCCCCTATAAATTATTTTTCTATGGGATGAGATCCAAAGTTGTACCACAACACAGTATTACCGAGCTAATTGGTTTAACAGTAATAGTAATTTTTAATTTTAGTAATTTTATTTAATTTCAGATCAATAGGTGAACATAACAGCTCATTTTTAGAATGGACGCTGATTCATTAGGCTCCAATGAAGGTAAATATTTTTTTTGTAATTTAACGCTACCTGTAAAAACAATTATGTAGCATTTATTTACATAAGTTTTTTAAGAGATTTGTCGGGGTGTAAGGGGTTCCGCTCAACAACTCACCGGACCCAAGCCAACCGAGGCTCTGGCTCTCCCACTACCCCAATATTTTGGAGAGGCCTATGTTCAGCAATGGACGTCTATCGTCTGATGATGATGATAATGAAAATTTTATTTGAAACAACATTATTTTACATAATTTTAAGTGACATTGAAGCTGAAGATGAATGAAAAGCTTATGGTGTCAGATTTTACAAATAATTACGGAAGCTATCCATGAGGGGTAAATAACTACGTAGTACTCAAGAATATAAATGGCTAGCCGCTCCACCGTTAAAGACTATTAAATATCATATTTGCAGAGGGAAATAGCCATCTCCACTTTTTTTTTTATATTTGAAGTAATAAGCGCCCACCTAAAACGTTACGATAGCAATTGTCTACAGCACCCTACAACCGATATACTGTGATCTGTGCACTGACTATTCTTTATATCGTGTGTCAGTAATGTGTTTTGATGTAAAGAACGCTGTAGCTCATAAAATAACCTGAGTCTTTTAAAACTTAACGTGGTGCAGAATTAACATCCTTACTAAACACATGTTATGGACATGCGTAACTACTACTATTCATTATCTTTTTTTTTTAATTAAATTTATAAAACTTTTGTAACACAGATCCTTCAACATCCAAAAACCCACCAAATCGACGTGGTAGGGGCCATAAATACAGATCCAATAGTAACAATTATACCCAAAGGTATCAACATCCAAAGTCATTTATGTTTCCGACTCTGAGAGGAAGAGGATTTGGTAAATATTTTTAAAATTTACTTATTGATTTGTTACTAAATTAATGGAAGAGAGAAAACATAGAAAGCTGTATTTAGTCTAAAGTTATTTATAAATTACACAAGTAACAATCAATAATTTATGGTTCTTAGATTTACACTTTTTTTTTCTCCATTTGGCTATACTTAAAAATTACGTATTTTTTAATTCAATAAACCACATTTTGCTTATAAGACCAATCGTCTATTAGTAGATGTTTATCATTAGCACATTTGAATTTGCTTATAGGATCCTCTACAAGTCAAAGAGGACTTGCGCACGGACATAACACTCGCGATGATCACAAGAATTTCATCAAAACACATAGAAAAATGGGTTTTAAAATTTTGGAAGAGTTGGCAGGATTAGACAGCAAGGAAATACTTTTAAAAATGAGTGAGAAAAGGGATGCTTTCATGGATTTCATAAATTCACCAATAGATCGTCCCGATGTATTTTCACTACTTTTAGAAATTGTTGCAAAAGTTTGCCAGTCGACATTTGAAGTTCTTAAATTAAAATTTATGATTGAAATATGCAATTCAAAATTTTTATTGTATCTTCAAAATTATTTGTTGAATCTGGCTTATGAAACACGGAAGGAGGCAAATAAATTATATTGGAATAAACAAACAGAATTTTGGGATAACTTTATTATTTTTTGTGAAAGTATTACAAATGTCTCACCTTCAACAGCAATCCGCACTTGTAGATCTCTGATCGAAAGTACATCGAAAGTATGTCTTGAAAATTTAAGGGCGCGTCATGATTTTAAGCTTTCAGATGAAAATGTAATAAAATTGGATAGAATTCGGGACAGTTTAACACTTCACGAGCAAAAATTAGAGGTATGTATTTTTGTTAAAAACTTATCTAACAAACTTAATTTGGAATATTCTCCTGTTATACTGACATCCTTATAGGCAAACTTGATTAACAATATTTATGTAGATACTACACGAACCAAATATTTAATCTCTATTACTTCATTATTATAGCACAGATTAGAAATTAAGATGGTTTCTAATTTTACTGGAGCGACAAGATTTTAATGCCGGAGACCATTTAGGTAGGTACTACGACAGCATCTTTTTCTGCTGCCAAACAATAATGTGCAAATATTGGGTGTTCCGGTTTGAAGAGCGTATCTGGAAAAATTACTGCGGTAACGAGAATTAATGCTTTGTCTTAATCACGATGACAATTTGCTATTATTCTAATTAATATCAGATTCGTATGAGCTGCTCTATAAAGAAAACAAAACTAAACATTGCCATGTTTAGTTTTGTTTTCTTCAGTATCTCAGCAAAGACTAGTGTTCTACTAGTCAATGTAATAAATTACTAACACTGAACTAAAAACCAATTATTTCTTGTAAAATATTTTATATTTTTTTGTTACAGGTAAAAACGAATAAGAAAAAATATACATCGTATGACGATCAGTACGATCCACCTGAGAACTTTCGAGAACTTAGCGTTGTACCAACTCGTGATGATCTTTTAGAACGACGTCCATTTCTACGTACAAATATAATCGACGGAGCGTATCATGATATTGACCATTATCTCGATATACAATTTAGGTTACTCCGTGAGGATTGCTTCGGCCCACTCCGTGATGGAATAGGTGCGCACTAATTGATTTTAGATTTAATAATATTCTCTTGTCTAATTTTAATTTAAATAAAATTAAATAATAATAATGTAAAAGTAATCCATAACATAAAACACAAACGATCCTCTCAATGTTCTTACTGCCGGATTTCTAGGTCTTCCCTCATAAGCAGAAATTCAAGGTCAAATTCAGATTGGCCGATGTCGAATATCCACAAAAGATGTTGGTCTTGGAACCTGTCGGTTCCCCTGAAATGTTTCCTTTCATTAGAAGTTCAAGTTTAATGAGAAACAAACGCATACTAACTACTTCAATATGCGTACAGCGTGTGGTTACACCCATCGCACTTACAAAGTTGGCTATTACTGCGCATAATTTTTTTTTTGTTTTATTAAAAAATCTTCAGATGAAAATTAAACGAATGAAATGTGTTTCTCTATGAACATTGTTGGTATTATGTCATTATTATAGACATTTTACCGCCGACCAGACTAACTAGACCCGTTTCTGATATGGCCACTTATATAAGACTTATTCTAAATTATTTCTGAAACTTTATCCGTGTATCATGTTGTAAATGCCAGCAAACTCCATAAGAACCCAATTCCAAATAACATTTAACATACAAGGTCAAATCTCATTAATAGTATATTCTCTATTAAATTATGCGGTTTTGCAAATCATGTTACGTACTGGACTTTCAATAATTACATTGATTGATGATCTCTCACAATTTTTTACGAAACGTCCGCATTTCTGAAAACAATCCAGTGTGTAATGCTGGCGGTACGGTCCCTCCATCTCTATACACAGTCTGTGGATCCGTGTCCACGAACACAGTGTCAGATGAGCTGTAAGAGCCACAATGGCTTGCAGCCAGAGCGTCATCAACAATCTAGGCAACGTCATATGAATAATATAAACTTACCTTTTGTTAATATTTTTCAGATCAATATATGAAGGAGCCAACGAGGGATAAGTTTGATAATATACGGTTGGTATATTGTTTTTATATTGCAATAAAACTGAGAATAGGCATAGGACTTTCCTGATGGTAACCAATTGCCAATTCGAAGCCTTAATAAACCTTATACCTGTATTTTAAACATTCTAAACAAAAAAAAAACTAATAATCGTTTAAATATAATTTATAATTACCGATCCCAGGAATGCATAAGCAACAATAATATAATCTTCTTTTATAATTGTGTTATAGTTGTTATCAAAAAATGTTTTTTTTTTGTTTCAGAGTATTCCGAAATGTTAAATTTATTGAACCTTACATTTCCGAGCTGAAATCAGGTTACGTCGTGCAACTAAGTCATAAAACTATGAAAAGGTTCGGAAAGGTCAATTGGGCGCACAGTAAGCGATTCATTTATGGCTCGCTTGTATTGTTCACTAACGACGACTGCAAAAGTTTTATAGTTGGTACAATTTTGGATCGAGATATTAAATATCTTTCACATGGAAAGGTTCGTTAATCAAACCGTCAAAGACTTGTTTACTGCCGATATATGGTTTCCATGTGTAATCAGATTAATTATTACATTTAAATGATTGCTATCGTATTACGTTTATTCTTGCAGCACATGTAAATTTAGAACAGTAACGTACAACAGCATAAAATTCTAAGATTGTATACTTCTTTACTAGTAATTAAAACTGCACCCCTCAAACAAGCAATGTTTCAAATTTGTTTCATGTTGAAATTACTATTTAATTTGTATACTTGCACAAATATCCTTTCGCTACTTGAGTTTAAATAAACTGAAAAACCTTTGTGTAATACCAATCTTTATATTATTATTACTTTATACCTTTTGATTACTTTTAAACGTGACTTTTAATTTAGATACCTATAGCACTAGAAGACAAAACAATTGGAGTGAACGTTTGTTTAGCTGAAGACACTTACACCATGATAGAGAGTGAAGTTTATTTTGAGCCCTATTTTCATGTCCTTAATTCTCTCAAAGATCTCTCCTTCAAGGAACATTTGGCAATGAGCAAATATATTGTTGATGTCAATGTATGTAAAAATTTTCTGTTGAATTTAATTTATTTATGAATAGAATGTGAATACAAATTAAAATTTCAGCCGGAACCAAATCGACCAAGTTATTTGACGCCAGAGCTTACCTACACAGTAACATGTGACGACGGCCTAATTGATACGAATTTTGTTGTAATGGAAAATGAAAACTGGCCATCATATGAACAACTGGGCTTCAATGAGAGTCAATATGAAGCATTTAAATTTGCACTAACTCACGAATTCTCGGTTATTCAAGGTCCCCCTGGTACAGGAAAGACTTTTCTCGGTGTTAAAGTGGCCGGGACATTGATAAAAGGATTATCAAACCGATGTCAGTTGCTTGTTATTTGTTACACAAATCATGCGTTAGATCAATTTCTAGAAGCAATGCTTCCGATAACCGATTCTGTTGCACGAATTGGCGGCCAGTCCCGTAGCGAAGTAATGGAACAATTTAATATAACAAAACTAAGGCATAGTTATTGTGCGAAGGGCAGAGCGCATAATTACTTTTATACAGAAAGAGATAATTTAAAACAGTTAAAAAAGATTCTTGAAAATGCTCAAGAACGTGTGCACTCATTAAATTTTGAAGTTCTGAGTTATGATTCTGTACAAAGCTATATTGAAGAGGTAAAGGTTTTGAAAATGTTTTATGGTTATGGTGATCCATTGGAAAAATGGTTATTTGAGAATGCATATACTACTGAAGATTACTCATTTAATCATAATGAAGAAGATTTTTTTAATATACATGGAGATGATAACCTACCTAAAAGAAATGAATTCTGTTTTGATGATTTGGAATACATCTCACAAAATGACGACATGTTTGAAGTAGTAACACCTAGATTTTTGAATGAAATTTCAAGTACATTTTCACTGGAAAAATCAATTAAGAAGTTAGATACACTGCAGGCTAAGTATCAGAATAGTAAAAATGAAATAGAACTACAGGAAATCTATACAAAAATGAATTCCTTAAATTATTGTATTAATCTCTTCAAGGTATGTAACATAGTAGTATAGTAATGATAACATAGGTATTGCATGTTTTTAATTTCTTTTCATTTTCGCTCACTGTTTTAAATTTAAAAGCATAATTATTAATTTTCTCCGAAATCTGCTAGGAAAACTATTTCAACTTTTTCTTTTAAAAAAAAAATCATTCTCTTTGTATTATATCCACCAGATATTTTTATTAGTTTTTAGTACACATGTAATGATTACCAGTATTAATACTTTAAACATTATTTTAGAAAATGGCACCATATCGACGTCAACCACCTTCCAATGTTAATTTTAATATTATGAATCCTACAAAAATACCCACTGAACAACGTTGGATGATATATTTCACTTGGGCTAACATTGTGATTTCCAAGATTATGGCTTCTATCATCCCATTACAGGTATGTACTAGCCTTGGAAAAATAATTGTCATAATGTAATTAAAACCGTTATTCATTATGTTTATAGGAAAGATTTGTTAAAGCCGCTGCAGCTTATGAAGAATCTAGAATGATAATAGATCAAGAAATACTGCGTGAAAAAGTATTAATTGGGATGACCACAACTGGAGCTGCTCGACTAAGGAAATTATTAAAGTCTTTGGCACCACCAATAGGTATAATCATAAGCATGTACATTAACTTAAGGAGCACTTCTTTTGGAACTATTTTACAATGGTCTTTTATTAACATGGTTCGTTATAAGATGTTACCCTCTGTTTGAAATACACCAAGGAATATGTACTTATACAACCGGTGAGAGAACTGTGGCATTAAGTAAAACCTTTGGAAAGGTAACTGAACCAGTTTTTAATAAAAATTAACAACTTTTATATATGTTACGGTAAATATGATTAATCCGGTCAGTATGTATTATAACCGGTAATTATATTATATAATTATTATCTAAATCGGTAAATATGAACAGTTTTTTAAATTTTATCAAATTAACCAGTTTGCAACTAAAAAGTGCAAATGTGAAAGTGTTCAACTTTACGAAAATTCGTTCTCTTTGCGCAACTACTTGACTTCTCTGAAACAAATATTTTGCATATATTTTAGTTTGGGTTAGATTATATAACATAGATATCTAGTTTAATATAACCAGGTAATGACTCATTTAGCAAAATATTGTACTTCGTGGTCTCTTATACCAGTGTAATTATTTTTCGAGTATTAACTACTTAAGAAAAGTACACTATATCATACTAGTTATACTGATAAATACATATTAGTGATGATATGTATTTATCACTTTTAACGTTACGAGTTGAGAATTATGCTTGACATATTTTTGAAAATGTATCTAATTTACCGGCATTAATGGCGATTAGGCATAATTACCGGTTATTATATATCACTATCAGTTTATTACTTTTATCCCAACATATATTTATATATGTATTAAAGCCCTAACCGGTCATAAAATAATTTCACATGATTACTGCTCGTGTGCTTCTTGGGAGAGGCGACGACAATGACCTAGGGATTACGCCATATTATTGGTAAATCTAGGTCTGTTTTATCGCAACTACCAAATTTATTATGTTGTAGATCCCTTAAATTGTCATTAATCTTTTGTCCCTTTCTTTGCTTTTCCTCGGGTTTTGTGTGGGTCGCAGTGCTAGTTCTAAGATATGCTATACGTCAAGACTTATATATAATGTAAATGTGTGTGTGTGAGTCTAAGTTTATAATTTTTCAATTTATTATTATTTTCAGTTATAGTTGAAGAAGCTGCAGAAGTCCTTGAACAGCATATAATAACGTCATTGACAAAAAACTGTCAACACCTTATACTAATTGGTATGTTGCATTTTAAAAAATAAATATACTTTTAATTAATCGATTTTAATGACTATTACCGTTTGCATCAAAACAAACAAAATAACCGGAGACTCTTTACTTCATCTTCAGAAAACTATGATACCGAGATGATTATACACAAGAAACACATACTAATACTTTTTAATTTTTATCAATTAGCAATTGCATTATGTTAATTTGTTATGAGATATTTTCATTCTATTATCTGGGATTTTACTAAACGATGAGACGAGTGTGACGTGATAGTAAGTGATACGCCTGCCCACAACAACGTGGCGCTAATTAGCATGATATACATTGCACCACATAGTGTTGGTCGCCCTGAGACACGATATTGTCTTTTTTACCAAAATATCGTCGTAAGATCGTTTATGCAAACAGTTTTGTTGTTTCATTTCTTTTGACCATCTTAAGTATTCCTCTAAAGATTTTTAGAGTTTTAGCCATGCTAGACCTGCTCTTAGTCACCTTTAACAACAAACTAAGGTTTGAGTGAGTGATGTTCTAACCCATTGCGTACACAAATGGATTGCTGCTATTTTAACACTTTATTTTGAAAGGTGATCATCAACAACTACGACCATCTGCAGCCTACATGAAGCTGGCAAGAAATTATAATATTGAAGTTTCACTCTTCGAGCGTATGATTATGAACAAAGTTCATAGCCGTCGATTAGAAGTTCAGCACAGAATGCGACCAGAAATAGCTGCTTTAATTTCTCCACATATTTACCCTAATTTGATCAACCATTCCTCCGTGAAAAACTTCCCCAATGTACGCGGTGTCACAAAAAACGTATTTTTTCTAACACATGACTATAAAGAAGAAGTAAGTACTATAAATAGTGGTACGGCTTCGTCGCCATTTCTATACTCACAGCACTAGATCGTTATTGTTAAAATAAACCGTTTGCAGGTAATCGACGAAGGTTCCAGCAAATCTAATCAGCGAGAAGGAGATTTGGTACTTGGATTAGCGAATTATTTAGTTCAACAAGATTATGCGCCTGGGGATATAACAATTCTGTCTGCTTATTCTGGTCAAATGTTTTACATGTTGAAGGTGAGTCTGGGTTTCACGGGCCTTGCATGCATATTGCCGTAACTCAGCGACGGTGCCTAAGAGGGTTAGACCCTTTTCTTTGAGACATGCTGATACAAAGTGCAAAGGGGCACCGGTGTATTCTGTTAAAGATCTCGCAGTCTTTCCGAATGCACTGATGTGGGCGACCGTGGGGTGTTAGTGAGTAAAAATCTCACAAAACCATGACTTCCCCTCAGAAGCAGTCTTTAGAAAATTTCCCAAAGAAAAAAAAGACGCTGTTACCTATTGATGTTCTGCACTAGAGACTTGTAACAATCACAAATAAACATTTCTTGAATCGTATGCTTAGCATGTTGAAATTTACACACATACGGATTATAAGCGCATATAACTAGTATATTAAAAGTGTATCATTGATGAAACACTGAGTTCTGAATAGAATGAAGTACCATTTTGTAATATGAAAAAGTGATAAAAAGGACATTGAGATCGTTTAAAAAATCAAGGATCTAACAAAAACATTTCAACCGACTGGCTTCTCACCGACTTGACAAAAAGTTAATTCGATAGCGTTTTATAAATTTATAGCAATAGTTCCAATTGTTTCCTATTCTGTTTCTAAGGATTTTTTTTTATTTTTAAGTGAAACTTTAAAACAAAAAAATGATTGCCTGCCGAATATATAACCCCTTTGTAGTCTTCCTTAATAATAGGTTTCTATTTTTTTTTAATTAATCTAATAATAACATTTATTATTTTAGCAACGTTCATTGTATTCACATTTAGCTGATGTGAAAATAACTGTCGTTGATAACTACCAAGGAGAAGAATCTAAAATAATTCTGTTATCGCTTGTCAGGAATAACGATAAAAATAAAATTGGATTTTTGGGAACCGAAAACCGCATTTGCGTGGCACTGTCAAGAGCCAAAGAAGGTATAATATACACGAGAATATTCTGCTTACTCTTACTGAAGAAAATACTGCGGTGTTCTTTGTGTTAACTGATTTTTTCTTTATCTGTGATCAAATTTAATTACCTCCAATATCTGTTGCCGCGGTCCTGAAAATTAACAGGATCCCTGTATAAAAAGTGGCTTAAGTTCTATAGCCAGGATGTTCTTGTCACCACCACCCCATGCTTGTACAATGAGCTGCAGCATTTTGTTCTTCATTATGGAAACTAAATAATCTAGTCTACTGTTCATTGAGTATAACACTTCTGATTTTTCTTCTTGCACTTAAAACATGTTGAAAGAAAAGCTCATTACTTAATTTGTACTAATGTTTTTAGCCTTGAGTGCCTTAAACTGTTATTGTTATATATATTCTAATAACAAAAATTTAAGAGAATAACATTTTTTTTGTCAGGTTTTTACATCTTTGGAAATATAGACTTACTAAGAACAAATTCAGAACTGTGGGAAAAAATCGCCACTACGTTAGAAGAAAGCGGTTCGCTTGGAATGTCTTTAAATTTGCGCTGTGAACATCACATGGAAAATATCACCAATGTAAGTTCATATTTTAAGTTTCAACACAATAATTATATTTTCATATCAAGATTAAGTTTGTTAATGAACTTGGTAAAGTAAAAAGTTAGAGATACAAAATATTTAACAGGATCTCGACGATTAGATAATTATTTAAATATGTTGTGAATAAAACAATAGTATATTTTTGTAACGGTGTACATAAATATTATAGAAAGAGGTTATGTGTCAATACCATCATAAGCAGAGGTGAAGTAGAAGTAGTGTAGCTAAGATTAAAGAGTGTAAACATCTATGTCGTTTTATTAAAAAGATGAACCACAACAAACTGCTAGATTCGCTGGGCGTTCTCTAAACGGTGAATGATACGCCAACCGATGACACAAATGCGAAGCTAGGTCATTACACAGGATCACTTCGCACTTTGCTACAGTAAACATTTCGGGATTCCAGTAATACTTAAAACTTGCAATATTTCTCATCAGTATAAGCTAATGTTCGCAAACTGTTTGACGGTAGAAAAAAGCGCTACCGTTGAGCCTACCACTGGAAGTCACTTACCATATTTCAACGTTAAATGTACTATAATTAAATTTATGAAGTAAATAGTTTAATATGTATTAATGTTTAGGTTGCAAAAGGGGATGATTTTACAAAAGTGCCAGAAGGAGGGTGTTTATTAAAATGCGGATTTAATCTATCATGTGGTCATGCATGCCCAAAGGTATGTCACGGTTACGACCGCGGACACATCACCACAAAATGTATTCAAAAATGTGAAAGGTAATTTAAATTTTTTTTAAAAGTATAATAATTATGATTTTTTTCTAAAAGTTTAAAATAACATTTTTCGCGTTGAAGTTTAAAAGGAATACTAGAACACTAACAAATATATGCAATAAATCAAACATACACATTCATTATTTATAATCATATGTTATAATATATTATTGGTGCATGTCTGTGGGTATTTTGTTTTATAAAAAATATTTTATTAACCATTTAAAGTAAAAGAATTCGCACCTTATTATAACTTTAACACATAAAATCACTGTTTTAACTTTAATGTCTTTAAATGAATTAAAGTTTTTGAAGAGTGTGAACATTTCAAAAATCTCATTATTCTTCTAGTAATGAGAGAAATAAATTCAACTGTTAACATCGATTAAAATAACTGTTATATTGATCGTTGAGACAAAAAATATTTTGCCTTACCATTGTGACCATATATTTAACTCTTACGGTCACTATCATTTGTACCGGTAATTTTAAACCGAATTACCTTCCTAAGTGAAAAGAAAAAAACACTACCATCAGGTTGAATAATAATTCCACTTGTTGGTGAGCTATTGCCGTAGCGTATAGGCGTTCGCCTATATGATTTACCAATGATTTTAAACATCATGTCTAAACCGATCATAAACACTATACCTTAACGGTATTACTGTAGTAATATAACCTGGTGAAACTATTACAAGCAATGGCTTAGCACAAACATATTTTTTGTCAATGGATTGAGTTTACCAGTAAAGATTCATCACCATCATCATTATCAGCCTTTATTTATCCACTGTTGGATATAGGTCTTCCGCAATATCTTCCACCAAATGCGGTCCTCATTTTCTCGCATCCACCCACTTCCGACCGCTCTGATGATGTCGTCGGTCCATGTGGAGGGAGGGCGTCCTACGCTTCTGCGACCTGTACGCGGCCTCCACTCCAAGACTTTCCTCCCCCATCGGCCGTCACTGACACGACAGACATGGTCGGCCCACTGCCATTTCAGCTTGTAGATTTTAAAAGCTACGTAGCCAACTTTAGTTCTCCGTAGAAAGTTCTTCGTTCCGGATTTTGTCCCTTAGAGAAATGCTAAGTACAGCTCTCTCCATCGCTCGCTGTGCTACTTTGAATCGATGGACCCGCGCAATGGTCAGGTGCCATGTCTCTGCGCCGTAAGTTCGGGTGGGGAGGACGCACTCGTTAAAGACTTTTGTCTTGACACGTTGGGGTATATTGGGGTATCGTAAATATCAAACAATCACAAATACTTCGCATTCAATCAACTAATTTAATAGATAAAAAAAATTGCAGAATCTTATGCAGTTATCAGCACATATGTCCTTTAATGTGCTCCGTGGACTGCGAGCCTTGTCAAGAGATAATGAATAAGACTTTGCCATGTAGCCACGAGATGCCTGTGCCTTGCCACTTAGAACCCACGGATCCATCAGTTAAATGTTTCACCACAATCAATACGATATTGCCTGCCTGCGGCCACGAGGTAATGAACTATGTTTATTACATATTTTAACCAACACTCCTCTTTATTAGAAAATAATGTTAGTTACGAGGACATGATAAGAATTTTGTTGGATTAAGAATACAAATAATGAATAAAATACTGTACTAATATTGCATTTATAATTTAGGCAAAGAAGTTATGCTATCTGGATATAAAATATGTAATTTGCCTTGTCCCCTGTGTATACCGTGTTGACAAATGCGGCCACAAATGTCTACGCACTTGTCATGTCAACGACGATCCTCGCCATGAAAAAGTAAGTACTATTCTTTCGATTTGTTTTTATTTATTTTTCCGTATTATGAGTGTTCTGTAGCACAAATTGAGAGTAGCTAAAGAGTTATTACATGAAGTAACTGTTCTTTTTACTTCCGGCGTTATAACGGAATATTTAATGTTAACATGCACACAGTTTCTACAAATCCAAAAACTTAACTATTGTTTCAGTATGTCTGCCAAAAGCCTTGCGCTAAGTCGAAACAAGGGTGTACAGCTGACCTGGAGGGAGACAAAGGTGATCATCAGTGCAACAAAAAGTGCCACGAAGATTGTGATCCATGCATTGTGGAAGTATGCATTACAATAATATTCTTTTCAGTTTAGCTTATTATTATGTATCCTCATTGTAAATTCAAATTAATTTTTATTAGAGAACAAAGATGTTCATGTTGTTGGTAGTATATGATATGCTTGCACGTAATGATGGCGGTAGATCAGTGTTTTGCGTAAAACACAAAATGTTCTGTGCAGATAGGTATTTCTCATACACCAGTAATAGTAGCAATAAGTGCTTCTAATACAAGTGTATGAAAATATTATAATGTTTACATATTTATGCTTAGCGGTAATAGGCGTTGCGATGATATGGATTAAAAGGACCCAGGCAACAATGATGTACCACAAGAAAAACATCACAACACTTTCTGTTTGCAGGTTATTAAAAAACGTTCAAACTGCAAACATTCAAACCGAGTTCCTTGTAATGAAGATATTAATATAAGTAAATGCACAAAAAACTGTTCGCGATCGCTGCCCTGCGGTCACTTTTGTATGAAGAAATGTTACGAAAATTGCGGAGACTGTCAACAAATGGTAATTTTTAAAATATTTACTTTTTTCTAAATTAGTGCAATGTAACACAAGTAACAGTACCTTTAGCATATACCTATATTTTTTGAACACTCTCATGCATATTTAAATATATTTTATTAGGGATCTAAACTTTTTTAATTAATACAATTGTTTTAGGTTAAAAAAGTGATACCATATTGCAAGCATGAAATTAAAATAAAATGTATGGAAGAACCCACAAGGAAACACTGCACGGAAAGTTGCGAGCGTTTGTTGTCCTGCGGGCACCCGTGCCGCGGCCAGTGCAAGGACAAATGTGACCCGACCGCGTGCACTGTCAAAACGCAAAACGCATACAATTCGCCTTGCGGACATAAAGTTCGGCTACCATGTCACATCTTTCAATTGGCGAAAAATGGTTAGTTTCATGACAGAGTAATAACTATTTCTTTACTACAGTTCTATACTCGAATGCCTGAATCGCTCAAGTTCTGGAGCAAAAATATTTTTAATGTATTACTTGGATGGCTAGATAACAAAATCTTAAAGTAAAGACCACCACAGGCGTTGCCATGCCGAGGTATAAATGTAGTTGTTTATGCTGCAGCGTCATGTGATTATAAGTTATTAGAAAAAGCGAATGTTTTTATTTCTCTATACAATTATAATCGAATACTTGGCGCTGCTGACCTCCTGTCACTAAGGTCCATGATTCTATTCCAGCGGTAGTTTTTTCGAGTCAACTAGGGTACTTATCACAAATATTGTAAATTTCCTGTTATAAAATTTTCCAAATATCAACATATAAACCGTATAATTTGGTGGACACGCTTCACCATCTTGGGCCATTTGCTATTTTACATTATGTGAAATAGAGATAAATTTTAAGGAAATTATACAAAATTCTTTAGTAATCTTTGTTAAATATATAATTTTATTTTACATAAACATTTTCAAACAGACCACTAGTATACAATATAATGCAATCGATATTTAAAAAACGGCACCTTAACTTTACAGATACCCAATCAACCTGTCCTTAACTTGCATTATTTACCAATGCATAAATATCATGTTTCACTATTCTTGATTTTATACCATTGTTGCATGTAAAATTATAAATACCTTTGGATATTTTGAATTTGGAATATATTCAAGTTAAAAATATCTAAAGGTATATCGCCCAAGTGTTAAGAAATGACGATAATCGATCAATATTTTAACTTCGAATATTAAGTATATCGGTTCCTCATTAATCGTGTTCATCATCAGAGTCTAATGTTGTTTTAGAGTCTATTACAGAAGATACATATTTAAAACACTGTGCCGAACCATGTATGGCCTTGCTGGCGTGTGGACATTTATGTCAAGGCACATGCTCCCAATGCTTCCAAGGACGCCTGCATATTCCTTGCAAGCAAAAGTGTCATCAAACGAACATTTGCGGACATATGTAAGTAATCGATAGTATATAGTCAAGAGGATCAAAAAAAAGTTTCTAAACATTTATTACAAATGAATATGAATAGTGTCATCATATTTATTGCCTTTTAGTATCAAGAATCGAACTTGCAAAATAATTTTCTAATAATTATTAACTTCATAGGTCCCATTTATTGGAAACTGTCTACATAATATTAGGTTGGGAAAAAAGAAATCCATTATTTTTTCGGTAGTGATAAATTTCTCGTAAAGTATCGATCAAACAGTTTCAGATTTATGCTCGTTGGAAAGGTGACATTTCGCAGTAAAAAAATTCTTTTGCTGTTTTTTGTTTGGTGCATTCAATTGTGAGTTACAGGGTGTTAAAAATGGAAGTGAACAAAGAGAAAATTCGGTACATTTTACAGTTTTTCTTTGACAAAGGCGAAAATGCAAGCCAGGCGGCTAAAATTGTGAATGGTGTTTATGGACCCGATACTGTAACAGCCAATTATGTGCAATTTTGATTTCGTATATTCCGTTCAGGAATTATTGATGTTAAAGATGCACCTCGCACAGGTAGGCCGGTCGCCGAAAATATCGATAAAATCGGAGAAATGATCGAAGTTGACCGGCATGTTAGCAGTCGTAACATCGCCCAGAAGCTAAAAATGGACCACAAAACGATTTTAAACCATTTACACAAAGCTGGATTCAAAAAGAAGCTCGATGTTTGGGTGCCACACCAATTAACAGAAAAAACATGATAGATCGTATTTCCATCTGCAAAGCCTTGGCCAAACGGAATGAGATAGACCCATTTCTTAAACGGATGGTGACTGGAGATGAGAAATGGATCACATACGATATCCCTGTGCGAAAACGATCATGGTCAAAGAGCGGTGAAGCACCTCAAACGGTGGCCAAACCAGGACTAACGGCCAGGAAGGTTCTGCTGTGCATTTGGTGGGACTGGAAGGGGATTATTTATTATGAGTTGTTTCCATATGGCCAAGCACTAAATTCTGATCTCTACTGTCAACAACTGGACCGTTTGAAGATAGCAATTGACCAGAAACGGCCAGAATTGGCCAACAGGAGAGGTGTCGTGTTCCACCAGGACAACGCTAGGCCACACACGTCTATAGTGACTCGCCAGAAACTTCGGGAGCTTGTTTGGGAAGTTTTAATGCATCCGCCATACAGTCCGGACTTGGCACCAAGCGATTACCATCTTTTTCTTGCATTACAAAATTTCTTTAGTAATAAAAAATTGGCATCTAGGGAACATTGTGAAAATCGGCTACTAGAGTTTTTTGCAAATAGAGAGCAGGACTTCTACGAGAGAGGCATTATGAAGTTACCTTTAAAATGGCAACAAATCATAGAACAAAACGGTGCATATTTGACCCAAATCGGACAATCCGAAGCATGTTAAATAAAGTCCTGAAGTTCATATAAAAATAATGGATTTCTTTTTCCCCAACCTATTATAATACCACTGCGATCCTCTCGACAGTTTTAAGCCATATTATTGCAAAGGAATACTGTGAAATAGACATCTACAGTGAATTTAATACATACAGGCTGTGGGGTAAAACTTTTATTAGGTGGTCTTCTTTTGTCTTCCATATCCTCCGTGGTTTCGTTTTATTTCACGTTGTTCTTTTGACACCTATTGCGACAATCCTTTGAATTTTCCCTCAAAAGATGATTTCAGGCCGAGTAAGAATATGCTTTATACGTTAAGGGTTAGGAAAAGAGGAGAGTTGGTTTAGGTCCTCTAATAAATGGTCTTATATATTGGACCAACTAAAAATTGTGTAAGATATTTTATTGTGCCATAAGAAATTGGCCGCAATTAATAACATTCTTTCTTTTACTATACATCAGAATTTACTTTTTATTTAAGTATTTCTAAAAGGATTTAAAAAGAAATTTATTTTAAACATTTTTCTGTATATGTGCAATGTTAATAGATGTCAGGAACCCTGCAATCAAGTGTGCCCGCCATGCAACCATCGTTGCGAAGTTAGTTGTCAACATTCGCAGTGCAATAAACTCTGTGGTGAAATTTGTGCACCTTGCCAGGTAATTGCTTTTTCCATAAAATAAAAAAAAATATGCAACATATTTACTTAATTTGGAGCATTCCTTGTGTTACAATGAAACGGAAACGCGAGAGGTAGAAAAGAAAAAAAAACATGAAAATGAAGACCAAGAGGAAAGATCCGAGGTAGTGCAAAATAAGTTAATAATTTCGAAACAACTATAATTTAAGATTAAGTTTACATTAATAAATATAGACTTTTTTTAAATAATAAAAAATATGAATTTTTTTAAATCCAAACCATCTGATTCAATAGAACTTAAGGAAGAGGTTCTTCGATATTATTACGCGTATTAAATTATTCCGTTCCCGTATAATTATACACGGTGCGCCTAATTCTGTTGATATTTTTAGCTTTGAGTATATTAGGAGCATAGAATTTTAATAATAAACGCCGATTTTATGTAATAGAAAAAAAAAATAGTCTTTAAACCTATTAAAAACATTAAACTTTTTATAGCATTTTTTTTCTTGTCCTTTTTATATTCCGTTTTGTTTTCTAATGGTGTATTAATTTGCTATGTGATACTAGGAGAGGTGCAGGCGTGCGTGCGCGCACGGCTCGTGCTCGCGGCGCTGCGGCGAGGCGTGCGAGCGCGCGGCGTGCGATTTCCGCTGCCCACTCACCATACCTTGCGGACACCCGTGTCGCGGCCTCTGCGGCGAGCCCTGCCCGCAGATCTGCAATATTTGTGATCCTGATAACTTTCCCAAAGGGTTCATCGGTGAAGAATACGACGATGACGCAATGTACTATTTCTTTTTTTAATTCATGAATCGACGAGACGAATAAGACATTCACCTGATGGTAAATCATAACAGGATTATTAACAGTACAGCAAAATGTGCTGGATCCTGTGATATATGATCTGGTTAGTTTTGTTAGCTCAGTAGTATCACTAGATATAAATACCCTTCAAACTGAAGTTGTTATTTTTATACATTACTGTTTGGCGGCAAACATATGAGCTTCGGTGGTACATAGCCGGTGCCTATGGCTCTGTCAGAGACCGACTAATAATAGTACTAGCACTATTATTCCCTGTAGAGTTTTATGCATTTGTTTCAATAATTTGGAAGGATTTTGCATGTAGTAAGTTAGCTATCCAGTAGTCTAAAAAGCTAAATTATACATAACCGTAAAAACTTTGAAAGGACTTAAATACTAAAGGAATAGTTAATAATTATGAAGTAATATCGAGGATCCTCCTACATTTTTCAAATAATATCGACACTAAATACCTATATTATTAAATTCCTTTGTGAGCCTCAATAATATAATACTATATATTAAACAGTAAATGTAAAAAAATATTCCTAATAAATGTACTGTTACACTAAACATTTAACTGGATATTATTCATAATAGGATTGATAAACGCTATCTAGGACCTAGACTCTATTTTCTTCTTTATTTGGTTTAATATAAACAATAATTTTTAAACTATTGCAATGTGGTTCTACAGATTTATTCAATTGCAAGATTGTCCTCACATCATGGAGCTTGAAGAAATGGACAGGCTCATGAAGGTCCACCAGGAATCGATAGCAATACGAACATGTCCTTTTTGTCGAAAACCAATCATCAACACAAATCGATATGCAGACTTGGTCAGAAAATCTATTGTAACAGAAATTAACCCAATTAAAGAGAGAGTTTATGGATCTAATGAAGATATCGAATCAAGAAAATTAAAATTAGAAGAAAAACTCGCAGATTTTATGGATAAACATCACATAACCCTTTCAGGTGCTTTTAAACTCGTACATTGTTTTTGTAATTAATGTGATGGTCCTGATTCTACCAAGATGCTTGCGTATGATCCTGATAAAAATCTCATAACAAAAAAATATGGCAGAATCAAGTTCATCAAGTGACTTTTAATTGACATTAATGCCAAAGCACATTAGTAAATTTCGTCGATCGTCTAATATATCTTTAAGGACAATACGGTCTTAGAGGTGGTTTGATCCGTGTGACCAGTAGTATCCTATTCCAGCTTTTAATGATTATTAAGGTTATGAAAAATTGCAATTTTGTCTAAATTAATTACCTAACTAAATAATAATCACCAGAACTTACATAAGTTGATAAACAAGAAACTGGCCCACAATATAACACAATTCTAAGGTTTATTATTAATAATCTCTTCTGCTTTCTCAAATATAAAGACTTTAAGTGTTTAATTTTTTTTTACTTTTAGATATACCATTATTGCGCCAAACATTTAATAAATTACGTTCTATTCGAAAGCAAAATAAAAAACCTTCATTATTAAGTTTGGAAATGCTGTTCATTAATTTGGAAATATTGGGAAGGATATCTGATATCTACAAAAACTATAGAGTGAGTGGGGCAACAGAATTAAAAGAAGAACTGATGGAACGTATATTAATGATATGTCAGTATTTGTGCAGAAACAATATACAAAAAGTAAGTCAACAGCAGCAAAAAGACATTGGGATTGAGTTACAAAGATTAAACTTAATAATTCAACTAGTCAAAATAATGACTCATAAAGATTACAATCATGCAGTCTGTAATAATCAAGAGGTTATACAAAAAACGGCAACGGCCAAAAATTTCTTACTAGACTGGAAAATTTTTGATGAAGAAAAGGCATTGCAATTATTACAAACTTTACAAGAAAAGATAAAACTTTCAGGCATAACAGTTAAAAAAGAAAGAGAGTTGATTATCAAGGCAATTGGTTTAAAAGCAGGTCACTGGTACAAATGTCCAAATGGCCATTTCTATTGCATTGGAGAGTGTGGAGGAGCTATGCAAATTGGCAAATGCTTCGAATGTGGTGTTGCAATTGGTGGTACAAATCACACATTACTATCGACCAACACGCATGCGGGTGAATTAGACGGATCCCAATTTGCAGCTTGGTCTGAAGAATATAATAACATGGCTAACTTTCGTATAGATTGATGGCAATACATATCTTCATATATTGAATCTAGAATATATTTGTTAAGTGCTAACGATAGAAGGTATTTAAAAAAAACTAAAATATTTTTACGTTCTCTATTACTTTGTAAAGATCGTTCGATATCTGAAATGAATAGCAGTATATGCTATTTAGATTTTCCTTTTGTGAAACAAGGTTTGGTTTGTTGTGTACTAATAAATGCGAAAGTTTTTTTGTCTGTTACTTTATAAATATTTAGATGCCTAAAACGCTGAACCATTTATAATAGCAGATAATTATTATTATTTTATTTATCTTTTAAGATATTTTTTTTGTGAACCGATGTTACAATTTTTTTTTGTGGAATTGCAATATAGTCAAACTACTAAAGTAGAAGCAAATAAAATGATTGTTGCTTACTTTAAGATTGTTTTCTGATCATTAAGACACTTTAAAAAAAATGTGTTTTTAATAATTATTTTAGAAATGTTGCGGAGGGCGCATTAGAGATCAAGCGTGTATGCCCACTTGCGTTCGCGGACCGTTGTTGGCCACCGCTGTTTTACATTATATGCACGCAGAGCTATATAATATGTAATAAAGAATAGTTCATGACTATGAAAATAAGTCATGTTAAAACAGCTTATATATATGGATCAGAAGTGTGATGAGTCTATAGTTCTTTAACTGGGTCCTATAATCCTTTTTGAAGAAGAGTTTCACCACGCCTCTGCGCCACACATCTGAAGGACCATCAGCACTGTCGTCCAACTGCTTTCGGAAGCTTGGCTGTAACTCTATCATGTTCTGATAAAAAATTTAGTGTTTAATTTTAATATAGCATTTATTAATTATTTTAGTCATTATTTTTATGTAATATATTTTTTGATTAGTTGTTTCTTAATACATTAATTGTAATTTTTTTTAAAAATAGTGTTATATCAAAATCACTTCAAATTTATCCAATGTAGATGACATCAAAGATTTTTTTTATTTCATAAATATTGCTGACGAAAGACGTTAACACGTTTAAATAGTATTTTTTGTCAGAGATTGAAATAACGTGGAAGTGAGAACAACCTGTATTAGCTTGTTATAAACTACAAATACTAAAATCATCCTTATATTAGTTAAAATATCCAGTCCAAAATATATTGATGCCAATTTATGTGAGGAGGATGATAGGAATCCAGTTTTTTTTTTTTTTTTTTGAAAAATGGCAAAATTTTCCATTGGTCGTCTAATATACTGCTGATCCAGTAATGATTTGGGAGCTATGCGTGGCAATGGTGTGAAAAAACGGGGCAGTGGTGGGTCTCTCGTATGACAGATAAGCTTCTGGACCGACTGTAGAAATTGCATGTAGGACTTAATCGTTGAGGCTGTGACGATTTCTTATTCAAATACTTATCAGTAGCTCTAATTACTAATCTGCAGTTATTTTTGAATTTCCCTATGTCATTCTTATTACTTGTCACTACAAGTAACGATCGTTTTTTGCAGACATCGTCGAGATTTAAATAAAGGTTTCCGTTGGTAGCATAGCAATCTGGCTACATTACAAGACTGATTAGATCTCTATACAAGTCTCTCATTTTGGTGTGCATTACTGTAATAACAGAGATTTCACTTAGAATGTAAACATTTGCATATGTGAACTTTGGTAAGATCTAAGACCAAATAATAGAAGGCTTTAATGATTTGGTCATTTAGTCGTATATGGATATCTCTGCATTCGCGATCGTCTAACCATTTACCGTCCTAATAAAGACGGAGCGTCGCATTGTTCTAGCAATCCATCTACAACCGTTAACAGTTCAACGAAATGCATTAATTTATATAAAATAAATTAATGATTTATAAAAAATATTAAATAATAAATCGATTAAATAGCTCATAAAAAAATCATTAAAATTTGTAAAGTTAAAAATATAATTTAGCGGAAGTTAAAAACAGTGCAATAGACGTATCTCTAAAATATAAAACTACAAAAATATTTTAAACTATTCTATGATTGTACGAAAACATATAAAGTAGTTTGAAAAAGAGTATTATGATATTTATTATTCGTGAAACGCCCTAAGGTCGTAATAAGGAATTTTTCGTCTATCGACCGAGCGCGCGGCGGAGACGCATGCTCGCGCTCCTACGTACGCGTGGGGCGTCCGAGAAACTCGCCTCCGGACATGTACTACGTGTGGAATGTATAAATTTGCTTCGTGCAAATTTAATGAAACATTGATTGGAGTTTATTACTGACCTCCAATACATACTGAAAGTATATATAGGGATGGTGTACTGTATAGTATAACGATTGAAATTAATTACAAAAAATTTAAATCAAAAGTATGAGTGTGAAAGTATTTAGTGATGAGTTATAAAGGATATATCGGTTCGATAACGGACAAATAATGTATTATCATGGAATATGATAAAATAAGCGTGTGAAGATCTTTATTAATGATATTTATAAAGTATACCGTGAATTTGAAACTGTAAAATGGCACATGGCAAATTTAACATGTAACATCAAGATAGTGCAAAATGAGAGATACCAGCCGGGTGTAATTGGTAGTTACTAAGTAATTACTTGATTATCCTCCGGTTCGGGAAGAGTGTTAGATAGCACTTCGGTGATATCGAAATACTCTGAATCATGTTACTCAACGACAAAGACTCCGTGCCTGATGGCTCATAATAAAAATGATATATATTGGCTATGTCCACTACAGTGGTTGGCGGAGTTATGCATTTATTTCATATATGGTGATTGCTGGTAGGAATACGATCTCTCAAGGCTGCGAAATAATCGCTTTGCCATCCATGAGCTCTCTAATGCACTCCGCGATTTACGATCCGCGCTGACTACGTAGTAAGTGGTAATGTCAATTGCAACACTACGATACGTTTGCAAGCTCACCCGGCCGGCGAAGTTAATGGCCTGTACAAGGACTAATCTTGTAGTCAGAGTATCCTTTAAGTCTATTTTGTGTCCTAGAATGTGCGTTGACCATGCACTGTATATCTGGTTACGGTTGTATCTTGTGAGATGTGATCAGTTTGTGCTTATGCGATAACAATGAGCCGAGTGCTCTTCTATTGGATCGCCAGTAAGCCTTGCTGTGGATTGCGGTCCGAGGCCAATAAAATCCTCCCTGTTTAGGCGGGAGGTGGCTGCAATATTTGGTTGGCTCCCGCATACGGCGGTGTCTGGTAACTAGAGCCGTATGCGATCCCCTCATTTTTTTAAATGTGAAGATGAGAACTGAAACACTTGTTTCGGGGTCTTAAAAATTAATAAATATTGTAAACCTGTAACAAGATGTATTCACTCTTTACAAGCGTGAATGGATTATAAATAAGATAATAAACCACACATAGGACATCAGTATCACCGAGAAATACTATAAACACAAAACGTACAAGGTCCTAATCAAGACGATCACAAATGATTATAAAATAATTTATGGCCCAGACATAAACATTAACAATACTAAGAATGAAAAGTATTCATGATTCCGGAATTATTAATTTATTAAGAAAAAAATTAAAAAAATCTTGAGTTTCTAAGAAAAAAATCGATGATTTTATTTCTTACTTATTTTCTACACAAATTTTAATGTAATAATTAGTGTTTAATCATTGTTTTATTAAATTAATTAAATAATCATCACTTATAGGCTAAAACTTTTAAATTAGGTTCTTTGAAAGTAGTGACAGTAAAAAATAAGTCCTACTACTTTTTATTTAATCTTAAAATAAAGTTTTATTTATAAATAATACGTATAAAGCTTATAAATAAGTACATGACTTCAATACCTATCCGGCAAGGTATAATAAAGTATATAAAGTTACTAAAATTAAAAAAAAAAACTTTTAATAAAACCAAGTACCATGAAATATCAAAGTGGAAACTAGAAGTAGACGCCGCGATGGCCATTAAATTCACCCTTTTGTTTTCGTTTTAACACGTGCGAGCATATTGTTGTCGTCTCAGATATTAAGTTCAGAGTAAAAGTTTAAAGTAACAATTAATTTAAATCTTGCTCAAACTGACGGCCACGGTTCCTGATACAAGCACGAAGCTTTTTCCTTAAGTCAGATCGAGTCACTCGCCCTGTGAGATGTTCGCTTATTTTGTCAGAAGCGACGGTGATGGTGATGCTGACTTTACATCTTCTAACGAGTTAATTGGTGTTGTGTACACTAAATATTTCATATGACCCCATAAGTAATAATTGCAAGGTGTTAAGTCCTGACACCTTACGGGCAACGGTGTTGGTCCGTTGTTGGACTCGACCAATCCATCGCTGAGTGAAAGTAGTTTTCTCTTCTGGTTTCCAATGCTATATCCTCCAGACAATTAAAAAAATTATTTCGAAAAAAATCTTCGTACGTCCCCTCATTTAAATTGTTGGGCAAGAACACCGAGCCTAGCAAGTAAGTATTAATTATATCCATTCATACCTTTATGTTATCTATTATTTGGTTGATTAACCTATCTCGCTCACGCCCATTTGATAGACCGTTGTTAAAACGAGAAGCTTCTCTTATTATAATCCGAAAAATACAAATTGTGAAATAATAACACTTGTTACTTAATAACAGAAAATGGTACCTGTTATGTTTGCGTAACTGTAATAACAGATATTATGTTTGTCCTGTTATGACCCACGTCTATTTCAAAAACATATTGTGAAAAAATAACAAATGACATTAAATAACAGATTTTATGTTTGCTCTGTTATGACCTACGTCTAGTTGTCTATCCATAGAGCGTGATAGCAGAAGGTTGCCATCCTGAAAATGCATAGATTACAAAGTATATGCACTATTACAATATGGTTGTATACAGGTTAAAAATTAAGTGTAAAGAACAATGCACAGTTACATAAAATAGGCGGAACGCCACAGTATAATACAAATATCTATGTACTAGAATAAAAAAAATTTAAAGACTATTTTTAATACTTCTTGTTTTATGATATATCTAATATTTTGTATGATAAAAGAAATACTGTATACGTAGATATAAGACAATGTTTCTTGATGTTTTGGCTAAAGGACTGACATCCAAGTCATGTCAATATATGAAAAAAAAAGAAACTTTGTAAGATTTATTGAAGCCCAATAACGACTTGTGCTACGGTTTTGGTTAGAACATCTTTGATAATATATGGAAAAAATCTATTTATAATTTTAAAACCAAACTTGATAATGGAAGATCCGGAACCGTCAGATGCAGCGCCCATAGAAAACGCTTGGGCTATTAAAATTCCCAAATTTAAACCCGAAGATAACCCTCATGGCCTTATTGAAGAAAGTAAATTTGCAACATTGTTTCCCAAATACCGAGAACAGTATTTAAAAGAATGTTGGCCACTCGTACAGAAAATTTTAAAAGAACATCACATTGTGGCAGAATTAGATCTTATTGAAGGAAGTTTAACAGTTAAAACAACCAGGAAAACATGGGATCCATACATAATTATTAAAGCCAGAGATTTTATGAAACTGCTGTCTAGAAGTGTTCCTTTGGAACAATCTGCTAGAGTATTGGAAGATGAAATTGGATGTGACATAATAAAAATTAACTCCTTCGTCCATAAAAAAGAAACCTTTTTAAAAAGACGACAACGACTTATTGGTCCAAATGGAGTGACTCTTAAATCAATAGAATTATTAACTGAATGTTATGTCCTTGTACAAGGAAACACAGTTTCAGCAGTTGGTCCGTACAAAGGTCTCGTTCAAGTACGGCGTATTGTTGAGGATACTATGAAAAATCTTCATCCAATGTATAACATTAAAAGTTTAATGATTAAAAGAGAATTAATGAAAGATCCTAGGCTTAAAAATGAAAGCTGGGACAGGTTCTTACCAAAATTTAAAAGTAAAAATGTACCAAGAAAACAACCTAAGCAGAAAACTAATAAAAAACCATATACACCATTTCCACCTCCTCAACCAGAAAGTAAAATTGATCAGGAATTAGCTAATGGTGAATATTTCCTAAAAAATGAACAGAAGAATGCTAAACGACGTCATGAAAAAGAAGAAAAACAAATGCAGACCAAAAAAGTAAGGCAAGAAGAAAGAAATAAAGATTTTGTACCACCTGAAGAAAAAATTGGAGAAAAGGAATCTATGTCAGGGGAACCTACTGTTGATTTAAATAAATTTAAGTCTAAAATGAAGAAGGTATTTAAGCAAAAAAATAAATGATAATTGCCGATTTATTTTTTTATTTCCTTAACTTTAAATTAGGTACTTTAGTGTTTTTGACAATATGAGTCTTTCCATTCATAAATGGCTGTAATATTTGTGGAATAAATATTTTCCCTTTAGGATCTTGGTGCGTTTCTAGTAATGCAATTAACATTCTTGGTATAGCACATGCTGTACCATTCAATGTATGAACATAATCTTCTTTACCAGACTCAGTGTACTTAATATGAAGTCGTCTTGATTGGTAATCAGTGCAGTTGCTGCAACTGGATATTTCTCCATAACAGTTCCGTCCAGGCATCCAAGCCTCTATGTCATACTTCCTAAAACATAAGAATTGATGATATAGCACTGTGAAATGAAATATATTTTATTTAACTATTCTAAATGCATTAAAATTTACATCCAAAATTATATCAATAATGATGGTGTAGATCAAGAAAATTAAGCCAAGGTGCACATTATATACAATTATTTCATATATGATTAAAATCCAGAAATAATTATACACAACTCACAGAAAACCCTTAAATGAATTTAACAACTGGCAAGACAAAGGTTTTTCCATAGAAAAAATTTGTTTTACTATGCCATGTACTGTGGCAGAAACACATTCCCATTTAAATTTATATTCACGAGAACATGCACGAATTGCTCTATATGGTCGTGGTCCACTAACAGCTTAACTTTGAATTACAGTAATCACTGTATACAGGGTATCACAGTATACCTTTGTCTTGCCATAATGATAAAGAAAATATATGATTTTTTTATATATGTTGCATCATCAAATAATATTTCTAAAACAACCAATGAATTTTAGAGTAGTTATAGGTGGACAATCAGAACAAGCTTTGTTTCAATCTACCAAATAATACTTTTAATGGACATTGGGAAGTTACTTAGAGAACATTGAAAATTATGTGTTAAAACATTAACAGGACCATCATAATAAATCTTACCTGTACGCTGGTGCTCCCAATTCATGTGGAGACATATCTAACACTCTCATATGAAGTCCTAGTGGTTTGAATAATTCTTCTTGTACATTTTGAAGGTATTCTAACATATCATCAGATTGGTGAGGAAGAGTTATTACAAACATTTCTACTTTTGTGAACTGATGAACTCTAAGAAATGTTAAATACACCTTTCTTTAAAACCAATCGAAATTTTCTAGGTGATATGTAAAGAAATTTCAGAAGCAATGATGAACACAATCTGTTTTTTTTAATTAATGTGTATATTTAATGTTTTACTTCTATAATGTGTATAATATAAAGGTATATACCTGTATATACCTTTCTCTTCATTAACATTAGATGTTTCTGCTCTATAGCATCTACTCACAGCAGCTAATTTTAGGGGGAGTTTTTCAAAAGAGTATATTGAATTTGATAACAGTCCAGCTAATGACATCTCAGATGTGCCTGATAAATATTTATCATTACCGTGTAATGTAGGGTCCAAAGAATATATCTGAAATATATAAATGTTATAAAGAAATATAACTAATATTAAGAAATTTGACTATGACATTCACCTGTGTTCGATTGTTGTTAATAGTCATGCCACAACCTTCCAATATGTCCCTTGGTAAGATATCAGGTACAGAGATAAGAAGAAATTGTTTTCGTAATAGAGTTGAAACTGTATACTTTATTAATGCTTCTTCTAACTCTGCCAAAGCACCAAAATAGTAATAACTTTTATTACCACAAACATTTCCCAATTTATCAGTTCTAACTAAATTTAATTTTTCTGTGATATGACTAAATTCTAATGGTCGATGTGAGCCAAAATCCATTTTCTGATTAATCTTACGTATTATATGTGGTTCCTCAGCATAGTTTTGAACATCTGGATGAGTTTTATTAGGTAAATTAATTAACTCTTTAAGAAGATTCAACTTTATACTTTCATATGATTCATGTGTATTTGAAGTTAACTTTAATATGTTATATAAATACAACACGCGATCAATATCACCAACACCTTTTCTCATTAGAATGTTGTGTTTTATTTCATCTAAATTATTAATATTGCAGTAATAATCAACATCAATATCAGGCGTAGCTGGCGATGAAAATAACCTTACAAATCTAGGACGCTTTGCTTTCCAACTATACATACTAAATCTATAAAAAGAATATAAAGTCATTGTATGCAAGTGATTTTTTCTGTTATTAATATTTATAATATATTTCCAACTCTCAAAATGTCATTTAATAGTTTTTTTTTTAAGAATTTATGGCTTGGTAAAGAAACCTTTAAGCTATCAATATTTATAATTAAAGCACATAAAAACAGTAAAAAGACTAAAAATCTACGTAAATGAGAAATATTTTATAATATTATATTTTACATTAATTTATATGTAATAGTTTATTATTATTTATATTGTTTTTTTTTAGTTCAATTGAATTCGTGACGTGAAAATAACAGCCTATATGGAAATTTAAAAGATTACTAATAATGTGCCGGATGTGATGAATATAAAATGATTTACTGGTAGTAGTAGGTTTATTTATGTTGCCGGAGACCTTCTAGAAAGATACTGGTAAAGGGACGCCACAATGATGAAGCTAAGCGGAACCCACCTGGTCGGCTCGCGGTGAAGAGCAGGCCGAAGCGGCCGCTCCAGGTTCGAGCACCGGTTGGGATAACTGGAGCTCACCGGAGCGGCCGGGGACCCAGGGGCGGCTTGGCGGCCGGCTGCAAGGGCAGTTTTATACCGCCTCTGCAGCCGAGGTGGGGTTGCGGAGGACGTATCCTCCGCTACCAACCGGTGTCGCATTGGCGATGCGGCAGCGGTGGGGCCGCGGGGGAAGAGGAGAGTCGGTATTACGATGCGCCGTTCTCCCTATCCTCCGCGGCCACTAAGGGTAGCGGCGGGCTCAACATCAGTCCGCCGCGGGGAGCCCGGAGAGAATATCTCCCGGGGCTCCGTGGCCTCTGGGTGACCGATTCGGGGGAATCGGAGTCATCCGCACAAAGGAGGCCGAGGTGGGGGCGCGCAGCATGTTCTGGCGCGCCCTGCAGGGATGGTTTATCCCTCCCTACCGAGGATTGAGCTGCGAAAGCGGCCAGCGCCGGTGAGGGTTATGAACGTACGTACCAAGCCTTACCTGTGACCCTTGCCATATGGCGAGGAATCGGGAACATCGTGGGGGTTTTAGTCGGTGCAAGTCTGACATAACCCGTCCTTGCCCCTGCGAGGACGAGTATGTGTAGGCATTTCTTCCACGTAAACCTAAAAAAAAACTAACGCTACGTTATTATGTGCAGGCGTATTCACTTACCATTAGGTGAACGTCCCACTTCCTTCATCATTTAATTAAATAAAAAAATATGAATTGATGAACTGTGAAATTTTATCGAAACTGTTTATTTATCTATTATATATACACTAAAATAGTGTAATAAATTTGAAAACTAAAATTTTAATCCTAAGACTAGTAGCAAAACAGAATTTTCCTATTTGTTATATATTTTTCCAAACCACATTATAAATTTACTATTAAACGCTATTAAATTTTGCATTACCAGAATTTTTTTTTAATTCGAAAAACGATAGGTTGTATTTCTTATACTTGTTCCTTAATACACATATTAATTTTCAATAAAATTAATAATTGACTAAAAAATATATAAAAAAGACTGTATTTTTCTCTAGCAAATAGATAAGTTATTTTACAGAATAGAGATAGATGTTTTTGTTTTTAATATTAAGTTTACGCAGAGATGTCTTATCTCCTTTGCTTCTTCATGTTTTTTTTATTTCGCGCCAAATTTATTACTGACAGTTTATAAGAAACCCAATGAAAACTATTTTCGATTAAACGTGAAGAGATTTGAAGATTTTAAAATTTTAATACATACAGTTAATTGAACTAATTAAAATGGTTTGTGTAATAGAATTCCTAACAAAGATTAATAACATTCTTTGACAATCTTGATTCTTTGAACTAGTATAAACAATTTAGTTCAATTTGTAGTCAATATGCCCGGATTTGTTGAAACAAAGCCTAGTAACAGTACACAAACAAATAACGTGTTAACGACACCTGAAAACGCCCCAAAAAGAAAGAAATCCTCATCTAACGTGTAAGTGAATTTTAAATTAATTGAAAAAAATATGTAGCCAAACCTTTTGTAAATTGAGGCTTGAAGTTTTGCAACAGGAATCCTCATCACCTATGAAATAAACCCAGGGAAGAAAGGAAAAGGTCTAGTGTTTGAGATAGCATATGGGGTATGTCAGGAGAACAATTCCTGTGAGGTGCATGTACATAACTTAAAAGGGATGGGTGTCGTAGAAAATTAACATCATAGAAAATTTTGTATTCTGTTATTGTTTTTCCAAATAATAGATTTAAGAATAGAATAATACCTTTTTCTTTGAAATCGGTAATAAAGGGAACTAAATTTTGTTCAATTGTATAATAATTTTATTTTACTTAGTTATTAAATTTTATCTACAAAATGTTATGAATAATGAAAAGATTATTTTCATATTCAATGAAAAAATATAATATTAACAAGAGGTTGTCGCTTTATTCTAAACAATGTAATCATGTTATTTGTTGTAGCTCCAGACAGAAACCTATTCAAAATGGAAGTCAAATAAAAATCACAAGTATGTTTGGTGTTAAAAGAACTAGAACTTCTTCAGAAGATGAAGAGAAAATTGTAAGTTTTGATAATGATAGCCAATTAATAAATATGTGCAACCATATACAATTTGAAAGGAATTTCATTTCTCATTGTTATGGGTTATACAAACATTTAGTTAATATGTAACTTATGATATAATTTAATTTTAACATTTAGACTTTCTAGATAGGTAACTGCTGCAGCATTTCTGTCACTAAATATAAGTGAATAAACATTGTTGTGTTCTATTTTGAAGAATGCTAAAGGTAATGAAATTCCTGGGGTAATAAAACTTGACTTCTGGAATTTCAATCTAACCAGCACAATATAGTATATTGTCTTTGGTACCACCATATTGTAGATATGCAGGATTATGAGGTGATATTCACCTGCTATCAGCTTCCAGAATGTCTTGTTTGTGTCATTGTTAAATGGAATAAAACCATTTTTTTTTACTATATGATTACATTAAGTTTTTTTTTGTGAAAAATAGGTGATAACTAAGCTAGGACCAAAACCATTGTTGTAAAATGAAATTTTTAAATTCTTTGTGTATAAGTCAATTGTAATATTTCAGATAAATAATAAATGTATGAAATTAAATACAACTGATGAAATTAATATCATTAATAATAAGGACAATGCAGGAGAAGGGAAAATTTGTACAAAAGATTTAAGTCTTAAAGAAAAGGAGACCATTGAAGAGGATATGGATTTGAACAGTGCAAATGATATTAAACCAGAAATTGACAAAATTGAAAATAATAATAACATCACTTCATATTCTACCTGCACAGAAAAATGTGAATTTTGTGGTCAATTTCTAAACAATTCTGATATTATTTTTTACCAAGGACATCCGCAAAATGCTGTTGAGGAATTTATTGCACTCACTAATGAAAAATTAATTTTAGCATCAGGTAGTTTTGTCTTATCTTTATACAAATATTATCAGTTATCACCATTGTCATCCATCAGCTGATAAACCTCCACTGCTGGACATAGGCCTACTTGAAAGTTCTACACACCAAATTTCAACTAAATTAGATTAATTTTTTTTGTTATTGCAGGTGATGATGGAGATGTAATGGAAAGACCACAAACAAATATCACTGGTTTCTCTATATATGATCAAAATGGGCATCTTTGTCCAATTGATGGGGGCTTGGTTGAAAGTGATGTCAGAATCTTTATGTCAGGATACTTGAAATCAATTTGTTGTGATACCCATGATATTGATGAAGAGTCTATTGCTGTTAAAGATGTTGGCCCCATTATTGAATGGTAATGTTATTGTTTTGTTCAATGAAAGAATATTGTTTCCATAAAATATATTCTGCTAAGTAGCCAAGTACATGTCAAAAGAAAGGGCAAATGTCATAAGTATATTCATACTACCAGTTCAATAATTTTGTTTTCTAACAAGATAATTTAGTTGAGTATATTGACATATAATCTATAATACCTCCACCTTAAGAAATAATAAAATCACTTAAAACCAACAAAATTAAAACATATAATATGTTACACCATGTATATCATATTGGATCTTAGAATGTACATTACTCTTAAAAATAATTTTTACTCTTGCAAAACTTATTTAAAACTCCAGTATCCCAAGATTTTCGGCCCATTCATTCAAACTAGGTACTTCAATAATATCATCCACCTTTGTATTCTTTCTTTCTGAATATTGTTCTTCAATTATCATTCCACCTTCTTCCTCAATGTCTCCCTCCATTTGTTTGTAAATTATTTAGTTATTATATTATCATCCTGTTTAGATATATCAAATGTTTGCAGTTAATTTTACTATTTCATCAATATGATCATTTACCACTGCATCATTCTTCATTTTAATTTCAAGTTTGCTGGACCACCGTTCTAGAGCCACTGCTATAATTCCTGAACATGACATTTCCACCATTATGTGTGTTCATTGTTAAACAATTGTCCTTCATTTCTTATACTAAAAGTTGTCTGGGTGTATAATGTGTAATATTATTCTTCAGCACCTATTAACAGTTCCATTAAACTTTTATGAATAGTTGAACAGGGTCTTACCAGTAAACCTGGTAATATATTATATTACCAGGTTTACTCGTATAATAATTATATTTACCACTTTTATGTCCCTAAGTACTTCATTCATTTCATGTTTCTTCATTTCTACTTTATTCTTTAATTGTCTGAACAATGTGTACTGTGCGGACGTTAGTAGTAGGATGTTGCTGAAAATACATAACTAATTTTATTAGCACTGAGGGTAATCGACAAAGGGGTCTTTTTGGTGGTAAACACACAAATTTGAGTGTTACTGGTGTTAAAAAGGACTTAGTCAACCCCAATAAGAATCTGTTTTACAAACTCTCGATTTTTGACACTAACTTACTATGACAGTGTTCAACGCTTTCCCTAGACATACTGGCATAGAAAGTGTATAAAACGTCTAAAGTGCTATCATCTGCATAACATTTTATATAACAAATTAGCAACATTTCAATGATATACAAAAGAAACAATGTAGGCGACAATACACAGCCTTGTGGTACGCCAGCATTCAAGGGGTTTGGATCCCAGCATTTTCCGTTAATAATAGTCATTATGCTTCGGTTCTCGAGAAAACTGATCTACTTGCACAATCTGTCGGGGAACCCGTAGGATAGCAGCTTTGAAAGTAAAGTTTTATTCGGCATAAATCGATCGAAAGTCTTCGCAATGTCCACACTAGCCGCTAAAGCTTCTCCTTTACTCAAAACGTGTATATTTTCTAGTGGTCGTTATTATTTATTAGTGGTAGGTTTTTGTTACCGTTCGATAGGTGAGTACCACCGCAAACTGTTACACCGTTTTAATAGGTACCACCGCAGCTCTTATTTCTGTCTCCAAACGGTAATGTGTAAACAACGTTATCCCGGATTGACGGAAGTTAAAGGTAGTAAAATTATTGGTGTAATGACACTATGTCATATGTATCAAGACAACGAGTGCAAAATGGAGTAATATATAACATTCTCACTAGCGCCACGTTGTTATCAGCGGGCGTGACACTTACCATCAGGTAAACGTCTCACTCTTCTCGTTCAAAATTGAATAAAATAAAAGAAGTAAAATAAATTCAAATTTCATCCAGATTTTTCAATATGTTCTAAAACAATATCGTCTTTTATACACTATTGCTATTGTCTACCTACATATAATGACATCAATTATTATTGGAAAAGTATTGGGAAAGCTTTCCCACTGAAGGGAATCTTGTGTACTGTTAATAATCCATTTACATTTTTGTTTACCCGCCCATAACTACGTGGCGTCGATTAACTTCTTATACACAGCACAACATTACCCTCGTCGCCTTAAGACATATTCATGTTCGGTCTCGTTACCCCAGTAATTTCACTAGTTGTAGCGCCCTTTAAACCAGAACAGTAATATTTGTCTACTACTGTCTGGCAGGAGAAATAGGCGCTGCATTGGTACCTATTTAGACGATCTCTGGCAAGAGACCTACAACGAGTAAAACAAACTTACATGTGTTTAGAGTCAGAAGTTGAGATGTTTTATCACCAACAACGGTGTAGGCACGATCCATTTCAAGTATCGCTAATTATTGTTTAATTGCTAGGGTAACGAGACTCAACATCTTATGTCTCAATCGACGAGTGCAATGTGGTGCTGTATGTATCATCCTAACCAGTGCCGCGTCGTTATGAGCGGGCGTATCATTTACCATTAGGTGAACTTCTCGCTCGTCTTGTCGCTTAATACAGTTTAAAAAAAAGATTTCTAAAATCTCCTCCTGCTATTGTCGCAAATATATCATTCGTAGAAAGCATTGGATATATATCGGATTCTGTA
This sequence comes from Troides aeacus, assembly GCA_033220335.2. NCBI lineage: Eukaryota > Metazoa > Arthropoda > Insecta > Lepidoptera > Papilionidae > Troides > Troides aeacus. Next base: position 6,786,100 of record CM067270.1, read on the forward strand.
GCTTAATTTACGTTAGTCCCCACATAGACGAATTTAGTGAGATTTCCTTACAATAGAAACAGTAAGTGTAGTCCATTTCGAAATAGAAACTTGCTGAAGCATTCTTTTCTCCACCATACGATCTATTTCTTTCTCTACTGGTAACTTTATTGCAAAAGGTACAGGTTGAGCTTTTAAAAAATTTGGAGTGACTTCTTTTTTCTTTAAATTAATTTGAAAGGATGGCTTCAATATTTACAAAGACCTTCTGTGAAAACGTGTTTGTGTTTTGAAATAATTTTATGTAAGGAAACATTAAAGAAATTTGCTCTTTTAAAACTGTCTAGAATAATTAAATTTGCTGCAAAACAAAGCTTCAATTGATCAATGTAACTGTTCCAATTATCACTTTGTGGTTTAAATTAGGCCTTTGTCCAGCAGTGGACTTCTTCCGGCTGATTGGATTGGATTGATTTTAAATTCTGGAAATTTTATAGCTTCATGCTCCATTTTTTAACCACTTTCACTTTTTACACTCATCGCCAATGTTATGTTCAATGAAACAACGTCGTTGCTATATAAAATATATTCTGTCAGGTAACCAATTACAAAAGGAAGTGTAAATGTAATAAGTATATTTATACTACCCACTTAAATATTTTTGTTTTCTAACAATATAATTTGTCAATATACCCAGCTATATTGACATACATAACAATTGTAAAGCCGTTTCTTTATAACTAAAACAAAATAACCTTTTTTTAACTTTATTTACTGTATTGCTGCAGGTTTATTCATGGTTTTGATGGTGGTACCCGGAATTGTGTTACACTGTCTACAGAATTTGGAGAATATAACTTATTAAAACCAAGCAAAGCATATACTCCTATTATGGATAACTTATATGAAAAAATTTGGCTTAGTAAAGTAGTGATCGAATACTTAGAAGGTTATCATTATCTGCAACCCACATATGAAGATTTACTTGCTATTGTCTGTCAATCTGTAATTCCTGAATTAAATGATAAAAGAATGTCAGAAGAGATGTTACACAAACATGCTCAGTTTGTTTGTGACCAAGTTGTTAGTTTGGAGACTAAAGAAGATGATGAACCATTAATCAGTTTGCCATGCATTCGTGAGTTAGTTAAACTAATGGGCATCAAATTTGGTAAAAGAAAATTTCGTGCAAAAATAGACTACAAGAAAGTTGATAAAAAAGCATGGACTAAAGCTACAACAACTCCACTTGTACAGAAAACTTTTGAAAGTTTTTTTACAAATCAATTAGATAAGACAAACCATGAGTTGGTGCTTAGAAGAAAAAGGTGTGGAGTGTGTGAAGCCTGCCAGTTACCAGATTGTGGTGAGTGTAATGCCTGTAGAGCTATGGCAAAGTTTGGAGGGCATGGACGAACTAAAAAGGCTTGTATTCGTAGATTATGTCCAAATATGGCGGTTGAACAAGCTGAAGACTCTGAGCCAGAAGATGAGGAAGAATACCGTCAAATGGCAGAACGAAAAGAACGTGATAAAATAGATGATGCAGTGCCAGTTAAATTGACTGGTTTAAACAATAAAAAAATAACATGGATTGGCGATCCAATTAAGGCAGACGCTACTAAAGTTTACTATGAGAAGGTTGAAATTGACGGTTCTGAACTCCAAATAGGCGACTTCGTTATGGTTGAAACATCACAAACTAATATTCCAGCATTAGTAACTAGAGTCACATATATGTGGCAAGAATCCTTTAATGCAAAAGGTGGATATTTTCATGGTGAAGTGTTTATAAGAGCGTCTGACACTGTCTTAGGTGAAGTAGGAAATCCGAGAGAAGTTTTTCTAGGCGATCGCTGCTGTCATGGTGCTCCGTTATCATCACTATTAAGAAAGGCAAATGTAGAAAAAAAAGAAACTGCTAAAGATTGGTTCAAACTTGGCGGGAAAAATATTGATGAAGAATTTTTGGAAGATGACGGAAAAACATACTTTTACAACAAATATTATGACAGATTTACGGCTCGTTTCGAAGACTTACCAGAAGATCCCGCATGTCCAAATGTTTTAAGAAAACATAGATTTTGCTCATCATGTGAGAGAAAAACAAGAAGGGATGCAAAAGACATTCCTAAGGTGTTAGGAAAGCTTGTAGAAAATTCAAACATTGTAACAGAAGCTAATAGAACAGAGTGGACATCGGTGAGATGGCAGGACTACGAATATAAAAAGGGTATGGGTGTTTTTCTTCAACCTGGTACATTTAAACTCAAGAACACGCTTGTCAATCTTGATAACAACAATATCAAGTTAGAAAAGGTAGACGAAGATACTTATCCTGAATATTATCGTAAGAGCGACAACAACCTGCGTGGTTCTAATATTGACACAGGCGAACCATTTTGCGTCGCGCACATTGCTGCAATAACCGCTGCCGGTCAAGGACCTTTAGTTGCGCCTCAGGATATTTACCTTAAAGTCAACATATTATACCGACCTGAAAATACTTCTAATCGATTCCCCCAACAGGAAGATTTGAATGTTATATATTGGAGTAATGAAATAAAAGAAATTTCGTTTTCATCTGTAGTTGGGCCATGCAATCTGATTTACGAAAGGAATGTTCCAAATAATGGAATTTTACAAGAGTGGCTCGTGAGGGATCCAAATAGATTTTATTTTAGAATGGCATATAATAAAACGACTAAAGAGATAGAAGACGTGCCGCAGCACGCCACTACCATAGGAAGAACCAATAAAACCAAAGATAAGGGTAAAGGGAAAGGAAAATCTACAAAACGTGTGGAATCAAATACCGTCGAAGAACAAAATGTAAAAATAAGACCGCTAAGAACTCTAGACATATTCGCTGGGTGTGGAGGTCTATCTGAAGGTTTGCATCAATCAGGTGCTGCGGAATGTAAATGGGCCATAGAAAACCTTGAAGCCGCTGCTCACGCTTACTCGTTGAATAATAGAAACTGTATAGTATATAATGAAGACTGTAATGCGCTTTTGAAAGATGTTATGTCTGGTGCCACACACAGCAAAGGCGGCTTAAGGCTGCCAATGCAAGGGGAAGTTGAATTACTATGCGGTGGGCCTCCATGCCAGGGATTTTCTGGGATGAACAGATTCAATTCCCGCGAATATTCAAACTTTAAAAATTCACTAGTAGCTTCGTACCTTTCGTATTGTGATTTCTATAGGCCGAAGTATTTCATTCTAGAAAATGTAAGAAATTTTGTAGCGTTTAAGAAAGGGATGGTTTTGAAGCTGACACTCAGAGCTTTATTGGATATGGGTTACCAGTGCACCTTCGGAGTACTGCAAGCAGGAAATTACGGCGTGCCACAAACGAGAAGAAGACTTATCATCCTAGCAGCGGCTCCTGGCTATAAGTTACCTTTATATCCGGAACCGACTCACGTCTTTAGTAGACGAGCTTGCTCATTGACGACAACGATTGACGGTAAAAGATTTGCCACAAACATCAAATGGGACGAGTCTGCGCCCAGACGCACTTGCACTATACATGACGCTATGAGCGATCTGCCTGCAATAGCTAATGGTGCAAACCAAATTGAAATCAATTACGGCTCTATGGCAGAAAGTCATTTTCAACGTCTGGTTAGGAGTAAGGATGAGAGTGCGAAATTACGTGACCATATATGCAAGAACATGGCCCCTCTCATTCAGGCCCGTATAAGTAGAATACCAACGACCCCAGGCTCCGACTGGAGGAATTTACCTAATATATCAGTAATGCTGTCCGATGGCACTAAATGCAAGGTGAGATATATTTTTTTTAACAACACGTATATTATAGAAGAAAGTAATATAATATAATTTTTACGTGTGAGTTTGGTATTTTGACAAAATTGATGTATTGATGAGATGGTTGCTTAAGTGAGGGTTTTTCGCTATTATGTATTGCTGTATGTCGTACTTTATTATTGGAACTAAAGTGTATCACTTAAATCTATCAAAGTAGTCTCTCTGTGATGTTCATGTTATATAATGCCGATTTTTTATATATATCACATACTACCTGTGCTCCGATTTTTCACACATTGTGAGTAACTTCTTACTATAGAATAGGGTAAAATTATTGTGTCAGGGCAATATATGCCAATATACATTTATAAACAGCCTATATAATATTTACATTGCTGGGGTTCAAGGTCGTCGTTTATAAGAATAGAGTTAAGGCTATCTATAAGACTATTCAGTTTTTGACTGTTTGCTCGTTCCTACGAGTCTCTCTTCGATTTCGGGGCTACATATTGTGTAGATAGGTCGGTGGTAAAGTTTTAATTGAAACTGCCTGGATAGCTACTAATCTCACTTTACAAATCTGCCAGCATATAGCATCATCGCTGTGTTTTAGCTGTTGACATTTAAGGTCTTGAGTATTTAGGGCGATCTTCAAAACGCTCGGCTTTATTTCCAAGTGTTAGCCTCTGATTGATGTTATTTTTTACTGGAAAATATATTTTTTATTAAACACAGGTCCTGCAATATAGATACGAGGACAAAAAAAACGGACGTTCGTCTACAGGCGCGTTGCGTGGCGTGTGTGCATGCGCACGTGGTGATCCCTGTTCGCCTAACGACAAGCAGGAGAACACGCTCATACCTTGGTGCTTGCCGCACACCGCAAATCGACACAACAACTGGGCCGGACTCTACGGTAAGAGATTTTCTTTTCACATACTACCAAGTACCGTCACTTTGCGGAGCAAAATTGTTACATGTTTACAATGTTACTTGCTAAAGGTATCATATTTTTCATGAGTTCAAGACAAATTAGAGAGCATTCCCGTCAGAGGTAAGTGATTGTCGAAGTAAGACAGGGTCTTCTGTGTCTATATATGAGCATGAGCAGGATACACTGGTGATAGGTTTCGGTTGCTGGAGACTGTCTAGGATTGCGCCACAGCAGCGACCATTTCTGCCGCCTACCAATAGCGTGAAAATGTCTTGTTAATTCGTTGAATAGTATGGAAATATGCAGAATTTGGTCAGATGATGATGACAATATTTTTAATAGAATTTAGTCTCTACTTCAGTATTGTCTTAACGATGATAGTTTAATAGGGCGTATATCGTGGGACGGATACTTCAGCACAACGGTGACGGATCCAGAGCCAATGGGCAAGCAGGGCCGCGTGCTACATCCCGAGCAGAGCCGTGTGGTGTCCGTGCGAGAGTGCGCGCGCTCACAGGGCTTCCCGGACGCATACTTATTTGCGGGCTCCATACAGGATAAGCATCGACAGGTGTGACATATATTCAATTATATTACGAGTTGAGAAATACTATCAATTTTTTTTTTTTCACATGGAGGTCTCTGCTTAGATTCCAGGACTGTATATTGCAAATTTAAATCTCAATGTTCTAGTTTCCACCCTCATATTTGTAAATCGACCGCCAAACGGCAAATGTTGAGTTCTATAAATCATTATACAAGATCCATAGTACTCCCCCAAGCGTATCATTTGGAACGTATTGATTGATTTTGGACTTATTTATAATATAAATAAAAGCTCAGTATTGAATAAAAAATAAAATATTAAAATTATGTACGTAGTTACTCTTACATTATTTGTCTATTCAATAAATGTGTATAAATTTAATTTACTTCAATTCTATTCCCCTGAACAGTCATGAATTAAACTTGTCCTTTAAATCTCTTTTTAGATTGGAAATGCTGTGCCACCGCCACTCGGAGCTGCCTTGGGAAGAGAAATTAAAAAAGCTCTTAGCGCATCGCAAACCAGATAAAAATCAGTTTATTCTTATTATTTTGACGTTTGTAGCATAGTTTTTGATATTACCATATACATATTATTATACGGACGTATATACTTTATGAGATATTGTTTCATTTCATCATCTTCATCAACCAATAGCTGGCCACTGTTCCATATAGATAAACGTTGTGGATTCAGTATATATTAGGTCCTTACACATGAAATTGGCGTTTTGTCGTACTGACCACTTTGGACTGAAATATCTCCTCTTCGGTTAAGAATTCCAAAGTCAAATTTATAAATTCACTTAGCTGGTTTTGATTTGAGTTTTGAAAACTGTCATTTATTTGTTTTTTTATTATTATTTTTTTTCTTTGATGTCGCTTATTACCGCACAATGGTAAACGGGAAATATCGGTAAATTCTACCGTGGCACCAGTGTTGCAGAAACAACTCGAAAGATTAATGACGTGTACGGCGCTGGTGTCGCAAAAGAAAGCACGGTATGTTTTTGGTTTCTACGTTTTCGTTTTAGATTTCGACCTTCTAAACCAACGCCGTGGACGGCCAGAGATCAAAGTAAAAAATGAAGAATTAAAGGCTATTGTGGAAGCGGATCCATCACAAAGCACTTTAGAGATAGCTGCAGGCTTGGGGGTAAGTTTCATAACTATATTAAACCACTTGTAGAAAATTCGGAAAGTAAAAAAACTTGAACGGAGGGTACCTAATGAATTGAGTGAATCGAACTTGCAAACACGCGTCGACTGCTGTGTTACTTTGCTCAACCGACACAATAATGAAAGGATTTTAAATCGTATCATTAATTGTGATGAAAAGTGGATACTGTATGATAATAGGAAGCGCTCGTCGCAATGGCTAAAACCAGGAGACCCAGCCAAATCCTTTCCTAAACGAAATTTGACTCAGAAAAAGTAACTTGTGACTGTTTGGTGAACTAGCGCCAGTGTCGTTCACTACAGCTTTCTAAAATCTGGCCAAACAATTACGGCAGATATCTATTGTCAGCAATTGCAAACCATGAAAGAAGAACTAGCTGCTAAACAACCGAGATTAGTCAATAGTTCTAGGCCACTGCGCTCCTTCATGACAACGAATAACTACACACTGCACAACAAACAACCACTAAATTAGATACAATTAGCTACAATTGGAATGTCTGCAACATCCACCGTATTCCCCGGATTTTGTTCCAATAGATTACCATTTTTTCCGGAAAATTTGACAACTTCTTACAAGAAAAAAATTCAACTCCGATGCGGCCGTTAAAACCGCCTTCAAAGAGTTTATTGATTCTCGCCCCCTATGGTTTTTTAGCAAAGGGATCAATGAACTACCTATGAGATGGCAAAAGAGCATAAATAGCAACGGTGCACTTTGATTAATTAAATATATTTTCCAAAAAAAAATTGACTTTATGTTCCTCTCTACAAAACGCCAATTTCATATGTAAGGATCTAATATAATAAAATAATAGTTTGGCAAATATCTCCCTTCCGCCTTTTTGTCTTTTGAATTTCGCGGCTATGTACAAAGCGCTACAGAGCTCGTATCTGGCAATACTATACATAATTTGAAAGGTCTTGACATAACCTACAAAACGACGCTATGCATAATTAGTTTGGATATTGCGTTCAACAGTTATAGACGTGTAAACATATAGTTCACTAACGCCGAAATTCGCGCTATTTTAAAGTTTTCCTTCGTTAAAGGCAAATCCGCTAGAGAAACGTTCCGTGAGATTAATGGTGTTTTGGGGGATGGTACTCTATCACTTCGAACCGCGGAGGAATGGTTTCGACGATTCAGAGCCGGTTAAAACTACACCATGGATAAGCCAGCCGGCGGAAGACCTGTGACGACAAATACCGATCAAATCATAGACTACATCGAGTTAGACCGGCATGTGGCATCTCGTGACATCACCCAGGAGATGGGAGTTAGTCACCAAACCATTTTAAACCATCCGCAGAAGGCTGGATACAAAAAAAAGCTTTATGTTTGGGTGCCGCATGATTTGACGCAAAAAAACCTTCTGGACCGAATCAACGCCTGCGATATGCTGCTGAAACGGAACGAACTCGACCCATTCTTGAAGCGGATGGTGACTGGCGACCAAAAATGGATCACATACGACAATATCAAGCGAAAACGGTCGTGGTCGAAGGGCGGTGAATCATCCCAAACAGTGGCCAAGCCGGGATTGACGGCCAGGAAGGTTTTGCTGTGTGTTTGGTGGGATTGGAAGGGAATCATCCACTATGAGCTGCTCCCATATGGCCAGACACTTAATTCTACCATCTACTGCGAACAACTGGACCGCTTGAAGCAGGCGATCGACCAGAAGCGTCCTGAATTGGCCAACAGGAAGGGTGTAGTGTTCCACCAGGACAACGCCAGACCACACACTTCGTTGATGACTCGTCAGAAGCTACGGGAGCTCGGATGGGAGGTTTTATCGCATCCACCATATAGCCCGGACATAGCGCCAAGTGATTACCACCTGTTCCTGTCCATGGTGAACGCCCTTGGTGGTGTAAAGTTGAACTCAAAAGAGGCTTGTGAAAAGTGGCTGTCCGAGTTCTTCGCAAATAAGGAGGGGGGCTTCTACGAGGGAGGTATTATGAAGTTGCCGTCTAGATGGAAACAGATTATCGAACAAAACGGCGCATATTTGAACTAAATCCGATCACTGTAACACTTTTTATAAAGCATTGAATAACGAGCAAAACAGCGGAAGGAAGATATTTGCCAAACTTATATAAATAAAAATGTCGCGTTTGGATGAATGTGAAGCCATATTTTTCTTATTTTATTTACGTACACTCATCGAAAGTATTTGTAAATCTTCGGAACAGTTATAAATTGTAAGAGTACCATTACAAACAAATATGCTATTATTTTCGTTACATTGAGATTATTGCATATCATAAATTATGTACGCCGGCCCAATTTGGCGACGGGGTGAGCATTTCCGTTAGCATTTTGTTACATACGTTAATAAAAAAAATATATATATCATAAATTATGTGTCAACATTAAAAATAGGTATTGAATAAGTTCTTAGTCTGTTTAATAAACGAGTAGCTACAATTCTATTCAAGATATTCGAATGATTGTGTTAGGTTTTTTCATGTTTTCATTAAGGAATAAGGTTGTTTGGGCATGGTTTGAAATTGTTTAGGCGGACCTTTACAAACAACGACAATTACGCTTTTATGCTACCACTGGATTCAATGCGCCCCAACTGATAAGATCCAGCGATGCAAACTAGGAGGATTTTCTAGCACCAGTTTCAACAGCGACTCAGTCGTGACGATCCGGCGATACATACTCGCCAGGGCTTGTTTACACAAGATTTGGTCCAGTTAGTAAATTATTTAGACGGCAACACAGCACTTACCCGATCGGTTGTCTGATTATTTATTTGTTATATCATTTATAAAAAAAATAGAGAATTAGTGACAGCTATAGAGCTGCTTTGGTGCGAGTTGAAGGTATCCATCGCCAAACATCTTTATCATCAATATATTCTTTAAAATTATAATAGCCCCTAATAGTCATTAACACACATTTAACATGGTTCTTAAATCTTGAAAAAAGCAATTCAGTAATATATGTTGGGAGCTTGTTATAAAACCTAGTACTATTTCCCGTAAATGATCTATTAGTTTTACTCACTCTGAAGCCTGACACAACAAGATTATACTTATTTCTAGTATTAGGGGGACCGGAAAGTAATGTCGTTTTCTTACGCTAAATACAAACACATACATTTTTAACGAGTCTTTATTTTTAATCAATGATGTATTCCCCATCATTGTCAATAACCTTTTGCCATCTAGTGAGTAAATTTTCAATCCCTGATCGATAAAAAATAATTGGTTTTTCGGCAAAATATCTAGAGATGGCATTTTGGATATCATCCAAATTTGCAAATGTTTTGCCACTTAAAAAGTGTTGCAGCGCTCGGAATAAGTGGAAATCCGATGGTGCAACATCGGGCGAATATGGTGGATGAGGCAGCACCTCCCACCCCAATTCATTAATTTTTTCTAGAGTTCGCCTTGCGCAGTGCGGTCTTGCATTGTCATGTTGGAGAATGACGCCTTTTCGGTTGACAATCGCTGGCCACTTTTCAATTAAAGATTGATTGACTCGCTGCAATTGTTCGCTGTAGAGGTCTGCAGTAACAGTTTCTCCAGGTTTCAGTAATTCAAAATGAACAATGCCGCGAATACTCCACCAAACACACAAAAGCGCTTTTTTGGGGTGTAAACCTGGCTTAGCAGTACTCCGAGGGATTTCATTTGGAGAGAGCCACTGCCTTTTGCGTTTTGGGTTATCATACAGGACCCATTTCTCATCTCCTGTGATCAAGCGATCAAAAAACGCTTCTGTGTTGTGTCGTTGAAGCAATAAGTTGCATGTGATTGATCGGTTAGCCTTATTCTGTTCGGACAGATTATGCGGGACCCAAACACCTGCTCTGCTTACTTTTCCAATCTGCTTCAAATGTTCTTGGATGGTGGATGGTCGACCAAGGTTTGTTGAGACTGTTTGACAATTCCTCGATCGTCTGACACGGATTTGCTTCCACTTCCGCCCTTAACACGTCGTTGTCTAACGCTGATGGTCTTCCTGATCGATACGAGTCGGAAAGATCAAAATTACCCGATTTGAACTTGGAAAACCACCTTTGGCATTTACGAATGTCCAGTGCATTTGGATAAACATCGCAAATGTTTTTGGTAGCAACTGTTGCGTTATTTCCCTTGCGAAACTCAAAGAGCATGCAATGCCGGATGTGTACCTCTTCTGGTATTTGGCTGGCCATTTTACCCAAAATTACAAAAAAAAATTGTAATTCAATTGTCTATAAGTAAAGAAATCACTATAACCTCACAATGTCTTTGGTACGCCTCTGAACAAAACAATGAGCTGACAAATGACAATCAAGTATTGGCATGCGCAGAAACGACATTACTTTCCGGTCCCCCTATTATTTAAGTTGCGTGTGTCACTCTTTCTCTTATAATTATATGAACTAACATTGTATTCTGATAGATTTATTCAGATGGCACAGTCAGTATATTTATATCTTTAAAAATAGAACGAAGAGATTGTCGGCTACTGAGTCTATAAATTGCTTTGATGGCCGTATTCTGTAACAAATATATTTTCAATATCGTCACCTGTATCCCACGGTAAAATGCAATAGGACATCAAGCTGTAGAAGTAAGCAAAATATACTAGCTTAGCTGTAGTCTCATCTGATAATTGCCTTATTTTCCAAATTGTTTGAGAGGATGAACTTGGTCTACCATATATTTTCTCAATATGAGGTCCCCATTGTAATTTACCATCCTGCGTCATTCCCAAAAGCGTTGAGGGCATCAAGTCGAGTGTTTCTCCATTTAGTGTGATCAATGGAATAAAACGTGTCACACTTGCCAGAGAAAATTTAATATGTTTAGTTTTATTCGAATTCAGAAGATTGTTTGCCTAGAACCAATTTGATATCAAGGTTAGCGTTTTAATCGGCTCTACGAGGACTTTATCTCTCCTGTTTACTTTAAATAATAATAGTTTCATCGGCAAACAAAACGATATCTACGATTTCGTTTGCCAAATATGATAGGTCATTTATGTAAACTAATAACAAAAGAGGACCTAAAATACTGAGGCACTCCCATCTGCCACCATAACACCTTTACTGTGTTTCAGATCAGACTATAAACATACGAAATTCAAAGTAATGTAGTTGAACACACACTTCACCATACACAGCCTCATTGTCTCCCAATACCAAGTGAAATTCAGGTTCTGTCAATGCATTTTATATACGAAAAAAAAAAAAGAATTTTAACATTTACTTTTTATTCTTTATTACGTTATTAGTTTTTTGTTTAAGGCTTTTTACTAAAATGTTTAATTCCGCATCTTCTCTAGATTTTTTAATTTGGTTGGGGGTCTCATCAGGAATGTCGGTTGGTCGTCGCTTCAGTTTCTCCTGAATAAGTTTGTCCATATTTTTCGTTTTCTTAAAATTTGGATCACTAGGATCAATATTAAACAAATGTGAATTATACAAGGCATTAAACCGTTTATCGTTAAGGTCGATTTCAAACTCGGGTAATTCTTTTTTCTGTTCTTTAAGTTTAGCTTTCAATTTCTTTTTCCTCTTTGATTTCTTCGTGTCATTTTCAGACTCTTGTATTTTTTTTAAACTAAAGTGTTGTTTACCGTCATCATCATCATCTAACAATAGTTCCAGCTCTGCTTTTCTTTTCTCATCTTCTTCATCTAGTTCAGGTTCAGCTTTTTTATCATTTTTATTCTTTTTGCTATTCTTCATTTTAAATTCGGTTTTATCAAATTCTTCAGCAAAATAAGGATCATTCATATCTATATCAGAAGGTACGTCATCAGATTCGTTATCATCAGAACTGGTTTCATTTTTTTGTTTTTGCTGATTTTGTAGTTTGCGTTGTTTCTTCTTTTCTTTTCGTTTTTGTAGATATTTTTCGAAAGGAGTTAAAGATTTATTATCTGAAAAGATTAAACAATATAAATAATAAAGGAATAGATAACAAGTAAATAATGAGAAAATTATTATTACCTTCACTAAGTTTTTTCTGAACCAACTCTTCAGCTTTATTTTTGATACCAAGGCCCCATGTGATCTCCATTTCCATATCTTTATTTTGTTTCTTCTCTTCCTTCTTATCAATATCTTGCAACAACATTTTATATTTCTGAATTGGGTCGTTATTTTCGGGTTCTTCTTGCGAATCTTGTTCATCAGGTGGATTTTCATCTTCTGTTATTTAGAAAAGTTAGTAAACTATAAAATCTGAACATCCATCATTTTTTATTTGCACAAATAATTTATTTATATAGTTGAAACAATCGTCACAACAAAGCATGCCTTTATGATTATTCATTTATATGTTTTAATGTAATTAAAAAGGGTTCATATGTATAATTATCTTTATATGATAAAAGCAATACAATATTAAATTATTCTCGGTAATGATAACTAGTGTTGATTCTAATAAAATTATTAGAGGCTAATTAGGTTTAAAACAACGCATCAACATCATCAGTTGACAGATGTTCACTACTTGAATACAGAAGATGGCCACACTGATCAGTTCTGTGTTGCCCACGTCCAGCGGTTGCTAACCACCGGTCTACTCTGGGTGGTCTGTGGCCTAACCTTTCACACTGCACCTTCATATTAAGTCATTGTAAATAAAAAATAAGTCATATACACTTCAGTCTGTTTGCATACTCATATAAGTAAAAAGGTTTTCATTAACAACCACCAATACCCTATTATCTTATTTCTGGGGTGTGGTAGCTGTCCACCCTCGTATAGTAAGCTGCCGCCATAACAGCATTTCAGCTGTCGACATACATGTCAGAATATTCTGGCTTTCATTTGTACACTTCTCTATCCACAGCCTTATTGTCACTTAACACTATGTGATATAGAGGTTAGTGTATTGTAGATAAAAACAATCTTAATTTGCAACAATGTTAAATAAGGCTTTTTAAAAGCTATAATTTTAAAAAATTATAATAAATATTTTGTAATGATAATATTTTTCTCATCATTAAAACCTTTAGTTTTTTACCTTCACTGCTCGAAGCCAGATATTCTTTAAGGTCTAAATCATCAATCTTTCCATCAAGCGCACTTTTAATTGCTTCAGTACGATTGGGGTTAGTAGCATCCCACGTGAGCTGCACCTTAGCTTGTTGGAGTGCAGTTGTTGTGAACAATCGCGGCCTGTACTTAACAAGATCTGGCAAATTCGCACATTCTTCCCGAGCTTCCTGTGAATGGTCACAACAATGTTTATTTTCTATTGGGTCAACTAATACAATATCTCACCTCATGAAAGGTTTACTGGTAGAGTATGATGAAGGTTATAAGGTTTTAGAATAAATATCCATAGAATCTAGTGATAGGAGTTTTTTAACAAACTATCCTATCACTTGTGTATTAAACAATTGTTACAAAATTATTTAGTAAATAAGTTTACATGTCTGAGTTGATATGTAAGTATATATTGTGTATTAGGAGAACGCTTCCTAAAATGAAGACAGACATTAGTACTAATGACACCTTTGATGATAGAACGGATTATGCAACGAGATGTATTCAGTTTTAATTTGAACCTATTTTCATAGGACCACAGAGCATTTAGATCGGTAAGATGTGTCAGTTATACCAAATTTTTAATAATTTCATTTTTAAGTATTTTTTTTATGAAACTATCGTTTCATTTAGCTGTGATAACATGATGGAGCGTAAATAACGGTAATTAAAGGTTTTATAAATTTGATGTTTTTTAATCCCGATCTATTTCATTTCCATCCCATCATCAATGGTGTCATTAGTACTATCATCTGTTTTCGTTTTCAGAAGCGGTCTTCTAACACACAGTATGAAATTCTAATAGATTGTAAATAAGGTTTTTAAGTCCAGTCCTAGTAGTAATATTTGTTAATTTGTTTCACAATTGTTGTTGCTTTTTACATACTAAATAGTTCTTAGTTAAAGGAATTGCTGCCTTATTTGTGATAATATTTAAATAAACCACATTGAAGTTGTTCAATAATACCATCATTAAAGAATGGTTATTTTTTTTTTTTTTTTGTATTGTCACGCCTTTTTCCCAGTAGGGGTAGGCAGAGGTGAATAAACCACCGACATTTCGCCAGATGTGGTCAGATTAGGTCCCATGTAACAGGGGGCGAGCCTGTTGCCACTTTATTGGGACCACCACACACACACACACAAAGATGATATCAGTGTGCGGGTTTCCTCACAGTGTTTTCCTTCACCGTTTTTGTATCTCGCTGTTGTAACTAAAGTTCACAAATGTACATAACTTAAATATTAAGTCATTGGTACATGCCGAGGTTTGAACCCGCGACCTTCGGAATGAAAGCCGCACGCTCTAACCATTAGGCCAGCGAGCTACTTAGCTACAAGAATGGTTATAGGGCTGTCAATATAGATTAGTTGGAGTATTCTGTTTAAGCACACTTTACTATCCATGGCTTAATTGGACATTCTTCATTACATTAACATGAAAATCATTCTAAAAGGTTAAGTGTTAGCCCTTGTAAGAATAATGTCTATGACCTTTATGTAATGTGCCTTGTTAAATCCTTAATCTTTTCCACACAATTTACAAACCGTAAAAGTGCAGTTCTTTTGTTAATGTATATATTATTTTATACTAATTTTGATACCTGATCAAATGTGACATCATCAGGTATAAACCTCATGTCGAGCCTTGTAGCACTACTCTCATATTCCATGCCATCACATTCACTGTACAACTTGTCTGCTGTTGCAACTGAGTCACACTCAACTACGGCATAGTAGTATTTCAATCTATTTAATTGATAACGTCTAAGTTTCTCCATGTGATATGTTGAACCTGAAATATTAGCAAGAGAAATGAGAAGACTCCTTATCAACATTGTATAAAATTAATGAGATGATGTGACATACAAAACAAGTTAATTTTTTATACGCTTTAATGAATAAATTTTACATAATTTCCTGCTGGGACTCACAGACTTCTACAAAGAAATAGTCAAGGACATTTATCTACCATGCTGGCCAAATTTCGATTGGTGGATGTCACATGCCTATTGAATCTGATGTTATCTAATAACATGTTGGTTATTTCACGATGCTTTCCTTCACTGGAAGTTCAAGAGTCACCATCATCAGCCAATAGACGTCTACAGCTGGACAAGTTCAAATTTGGTGGTGTTCAAACTCGCGCCTATCGGATATGTATAGCGTGTATGACAGCCTTACTCAATAAGCTATCGCACTTCTGATTAACATGTATATAGACAATTATAATAAACTATGACAAAAAGGTTTACCTTCCTCATTTCCACCATCATCTGATAGTTCATCAATTTTTTTATCAGTTAATTCAATTGGGCCTCGTATCTCTTCTTCTTTGAGTCTTTTGATGCCATATTCTGATGGATATATCTGTGAGTCAAAATTACATATTTTCTTATATAAAGAGTAGCATGATAATCATTTCTGTTCTTCTCCAGAATGGACTCCATGAGATAATCTCTGGGCTTTACATTAGCATTTTATGTGATAGTGTATGCAATAAAGTTTTTAATAAAAAAAAGGTAAACACCAATGTCTGTGCACCAAAGAGTTAGAGAATCACATCATGAATTAAAGTATTTAATATCTCTCAAATTCAATTAAAAGTAGTAAAATTTAAGTCCAAATTAAATATAAGTGAAACTTACAGTAATTTTATGAATGATGCCACCAGGAGGTAGAAATGAACTGAGCAAAACCATAATATCCATTGCTTTTATGTTGTCCCAATCCATATTGCATATTGCAATTCTAAAAAGTTGTAATGAAAAATTCTTATAAATATTTTAAGTAATGCTTTTGGTAGATTACTGTCGCCAGAGACTATTTAATCAGATACCACTTCATCAAGGAAATAATTTATTATGGTAAAAAACTTAACATTGTATGCCTCAAGGTGACAAGAATAATGTGACACAGAGTTTATCATTTTAGTTAGCACCACATTATATTAATGTGGTGCTAACTGAGCTTATCACTTAACATCTAGTGAATGTCCCGCTATACTCTTTGCATAGTTTAATTTTGACAAAATTTATAATGCCATCTATAAATAAAGTAAGTATCAATCTTCAATCAGATTGTAGTTTATGTATAAACTATGTTAATTTACCTCCATTTATTATCTCATTAAAATAAGAAAAATTTGAATTGATTTTTATGGTATTTAATTAATGATTCTAAAATGAAAAAATGTACCAAGTATAATAGATAAGTTCAGTATAAAAAAATGTTAAATAGCATGGAATCTAACCTCCTTGTGGAGTCTTCAGTAGTCTCTGCATCAGCATCTAATTCTCCCCATTCATGCTCTAATTCACTGTCTTGATCTTCTTCACTACTTTCTCCTTCACTTGAGCTATCAGTTATAAGTATACCTGTAAAAACATTTTTGGATTAAGAAATTTTTTAGTTCAAATATCCTTAATTATTCTATCTCTATATTTATTATTTTTGAACGTTTTACTTTGCATTAAAGTTAGAGAAGAAATTATGTGTAATGAGTAATTTTCTAGATGTGATAAATTAAAAAATCTTTTAAATATAGAGATACAACTGACATTTATTTAAAGTTTCACTAACTTAATACAATGTTTTTACAATTTTTAAGATAAACTGTAAGATGAGAGTTTTGGAATTTTTTTTACATAAAAATATTTATGAAAGGAAATTATAATAATAATTAATTTTAATAAGACAAACCTTCTCCACGAGCGTAGTCTATATCTAAATCTAGCAATCGGTTTTTGGTTTTTTTATCTAATTTTCCCCTAACTAATTTGTCATTATCTGAGTTTTCGTCTTTCGTAACATTTTCTTTTTCCACGGTCGGAGGCCTTTTAACGAAACGTCCTTGATTTTCATCTTCTTCACCGTCATCTTCCGACTCCTCATCTTTTGAACTTCCTGAGCTATCAATATCATAATATTTTTTCAGATTCTCTGTGGAAGTTTCTTTAACTGGGCGACCACGTTTGTCAACTGTGTATTTAACTTTGAACTTTTCATCTTTAAACATAGATTGAAATCTTTCATCAATCTTAACTTTTTTCTCATGTTTCGGTATTTGCTTATATCGAGGATCATTTAAATATTTAGCAAAACGGCTATCTTTCAGTATGTCACCCATAGTTATTAATCTTAAATTGAGAGATAACTCCGTAGACTAATTCTTAGATAAAAGTTTGTATTTCAATTCCATATATTTTTTAAGACATAACCTTATTTCGTAATGAATGTACACAAATCGCATGTGATTTGTGACATTAATCTTTATTTTTAATATTAATGTTTTTTTCAAACTGACAAAGGTACGTAACCAGAAGTCACTCAGCATTGAATTTATTTATTGTAAATGACCGTCTTAATTTATATTTAAATTCTGCATGCATAATGACGACATCAAGTAATAGTTACATTTGATTTTTTTAACACTATTCCAAATTGGAGTAAAGTGTAAGCTTATTTAAAATATTATAAATTATTCCTGTAATAACTGAATGTAAAATCATAACTTTTATTTAAACAATTATGATTTTCGTTAGATCAGCTATATGTAATACATTAAAATAATGTAAAATAATTAAAAATCAAATCGTTTTGCAAATTCCCATGTTTCATTGGTTGTCTTGGTTTTTTGCCTTTGCTATTAAAAAGGCAAAACGTATTTTTTAAATGACATCTAAAACATGATATAAGATTTTGCAGATAACTGTAAACCTAACATAAGTTTAAGAGAAAATGAATAGTATAGGTGAAGAGTGTACAGATTTAAAGAAGAAATATGATGACTGCTTTAATAGTTGGTTTTCAGACAGGTTTTTAAAAGGCGACCATGACGATTCTGTGTGCGCTGGTATATTTAAAATATATCAAGAATGTGTAAAGGTTAGCAGCACAATATATATTCTTTTTTATCTGCAATGAAATAACGTTTTGTACTCGATTTCACCTGGTGTGACTTCACCAACAACGATTATGTTGTCACTTGTGACAACATAATCGTTGGTGAAGTGTGCTCACCTAGAATACTTAGGCTCTTAATGTTATACAACAATACTGTCACTGCAGTAATTTTACCATAGGAGGGTAGTACCGAGTCACATGAACTCAAAAAAAACTTACAATTAACCAGTTCAAATATGTGCATCCCAATCAAACCTTGTCTGTGTGACAAGACAAATATTTAGCCACTGTGTAAGGTAAAATTATTTATAACAATAATTTCCTGTGTTTTGTATCATATTTTTCTTATTACTATATCATTTTAGAATGCAATGAAGCAGCAAAATATTGACTTCAAAGAAATTGATAAAGATGTTCTGGGTACAGATAATGAATTTAAAGTACCACCAGAAAATAGTTGACATAAATATAGCCTTATGTGCACTTTAGACCCCATTATGAATTGTGTTTTCAAAAGGAGCAATGTTTTAAAATGTCAAGAATAAATTAACTCATTTAACAAGAAGACAATATAAAGCAAAAACATACAAATGTAGGAAAATAAAGGTAACTATTTATTGTAATAAATTAATTAAACATTTTTAGTGAACACATATATATGTAATAGGATATTGTAATAGTTTTTTTTATACTATTTAAGGATCATTCTGTTTTTACCTGCCTTTTAATTTTAAGGTGAATAGTTGTTAATAAGAATTAAAGTAATGATAAAACTGGAGACAATTAAAGCATTACCCATGTATATTAAAATTTTATAACTTTGTTATTATTACACTAACATCAATTTATTGAAACATTCCTTTTCTGATATGAAAATTATGTTATATTTCATTGATTTATAGCTGTAAAACTCAAGTTGTTTAAGAGAACAGAGATTTTTACCTGAATTTTAGTAGTCATTAATTATAATTTTAACACATGATGTAGTCAAATAATCAAATGATGAAGCATAATATATTTGGTGTTATAGTAAAAAAGGTATAACATTTCAATTAGCAGTATAGAATAGTTTGGTATTGTTGTACAAACCGGTTCTTATAATTACAAATTGATACAATTGTTCAGTGTTTCACAGGTTTGTTAGCTATTTATTGCTTAATTTGTTTATGTAATAAAGAATTGTGAGTATTAGGACAGTTTTATTTCATTAAAAATAATACATAAAATGAATATGAAGGAATTAGGATTATGCTGGATTTTCACCTATAAGATTACTTTAAGTGTCCCAGGATCTCCTAAGGCTATCTCTGCTTTGGCCAAGTACATCTCAAGGAATGAATCTGCTTTCCTTGCATTGTCATGACAAATATGAGACAACTTCATATTTGCCATACTACTTGTACTTGTTTATTGAATAATGCCTGCAAACACCTTTAGTTGCCTACAATTGGTAAGACATAGTTTCATCCTTTTTTACTAGCCCAAGTTTCATAGCTGTTGTAGTAGCACCAAGTCATCTTTAATTTGTATAGATTAAAAATGTACCTTAGTAATTGAATATTTGAAAATATATGTAAACATTTATATTTTTCCATGTGTAATCTTTAAAGCTACATGCCAGTAAGTAGACCTTCAAGACTCCTACAAGTCTACCAGGTTTCTCTTAGCCATTTGGGCATGAAAATGTAACATACTTGTGTTATTAGTTTGGGTACACAATTTAAAATATTTAATTGATGGAATACCTGCTAAAAGATTTATACCATATACTAAATAAAAAATGTTTTATTTGGTACAGTTCACATAATGACAAATGGGTAAAACAAGTATTGGGGTATCTGACTGATATTTGCTACAGTTGAATTTGATAAACTAACTGAAAAGTGGGTGTTTATTCACCTCTGCCTACCCCTACTGGGAAAAAGGTGTGATAGTATAAATATAAAAATGAATTTGATATCACAATATGTTTCTGTTAATATTGCTTATATTCAATTATCACTATGACATAACTATGTTTAGTAGCTTGCTTATTAGTGAATTGGGAAGGTCAATATTTACAAGAAGCAATGTTGTGTACAAAACAAAACATCAGAATTTACTATAGAAATATTTAAAAATTTTGCTAAATTAAAAACTGTTTAATTTTTATTTAAAGACAGTAATTTTATTTTATCGCTGACTTGTGTCCCTTGGTCTGTACACAATCCCTCTGCTCTTCATTTCCCTAATCACACCAGCAGGAAGACGGCCTGAGACTGATATTGCATAAACTCCTGGGCAAAACCGACCTGTAATAGTTATTTTAAATTAATATATTACCTTAAATCTCTTTTTTAATATTTAAACAGGGTTATTGTTTGTGAGAAAATGCTACCTCATTTTTATTTGCATTATCAATCAAAGTAATTTACTATTCATATTTTTGATGAAATAAAATATAAGTTAATATATGAAAAGTTTTCCATTAGTAAGTCATAAGAAAATTCTGTATAAGTATTCTGTCTAAAATTGTTTTTGAACTTAAGGCATGTCTTTCACGTAAAACTTATTGATTTCTAAAATGCAAATTGGAGGACTGGAGCAAAATCCTTCAGATAGGACTCAAATAAATCCTTAATTTTTGTTCCTTGAAGTATTGGTTTAACCATTGAAAGGAAAACATAAGCAAATTTTATAAAAACAATCTGGTGCACGTTTTTTTTTTTACGAGATGTAGCAGGTATTGGAATGAGCTGAATTAAAACCTAATAAATTATAATGACCACTAAGCGTGGATATTTTTACTTTTAAACAGAAATATACAAATGTTCGATAGTAAAGTACTTCAAATGGAATCAATAACATCATCTCTATTATATTGTCACTGGAAATAAAGCAATATTGCTTATTAACTCACTGGCCTAATTAGAGCATGCAGCTTTCATTCTGAAGGTCACGGGTTCAAATGTCAGCATGTACCAATGACTTAATATTTAAGTTATGTACATTTGTGAACTTTAGTTATAACAGAGAGATACAAACGGCGAAGGAATACATAGTGAGCAAACCCACAAACTCATTTCATCTTTGTGTGTGTGTGTTGGCCCCAATAAAGTTGCAACAGGTTCGCCTCCTGTTACATGGGACCTAATATGACCAAATCTGGTGAAAAGTGGGTGTTTATTCACCTCTACCTTCCCCTACTGGGAAAAAGGTGTGATAATATATAAAAAAATTACTTATTAGCTGTTATTTACTACTAAGTAACTTACTTATTCTTTGCCATTTGCAGACCCAACTATCTTCAGGGCTCATAACAGCAATCATACTGAAAATTAATTTGATATAATCAGACAGTGATTACAGTAAATTGATTAATTTCGTTATTTACTTTGGGCACTTCATGTTTTTCCAACATCATCAATTAAGTAGTGAATGGTGTCTAATAGCTAGAATAAAACGTCTTAAAATACGAATCCATTAAGAAGTCAACTTTCGTGTTTAATGCTGAGTACATACCCACCCGTCAAAATTGTTACTTGTGCAGTCATATACGTTATCTTTATTATTTTTCATTCTTAGGAATTCATCACAATTATCACATCCATCATATTCAAATTGATCGAATGTCTGAAAGCATAAAATGAATTTAATGTCATTCTATAAAAAGTACAGAATATTAAATTTTACAGTTAAAAATCATTTAGGTACCTTAATTAGAGAACATACTAAACAAGCTCTTAATCCACGTATATCTTTAGGCACAACATCCAGCGACATGTTTATAGATTAAAATTTATTTACTTATGTGAGAAATAAAGTTATTTAAAACATTACTTATTTTCAGCCGCTCGCTTAGTTGTAAAACGACGACAGATATAAAATATGACGACAGATAAAAAATATGACGATAGATAATAAATGAAAGATACCAAAGACAAAAGTAATTATATAACATATGTACAACTTGTTTTATAAAAAGGTTGGTAAAGGTAAAAAGGTTAGGTTTTATAAAATTAATCTTACTAATTTGACCACTAGTATAAACATTACTATATTTATTCACCTTAGGTACATTTTGTTATATATATCATAATATACTTCTAATATCATCTTTTTTAATTTAAATTAAAACAATCAAGAGCATAGAGGTATAAAAAAAGCAGACGTAAAACAAATTCACCAACAAAAATATGAGTAGTTTAATATCTCCTTTTACTCCAATTCAAGGTTAATAATAATATCATCTTTCTTTTGTTGTTGTAGCGATATAAACACGCTCATAGATAAAACTAAAATGAAGCAGTTTTCTATTTTGTTTCAGCTATAATAAAGAGTAATTTGGCGACATGTATTTTCTTTTGTTTTGATTTTCTGCGAATCTACTTTTCTGCTAAAAACTGAAAGAGGACGATAAAATAAAGTGTGTCTTTGCAAAGTAACCCAACATATAAAAAAAAAACTGGGAATTACTTTCTATCTACTAGTTTTTGTGCGTTTTATTTATTTTCGTATGATCATAATGATATAATTTGTTAATGATATCATTATGATCATGCGACATGCTTCAGTATATACGTTTGTTATCGAGAAATCAAGTTTTTTTCTTACAAGTTCAGTTCAAGTTAATTAGGAATAATGTCGTTGAGACTTGCACAACTTGCATCTATAATTTTATTATCTATCTTCTCTTTCAACTATAATTTTATTATCTATCTCTTTCACATACATACATATATATGACGCTTCATTCCCAATAAGGTAGGCAGAGACCACCTCTCTCCACTTGCTACGATCCTGGCACACTTCTCTCGCTTCCTTCACTTTCATGAGCGTCTTCATGCGTGCTTGCTGTCGGGTGCAAGCACTCTTGACCTGGCCTTTCTTTAGGACATCTTCGATTTGATCGGAATATGTCCATCTTGGTCGACGTGCACCGATTTGTCTAAGCATTCTGACCTTGTATACCTCTTTCGTTAATCTTTCTTCAACATGACCGGACTTTCTCTTCAGCATCCCTTTGTCACTACATCTTCAACCACGCCGCACCGCTCCCTTATCACACTGTTCCTAACTCTGTTCATCAGCTTCACTCCAGATTACTTTTCGCTTTAAGTACGTATCGGCACAATTTTTCCATTTGTAGCAAAATGGGACTATTAAAATGGTTAACGGTTGTGTTGAGTCTTCGTCATATATTTTCTTATTGCATGTGATTAATTACTTTTTGGTGTTAGTGTTTCTCATAAAAATAAATTATTTTAACTATATTATTAGTGGTTAAAATACGGTAGTATATACTTATGTTAAATAAAAATTAATAGTATTTATTTTAAGTTTATTTAAGCACAAAAAAATATCAAGTTTATAAAAAATTTTGACAAAAGAAAGAAAACTTTCATTAGGATGGCGCGAATATAAGATAAAAAGGAAAATAGTATTATGTATTATTTTATCAGATTTACTATTAATAAATTTAGTTTAAAAGTTGATATTGATATTATAACAAAATGTTAATGTTAATATTGTTTAATGAACTATACAGAATTGAAAAAATATTTCAGATATTAAATTGGCAAAAAAGCAAGTTACAGTGAACACATACTTTACTACATAATACATTATACATACTTAATACATTAAATGACCTCAAACGTTTAAATTGAATTTTAATTTGGAATCATTATATGAATGTTATCATGGTTCAGCAGCATTTACAATAATTCAATGAATTTTATAATCGTTTTAATGATTTTATTATGGAAATAGATTGAAAACAAAAACTAATTTAAATAAAGAACATACTGAAACAGGTTACAAATTCCAAAGAAAATTTTTAAAACATGTAATATACAGAAGTTAAGATAGGTAAAAAAAATGTAGTCTCTGATCGATATTAAGCGAAAATTATCAATCAAAGTATGACCCGCATACCAACGATTGAATTACTATGACTTTATCGACACTGGACACGAACGACTACGTATTGTCATTAATATTCGCTTATACTATATGATATAGTACGGCGAATAAGGTAGTATTACATGACAACATAACTTTAAAATTCTATTCTTAACAAACACACCCATCCACTTTTTTTACTTGTAGCGATTCTCAAATTAGTTTAGGCAAAATTTGACCATATGGAATTATTTAGATTTGTCGAAGATGAAGAGGTAACCCGTGTAGGTGAGGTGTCGGAGCTGGGCAGACACCATGTACTGTTTGAAAATAAAGAAGTAGTCGAAGTTGTGCGGCGTCGAGATAAGAATCCACCAGAACGCTCCAAACCTATAAACAAAATATTGCTGGTTTTATTTTACTTCGAAATTCAATTAACTCGTCTATGAGTTTTTTATTATATTTTAAAAAGTAATGGGAAGAGCGGAACATAAGTAATACGTGAATGTATTACTTAACATAACGTGGCGCTGGTTAGGATGTTACATACAGCACTACATTGCCTTCATCGTCTTAAGACAAAGGATGTTCAGTCTCTGTACCTCAGTAATTTCATTAGCTACAACACCCTTCAAACCGAAACACACTAATGTTTTTACAGTATCTTTTGGCGAAACGGTAGTGAGATTGATTTCATCACAACTTTACATACAGTATCAACTTTGAAGGTTGATTTTTATAGAGTGATTATGTTGTCCTATATTGTGAAAGAAGGGGGCAATAAATTACTACTTTGGCTTTAGTAGATCTTCCCTGACCGTATAGCTGTACTTCGTGTTAGTATTTCTAATTTGTTAATTTTTGTGTAATAGTCTAAATCAATTATAGATTTTTTTAATTAAACTGTAAGATTTTAAGATATCAACTCACCGCTGCCAGGGGCTTCTGGACAGTACTTGATGGTGTGGGCGCGGTCGCCAGTGGCACCGCAGCGAGGGCAGCGGAAAGCGCGCAGTACGGGGCACAGCACACGTCCGCGCCAATCCTTCAGCGAGTGCGATGAGTAGCTCTCTTCGTTCTCACCGTTGTTCTTGCAGAATGCGCATTCCTGCCATAAAATATAGGACAATTTTATACATTATTGCAATAATTGTAGTTCTTGGCCTGTTATCCTACGGCGAGAGTATTGTTTGGTATTCATTATTCGGCAGATGAATTGCAATGTGTTCGAGATAAGTGTAAAACAGGATAAGACCAAAAAATATTTCCCAGGTTTTTACCTCTGTATAATCTAACTAGTAAGTACAGTTATTACTGCCTTGTCCTAACAATCAAAAGAGAAATTATATAAGTGTTTAGTTATAACTTTAAAAGAATAGAAGCGATTTGTCCATTTGAAACTCCTAATTTTGGTAGTTAAATTTATTGTAAGTTCATTTCAATAGAGGATCTGTTATGAAGATCTGGCGTAAGTAAAAAAAATAAACGGTAAAACCAAATTTCATTATTACGATCCTATTAAAAAAATCTTTATTATGAATTAGACTGGCACTTATACCTTCAATATCACCTAAAACCCTTACAAAATATATTAAAAGATTAAATTAAAGTAGTACACTAACATTGGGCAGTGGACGTCTTGTTCGCTTTTTGCTGCAAGCCTTTGCTACTTCTTGCAGAAACTCATAGAGCAGGTTAGGATGGATTGAGCGCAGCACAGACAACTGCTCACGAGTCAGCGTCGACACGTAGTTATTTGCAGATGACAAGCCTTGATGTAAAAATAAGTAATTCATATCCCATACTTCGTAATAAATATTTTTATGCGTTACCACTATAAAATTAATTTTTTATGTAGTCATTCAAATATCGAGCAAAAAGCTAAAAGTTTCTAGTTGTTTTAACAAAGCAAAAAGTCCTTTATCAAAACAATTAGAAATACCAAAATAAATATCAATAATATTAAGAGTAAATAAATACGAACTTTTAATTAAAAAATCGTATGTGTCAATCATCTCCGCATTCCTGGCGTTAATCCCAGCTGAACCTTCCGTCCAATTGGTGTTGTGAGCTGGTGGCACGGGATCTGCGATGTTATCGGCCGTAAGGTTATCTAATTATGTAAACATTTGATTCGTTATGCCCACCATAAATTTACATGATGTTGTACAACTTATCTAAAATATTACAACATACAAACATGGCTTAAGATTTTATTGAAATACAACAGATTACTAATATTAGAACGATGGAATAAGAAGTAATATTTGTATGGTGAATACAGTGGCAAGACGCTTAATATCAGAAACAAAAATTAACAAAAATTCGATTAATTTTAATAATTTGTACATTCTTAATCTTAAAAGGATACTCCCGGAGCAGTGTTCCGCAGACATTATGAACTATATATGTAACAATAAAAATACAAAGTATATTTGAAATAATATAACTTACTTTTAAAATAATTCTGAGCATTGTGTTCGGAGCCATCCAGAAATGAATAAGAACGATTTCCCAAACGAATGTCAAAAATTGATTCTTCAAAATCGTTGTTCAAGGATCCTAGTCGGATAAAAGTAAAAAAATAACACATGCATAATAAATAGAAAATCAAAGAAGCTTAAACAGAAATTAGAAATGTATCAAATCCAATCTTAAGAAACTTTGCAACTCTACAGGTTTAATATATTATATATTTATAAGTCCAATGTCTTTTTAATAAAGAGAGGTTTGCAAAAATCACTCGGGTAACGTATCGTTAAGAATATTGCACGAATTAAAATAATAACAATCCTAACTTTCGTCATCAAAGTTTATTTATTTACCTGTATCTGATGGACGAACTTCTGGTTGATGCAAATAATCGTTGCCCACCCGACTTTGGAACGGAGGAGCTAACGGAGAGAATACGCTTTCCTGAGAGATCTTAATATTTCTGTGGTCAGAAGTCAGGAAACACTCCTAAAATTTTAAAATATACAAAAATGTTTGCGTTTATAACTATCAAAAATTTCGTATAATACTTATTGGTCTTCATAAATTTATTCGAGTTTAATTTGATATTAGTTTCCATTATAAATAAAAATAAAACTAAATAAATGAAACATATTTCTTTATTGGTATAGTATATATATAATACAATTAATGCTTCTACTTTGACTCTTTCCTAGTAAGAGGAATTCAAACCTCTGGAAATTTCTCCTTTCTCCACTCCGACCTTCAACGGCATCAAAAATTATAATAATAGTAAATCAGCAGCTAATATATAAAAAATGTAAACTTACCTCAGAATTCGTCGGCAGCGTTTCCTCCGAGGTTGGAAAACCATTATTTTCTTCCGTTGAACTATAACCTACTGTTCTAGAATCCATTATCAGATTAAAAACACACCAAAAGATAACTAAAGCAAAGCAAGTTTAGTTGCAACGGAATGAACTTAATCACCTCAAGAAGCGGTATTTATACCAACTACGTACCTATTATACTACTGATACATCTACACTAATGATTTGTTTGCGTCCGATTTGGACGGTAATGAAAATCTACCCTCAAATTTCAGAAATTATGGCGTGATTCGCTGTTTTATTCCAATATACCCTCATTTATTCATAGTAACATGTTTATTTTTAAATTGTTTTAAATATTTTTACCATATCTGTTTACACGCATTTTAAAATGATTAAAGCGGTTTCCACCCCGCTTTTTATAATTTTACACAATTCTTGTAAATGAGATAAAGTTTCTTGGCTGTGATGTTTTGTACCGCGAATCAAAACCTCAGAAGATGCTGCCAGGACAGACGATAGTGGTCACAACTATTCTGATAGATCCAATATGGCACGACATACTAATATTATAAATAATATTTTATTAATTATTCCTTTAAATCAGGTTGCATTTCAAAATTTAAACCAATTGTAACCTGGCGGATCGATACTCTTATACATATAACATTATATTATTTTTTTGGTATGTAATGAAAATTTAATAAGAGGAAAAAACCTTTTTAAGAACTTCTTTTCGATTTAACTGCATTTTGTAATAGATTTATACGACAGCAGCAACTATACGCGTATAGCCGAACATCGGGCTAAGTGGCATTCCATAGGAGAGAGGCCTATGACCAGCAGAAGGCTGCCGCAAGCTGTTGATTATGATGATGAAGATGTACGACTTTAGATTTGTATAATTCGTTAAAACTAATCATTAACTAGACATTAATGATAAACGTAATCTAAATATAGCTTAAATATTACAAATCGTTGTACATTTCTATAGTTAGTATGAAGAAATCTAAAGCGTTCAATTAAAAATATTATTAATTTATTACTTTCAACTTATTGTCAAACTATAAGTTATTGTCAAATTATTAGTTTTCCAAGAAGCTAGTCACATTAAAGAATAAGAATTACATTCAAAGGTTCTAAGTTGGATATATAAAAAAAATTCTTAGGTACAATGCAAAACTAAATAGAATAGGTACATGATTCAAACATAAAAAAAACACTATATTACTTAACTAAAGATAAAAACAAAATTAATGGTCAACGTATTCATAATCCAAACAAATTAACTATTAATGTTGAAAGGCAGGAAATATTACTCTTACAAGTCTTTCATCAATAAAGATTATTTACCATTTTTAGCATGTGACGTGTTCAATACGAACAATTTTTGTATTAAAATTACCCTCAGCTCAGCCAACGTTACAAATCATTGGGCACGAGTAGAAACACTTCTACTTAAATACCAAAGTTCTTTATGTATATTTATAATTATAGAAGTATTATTAAAATTACTTATAAATAATGCTAAAGAGGTGTGACAATGCAAAAGGAGGATATGATATAAAGTTTTACTAGCTTTGTACGTCTGTGTACTTTTTGGTAATCTTGTTCTCAATTTTCTGTTTATTAAGGGTTTTGATTTTTTTTTTTCATATATTGTATTATTTATATTTCATTTCATCGAGCAATAAAAAGCCAATACGTAAAAATAATAATTGAATTTATAAAAGTAATAGGGAATACATATGAAGAATATGTAGATTGGTACCATATAATAGGGGGACCGGAAAGTAATGTCGTTTCTGCGCATGCCAATACTTGATTGTCATTTGTCAGCTCATTGTTTTGTTCAGAGGCGTACCAAAGACATTGTGAGGTTATAGTGATTTCTTTACTTATAGACAATTGAATTACAATTATTTTTTGTAATTTTGGGTAAAATGGCCAGCCAAATACCAGAAGAGGTACACATCCGGCATTGCATGCTCTTTGAGTTTCGCAAGGGAAATAACGCAACAGTTGCTACCAAAAACATTTGCGATGTTTATCCAAATGCACTGGACATTCGTAAATGCCAAAGGTGGTTTTCCAAGTTCAAATCGGGTAATTTTGATCTTTCCGACTCGTATCGATCAGGAAGACCATCAGCGTTAGAAAACGACGTGTTAAGGGCGGAAGTGGAAGCAAATCCGTGTCAGACGATCGAGGAATTGTCAAACAGTCTCAACAAACCTTGGTCGACCATCCAAGAACATTTGAAGCAGATTGGAAAAGTAAGCAGAGCAGGTGTTTGGGTCCCGCATAATCTGTCCGAACAGAATAAGGCTAACCGATCAATCACATGCAACTTATTGCTTCAACGACACAACACAGAAGCGTTTTTTGATCGCTTGATCACAGGAGATGAGAAATGGGTCCTGTATGATAACCCAAAACGCAAAAGGCAGTGGCTCTCTCCAAATGAAATCCCTCGGAGTACTGCTAAGCCAGGTTTACACCCCAAAAAAGCGCTTTTGTGTGTTTGGTGGAGTATTCGCGGCATTGTTCATTTTGAATTACTGAAACCTGGAGAAACTGTTACTGCAGACCTCTACAGCGAACAATTGCAGCGAGTCAATCAATCTTTAATTGAAAAGTGGCCAGCGATTGTCAACCGAAAAGGCGTCATTCTCCAACATGACAATGCAAGACCGCACTGCGCAAGGCGAACTCTAGAAAAAATTAATGAATTGGGGTGGGAGGTGCTGCCTCATCCACCATATTCGCCCGATGTTGCACCATCGGATTTCCACTTATTCCGAGCGCTGCAACACTTTTTAAGTGGCAAAACATTTGCAAATTTGGATGATATCCAAAATGCCATCTCTAGATATTTTGCCGAAAAACCAATTAATTTTTATCGATCAGGGATTGAAAATTTACTCACTAGATGGCAAAAGGTTATTGACAATGATGGGGAATACATCATTGATTAAAAATAAAGACTCGTTAAAAATGTATGTGTTTGTATTTAGCGTAAGAAAACGACATTACTTTCCGGTCCCCCTAATATATATATGCACAATAATACTTTTTTTCCCCGATGTTACGTTCCTATGATTAAAACAAATGTTTCAAAAATCGCTTGTTCTAGAACATTGTTCGTAACACGATATTAACGACACCTTTAGAAAATGTAAATTTTTAGCATGTACCCTGCATACATTGTGCTGACTTTTGTGTAATTTCTATTTATATAAAAAGTGGCATAATGCACGCATTATATCGCTATAAAATATTCCATAGTGGGTATTTTTCGTCTCATCATCAGCCGATAGACTTTTACTGCTGGATATAAGCTTCCTACATCCAGCGCCTTCTTGGGGTTCATTGCTAGGTCTAGGGGAACTAGGTCCATTTCCTACCGCGCTGGTCCAATGCGGGTTGATGCGAGCCAAAGCTTCGTTTTTTGATTAGCGGGGTGCACCAAGAGCACGTGAAATTGGCTTGGGTCCAGTGAATTGTTATCCGGGACTCCTTACACCCGTTTTTGTTATTGTTTTATTTTCTAGGGATAGTGTATGTGTATGTCATGTATATGAATAGAAAAGAACTAATATTTTTATCTAACAAACAGATACTTTAAATTTATTTATTTCGATAATAGTGAAAATAACGAAAACGAATGAAATCTATATACATTATTTGTACACTATATTGAAATATTTACTGTTACTACTACTACTGGTGTTAGAGTTTTGTTGCTAGAGATCGTCTACGTAAGTACCCCCGCAGCTCGTATTTCTGCCGCCAAACAGTAGTGTTGGGGTATTTACTTACTTATCAGCCGGATAACGCTCACAGCTGGATATGTCTTCGTCGAGGATCTCCATGCTGATTGGTCCTGCGCTGTCCGCATCCAGCGGCTTCCTGCGATTTTCATCAGATCGTCGATCTACCTAGTGGGGGACTTGCCAATAATGTGTCTTCCGTACGGGGTCGCCATTGAGGTACCAAAAAATTCCTTTGAAGGTCTAAATATTATATATAGTTTATTAATAAAACACATGTAAACTATACATAAAGTTGTTAAAAAATCACTAATGGTGCCCACCCACAAGACGACGATGATGAAAATGATCTTAGGGTCTGTTTAAAAATCATGGCGACCCTAAGAACATTTTCATTCATTCAAACAAAAGTATTTACAAAATAAAACATAATTATTTATTCATCTATTTATTGAGACAAATAACATTGTCATATTTAAAATCTACATTACATTTATTATGTCACATTGATGTATCACTAAATCTAGCTGCTTATTACGTAAAATAATTCATAAATAATAAATTTCGATAGACGAACGAGTCGTCACAAAGTCAAACATTTCTTTGTAATAGATAATGAAAAATATTCATCTATTACAGAAAAATCACTAAACAATCGATGGATAAAGGAACATTGACTACAATCTAATAAGTACTTTTAAGTGTGGCACTTCCTATTAATATTTATTTAGATACTTTTTAATTTATATTTATATACTATTTGTTCATTATAAATATGTACAAAATGTGTGTTTATTAAAAAATTAAAGCAACACTGTTCAACATCCGTATGTAGAACAGTGTTAGAATTTGTCGTTACGCCTGTCGTATGAACAGAGGTGGGAGTTTGTTATTTGGACTGGCGACAAAAGGGAATTTAGGTATTTTACGGACCCTAGATTAGAATGATTCCAGGTGATAAAATATTTAAAAAAAGTCAATTTAAAATATAATGAAAACCTAGTCATGCAATCAATGTGTAAATTGGATAGTTTTAATAATTTTTGCAAATATGTATTATTGATAATCGTAATACTATATCTTTACGGATAAATTTAATATCTTCATTCACGTTTCGTAAAAGAGGAATGGTTTAATAGGATCTATTTACTATTAGACGCGTATCATATGGTGCACTGTGCCGAGACAATGTGTTTGGGGGTGTGGGGAGGCCGGTGCATGATAGTTGGCTACAGGCGATGTTTGATGAGGAATTGTGTGCGCTAGCTCTCCTCGTTTGTGCCGAGCGGCATGCAGCGGTGGACAAAGGCATTGATGTTTTCATCGTCTTCGTTGATTTCGCACTTCATACCGACGGCACAGTTACAGCTGTAAACAAATGTAAATTGAGAGTTTCGAACATCTGTACGACGTGAAATTTATATATTCTATTATATAAAAATTTGATTAGATATCACTTAATATAGAACATGTATGATTCAGGGTATATTGTGTTTACATTAAAAATCTACGTATTGACATAAATTCTATTTACTTTGTTATCTATTGTCTTGACTAAACTTTTATTAATGCGCAATACTATTAAATGGTTACAAATATAATAAGATTTATTTTGTCTTTAGACCGGGCCAGAGTTTGGTAATAAAATACCATTTGTGTAGTAGTTTTAACATTATGTGGGTCACGGTGTCACGAGCTCGTTATCGAGAAGCTTGATAATGTGATTGGTTAGGAGAAATATTTACGCATTATTATCAATAACGCTGCGTCATCTCATATTTACTATCTTGTTTTTATAAGCCTTTCTTTGTATACTAACGATCAATCAAAACAATAAATATTTATTGAAGAATCATTAAATTTTAAATTTACATTATACGAAAGTTGTTTTTTCATACTTATTTGTTATTCTTGTCTTTAGATTTGTCCTCTGATGATGATTCTAAGTTTAAATACTAACACGTCTGATCTGTTAACAAATTCGAGAATATAGTAATCAATATTCGCTGTAAGTTTATATAATTAGAATTAATCTGACAAATAAGCCCACTTGTTGTTCGTGTACAATTTCTGGTACAATAAATTAATTAAAGAATAGGACTAAGGTATACCCTGCCTGTAGTAGAAGACAACTAAAAGCGTTTTCGGTTCGTTGGTTTTGAAGGAGGGGCCCTCATTGCTCAGTAATCGAGTCCGGGATGAACGACAAGTAGGAGGTGGTCTAGTGCTTGTCGTATCAAAGCGAGGGTGCCGAGGAGGGCTATAGCGCTTCCTGGGCTTTAGGCGGTGTGCCAGAAGATACCGGTGCGTTCCATATCATACCATGCTATCTTTTTAGAAGATTTCCTCCCGATTACAAAAAAATTCCCTCTCTAAAACTACTCTCTTATAGCCTGTGTAGGTCATCGAGGATCGTTAAAGCCTCGGTATAAGAAAATAAGTAATGAAGGACTAGACCAATTCAGAGATGCAAAATTTTTGATCCAGAGCGTTTTATTTATCCACAAACTCGCAGTTGACCAGCGTCGAAGACACTCTCCTGGTATGAGAACACTCAGAGTTCAAACATTAAGAGAGTTTTCGATAAAAAGAGGAAACGCCTACTTTTCTCCAACAACATATAACCATAACAAATATTCGTTTATTTTTTGATAATACTTACTAAATATTTTCAACCCTCGTATTGATAATTTTTTGGCGTGTTATGTACATGGACCAGGCGCAGGGTGTCTGCGGCATACAAATTTTCTCCGGGGTCGTCCCGGCTGCTGACTTCATAAATTCTTCTTCCAAGTTCACTGCCCGCTGTGAACAGATTACAGCTTTATCAATTTAAGTCCGTGTTATAAATTAGATGAACAACGACCTATGGGTCATTAGTGTTTTCTGTTATTTTTTTATTAATGAAGCTATCTACGAAAATATAGTAGTGGTCTAACGCTGGCTTTAAAGCGGCCGTACAGTATTCTCATGGTAAAATTTGTTGCCCTACTTCATTGTATATTGAAGGTTTTTTATGGTATTTCTTATGACGTTATAAACTCTATGTATATTTTTTATAAGGTATGACGCTAGAGACGATGATCGTTTTCTAATAATCTAAGCCGAAGCCAACCGTTTACGTAAAGACACTACATTTAAGTACTTCATATTTTATTGTGGTAGGGTGTATACTATACATATACTAAAAAAAATGGAACGAGATCAAGGGTGAAGCCTGAGACCGAAGGCGATGGAGCATCACTGTGGATGCATTTTGGCCCATCTTAGGGCCATAGGATGTTCACGAAATGATGGTAATGAAGGGTGTACATAAAGTAAGTTTAACAAGTAAAATCAATGTATGTTGACCGTGTTTTGTGAAATACATAACAAAAGACTTATGTCTAGCAGTGGACGTACATTGGTTAAGATAATGAAAATTACTATATATCTGAATTATATGAATCGATACATTTTATGTAGTTGCGGGTAGATAAACCTATCTGATCACGCGGTAGCCATCGCATTATTTAATTGTATACTATATATAATTACTACAACATTTTTCAATTATACAACCAAAGTTTACGACACGCAAGTGTTAAAAGGGCAACAAGGGCAGGGAAACTATCATCACGTAATGGTAAGTCGAGGTTATTACTTTACTATAATACTTTTCTTTAAGTTATGATAATGGATGGATATACAAAACGGTCATCCAACATAAATGTTATGCAATTCCACGCCACGATAACGAAAACCATTACGCAATTTTAAACAAATTTTTAGAAAAGATTGTATTCAGCGATTTCATTGTTTGCTTTTTTATGTAAACCTAATTATATCGGTAATCTTATTAACTAATAAATTAATGAACATGTTTTAATAAATTGAATGATCTCGCATTTGTAGGTCATTTTTACACACTCTTATCTGATAGACGGACCACTGTCTGTGGCTCAGTGCCTAAGTGCTTTTATTCACCAAGGTAACGGGTTCGATTCCAGGGCGACATGTTGTGGATTTTAATTGATGGATAAGTTTTTCATGATATTAATCTCACCACCATTACAGCATTGCCGTGTTCCGACTGCCAATCTATGAAACTTAGACACAATATCCTAGTAAGCGCGATGTACTATGTATGATCTCATCACATAACACCATGAGAAATTGAGGTTAAGTATTTGTTCATTGTAGATAAAAAAAGTCAGGTCAATGGCTCCTCGCTCCCGCCTGCCCTCTTCAGCCGCTTCGGAATTCGGTAGTAATAGATGACACGGACAGAGTATACGCCGCGCCCTTGATAGTATCCGGCGTCCGGTCGCGCCACATGCGCCTTACGATACCGCTCACTACGAATTATAGAATGAATGGCAAAATCGCGCATATTGTAACGTGGAAGCGTGATCGCATAACAGAGTAAACAGGAAGCAACGATCATACGTGTAAACAACATCGGGTCATCGACCATTTTATTTTTCTCTCACTAAAATACATTGTTCAAGCAGAGAAAAACATCTAGCCGAGTC
Source organism: Troides aeacus (assembly GCA_033220335.2). Lineage (NCBI taxonomy): Eukaryota > Metazoa > Arthropoda > Insecta > Lepidoptera > Papilionidae > Troides > Troides aeacus. The sequence continues at coordinate 6,821,884 of CM067270.1, forward strand.
ACGGCCACCGCTGGCGTGTGACTCATAAATTATACGGGGAATTAAAAGGATCGTTAAAAACGTACGTTAAACAGGCATCGGAAATAGAAATGTTACCCGTTGCTTTCAGAATGTGGGAGAGCGAGTTTAAAATCTTAATTTCATACATTGTAGGATTTTGTCGCGATTATTCTGATACTAAAACGACGTAGTGGAAATTACTATAAAAAGGGGTTTATAAAGTCAAGTTAAATTATAACCTTAATGTATAAAACCGAGAAAATTATGATTTTATAACTTTTAGAATTTTTTTCGAAAATCGAATGGCGATTTGATTGTAATAAGAACAAGCAGGTCCTTAAAAATTATCAATAAAACATTCGACTAAATAAAAAAATATTTTAAAATAAATGATAATGAATATTACTGAAAGTCTACAGGAGATAGGGTGTGTTTTTGTTACCATAAGGATACCGTAAGAATTTTTACAGAATTTATTTTTATTTTTGTTTATCTTTGCCGTACCTACTTACTTTCAATGATTGTTTTAGTATAGCGGGGACTTGTAAACGCGAGTTCTACCTTTGTGAAGGTAAATAAATAGACGAGTCCAATTGTTCAGTAAATCTCTTAAGGATTTTTTTTATTTTATAGATTGGAGTATTTCGAGTAAATTTGGCTGATTGTTTCTATTATTGGACTTTGTTTTTCACCATAATTATAAATATTAAAATTCATGTAAAAACATACTCCGTTCCCTTTTTTCTATTTCTATCCTTGACTTTTAAATTTGTTAATTTTTAATCAATTAATATTTGATATTTAAATATCAACAAAAAGCACGATTACTACGTTTAAATCTTCAACTGATTATTTGAAAGTAAAGGCTACCACCCACAAAGTTTTCATCTACTTGAGATACGCCATATTGATGTTTTCAATAATTTTGATGAATTCTATGCATTTTTAAATATAATCTTTTTAAAGAAAATAATATATTATTTTACAGTTATACTGATAACCAAGGATATTTATTTGGCATGGATTGTCTCTTACTTTTGGGGAGTCCCTATTTTTAAAAGTACCTACGTCACATATTGCACTTATGCATTATGAACTCTAAATTTCAGTATAACTGGTTCATAACCGTGGATATATTGATAGTTTTATTTAAGTTATCGATTAATAGAAAAATTACATAAATTTAAATAAACATTATTAATACTAGAAAAAAAAGTACAATTTAGTTTTTTAAATGTCATTAAACAAAATATTCACTAAATAAATCAGTAACTTCATTATATTAGTTTCTTAAAATTTTATTTTAAAGTTACACAAAATTGCTGAGATATATTTGTAACAGAGTAAAGATACTTACCCTAAGCCTGGGCACCATGGCGGCGGTGAGTGTGAAGGCGGCAAAGAAAAGAAATAATTCTCGTTTCATGATCAGTGAGGAGTTAGCTGCGGATCAAGAATCAGATACCAATTGCTTAGAGCTAAGTTGTAAGAGAGTTCGATCGTGGCGCGCGCGTTCGTTTAGACGGCGGTGACGGAGCGAGATTGAGTGGCACCGGCGGCTTGGCGCGCAGTTATATGTAGCACTGACTGCTACACTTGCCTGTTTCCCCACCGCCACGTCTCGCCGTAACTCCGTAAATCTATACGAAATCAGAGTCCCGAACTGCGACGTACTCGACAACTTAATATTTATTATTGAAACTATTTAAGCGTCATGAACATGAATGGGGCGGCGGCAGAGCGATACGTACAGCCGACGATCGGCACGCGTTCAATAAATAAACAAGAATGTTGTTTGTTATCGTATGTAATGCACGATTACTACGCGTACTACGTACATTTGATGTAACTGAGGCCTCTTGCTTGTGATAAAACTGTGTGTATGTACAAAAATACATACGAGTAAGTAAATAAAAGGTAAAAAGTGTGTCAGGGTAATTTAAGAGAAAGGAAAATTTGAGAAAAAGGTCACAAATTTTTAATTTGTATGTAAAAAAAATAATATGGTCATCACATTCATTATCAAACGATACACGTTCATTACAGGATAAGTCCCCACTCGAAAATTTATAAATCGATCGATACTGCGCTACTCGCGTCTATGTTTATAGATATTAGTTGTAATATATAGTAACAAGTAAACTTAGTTGTGACGCACGTTTAAATGATAATTTCTAGAACAATACAGTGGACGATTATTTTAATAAAAATTTTGGTGTCATCATTACATAGATAAAACTGTATAGTCGGACGACATTAAAGCGTCGTGAGAATTTAACTAGTAGGGACGGCCGCGCCCGCCCTGACGCCTAGTACGCCGTTGTTGCATCATCCTCTCCCACAATGCCAAGGGAGCGACAGTCAGCCGCTATACACGCATCTCATCCCCTTCACAGTTTCATTTTGTACTACGTTTGAATTCGTTGACAATAGTCTGTGCTCCATTTATTTTAATTATTTCGTCATAACTCTCAGTCCCATTTGAGGGTTAACACTAGAAACAAAAAGTACGCAATGCGATAAGCGAAATGGAATCGATTGCCATTATATGAGAGTCAGAGTATTCTGTGCGAGTGTGCAGCACTTCTTCGGTCGCAATATCATCTCACCATCATATAAAACCTTAACCAATTTGTTATTTAAGACAATATAAGTTTGTATACATTGGGTTCACACTCTTGTACATAAAATTTTTATTCATTCTTTATCCGATTTAATAACATACATTAATGAAGTTTATTAATGTGTACTATGACATTTGAACGTATCACATACTACGCAGTGTTTAGAGGTCCATGGTCTTGTTTGATATGAAAAAATTTGATTCAGAACTAATATTACGTTACAATTTTATCAGACAGTGAATCACGTTGTTTCAACACAATTACTGTGAACTTTGCGATAAGTAATTTGTTAGGGTCCCTTTTAAAATCTTAATTCAACATAATACCTCATTGAAATAAATACATACAGTAGAATTGAAAACATTATCTATGCAATTAATATGAATTTAGTTAAATTTTCCTCATCTGTGCTATTTATTATATATTTTAACTCGATATTAACGCTGGATTTGACTTATGAGACATTTTAAAATTTAAAATAGCAATCATTTTTTTTTTTAATTAATTGAATAATAATTCTTATCCAAAGGTGGCCTGGAATATTTTTGCCTTTAGCAAACTTTCGAGCTTTTAGACAACAATGTGGAAAGGGCAGAACGGCAAAAACAGTACATAGAATATACGCATAATGAAAAAAAAATAGTTGTTTTCTTTGTAGTTTAGTTAACACTAGCCTTGTAAAATTCCTATTAGACAGGTCACTTTTATTTACTTTTCCAATATAAATAGATGTAAATGAGCTCTTTTACATCTATTTATATTGGACAGCTGTCCAATAGAGCTATAAGGTAAAAAAAAGATACGAATCTGCACTCGTTTCTATTTGTTTAATTTTTATATTTACCGACATTTTTATATATCCGCAAATACCTAAACTTGTCGAAGTTTGAAAATCTAGGCGACTATTTATTTAAAATATATGAATATCATCAGTAAAGAAATTCGTATATTCATCTTGTTAGTTTTTCTCAGGAGAGTAATTAACAACGATTAAAAAAATTTAAAAAAATGTTAATTTTTGTAACATTTTAAGTATGATTATACGGAACGTGTTTAGTTATTACCTCGGCCCGAAAATTTATCAGTCCTTAAAGAATTAACGGCAAAATTTGAAGTCATTTGACCCTGCTTATGGAATAAAAACAAGTGTTTTTACGTTTCAAACCTTACTGATAACAGTGTTCTGGGCATGGAATCAATAGAATGTTTACTTTACGACGTAAAATTTCTAGATGGTGAATGATTAATGTGTGGCAAATGAATCCCTTTCGTAAACAACGTAAGATTTAAAATATTTATTAAAACACCATAAGAACAACGACATAGGGCGAAACTGTGGTAGATGGGAAATTATACATATATATACATAATGGGTTAATGGTTAGAGGGTGCGGCTTTCATTCCGAAGGTCGCGGGTTCGAATCTCGGCATGTACCAATGACTTTAATATTTAAGTTATGTACATTTGTGAACTTTAGTTACAACAGCGAGATACAAACGGTGAAGGAAAACATCGGAGGAAACTTGCACATGACTTAGAATTTATTCTAAGGTGTGTGTGAAGTCATCAATTCGCATTAGGCCCGCGGTGAAGAGGGCCCCATCGGCCTCATATTGAGGGTAGGCCTGTGCCCCAGCAGTGAGGACGTAAATTAACTGTTATTGTATACAAAATGGGAGGTAGTTGTAAATTAATGTTACACCTTTAGTATGTTAATAATCCACTGAGATACGGCTTTTTAGTATGATGCTATGGTGCATTGTTATACAGTGAGTAAAAGCAGTTCATTTTTATAGACACATAAACAAACATATAAAAAAGTTTCTTATGTTATATATGTGTGTGTTCTATTTTGCTATAATCAACGATTTAAGTCTCTATTCACTTATGTATCTTTATGTTCACATTTTTAACAAGAAATTACGGTGCTTTATACATAAGTGCCCGGCAGTACTGGAGGCCATGACTGTATGTAGAGATCTCTGGGGGAGGCCTATATCCAGCAGTGGATATCTACGGCCTGACAATCTAATATAGATGTGTATAACTTAATATTTATATGTACACTCCTCATAATTTTTTCTAACAAATAAAATATTAGTAATAGTACCAATATTCAATGCAATTCTTTTAATGGTAACAATAATTACATTTTATTTTAATTGATAGCTTCGTGGTTGAAATTGGTTTACGGCATTTGCGGTTACCCGCGTCCATTCACTATTTGAAGAAGTACTTTAAACCTCTAAACAAATAAATTTCGTTTAAATACTCCATTTTTCACTTATGATGATATTGTACCATCACTATTACAAGCTATGGTATTGGTTTCCTATTAGAATTAAGTAGGTAATGACCCTTAATCTTACAAAGTCCATCCAATTAATTGAAATTAGTAGTCTTGAAAAATTGTTTTCGTTCTTTAATTTATATATCTTGCTTTTTTTATTTTGCTTAGTTAAAGTTAAATATTTGTTGTAAATAAGTATGTGAATCATGATCATCATCAACAGCCCGGCGGCCCACAAGTGAACATAGGCCTCTCCTAAGAAACGCCGTCCATGTATGAGAATGAGCTTTATAAATAGTTCATGTATCAGACCGTGTTAAGAAAAGGGGCCACACAGATGTCATATAGAAGAGTAATGTAATAGATGTGAAGTATTATTTTCCTGCTACAACCTGTAAATAGATATTCTTTACCTGGTTAATCCGAATGGCAAGTTTAACTCTTAGGATATTAAAAAGGTAGATCCATATAAATGAATCTGAAAGAAACACTGGTGGTAGGTCTCTGTTGCCGAGGACCGTCCCAGTAGGTACTACCGCAGCGACCATTTTTACCGCGAATCACTAGTGAGCTAACATTATTCTGTTCCGGTTTGAAGGGCGTTGTAGCTAGTGTAATTACTAGGTAAAGAGAGTCCACTTCTTATGTCTCAGGCGACGAGCGCAATGTGGTTGGCTGTATAGTGTGGTGGCTACCATCCTAACTAACGCCACGTTGTTATAGGTAGGTGTTTCACTTACCATCAGATAAACGGTCCGCTCGTCTCATTGCTTAATTGTTTAAAAAAAAAATCTGAATGTAAGCTTTGAAGTGATATCTCTCGCCTTTATTTTTTATAAAATGTTCGTCGCAAATTTATACAATATATATATAAAAATATCAATAATCTTTTCAAAATGTTTCTTATTATACAAAAAAATTACACGCTAAACCGCATTTCGGGTGTAGTGATGCAGACATTTAACAGGTGACCTTGATAACCTCGCTGCCATGGAAAACGCTATATTCAGAGAGAATTCTATTCTGAGAATAGCTTATCCACACGGGTGCCAGTAAGTTTAATGTAGTGCATTAAAGTGCATAAAGCAATCAAACACAAGACGCTAAAAATATCATTCGTTTAAAAACTTTCTACACAATTGAAGTCATGGAGAGTCGGAGAGACGACAGCGTGGTCTTGTTGACGCAGAACACGTTAACTAATAACATATTTTTCTGGGAATAGTACGACGCAATATTTCAAAATAGTCGAATCAGCAGGCATATAATATTTCAGACACAGGAGTGCCGCGTGGTAAATATATATCATGAATACACAATACTACTTGTTTCCAGTGAATCAGTTGATGATCATCACTATCATATTTAATATTTAGTTAATACTATTTATTTCAAAGAAATATCTACGTAAAAGCGCTAGAAATTTATGGATGGTCTCCTGACCCTATTTTTTCTTTAGTTTTTGTTTATTTCTTATAGGGAAACTGAAATATGTCACTATTTGGGCACACATGTGGGTGGTTTTATTTCGTCACTTAAAAAAGTCTCGTCCCTAATGAAACCCATAATTTGTAATGTTTCTTTTCATATTCATAAATTATTTTATTTCAAAAGAATATTATAATGGTGCAATAAATATTTAATTATATTCATTAAAATTTACTATAGGGATTGTATTGCGGTAAAGTTATGATAGTTACTTTATTTTAGTAAAAACGTTTTAAAGGTCTAATGTTAAAGAATAATCATAAACATTATAATAAAATTCTACTTTAGTACCTTAATTCTTTGAAATTTTGAAACGGTTGTGCCTTTATGTATGATATTATAGTATAGTATATTTATTTTATTCAATAACATTTAATTTTTTGGCAAGTGGCAAACGACCTTTCTCGTAGTACTCACGGCTAGTGGGGTAGTAAGGTCCATGAGTGACAGTTGCGTATTGGTAAACACTCTCCACAACGTAGATGAAAGATCTGGTGAAGGTCGCGAAAAAACGGTGGATGCAGGCATTGTAGGACCGAACGGTGTGAGTTTCCTAAGATATCTTTGTCCAGCAGTGGACGTCTGATGATACTCAATTTTATCAAAATTTTTACATATAGACATAATTTTTTTTTTATTTGGTTACGAAAATAACTGTCCACCCTATTCAAATAATCAAAAATGAGGAATATTATATTCCGTAATTATGCTTTAATTATGAGAAACACGAAATGATAGAAGCAGCGAAAGATAAATATAGATTTAAGACATAGGTGCTTCTTAATGTCGCGAATAAGTCTTGATTTATTTTACCAGACGCCGAATTCAAAGGGTCTGGAATTCTGCCAGTTATGTCTGCGTCAATTCACAAGCTCACCCAAACAAACCTAAATTTTAACGTCTCCAGCCTCTCGCAGTAAATAAACCGCCGCGAGGTACACTGAGATTCTGGCTCGGGCGGCAACAATAAGAAAGCAAATTTGTAATTAATTTTACTGTCTGTATGCACGTCTACAGTTTTGGACTGTCTGGTGGTAGCTCCTCCGGCATCACCGCACATATTCGGAATGTTTATGTATACATGTAGATAAATTTGCATATAGGTTCTCCACAAGTGTATTGAGTCGTGACACGCCGCAAATATCCGTTTGCCCCTTCATCCTTTTTTAAACCAAGCATACATTGAATTGAAACGTTTAATCATGCGTTTATAAGGAAGTCTTTGACAAATATTGTTTCAATTGCTCTTAATGTACAGGTAAATTGTCTTGAGATTTTAACAATGTTAATATAGAAGACACATAAGAAACGCCCAAAGAGAGTCAATAATAAAATATCACAATTTAATAGAGAGCTAAAATACTAAATTGAAAAGATATCTTTTGTAAAATAAATAAGAAGAGTAGATTGTAAAGTGCGCGATGATCTCATTCATTAGAATGAAGTGTCCTCTTATCATTACTTCAGCTTAAGCAAATAGATAACTCCCACATCAAAAGTGACATCCATATAGTAATTTCCGGGGAAGTTTGCCGTTCATAAAATATCAACTGATCTTTTTTAAAGGTATTCATATTTGCTGTTATGGGTTTTAAGGACATATCGAAGTCCAAGCAATATATTTACTGTAATAAAAAGTATATACATACATTAAAACGTGGTAAATTTCATCTTTATTTAATCTTAACATTAAGATTAAAGTATAAATACAATAAATATTGCAAGCACGATCTAGATGAGTTATATAGTAACGTATATTAAGAGATGGGATCTATTCCACTTAGATATTTTTTTAATATTTCTCTACAGTCTTTTACTATATATTAAAGAGTAATCAACTTCTTCACTATGTTATTTACGGAAATACCTCTTGAAATTATTCTATTAACCACTATTTGAAATACTTAAAAGCAGGACTTATAATACATTGACAAATACAGTAATCGCAAAAAACATATCAGTAAAGTTCTGTTGATCTTAGATCATTTTAAATACTATAGAAATTCTATCCTGACCCGTTGCATCTTCCTGTTTTCTTTAGCATTTATACTATACCTATACACTGATAAGCTTCGGTTTAGGTTCCGTGCAAAATTAAGGGTACTTTGTAATCATAGAGTTAATGCAAGTATCTTGTTACAACATTATCAAGAGAATAGAATATTATATTGGATCTTATCACCTGTACATCCTAATAGTTGTATTCCTCGTCCGTGTCTACATTATTACATAGAATAAAGAAATACAAATTTTTAAGCCCAATAGTTAAAAACTATATACTAATCCTGAGTTAAATGAATTATGTAAAAGTCGTCCATTACCGTTTCGCAGTTGACGAATTTACTTACCGTAGTCCTAACTACCCAACAAAATTATGATGCAGACAATAAAGTTTGTTGGATTTTTCTGCTGTTGTTCTAATTTTAGTTTAGTATCCAAGTTTATAAGCATAATAATAGTATTAAGAACAAAAATTATTTAAACGCCAAGATGTGCAGCGCCGAGTCAAACCCACGCGGTTTATCTGCCTCATAGCAATTGCAATAATATGGTAACTTTTATAGATATTGAAATAAATTAAAATATAGCAGTATAAACATAGTTCGAAAAAAAAATTAGCAGCTACGATGAGGTAAAATTAAAAGTGAGTGGAAAATAGAACTCTATGAATCTCAAAACAAATAAGAATAATTTGAATACAAACATGAAAGATGCGAAATCACTTAAAATGACCACTAGTCGCATGGTCAGTAGATTCTAAAAATATATATTTTTAACTCTTTTGGGACAAATCATAGATTGTCAACTAATTATAGTCGAGTCTCAAGTATTTTATATACATGTCTGTATCTAGTGAAATTGGAATAAAACGTCCGAAGTGCAAGCATACTAATAAAAATAATACTATACTAATACATTACCTTAACTAACGTACGAGAGAAATATTAATAACGCTTTTATTTAAAATGCGTATAAAGATAAAAAGTTTGATTTTAATATTAAATAAATTAATAAAAGCAAAATATAAACTACAAAATGAATTAAATGTTTACATTTAAAATCACGACATCGATCACTTTGTAGACTCAACATCCGGCTGCGTCTGTTTATATGCACCGGCGCAACACCTGGCGCTCTTTCATAAATGTCTGACGAGTCACTGATACAGAAATCTGGCACCACACACCGCAGGTGACCCACAAACTGTTGGCTCGACGATTGTCTTTCCTCAGTCGAGTTCAATGCCCTAAAATAATAATTACATTCCTAGAGATAATCGATGACTCCAACGAAGTTCAATTTATTGAAAAAAATACTTATATAATTTGTAATAAAAGTTATGTCATAGAAACTATTATCTCTTCAGCCTATTCTTGTCCATTGTTGGACATAGGCTTTTCCAATCGATTTTCAGCGCGACCGATCTGGTGCCCCTGTAACTAACGATTTGTTTTGTTATATAAGAATAGCTCAAGTTACGCCTTACATCGATAATTATATGACAGTGAAAATTCTGACCAGTCGTATTGAATATTACCCGGAATCAACAGACCTGTCAGGAAGATAAAGACAATTTATTTTCCCTTTTGACCAACGGTGCCATGTAAACATTCATATACATTAAGGAAAAGAGTGTTATTTTATTATTACAAACAAATACTTCGAATGGAAATAATTTATTTGTATTGATAACAGTTATCCTTATGCTAGTAAAATGTATACCGCATTTTTTGGACTCTGAGACGCATCGGGCGATAGGACGCTAATGTAATTTTAAGAAAAATGTATTTCAATGATAAAATTAATATAGAAATTGATCCATTATTCTATGTGAAAATCTCGTAGTCTGATAAATCGGTACATATAAATTGACGATAACATCTTGCAATACTACGATACAATTAAGTATTTACTTTATAAAGTTATTTACGATTTTAATGATTAACGATTATATATATCGTATCATTTTTGTGGATCGTAGATTACGCGTATTAATACTCTGTGTTTTTTTTTTTAATTAACACGATCTGAAGATAGCAGGCAGCGGATGTTTGAACGATCAGTTACTACGAGGGAGATGGTTAATAAAACAATTAATCCGTGTGTTCGCACGACGGGGCTCACGTGTCAGTAAAACGATCAGACAGCCGGGCGACGGCGGCTGCGACCGCAACCGCATCGAACACTGCACTAGATGCACACACGGCCGCTGCGCTGGTGTGTCACCGCGTCACCACTGTGCTCTATTAACCTTAGAAGTATAGGCGAGAACCTGGAACTTCACAAATGCCAGACCTTATCTTCTATCGCGTTCCGACCAATACGGCCTGTATGTCGGTGGAGCCACTGTATGAGACTTTTTGTGTAAGAATAGCTGATAATATCTCCGTAAACAAAATGTCCAGAAAAAGTTTTGATTTATATTTCAAGTCGAAAAGACGAATGAATTTTATCTTAAAATGCTTGCGTATTTTAAAACATCAAGCCTGTCACAATGCTGGTTCATTTCTAATTTATTTTAGTAATTCTCCTTCAAGAGGTCACATTCCGAAACTTATTACTGAGGTTGAATAAAGGGCGTGCAAATAAACGACCATTTGTTCATCCTTCGCTCAACCTTTCTCTTTATATTTTGAAGATGTAAAATTCACTGCAAATTGGTACCAATTACACATTCCACAGTTTCAAGGCATTATATTTGGAACCTGGTTTTATGACTCATCGTCTTAATTAACTTTCGCACTAATGGACAATATTCGGCGAGTAGCCTTGGCCATAACAAATAATTGCGCCGCATGACTCTGAATATCATGTGATCTCAAAGTCAATTGACCATTGCTTTTCGAGATGATACACAACCCTTATTTTGTTTTTGATTAAATCGAACAGCGTGAAATCGGTTATTTCGGAAGTCATATAAATTAGATAAACATATGTAGTGTAGTAACTTGCACATTTAGGTTTATAAGAACGTACTACAGTTACCTGTTTTTTAATCAAATATTTTTTATAAATTTATTTTGACGAAAGTCGAATCTATTGTGAATTTTTGACTCTAATATCGATTACGTAGCTATGGTGTGCTTTATCATCATCAGTAAATAGAAATTCATTACTGGACACAGGTTTAACTGTTTTACATCTTCAGCTATCTGCTAATATCGTACCAAAATCGGTCTAGCTAATACTAAGAGATTAATAGGTCCAAACATATAGCTGAGCAAAAATTTCAATTATTTTAAGAAGAAGCAACGAGCACCTCATGGAAGAAGGGAAGTATTTGACCTTTTTATGCGATTTTTCGTGACGCGTTCCATCATGTAAACGATAACACGGCAAACTACTGATACCACAACGAAAACGTGTTTTATAAACTGGTCAAAGTTAATTACTCGATAAATATCATCGACATCCATGTGGCGGCCCCACAGCAATTATTTTGTTTACGAGAGATTGGGCGTTGAATAAAAAATTATTACTACCATTAAAATAAATTCATATGAATATGTTTACTGCTCACAGCAAATACAAAAAATAAAGAGACAAATGTTTATACGAATTCCGTTAAAATTAAAAACAACACGAAATAATATATTTTAACACAACACCAAGCTTTTTGGCGATTTTAATATTAGTTACGAGTGTTTTTAAACGTTCATTGAGCAAAAGATTCGCAAGTAATTACTACTAGAATAGGAATATGAAGTAAAGCAGTTTAAACTTGTATTGACAATTAAATATTTCTTAAACATTTTTGGAAATTGGAATTTTCAGTACTTTATCCAACGCGACTGGAAGTAGTACGGGTTTTTTTTATTGTAAATTTGAAACTCACCTTAAAAATGATTGAAACTTTTACGTTTGAAGGTAGTGTGAAAATTTTTTCTTGGTACGTTATAGGAACTACAAATGTAGCCATTTGCTTTTATTTCTAACCATCTTTTTGTTGTTTTTTTAACATAGAGTTAGCATATCAAGAATATGCAGCTAAAAAATATTGTATGCCCGTTCCAAATATCTTCGAGGTCTCTTTAAAGTAATCAATTTATATAAGGAGGGTAATAAGTATTCTGATTATCTATAATTCATTACAAGAGCTTTTATTACACTTTAAAATTAGGGGTCCGGCGATATTTCTCTCAAGGTGCACTGCAGCCGTCATCAATTTTATTAACTGCTTCCGTGGCGCCGCCAGTGAATAATTTTTCTTGTCCCCGACTCGGTCCCGGGCCACTTAAGTGGAGTTTGAACCATTAAAGTAAGTTTGTTCAAATTCACCTGATTAGGCCACGAGCCCCATATTGACATTATTCCAGTAATCATATATGCAATTACTGTTGTATTACGGACAAGAACGCCTATTATCACTTAACATCTTGTGAAGGTTTAGATGGTTTAGTGTTAAAAAATTAGCAAAATTGCTTATTAATTAATTAACTGATTGTAATATGTTGCATTTATAATTAAAATATTAGTAATGAACTTTTCTGTAGCAAGTGTAATATAAATTTACTTGATGACAAATACAAGTAAAACAATTTATGGTGTTGATTTATGAACTTGCTGATGTGAGGTTAGGCTACAGTTGTAACTACAATTAAGTTAAAATTAATGTCTAAGTGTTGTTCGGTGTGCCTAGTGCATCATGAGTACTATAAATTTATTACTAGAAATAATATACAACATTCATTCATATGTTATATTCAAATACTACTAACTACAGAGATTAATACATTAACAGCATAACAGAGTATTGTAAACATGTTTCAATAGACAAGATTATCGTACAACAAATCATCAAGAGTTATATGTTCTTAGTTATTATAATTATATGCCTTGCGGTCTACTGCTTGGCTACTTTACAATGAAGAACATTTACTTACAGATAAAAGCAAAAGCGCCATTAACAAATAGGTAAATTGATTTATCTCTATCAAAATGTAGGTAACAATAATGAAAGACAAAATAGTATGTAAAATTAAATATTACATACTTTAACACTGCAGCACCAATAATTTGAAAGGCTTTTGATATTAACTTACAATTATAGGAAAAAACATTTGACAAATAATTAAAAGGAATATTTTATACAAAGTGAGATTTATTAAAAAGAAAAATTTGATTAATTATTATCTTGGAAGTTTTTAATTCGGCACATGTAATTAATTATAAGGAAAACCTATAAAAAACCTAAATCCTTTGATTATCGATCAATTTTATGTTGTTGTGATATTAGTCTTCATACAGATTTATAAAAAAAACTTTATTTCTTACAATCACATTTGTCTATATTCCTTTGATTATGTAAAGATCCACTGAGGCCCTGATATTTTGTGACCAATTGCTGTTTAATAATTTATTTATAAATGAACTCTGTACCACATGCAATATGTTTTGTATGGACTACATCATTAAGAGTTAATTAATGATAAAGTAATTTTAATTGAATTTATATCAATTTATTTTCAAAATTAATAGATGCTGAAATTAAACATCGTAACTTCATTTACTGATATTAAACATAAGAAAACTTTTAAGTAATTTTATATTTAAGGATCTATAAATTTCATTTGTATTTTTACATACATATTCATAGGCATATTGAATATCTCATTATCCCTAAATGATTGTGAAACATATAAAATCAATAAATAACAATATTTAAAGAATAATTAGAATTTCAATTCCATGGTAAATGGTAAGGTTTTCAAAAGTTTAACTGGTCATAATTAACTGGTAATTATTACCCTACAATGAACCTTTCATGAAGTATCAAACAGAATAGAAATATGACGTATGACTAACATACCAACAATTAATGGCAAGTTTATGGAAAATCGAAAATATAAATCTTAAACATTATTCGATAAAAAATTATACAAAAAAAATATTACTCAACCTTAGAAGAGCTTTATATGAGATTCGATTAACAATTGTGTTCAAATGTTAAAAACATTTAATGCAAAATTATTTAAATGCAACTTTTGCATTGTGGAATGATTGCAAAGAACTGCCGAAGGAATGTATCTAAATAATCCTTAAGCAATAAAAATAACGGGAAAAAATGCGGCAATAAAATGTTCACGCAAATCGAAATCCAGCAGAATATAGTGATAGAGCGCTATTTATTTATAATGTATAGATTAATTAACGGTACAGACATAAAAATAATAAACATGAGAATTAATCATACATACAAATAACCGTAGCATAGTGTATTTTTCACCTACCGCATTATAAATAAAGAAAACTGCGCTTGGGAATAAACTCATTAGTACATTTTTAAAAATCGTAATGACATTAAGTCTGCCGAACTTTGACACTACGTTGCTATTTTCACAGATAATAAATTCTTAAATCATTACCATTATTAAAAATTCTTTGGCATATACAAAATAAACATATCCAAATCACATCACCACCTCACATCATATGGCCTTAATTGTAATTATACTTCCTAACATAATTTTTTTTATTTAATAGAAATGTCGCCACATGTTGAATAATATTATGAAAAAAAAAATAGACAATAAATTGTTCATTAAAATCTATTATAACAAGCCACCAAATATATAAGAATTATTTAAAAGATCAGAGTCTAAAATTCATTAGCTCAATCTTAACAGAGGAAAATAAAGACCATCCGCTTAATGATGCCTTGTCTACACCAATAATGGCACATTTTAGTATTTAATAGAAAATAAATTCGATTTTCAACCCATACAAAAAAAGTTTTGTTAATTATAATAATAGTAAATCCTTTGTTTTTTTAATTACAAAAAAAAAAAATAGCAATAATTTATCTTTATAACAATTTTGGTGATTAAAATTCGTAATATATATAATTCACAAAAGAAAATGTCATGAAGATACCGACATGTTCCAAAGACAACAGCTATCGAAATCATGTATCCACCACCAGCACTTGGCAAGAGTGATGAATAAATTGCGTTGTTGCTATCCGCATCAAAATATCCCGAGCGTCGGTAGCAGGAATATTAAGTGGTGTCTTAACTTTTTTATATAAATTACAATTCTTGTTAACTGAGGTATGTTGTCGCGGTTATAGACTGCGGTAATTAAGATCATTACAAATGCATCTGTTAACTCGATATTTCCAAACAACCTGACTATTGAAACCACTAAATAATTTTTAAAAAACTTAGGCCTCGAAAACTATTAGATTATAACAATGTGGAACTGTTTAACAAATTGATCTAAAATATTCTAGCTTTTTCTACCATAATACTTCGAATAGCTTCGTATCTAATAGGTGGACCGGAAAGTAATGTCGTTTCTGCGCATGCCAATACTTGATTGTCATTTGTCAGCTCATTGTTTTGTTCAGAGGCGTACCAAAGACATTGTGAGGTTATAGTGATTTCTTTACTTATAGACAATTGAATTACAATTTTTTTTTGTAATTTTGGGTAAAATGGCCAGCCAAATACCAGAAGAGGTACACATCCGGCATTGCATGCTCTTTGAGTTTCGCAAGGGAAATAACGCAACAGTTGCTACCAAAAACATTTGCGATGTTTATCCAAATGCACTGGACATTCGTAAATGCCAAAGGTGGTTTTCCAAGTTCAAATCGGGTAATTTTGATCTTTCCGACTCGTATCGATCAGGAAGACCATCAGCGTTAGACAACGACGTGTTAAGGGCGGAAGTGGAAGCAAATCCGTGTCAGACGATCGAGGAATTGTCAAACAGTCTCAACAAACCTTGGTCGACCATCCAAGAACATTTGAAGCAGATTGGAAAAGTAAGCAGAGCAGGTGTTTGGGTCCCGCATAATCTGTCCGAACAGAATAAGGCTAACCGATCAATCACATGCAACTTATTGCTTCAACGACACAACACAGAAGCGTTTTTTGATCGCTTGATCACAGGAGATGAGAAATGGGTCCTGTATGATAACCCAAAACGCAAAAGGCAGTGGCTCTCTCCAAATGAAATACCTCGGAGTACTGCTAAGCCAGGTTTACACCCCAAAAAAGCGCTTTTGTGTGTTTGGTGGAGTATTCGCGGCATTGTTCATTTTGAATTACTGAAACCTGGAGAAACTGTTACTGCAGACCTCTACAGCGAACAATTGCAGCGAGTCAATCAATCTTTAATTGAAAAGTGGCCAGCGATTGTCAACCGAAAAGGCGTCATTCTCCAACATGACAATGCAAGACCGCACTGCGCAGGGCGAACTCTAGAAAAAATTAATGAATTGGGGTGGGAGGTGCTGCCTCATCCACCATATTCGCCCGATGTTGCACCATCGGATTTCCACTTATTCCGAGCGCTGCAACACTTTTTAAGTGGCAAAACATTTGCAAATTTGGATGATATCCAAAATGCCATCTCTAGATATTTTGCCGAAAAACCAATTAATTTTTATCGATCAGGGATTGAAAATTTACTCACTAGATGGCAAAAGGTTATTGACAATGATGGGGAATACATCATTGATTAAAAATAAAGACTCGTTAAAAATGTATGTGTATGTATTTAGCGCAAGAAAACGACATTACTTTCCGGTCCCCCTAATACTAGTAATAGGCAGTTGACGGTTTATTGATCGAATATATTTATAGCATTCAGCTTACACAATAATTCATTTCTTAACGCGACACAAGTTTAGACCATTAATCCAGTTCATTCATTCGCGCCACCAATGTCTCCAAACAAGGAGTTTTGTTAATCATCATTCACTAGATTGTTCACCTGAAAACACAGTTTTTTATAACACTACAAAATATGCTACAAAGCTATGTATATGTACTAATAAGGTACGAAAGTACAAAAACATAAAAAATAGACACAAATTAATATAAATGTAGAACAGATAAGCATAAAATTAATTCATATAATAATCCTCGCTCTTCACATTCCTCTCTGTCAAACTAATTTTCTTTACAAATACTTCACTCCTCGATCAGTAATACTTAGGAATGAACTTCCACGTAATATACGGGTTCCTTGTAGTAAAGCTTCCCTTAAGTGAATGTTGTGGGGACCCTACATGTCTCCATGAAACATCCTTTTTCTCTTCAATTTCTTAGTTTCATGTCAGCATATATAATACATATTATTATAAATTTAATAACACATTTATAATATTTATCTATCTTCTTACACTTGCACGATACTGTACCCATACTTTTGCTCTCTGCTCAATCCTAAGGTACACTGGGAGAGAATCCAATTTGGCATTAAATTTAAAGTTCTCAATAAAAGCTACTTTGATTATTATTTTATAGGATTTATAGAATTTAGATTAATAAAAATGCTATGAAACAAGCACTATGTTCACCTAGTAGTGATACCCTTTTATAATCTGTTCTGCGATCATCAAATTGAAGTAATAAATGGTCGTGTAAAAGCGTCCAATGTATGAGTCGGTAAGATTGAAAGAGGGAGAAGCATCTCACCGTCGTTGTTGTTGTGGCGTGCGCGCACAAGCCGCTCGGGGTGCGAGTGTGCCAGCTGCGTATAATCACGGAATACCTCGTTGTACGTGTCGTCGTTGGACGACATCTCACTCTCGCGCATTTCCTCATTCAGCTTCGTCAGCCGCAACCTCATTATGCGGAAAGAGAATGCGCATTCAGGTCATGTTAACAAATCGTTATAAATATTTAACAATAGACCACAACATAGTTTTATTTATTCAATAGAGGAGTCAAATTGAGCAAAATATCTGCACACTACTCTTTGATGGCAGAGATGGACGCTGCGACTATACCTACCTAAACTATCTCGGGCAACAGACACCTACCACCTGTGCCTAATAAATTTTATGTGTAAAATGTGTTTGTTTATATGTAGCATTATCATAATCTGTGACTCCACCGGAACGGCTCTTTTTCTTGTATTTGGGGGGAATCTTCTAATAATGATACCCTGCTTCTGGGGGTAAGCTAAAATTATGTGGAATTTTAACCCATTAAAACCCTCTCAGTGGTCATTTTCAGTGCGTTGCGAGAGGCCCTGAGATCTCCTTCGGAACACGTTTATGCCTCCTGACACTACGCCCGAGGGATTTCCCAGGGAAGGTTGTAGCCCCCCTCGATATCCTCGCTTTGGTACGACAATAAATAGACCACCTCGTATTTGTCGTTCATCCCGGGCTGGCTTAGTCGATGATGAGGGTTTTTATATACCACTTAGGTGTCAAACAAGCTTGCGGTCCGCCTGATGTTGAGCGGCAACCTCAGCATATAAGCGCCAGTATCACTGAGCGTGTTGCCGACCCTGCACAGTTCCCTACCTTCAAAGCCCACGAACCCGAAAACCCTTTTTGTCCCCTTCTACCACAAGCAGGATTTACCCGAGTCCTATTCATAATAGCCCGA
This sequence comes from Troides aeacus, assembly GCA_033220335.2. Taxonomy (NCBI): domain Eukaryota; kingdom Metazoa; phylum Arthropoda; class Insecta; order Lepidoptera; family Papilionidae; genus Troides; species Troides aeacus. The sequence continues at coordinate 6,840,640 of CM067270.1, forward strand.
GACTACTGAGCAAACCGTGGAAGGGCTTAAGACTTGGTTTTCGGAGCTAATTTTCAATAGATGAAATTTGTGTTTGTATTAATATACTTACAATGTAACAATATCAGCGTTGGCATGTTCTACGGCGATGTCCAATGGGGTACGGCCTTCATTGTCTTTTATAGATTGATCCGCGCGATAGCGAAGTAACAGGCATACCTGTAACACCATATTGCCTTCATTATAATGTCCAGTCTAATTGCATTTGTGGCATAATTGCTTGTAACAAACATCCCTTGATCAATTACGCAGTTACATATTGTAGAGTTTGATTGGAACAAACGGTTTTCTCGAACCCGCTTGTGCTGAATGTACTGTAAATCTGCCGTCGTAACAACATTGCTGTTGTTCTGTCAACACATGAAAATATTGTAAAGTAGCATAGCATCCACAGCCTGGTTGTACACTAACGAGATGTGACACTGAATTCGTGATAATCCACAGACAATAAAAAAACTAAAAAAATTAACAATTTCAATCAAAAGGCGAACCGCAACAACATTAAACAACGCAATCTCTACTATTAAAAAAACAACGCAAACGTATTACGTTTTATAGTCATCAGTTGAAAAGTTTTGGAGATCAGCACTCCTGGAATATTTGTACTAACGCTATTTATACAAAAATAATATTTTTACCTGTCCAGTGTGTCCCGCCTCGGTAGCGAGATGTAGAGGCGTTTTCCCGTCCTCATCCTGAGCGTTTAGTTTGCTACCATTCAACAATAAAAACGAGCAGGCCATCACCGAACCCTAAAAATAATACTAAATTATTACAATATTGAATAAATTTAAGCTTATAAACATCTAATATTGAAAAACACAAGAGGCGGTTAATTACAGTAGCCTCAAATTCCCTGCTAAATAGTAATACACAAATGTCACTTTGCTCTGTTTCAATGATAGCTTTAGTTAGTTATACTAATGAATTTTTTTTTTATATATTGTCACGCATTTTTCCCAGTAGGGGTAGGCAGAGGTGAATAAACAACACCCACATTTCGCCAGATGTGGTAAGATTATTTCCCACGTAACAGGGGGCGAGCCTGTTGCCACTTTTATTGGGGCCACCACACACAAAGATGATTTCAGTGTGCGGGTGAGGCATCACGATGTTTTCCTTCACCGTTTGTATCTCGCTGTTGTAACTAAAGTTCACAAATGTACATAACTTAAATATTATGTCATTGGTACATGCCGAGGTTCGAACCCGCGACCTTCAGAATGAAAGCAGCACGCTCTAACCATTAGGCCAGCGAGCTACCATATAGATATACTAATGAAACAACAAGGAAAACTAACTATTTCTTAATGCCAAAAGAGCAATGTGATGCTTTTTAATATTATTATGAGCATTTCATTGTTTTGGACAATCGTACCACTTACTATTATAAAACAAAATATTTACTTACTAAATATTTTCTACAAAATAGGAGGGATTAGAAATTATTGAAGCCATAGTGTGTTATGTATTACATTATGAAAGTTAATAAGGTTTATTATGACGCACACAGTGTAAATGTCATGTAATGTGCTCTCACTCACACTGAGCACTGCGGCATGCAGCGGCGTACGAAGGCGCGCTCGCGGCGCTGAGGGCTCTGCGCCAGCAGCGAGCGCAGCGCGCATTACGCATACGTTGTGCGCGCGCGCAGCACGCGACAACACCGCCGCTGCTGTTAAGCTCGATATTTCTTCCGCCTCTGCCGTAACAGTAGTCAGAGTTAGTGTTACTGCCACAAACTAAAGGCACAGTTAGTTACTCCCCATATATCAATTTCTCATTTAACCATAACTCCGGTGACGGAAAACAACAACCTTTTTTAGACATGAGACGCCACGTTAAGTCAGCGCGGTACGTAAATAGCTCTGACTTTCTTCTTTGTAAAGAAAGCTGAATATCAGTAGTAGTAATAGTAACAAAAATTTTTTTATTAAACATTAGTTTGATTCATACTGTGTACATATACGAATAATAAATAAATATATGTGGCAGCGAAGCGGTCATGCACAATTTATTATCTGCATGTGCAACTTCTTGACATAATCGTTCGATTCTATGAATCTGTCGAAGGAGTTTGAGTGTTGATAAAATAGAAGCGGCATGCTGTTTAATTGGTTAATCATATGACGGTTAGTAATAACTTGAGTCACGCGTATCATGATAGTTTAACTCTATATGTTAAATGAGAGTAACGCAGAATGCATTCCCGAATCAATACATAATGTATTTTATATTATTATTTATACTATTATTTTTTTATTATTTTGACGATATTAAAATAAAACATGTTATCACCCAGGTCATCACCGTCCTCGCCCTCAGTGGAGTCGTGGTCTGACGGCAAGCTGAGATCCACGCCACGTTCGCTCGACAGCTCGCTGCCGATCAACAGCACGGGGCTGCCATCAGATTTACTCGAACTCTCCGACACTATAACATACGTATATAAAAGAGATACCACTAAGCATGTGCTTAGACTAACCTTAAAACGTATATCCTGTTATATTGTTTGCTAATGAAATATCTATTATTTATAATTTAAATTATATACATTTTCAATTATAAATAATTTAGCATCTTACTGCTTGTATTACTGTTGACATCGCTCTTCTCGTCCTTAATAGTTTCAGGTACTGTCGGCGGTGCACGCACCCTATAAAAAAAAAAATTACTTTTGAGTTAAATCCTCATAGACATTTTATTCTAATATATTTTTTGACGCTGTTATTTCTTATGTGTGTGTTTCTCCCACTGAATAAAACTACATGATACGTGTACTCATCGAACACTTAGAGTAAAAAAGAAGAGAATTGGGTACATGCCAATGTGTAAACATTTTACATATCTAGTGCTGCCTTAAACTTTGGTTCACTCAAAATAATGTGCAACGCATAAATATTTTGGTAGTGACATTATGTCGAAATAACGTTATGCTTACATACCTGCGTCTAGCGCGACGAACAGACCAGCGGCGCGCTCCACGAACCGGCGCCGACGAGCCGTCCGCAGTGCACTGAGCTGCACTGGTCACGTTACGCACGAAAGAGAGTGACACGTACTTTGCTCGGATCCATGCCTCGCGTACAGAACTGTAAGGTAACCACAAATGATCAAGCCTGTTAATGTGTCCGGAGTCTTATGAATAAAGTTAAAAATAACAGTCATGAGAGTGAGTGCACCTGCAAAAGAAAAATAGTTTTGTATTGCTACAGCGTAGCGAGTGTGCTAGGGGTGATCTTACATTGTCTAGAACATGCTCCACAAAGTTGCAAAGTAGCAGTTACGTCTCATAGGAGATTCTAGGGCGACTCCTTACGCATTGAAAGTAAATATTTGCACATTCCTTTCCGTAGAAGCAATTTTTTGAACATAGCGCCCAGGCAAACAAAAAACAAAAGTCACCACAGTATCTATCTCGTATATATAATATATCGTAAATCATATACGGGATGTGGTAGTGGAACAATTTTTATATCCCAAAGACAGAATAGTCAATGGATTATAAATAAATATTTGAACTTACGTTTCGCAATTTGGTGTAGCTCTGGTTATTTTAGTCCCTTCTGTGTTTGCTTCGTATATAAGATTCACAATTTTGTTCCCCAGCTCCGCCATCACCTGTGACAATTTATTTTTAAAAATTGTATTGTATTTTAATAAATTTATGTTTTGTTATTAGAAGTTTGTTATAACGTATAATAAATTAAAAATATATGTTTAAGTAGAAGTTACTAACCGATTACCTGGTAACAAAAAGGTTATTCGTTCAATTCCAGAGCTGTCTGAAGTTTTTTTGATGACAGAATTGTTACAAACCCGTCTGGCTAGGAATTACTTATTATACTACAAATTGCCGCCATATACGTACGTATGTTTGTAAATTTATATTCTAGACGAATAGATACATTGTAAAAGTACCTTTATAATATCCGGTTCCCAGTCATCTAAAGTCAACGAGCGCACTTTGCTAACATGCACTCCCAGAGAGCGATGCACTCCTGAACAAGCTGAAACGAAACATTCAGTTCATTAACCGAAGAGTAAGTAGCTGAGATCCTATTGCTGGAAATGGTCTATGGTGCTACTACCGCGGTGCTTATTTTTTCCGCTAAACAATACTTTTTAAATAATACTGTGCTCCTGTTTGAACTGCCTTGTAACTAGTGAAATTACTGGGGAAAACAAGAACTAACATTCTGTTTGAATACAACAAGGACAACGTGGTTTAATACATATAATTTTACCAAGTTTTCAATTATTGATTTTGAATCAAATTTAGTACTTCTTCATTTTGACACTAAATCCAAACTACTTGTTTATATTGCATTAATACTACTTCCCTTCTTTTTATCTACAATGGGTTAACATTTGCTATAAATTTCGTATCATGTTGAATGAGATTGAGACTGTGGATGATGAAGTTTGTTCGTTCAGAATATTTTGACTCTCATACGTTGGCAGCCGAAGCAAGAAAATGTTATTAGTTATAGTTAAATTTACTATATAAGAGTGAAAGCTAGCCAGGTAGAATCGAAAAAACTTAGCCCCCTCCCCTTCAAATCAAACCGGGGATCTCCGTGTTACTTGACCACAATGACCACCTTCGCCATGGAGGTAGTTAACAGATTCTAAAAGAATGTTTAAATTAAATCAGTAATTTTAAAATAGATTTGCGTATTACCTATGCAAAGCGTAATTCCAAGATTGATACTGGCCCAGCGCGGGTTGGCGCTGCCGCAGTCACAGCAATAATTGTTTCCGGGTATACTTAACAACTGCTCCCATATCCTGAAATATTAATTAAAAAAGTGAACATGTGTACTTTCTTCAGATAAACTGACGAATTAAAGAAATGGTTTTGTCAGGCATTAAATCCTATTTTGTAGCTATTTTCAATAGACTCACGCCTTCTCTCACGAGGAGAGAATCAAAGCCTTTTCAGCACGCTAGTCAAGTGTAGGTTAATGGACGTAACGTGATCACGAAAGTTGTTCTTAGAATATGTCGGATTTTTTAACGTGTTTTTTTTAATCGAATGTCCATTCAGGATCTAACCCACGTCTTTCCGAGATGTACAACGTGTATTATTGCTTTATTAACTGAGATATCACCACTTTACAATGCATGATGATATAAAGTTACTAGTTAAAGTATTTTAAAGGAAACATGGACAATCGCACACGTAGTTGAGGTATTGTGTGGAGGGGTAGAACTCAAAATGTCTTCATTGGCTTACATTTTTGCATTTGATTGCAATGGCAAATAAACGTTTCTTCTTTGAACAATCTTTACCTAACTTTCTTCATGCGTGCGTTGGCGACGTTAGCGCTGTCGTTAGAGAGGCGGCTGTCGTCGGGCACGAGCACGATCTGTGAATCCGGATTATCCCTACTCTGCCCCTGCTGGATGGCAGAACGGATGCCGTTTTGCAGCGCTGTTATCCATGAGCTCAACATTTCTTCAGAGTCAGCTTGCAACATATGGCTTCTGAAACACGATCGATATATTAATAACTGCGCTTGTAGCTAATTGCTTGCCTTGTAACCTGGAGGTTTCTGTTACAATTCCGAAACCAACAAGTGGTTGAATTTGGATGGTGAGAGATTATTGATAATCTGGTCGTCCAACATTCATAATATTATCAATTTGCTTTTCCAGAACGTTACACATATTAAATCTTAAATAATGTTAGAAAAAAAATTACCAATTATAATTTAAATGTAAAGAAAAAATATATAAATTACTGAAGGTATACGAGGTGGGATTACTATACTCGCCACACAACAATGAAACAAAATAATAGCGTAACTCACTTCGACGGCGATAACACTTCGAAGCAGAAACGCCTTTCACCGTCCATCACTGGCTTTACCGTGCACAGCCGCAAGTCCTCCTCCATAACAGTTACATTCAATTCACCAGTTCTTTTTCTGTAAAAGTTAAATCCAACACATTTTGAAACGTTTCTAAAAATAAAAGTTTTATGCGAAGAAGTCAAATGGATTGAGTGCTGATATGATGTAATTAAAAAATCGTATGATGTATTTTCATATATTCATACATTTACATATAAATATTTACACAAATAATCTAGGTATAGCATCGATACTACAATGATTTTGTATCAAATCATATATAAAAAATAAAATGTGTTTACAGACAGATCGGATTCCTATAAACTAACCGACCGTGAGTTGTGTCCGAGTCCTAATTCAATCGACCTTCGCGACAACCGCAAACAACACACTCACCTATACACTAGCCGATTGTCATATAGGTAGAACCATCGTCGGTTCCATGTTTTAAACGCGTTGGAGGTCCTCTTAAATAAGTACCCCTGCATTCTTGGCAAGTTTTTCAAACAGGGTGTACCGAGTAAACCGTCCTTGCTGTCAGATTCGTTGTCTTGAGGTTTACAACTTGGGAGAACGGTGTCCTTGCTGTTGACGATTGTATGCCGATTCTCCATCTCCTTGTCGAGTAATTTTGTGTCGTTACGCATTTTGGTCACCTGAAAAATTTTAAACGATATATAATTGATTATTTTTTCTTAACATCAGTATCCATTCTAGATTTTGTTTTAATTCTCAACTTTTCTTTGTAATAGAATATTAATTGAAATCAGTAACTAAGTAGTCAGTGTCGGTATCCGATTAAAGTGCGTGGCTTCATGTGAGCAGTAAATAGATATTATCGCTACACAAATGTGCACTACTTGAAGAATTTATGTCACAAATTCACTTTTTTATATTCATACCACTACACGTACTTAACATCAGCATACCATTTTGTGGAATAATTTCATATAATTGTGTTTTAACGTACCAAGTCCTCAAATGTTAACTAAATAAAGATACAAAAATAAATTAACGTACCTCTTCCGCTGTAGATTTAAGAAATGGTTCCAAATCTTCGGATAAGTCAGCACCTTGATGGTAATATGTACAACAAGCTTGCATGTATGATAGAAACTGAAAAACAATAAGATTAGCTATTTATTTCGCAATTCTCACTGGAGAGTGTTATAATATAACAAATATACTTTTAATACTTGTGTGAAAGTATTTTTGTTAATATATAGTCAATTTAAATTAATAGGTAAATATCATTATTAGCTCCAAATAAACAATTGCAAATGACCTTATAGTTTTACTCGTGCGCGATCCATTTCAAAGACAATTGTTCTTATGATCAAGGTGTAGTCGGCGGAGTGCGACAAATTCTTTATGCAACAAAATGCATAACCGTCCTCTTTAAACGACAAAAGTGGATTACTTTAAACATTCGCGTTAGTCACTTGTAACCTTGTGTACGGAGTGGGCGCGTTAGCAAAAATTGCTAAAAGATGGCCTGGCATTGGTGCTGGTGTTAATGAGTAACGGGCGGCGTTTATTTCATAGATATCATATCTGTTATCGTGTGAGGAAATCATGTAGTAAATATCATTATCAACCATCAATTGCTGTTGGTTTTAATTGTTAAAAACTAATTTTATAGACGCTTGTATGTAAAGAGATGTTAAGACGAGTTACGAGATCTACGAATGAATCATTGCTTATACTAAGCAAGGAAACGTATAGAACTAACGCGATGGGTATAATATTATCTAAATTCCGCACCACTTACGCAGTGGTAACAATTATAGCAAAGTATAGAAAAACATATAGTTCTTAAGTTATATGTATTTGTATGTCATTGTTATGCTTAGACTTGGAAATATGTTCACCGTTATTATGCGTCGTAGATCTTTTCCCGCCCGCTATATAATTTAATCTCTAAATACTTCTTATAATACCTAAAGAAATCATGATTATAAGTAAATTCTTAATAAACTTGTCAAAGAATATTATTAAAATGTTTGTATATTCCAGTTTATTGTTTATAATCAATGAATTTTCTAATCAGGAGATTTCTATTATTCTCTTCGGCAAAGGACGTCCTTAAAACTCTTAAGTTGTTGACGGAGACTTACGATAACTAACAGTAAGTTTTTTTTTATCGTGGAACAACTTCCGAGTAAATAATGGTAAGAAATAATTAAGCAATTAACATAACCATTCTTAAGCAATTATTGTAAATATCAGTATATACACATTCATAATAGCTCACAGTAAATACAAAGGTTACTACTGCAAGTATTGTTAACAAAGCACAGTTAAATAGCACGAAAGGTTCACACGAGCGATCCACTGTTTGAAATCACAATCTTTCGCACCGCACAGGGACGTAACATAATTAATTTCGTAATTAGACAATTAACTAAACTTATTGTTATTCAATGCGAGAACGGACTCGTCACATAAAAAAAACTACACGTGACGTACTCTACTGTTTGTTTGCGTAAGCAATATGATATTTTAAATTCAAACAGATGACTTCGAAGCCATTATAGCTAGGCTTATAAAAACAGGACGGCGTATGTTATTTGAGGAAGCTAATGTTTGTAGTTTTCAAATACATACATAAACAAACAGACATGCCACCGGTACCGGTAGTTAGTACACAATATAGAATAATAAGTCTGATTTGAAACTCACTGAAGCATTTTGACAGCCATTATTGAAAACATTCGTAAAGGAAATTTATTTTTTATTACAATTTCGAGTTTACCTTGTCTACAAGAACTACTTTCTCTAGAAACATTATTACTATTCTAAATAAAAAATTTAATAAATAAATATATCCTCTTGTCCTTTATCTTAAAAGGCCCTATAATTATAATACAGGATAGACTGTATAAACTCAAAAATATAGTAAGTTGAAGGTACAGTGAATCTAGTATTAAATTACCTATAAAAAGAATTTTTTTTATATTAAAACAGCTCTGTAACGATTTTCTTTGAAACTGGTGTCTGTGTAACCTATGTATCATTCATGCAAATAAAATAAAGTGATAATGTGGAGCAATGATTAAAGTGGTGTGATGAGACTTAACTAAGATAATATAAGGCATCGAAGACTTCTTTTAATATGAAAAATTAGGTTCGAGTACGTAAAAATTAAAACCTATAAAACTACGAACAAATAGTCAAATTGATTTGATCGATACTAATTAAACAATTCGTTCATAGTTTAACAAGTGGTACTAGCAAGTGTTCGGATTAAAAATAACTGGTTAAAATTAAAACTTGATATATGTACCGCTAGTACAACGTCTACCGTGTTCGACTAGTATATTTATATATAAGCTATGAAACAAAAGTTATTATGTAAAGCAGATACCTTAACCTAGTTACGCACTTACGCACTACGCGTCATGCGATGCAATTTTAAGTTATGCGTAAATTAAGTTCATAAGATAAAAGAATAAAAAAGTGTTATTTCATAAACTTCCTGAATCTCCTATCGAGTAATTTGCGATATAATTATACAGTCAATAAATTTTTAACCGATAATTTATAATGTAATGTTTGGACAGTTCCTATGGTTAGTATAAATCTGAAATAATACCAAAAATTGTTGTAATAACCCAATAAATGCTAGAGCTAATTGATTAACATTCGAGGTATGTTGTATTTAAGCACAAAATAAATAATATTCATGAATATATCCTGCACGGATACATATATAGCAGTATTAGTCGATCCCCGTTCGCTTCGTTGGCCGTAAGATAAAATTAAACTTGAAATTTGCCTTAATTATTCCTTGAGAACAACCGCAACCGCAAATGACTTTCTAAGGCAATCGTTACTATAGCTAACGCATAAATAATAACAAATGCAAATGTTTATAAAAGTTAATTGGAAATTAAATTATTAAGTATATAGGAAGTTCAAAAAGTAAATAATCTATAACCATCCGTTCCATCGTAACCATTGGATGCGGGTGGCCCAGGACCGGTCTGAGTGGAAATCTTTGGGGGAGGCCTTTGTCCAGCAGTGGACGTCTTCCGGCTGATTGGAACCATCCGTTCCTGACTACTGGAATACCATAAAGTGCATCGACGATTTAGTAAATATCGTGAAGAAACTTTCGATGTGGGCAGTACAAAACCAATCTACGTAGAGATCTTTTGGAAGGAGGCCAATGTCCAGTAATGAATCTCTATCGGCTGATGAAGAAACTTGGGTTATCACAGAATCAAATGATTTCGAAATTTTATAAAGGATTTTGACAGCCGGAACAAAATAACTCCATTACCGAGGATATTTATAATATAAGGTAACTAAATAACACGATTTGAGATACCCTGTCACTAATCTGCACTCCGGAACGTATGGCCCGGGAGTCGAGTGAGAGAGTCTAGACCTTCGCGTTACAGGCAAGCTTTTAGCCACTGCGCTATGAAGGCAAACGAAGTTAAAAATAAAAATAAATTATGATAACATATAATATTACTTACGGTGGCTAAGATTTCATGCCGCTTACGTGCCTGTAGCATGGTAATTTTCTGTACGTGATCCAGCGCCGTATGTCGAAAACAGGAGCGAGTGGCGAGAAGTAAATTCACAACTTCTTCAACATCACCCGCTTTATGACGTGACACCTGGACAAAAAGAAAAATATAAAATAAGGCACTTCAAATTTAATGACTGTTTTATGGACTCTATGAAACTTTAAGTATATTAATAAATTTTTAAAGCCATATTTATAAATTTCGGTGTCGGGGAGAAGCGGGTTCTACTCCCGCCAAGTTTGAACCTTAGGTAACGAAAAACATCGTAAAAAAACCCGAAATATTCCAAGAACGTAGGACTTCCGCTTTGTAAGAGAAGTCCCTGAATCCCAGTAGTTAGAAAAATAACGAGTTATTTAATTTATAAATATTCATTATAAACGAATATTAGACTTGAAATTATATTTAATTTTTACATTTGTTTAAATAGCTTTTAATTTTTTTACAACATATCTCTTTTAGATCAAGCTTCCTTACCTGAGAGTTTCTTATTAAAGCTATGTCCAGATCATTTGAGATTTTATCAAAGTGGTGCTTGCTTTCTTTAACACCTTTAATGTCTCTACAACAGAAGAAAACATAATAATAACAAACAAGAAACAAATTTACGCATTACATATATAGTTTTTATCCAATAATGCAATAAATACAGCTTAGAATGTTAGTTTTTTATAACAGGTTACTTAGTGCAAATATTGATAACATGTTAATTTATCATCATTGTCATCTCAACTGAGACCAGTCCACAACTGAACATATATCCCCAATAATAATAATTATTATGTATTTCACAAAACAAGTTCTTCCTCTATTTGCAGACCAGCAACCCCTATTTATTGTTTTTCCTCTACACCTTATGATGGATGTGCCAAAGCTGCTATTTGCATTATGAGATGATGAGAAATGTCCATTGATTCTATAAGCTAAATCTATCTATAAGTGGCCTGCCCTATGCTATATAACAATATATTCACAGGTTTAAATAATTATGTCATAATGTTTAAATATTTTTTATATTATTTATGTTTATAATAAGGAATAAAATCAAAAGGATAGACATCAGTGTAAATGTCTTGAAAATCATTTTATTGATTTATGGTTCTCTTCAATAATTTCACATAATATTTATTATTCTTTATTACTAAGAAAGTTGTGTCCTGAAACGTTACTACAAGCCATAATATTATAAAACCATGCTACTAGTGAATATTAATATTGGCATGTACCCAATATCAAGTTCCTCGTAAACATATTAACAAATAAAAAACAGAATTTGTTATAGTATGTTATGACAAATGGAAATATTGTTAAAACATAATATACACTTCTATTTACTTCAGCCACCAGTCATGTAATGTAATCCTATTCAGTATTAGCCAGGCAGAGAAAGTTCATAAAGTTTTGGTATGACATATCATTGTAAAGACTAGAAATTAATTGTACCAAAATGTAAATTTCTTCAGAAAGACTTAGAATGTCAAAAAAAGTTCAATATATCAAGGAGACTCAATTATTACTTTTAAATATGTACTGAAAAATATAATGATAAAAAGTAAGAAAAATCGTATTGGAAAATAAAATAAACTTACATTTTAATAAAAGCAGAGAGATTCTTCAGTACAGTCCTGGAAGCTTGGTCTAATAGTATTGAATGAAATTTGTTCATTTCTTGTAGGGAGTGTATCATACGGTTTAAAGTAGCCAATACAGATGAATCCTCAGAAAAACTATTGCTCAAATCCCACAAGGCATTTGTAAATGCACTATAAATAATACACATTATTTTTTATTACAAAAAAATATAAAGACAATTTAATTCATAAATTACTGTACATATAAAAGATATCCTTGATGTCTTTAAAGTCATAATTAGTTATAGTAGTTTAAATTGTACATTATTATTGCTTTTTACAAACCTTCTAAAAAGTTTAAACTTATATAACTCAAAAAACATTCACTTATGTAAATGCTAAAAAAATGATCAATTCCATCAAAAATTATTGTTGCAAAGTTAAGAAAGTAACTTCGTTTGCTACCAATATAAAATGGATTTAAGTATTGACAAATTTTAACAATATTCTTTTATAAGTGGACTAGATGTTTCCCTCACTTTTCTAGCCTTAATATAAAATTACACTTGCAATTTGTCTGAAATATTCCTTGAGAACAACCACAACTACAAATGACTTTTTAAAACAATTATTACAAAAATGTCTATAAAAGTTAATCAGTAGTAAAATGCTTTTGAATCTATGAAATTAAAAAATATATATTGTCTACAACCATCTATAAATAATTCTATTTTGAACATTCAGTAGTTTTCATGTGATTGGTGAACAATCTAAATCTATTCATTCATCTAAATTATTTCACATTTATTAAGAGCAATTTATAGAACTGTTAGATGCATCCATATTAGGACAACAGGTAACAGAATAAAAATATTAATAATAATTTAGTTACACCTTAATTAAAATTTTAGTAATTTCACACAGTGAAAAATTATAAAAACCCTCCATATGTCAATAATTATGTATATCTAGAATATAACAAAGTTTAGTAGGCAATTGTTATCTGAATAATCTCAAGAAATATAATATAAACAGTTCATTTCTAATTAAAGTAAATAATGGCCAAAATCAAGAGTCAAGAGGTTGACAATAATGCAAAAAGAACAACAGAAACTATTTATGCTCAATATTTAATATAAAAATATATATATTTTTTCATTTAAAAAAAGTAGCACAATTATACTTACCTCCTATGAGTCATATATGTTTTGCCTGATTCTACCATAAAAGAACATGTTTTAAGAACTTTATCGAGCTTCTGTTCTAAACCATCAATGCTCGCTTCTTCAGTTTCCAGCTGTTCCCTAGAGTATCAAGTTAAGCACGTTTGAATTTATTAAGAAACAAAACACGTCTTAAATTTCACTTTCTGCAAGGAACTTTCTTAGAATATTAATTTAACTCCTTACCTAAATTTTGGAGAATCTCGAAGACACTCGTCGAAATCGATTAAAGGTTTCATTGTAACTATATTACGTACTTTCGCAGCGTTTTATAACATTTTCCTACTTATTACAAAAAGTCTTGATTGTCGTCAATCAACGGAGCAACAATAAGGGCACCACAGATGATTATTATCAAAATATTGATAAAATTGACAATGACAACGACAGCGAATGTAAGATTTACACAGATAAATTATGTTTTCTAAGTGCATTTATGATGAATATCATGCAAACAGCATAGTGGGTAATTTGTTTATCATAGTTTCAAATACAAATTTGTGAAGTGTGTCTCTATCATAGACTGATCATAAATAAAATTATAACTGAAAATTTTGAAATTAACTTAAAGTACTCAGGATCGTGCGAGACTTCAAGTAAAATAAGGTTAAAAATAAAGAGTTAAACCGTTTTGATCTTTAATACAATATGAAACTTTTTAAAAGTGCTATTAAGTCGTATTATATTTTAATATAGGTCTACCAGGATCTCATGGCAAAAAAAAGTTTAAAAAATAGCGATTCACATATGGTAACAAAAAAGATGTCATCTGCTAACTGAAATTTCGAGGAATTGTTTTTAGTTTAGGTTCAAATTTCTTTTAAAAAGTGGTGAAAATCTCGAAGAATCATCTTCGATTGCAAGCAAGAAATATTGTTGTCAATGTTTATCAAAGAATACTTATTGAACAAAGTGCAGAACAAACACAATAATCGATATTGAGCCAGCGTTGACTGGTTAGTAGGAATGACCCGTCTTGATACTTTGGCTTATTGCATTTTTTGTGTGTATTATGTATAATAAACTTTGGTTTATTTCAGGGGTTTCTAATACTACCATAAGACGAATTGTATTATCATATGTTATGTTATAGGTCGAAGAGTACATCTGCTGACTACCACCATGATATGGATAAAGATAATTGGCGTAAACTTCAATTACTGGAAGCAGTGAAAAATCTGAAAGTGAAAGTCTGAACCTAAATATCAGATAGATGAGATTTTAAAATCATACGGCCACGAAGTTTTGAGGCTCCCACTATATCATTATACGTTAAATCCCATAGAATTAATCTGGGAAATAATGAAACAAAGTTGCGAGTAAAAACGTCAATAGACCTGCAAGTGATATAAAATCTTTAACAGAAGAAACTTTCTCTCAAATAGGGATCGATGAATGGCGAAAATCTTATGAACATGTAATAAAAATTGAAAATCAGTTCATAGAACAAGATCGATTAATTGAGATGCAGGAGGAAAGTTTTATCATAAATACTGCGTCTTCCTCGTCTTCCTCTTCCGATGAAGACTTTTTTATGGATGTGCAGTATTTGGAACAATTTTTAAGTTCTGATAGCCTATAATTAATTAATAAACTCATGAACAGAGTAATTGGAGTTTTCGTCTAAATTTCGAACCCCACATTCGCCACAGTAAGATTTTCAAAAATTATGCTTGATCATAAGTTTTTACATTTGCATATATTATAACACACAGAATCAGCCACTATAAGGAAAAAAAAGTATCAAAACTGTTTACGCTAATTTCCCCAGTATTGCTAGCGTCAATTTCTTTTTTCCCTTTTTGCTATCAGATCTTGGTAAACCTATAATTACGCACATCTATAGGACAATGGTACTTGATCAAAAAAAGAAACAACAATAAAATTAGTAGAACATTATAATTACTTTATACTTATGTTGTTTTTTTTTTTTTAGTGGTAATAATGAGTATTTTAAATATTCTAAAGTATACTAAAATGTGGCTGGCTTCAAAACTGTTGTGATCTTTGTTTAGTTCAAAAGAAGGTCGGTCAGTAAACAGTGTTCAAAAAGCAGTCTTAGAGGTAGTATATTCAAAGTGTAATTTTAGACTGATTAATTAAAAAGAAATTATTCAGTGAAAGTACCATTTTGCACACTTTTTTTTTGCTTAAAGCTTAATGTCGATTATTATCAAACAATTCAAAAATTATGGATGGAAATAATGAAACAACTATTCTAAGAAATAACCATTTAATTACACTTCTTATTAGTGTAATCGCTATACCACTTTCAATGTCAATGTGGATTATAAACATAATTTATACCAAATTTTTGGTCCAATATGAAGGTTTTGATGGTGAGTTGTAAATTTCTATGAAATATAGTTTGTTATTATAATAATTGAATTTTCGTTGCTGAACAATAAAGCTTGTTAATATGTGAGAAGATCCATTCTGAAAATCATTTTCTTTGACGCAAACACTTGTTGATACGATATAAATATTTTAGAGCCTGCTGTGGTATCTCCTATGAGGTGGTTAGCATCGTGTATAATACCACTTTTTATAAGTGTTTATGGATATAAGAAGAAAACACTCAACATAAGTGGAGCCTTGTTAGGTTTTATTGTAGGCTTTGTACTAACATTGGCAAATATTTGTTTCTTTGTTGACCTGTTAGTGTTTTTTGTAACATCATCTAAGGCAACTAAAGTCAGGTCACATTTGAAAAGAAAATTTGAGGAAGACTTTAAAGAAGGTAAGATTTGAAATTGAAAACTAAATTTTAACTTAATAATTTTTTCTCTAAACCTAAGTCTATGGTATTAAGGGAAGAGTAATGAGCATGAACTTGTGAAAAATATATTCCATAAATAAATTATTTATTACCGAATCTTTACATATAAAAATATAGTAATGAAACATTTTGTAAAAATTAAAACTTATTTTCTAATTAATACTGTTAACAGGTGGTCAAAGAAATTGGATCCAAGTTCTCTGTAATGGAGGTATGGCGACACAGTTAAGTTTGCTATATCTATTAGATGTTGGTGCCACAGAAAGACCTATAAACTTTATTAAAGACTATAGAGCATCTTGGCTATCTTTAGGTGTTTTAGGTAGGTTTCTTTTTATTGATGTATATTTTTTAATTAAGAGAAAATAACTTTTTATAAAGTTTCTTATGTGTTTTTTAAATTTGAATATGAAATATTTTTTTCTGTATATAAATAATTCAAGGATTATGTAGATTAGGCAAGAGTCATCAACATAGTTTGTAACATATAATTTAAATAGAGGTCATTTTTTGTAGGGGTTCTTGCATGCTGTAATGGAGATACATGGGCTTCAGAATTAGGTACGGTTTATAGTAATGGTGATCCTGTTCTTATCACTACATGGAAGAGAGTACCAAAAGGAACTAATGGTGGAATAAGTCTTGTTGGTACAATTTTTAGTACAATTGGAGGACTTGTTATTGGGATAAGTCATTATTTTGCATGTTACTACTTCTCTGACAAAAGTCTGTGGTTATATGCACCTCCACAATGGCCCATAATTTTATTTGGTGCCCTAGCAGGATTTTTTGGTAGCTTCACTGATTCAATTTTAGGGGCTACTCTACAATATTCAGGTATAACAATAATTTAGATTCATTTATTGTCATCATTATTGATTTCTTCATTAATAATTACTAACAATATTTTACTGTAATTTGCAGGTTTAGATAAAAATGGAAAAATTGTCAATCATTCAAATCAGGCTGTAAAACATATTTGTGGTAAGAATATATTAGACAACCATAGTGTGAATCTTCTATCCACAATTATTATGGGTTTACTATTGCCAACAGTTAGTAAAACTCTCTGGGCTATATTTTGACTTATATGTACTAAACTTTGAAAGCTATAATTTATTGGAGGACAATATTTGGAATTATTTATTATTATATGTTAAAAAAGTTTTAATGTACTTGTGGTAATTCAGGAAGATATTGTTTTTGTTACAATAAAAAGATTTTGAACTAGAAAAAAAAAGTTTTTGTAAAACGAACCTCTTTCCAATAACTATTAAGAATTCAGTCTAACCCTGATCAACATATTGTATGATACACAAGCTTTCAAAATAGAGTGCTCGACATTGCAATTTCATATTACAAGAAGACTCCTACATGCTTAATTCAAACACACTTATACAATTCAATGATCCAGATTCAATGACTACATAATATAAAAAATATTGTTGCTCGTTTTAAAAGTGTGATTTATTCTTCAGTAATTACAATGAAATAAATTACTTCAATACTATTTACACCGCTTATTATTACTCATGTTTACTTTTGACATTTGATTTTCATGTTGTTATCAAATTTTGCCGAGTATTAGACGCGGGTTACGCGGGGTAGTTAAATTGTATCCATGCGCGATTAAAGGGCATCCTGCATAATATACATAGCAAGCATGCTTGCCATGTATATTATGCAGGTTTCCAAAAGAATGAAAATATGAAATTTGCGTGGTTGACCAATATGAAGAGCGAAGATTGGCCGCTATATTATCTAGTGTTCTATGCAGTTAATATTTCGAAGTTCAATAGATAAAAGCGGATTTAAAAAATATTTTGTTCAAAAATAAGTTACTGTGGAAACGATATATGTTTTTTTAACTCCATCTACGATTACAGGTAACAATTAAATATGTGTAGTTTTAAAACTAGACATTCGATAAAAATATTCAAATTTGCAGTTTAATTAGTTTCACCTATTACAGTGATTTCCAGCTTCTTGATACCAAGGATAGAACGTCTAGTTCAAAGTGAAGTATTATAATAATTGTGTATACCCGTCATATGTTCGGAAATTTGATAACAATTTGATTATCGAATCACGACGGTAGTATGTAAACATGAGTAATAATCATGAAATAAATTGTGGGGATTTATTTGATTGTGATTACTTGAGAAAAATAAAATGCACGTGCAAAACTAGTGAAAGGTTTTTTAATATTACTTAGTTAAAGTCCCTGAGCCCGAACCATTGAATTGTATAAGCGTGCGTGAATTAAACATGGGGGCGTTTTTGGTACACTTTTTTATTGACATTTTAGGTTTGCGTTCCTTTATATGCTTTGGTTCTGCTTTCTGTTATACGTATGTTTATTTAGCAGGTATTGCCGGTGGACGGTATGACTCATTTTTTGGACCATTGTGTGCTGAGGTGTATATGTACTGCGCAATTAGTTAAGAAATAAAAAAAAATTACTGCCTTGTTAATAACCCCAGAGACCAAAATTAGGTTTATTATTTTTATTATTATTTATTTTTTAATCTGTCAAAATAATTGTGTATTATCTGTGTGATATATTAATGACATACAAACAAGGTTATTCCTTTGTTTATGTACAATTCTAGTACAAAAAATGAGTTTGTGACTCATTGTTAGTGGTACTGATCCGAGATTTATGTCGTTTAAGTCAGAATTTAGTTAAATCTCTAAACCTTGTGTTTGAACGAAGGAATGCACTTTTCTTTTTAATTCACCATGGCATTACCAATGGAAGAAGATCTTATCATAAATACTGATATTCAAAATGACGTTACAAGCAGTCATCGTAATCTTGTAGAAACTGAACGAGGTAAAAACTTTTTGGTATTTCTGGGTCATGTTTTATAAGAATGGAATTTGCTCCTGAAAGTCTTACTAGAGTGTGATTAACTTTTTTTATTTAAATAAGTCTATACCTTAAGTATTATCACACAGCATCGTAATACTTTTTAAACTAAATTGCGTTCTTTTTATCTATGTTATGATTGTTAATTGAATCGTATAATTTGTTTTCTAATTGATTTTTTAATATTCTTAAGAGGAAACAACAGGATGGATAAAAAGTCGAACAGTGTTAGGAATAATGGGTTTTCTAGGATTTGCCAATGTATACGCTATGCGCGTAAATCTTTCTGTTGCTATCGTCGCTATGATTAATTCAACAACAGTGCAAAATAATTCATCAATAGATGTATGCCTAGCACCAACACCATCTAATAGCTCATTACCATCTGTAAGTATACTATCTGTTATTGTACCTCTTAAATTATTAAAATTTATAGTATGATTTAATAACATGTTTTTTACCAAAAATATTTTAATATTGTTTTTAGTCACACCATTTATTTACAGTGTTATTACATATTGATAAAATAAAGAAAGGTATACAAAATAATGTTGTATGTAATATATAAATTATGGCAAAACTTATAATTTGATATTAAATTTATTTCATGTTATTTCATACAAATGTTATTTATTATGCACAGTATAATTTTTTTAAATTTAATTTTAATGTTTATCTCTAAAATCATACTGAGACTAAGTGACAGTGAATTTTTATAATTTGTTTGGGTTGCAAATAATTGATATTTGTTATACATGACATATGTTATAAACCACACTGTTTTTTTTTAGAAACCAGGTGATTTTAACTGGACACCTGAGCAGCAAAGTATAATTTTGGGTTCATTTTTCTATGGATATGTGTTAACACAGGTATTTTGTACATAATATTTCTTTTCAACTGTTTTCATTCTTGATGTATTCTTGTAGGAAGCTAACTAAGTTATTGTTATAAATAATAATTTCTGCCTTCAAACAATAACATGCAAACATTAGGATGAAAATTTTCAAACATTGAGATTTTTTATTAAAAGCGTTGTTTATATACTTTTTAAATTCTATTTCTGTTTGAAATGTATGTTTTTACTTACCTTTCAGATTCCTGGAGGAAGGATAGCAGAAGTATTCGGTGGAAAACTGGTTTATGGTGTAGGGGTGCTATTAACAGCAATATTCACCATACTTAGTCCAATTGCTGCCTTTGTAGATTTTAAATTTTTCATAGTTGTGCGAGTGTTGGAAGGGTTAGGTGAAGGTGTAACATACCCTGCAATGCATGCTATGTTGGCCAGATGGATACCACCTTTGGAAAGATCAAAATTTGCTGCATATGTCTATGCTGGTAAGGTTTAACTATTTTATTTGAAAAAATATTTGAATTAATATATACTTTTGTATACTATCCAAAAGCTATTGATGTTTTGAAAATGAGGTCAATGCCTATATCTTCACCATGCTAACCAGCATGGCAGGAATTGTGAGTGATAGATGTTACATATTCATAAAAGCTATAGTTCTTAGAACAAGTGTCTTCACTGTCTTTCACCATAAGCCCAAGCTTAGTAGGTCACCAAAACTATAGTAGTTCTGGATGTATAAGATTGGTTAACAAACTGAGCTGTTACAACCATAGTTTATATATAAAAGATCTAATTCATAATTGTTATGTAAAATAACATGCTTTTAAACCAAATTGATAAAGAAAATGTATTATAGAAAAGGCTGTCTAGCATTGATTGGTCAAATAATAAACATTATTTTTTATTCATAAAGAACTACATATTTCAGGTTCTAACATAGGCACAGTTATATCTCTGCCAATATCAGGATGGTTATGTACATTAGATTTTGGTGGTGGATGGCCCCTTTGTTTTTATCTGTTTGGTGGTCTTGGTGTGGTGTGGTTCATTGCATGGATATTCCTAATTTATGATACACCACAGAAACATCCAAGAATATGCCCAAAGGAAGTAGAATATATAAAGAATTCCATTGGTCCGCAAGTAAGTTTTTAATTTAAATAATTTTTGGAATCTTAGGTATGTATCTTTCAATATGAAAGTCCACATATTTCTTTATCTACAATAAGTTAATCGCTGTTTCATATGAAGTCAAGAGTCAGTAAAGCAGTGAACAATTGGCTTATTCTCACTGAGAGTACTCTGGATCTCATAAATAGACAGCTGTAAGACAGTGATTCTGTTATAGCAGCAGATTTTTATTATGATAATTGTAGCTAGTCAGGAGTGTCTAAACACACCTTACAGCTCGCAAAACTTCCCAGTGTAGTCCCAGAATAGAATCATGGACTGCTTTTTGTTTGTTTACCAACTGGTTAATCACTGCAGCAGAGAGGAATTTAAAAAGCATCTCATGTGGATGATACTAACTTAACAGTATTATTAAAATAATAATTTCTTTAAGTCAAAAAAAATTATCCTCACTTTTATGCTTTCTATTAATATATTGGATTACTAAATCTGTTATATATGGCTTATTACAATAATTATCTTTGTAACCATTTGTAATATTAAATTAAAGCATATTGATAGTGTTATTAATTTTATTATGCAAATGCTTTATCAGTACATGGGACAGTAGGACACAGCTGTGAGTCATTAACCAAGTATGATGACATTACACTTGGATAATGAGGTCAAAATAAACACAGTTGCCGATTATAATAATAATGATTTGGTTTGGTATTCGTTGCTGGTTTTTTGAGGAATAGCCTATGTCCATCTGTGGATGTCTATAGGTTAGTGATAAAAATTGGTAAAACAAATTGAGACTATGTGTCTCAAAGTGTTGTGATGTATTTAGTGTTTATAACCTTAACTTGTACCACATTATTGATCAAGTGTTATCTAGACTGCAAAATAGTTACAAATATATATAAATGATTGCAGGAGGATAAACCAACTATGTCTATACCATGGTCCAAATTTCTAACATGTTTACCATTGTGGGCTATCCTGATAGCACAGTGTGGACAGTCTTGGCTCTTCTACACACAGCTGACTGAGTTACCTACATATATGAATAACATATTGCATTTTGATATTGTTTCGGTAAGATATTTTTTTATTCATATTAGTTAAAAGTATAATTTATATAGCGTATTTACAAGAAAATATTTAGCCACTTGAATTTTCTATCATAATCAATGTCTTTTTGTTTTCTTTCCTGTATATTATAAGCACAGTATTTGTTATATTATATACAGTGGCAAACAATCTATAAGTAAAATTAGAACTACATGTTTTAGAAGTACATATATACAATTAGAACTTTGAAGAAGAAACCTTTATTCTTTCCACGGCTGAAATTCAGGCCTTCCTCTCACAAAGTGACTGTGGCTATTATTTATTTGTGTTGGCCATGTGCAAGTTAATAGATATCTCATGTAATCGTAACTGGTTATATTGGAAAGTATCGGCTTCCTGTAGATGTTTTCCTTTGCCTGAAGGACAAGGTCAGTGGGTATCTAACGCATGCCTCCATATAATTTTGTTTAATTTTAGAATGCGCGACTCTCGGCTCTGCCCTATTTTACCGCGTGGATTGCTGGCATATTGATCAGTATTTTCGCTGACTGGCTTCTGGCAAAAGGATGGATTTCTCGACTGAACAGTATGAAACTGTGGAACACTGTCGGTAAGAAATTCTATTTTAATGTGGTTCAAGTGTAATAGACTAGTGCTTTGCCATGGTCTGGATGATGACCATTCACTTTCCTCTCATTCTTCTCTTTATTCAGGTATATTTTGGGCCATTGCACAATAAAAAATAATTTGAGTAATTTGAAATGTATGCTATGATTAGACGTCTTTTGAAAAGTGGTTATACTTTCGCTTTACTCGGTCGAAAGAGAACCTTTCTTTTATTAAACAGCTCAATTTCGCGTCGTGTTAAATAGTAATGAGGCTGTATGTGGTGAAGCGTGTTCTCCGACAATAATAAGGCTCTCAAACTGTTGACAGCGGGAACACAGTGATACTGTTTTGGTAGCAGAATTGAAAGGGTGATCACTAGCGAGCCGATGTGACCCAAGATTGAATCAGGGTTCTCACGGAAGTAGTGTAAATGTAAGACAAAGTGAATGCATTCTTCTGAAATTTTTCAGCTGCGTTCCTCCCTGCGTTCGGATTATTGGGTATAGCGTGGGCAGGGTGTGATCGTATCGCAGTCATGTTACTGCTGAGTATAACGTCTGCTTTCGGCGGTGCTGTATACGCGGGTAAGACCTTTGTTTGTTTGATAAAATTTAAAAAACAAAAATGTATACACAGGTTTGGCGGGAACGAAAGCATGCTAATAGGCATAACAATTAATAACTGAATATTTTAGCATTATATACAATCTGTTTTCATTACAAACTGTTTCTTATACGGAAACATCATCCATCCATCCATCCAATCATCCGGAAGACGTCCACTGCTGGACAAAGGCCTCCCCCAAAGATTTCCACTCAGACCGGTCCTGGGCCACCCGCATCCAATGGTTGCCATACAGAAACATACTGTTTCAGTTTTAAAATAAAGTTGAATGTAAAGTAAAATAATACTAAGAGTTTTCTGGTTGTGTCTTATAGCTTACAATGAATAACCATCATTATGCTAACGATGCTAAAACTCTCGTTTATCTCACAAGAAGAAAGCCAAAACATTGTCAGTATAATTTCTTTATAATTAATAACAGTATACAATATTAAAGTAGCTGGCCTAATGGAAAGAGCGTGCGGCCTTCATTCCGAAGGTAGCGGGTTCGAATCTCGGCATGTACCGATGACTTTAATATTTAAGTTATGTACATTTGTGAACTTTAGTTACAACAGCGTAATACAAACGGCGAAGGAAAACATCGTTAAGAAACCTGCACATTAATTAGAATTTATTCTGAGGTGTGTGTGAAGTCACCAACCCGCATCGGGCCAGCGTGGTGACTATGGCCCAATCGCTCTTATATTAAGGGTAGGCCTGTGCCCCAGCAACATGGACGTAAATTGGCTGTTATGGTGGTATACAATATTATGTGTAATTAAGGTGTTTGTACATTAGATGACTCTTTATTATATTATCTATTTATTTAGGTAATCAGATGAATCACATCGACCTATCGCCGCAATTCGCGGGCACCATGTACGGTATCACCAACGCCGCCAGCAATATTTGCGGCTTCCTAGCGCCGTATGTTATAGGGCAGATTATCAGTCCCGAACAAGTAAGATTAATTTTTTTTTCTTAAATTATTATCATTTTTAAAAACTTTTTCTCCAGATTATAATAAAATAATAAACAAAAAGGACTTCTTTTATTTAAAAAAAAACTTTTGTCATTAAAATAATTATACAATGAGCTCTTCAATTTTAACACTTATCAACAAACTATATCTTTACAGCAAACCCTGGGGCAGTGGCGTGTGGTTTTCTACTTGGCTGCCGCTATAGATTTAGGAGCGAATTTATTCTATTTATTCTTCGCAAGCACCGAGGAGCAGGTATTTAATACAACTTTCTATATTTTTAATTTAATAAATCGAGGAGTAAGTAAATTTTAAATTGACTTCGATATAAAGTTTCCTTATTTAATCTCCAGTGTGTGATGGGCTGTTATACGTTTTGACGTATTCATACATGATATATACTTGTAGTACGGTCAACGGCTGCATATTATAGACATGGTGACCTTGTGAGAAAAGGACATCATCTCTCATATGTTTTATTATGTGGTAGATTTACAATATGAGAGTGTTAGCTACGAACGCGGCTTCAAACAAACTAAAATCTCCATAAAATGAAGTCTTGTTATCGAACTGATAATATACATAAATGTTCCATTTAATTTTTTTATATTAGCATTAATATAAAGAATCATTTTAAATTCTAGGATTGGTCGCGAGCAGACAACGATGACATGACTGCTTCGGCGCCCGTCGAGAGCTTATTGATCCCAGAGTCGTAGTGTTCGATACGCGTTCAGTACTACGGCGACACAGCTGTGTGAATTGGACAGTGGACTAAATGTACTAAATTTACACTAAATTGGCATTAATTGAATGATCTTTATCATAAAGTATCAAAGTTGAATCATTATCCACACGTATCATTCGTCAGTAAAAAAACTCCATTCAAAATATTTTTGTATAGGTCATAAGAAACATTTAGATCTATACGAGTAAGAATGATAAATGAAATTCATATAAAATCATTAATGTTAAAGTTACCGTGTGAAAGTTCTTTTTTTCCGTTCGTCGAATAAAAAAAAGTGACTTAAATTAGGCTGAGGTCTTAAAAACCGTTTTTTAAGGTGATACATATAAAGATGGTTCACAGTGTGGTGTTTTTTATAAAGTTAGGAAAACTGTTTCGCTGGGACCACTGGATGATATAGGTGCTGTTAGTCGGCATTGACGACTTTTGCAGCTTCATCAGACATTGGGTATGTGGATTAAGAATACTGGGGCTAAAATATACTAAGCGTCCAAAAAGGCGAGCATTTAGTATCGTTGTCGGATTAATATATAATCTCGTCACTACTGGAACTCGAGATCTTCTTCCCCAAGGAGATGCTAAATATTTACAATGTTGGCTAAGTGCAGATTAATGGGTGTCAAGTGGCCACAAAAGTTGATGTTTTTGTAACATGCCAGTTTTATGGCGATGTTTGCTTTCACCGATGATATTTAAGTTCTGTGGGTATCGAACCTGGGCCTCCTCTAGAAGAACGCGTACGACTGTTTTACAAACTGCCATCATGGAATCTTAAAAAATGCGTTTCCTTGCCTATTTTGGCACGAAGTAAATACGACGAACTTAAATTCCCCATATCGCTTCTGGTTCCATTAAAGTAATAGTTTTTTTTATATATAAAATTATATCTTACTACGATACAATATAAATAGTTAATTTTTTAAATCATCGTTATCAGCCAATAGACGTCCACTACTCGCCTCCCCCATAGATCTCCACATCGATCGATCCTGCTTAAATATCAATTACAATTTATAATAAATTAAAATGTAATCTAATATCATCAAGGTGCTCAGGTACATACAGATCGTCATTACGATGATATGTTCACCATATCTATGACATCTTATTTGGTATTTTATTCTTAAAATTGATCGATATTATCGATAAATCATTTAATTAACATGTAATGGATATATCGTAAGTCTTGCTGTCAATTGTGATATATTTATTTGTACTTAATACATTTATAAGCATATCTCAAAAATTGATGGAAAAATCCATGCTCGACACAACAGCGGTAAAATCTATAGATTTAACAGTAAATAATTAGCTTTTATTCACGAAGCGAACATTGATAATGTAGGGATTTTTTTATTGTATTTTTATCACTTCTACTTATCATAGAAAACAATTTCTTAAGAGACTTAAAACTATCATAACATTAATGATGTAGTTACAGTAGCTTTTAAAATTCACTAAATTTTTTACACGGGAGTTTTAATATTTGAATTATATAAAGATTTATATATTACTTTATCTATACTCATAGTTTAGACGTCAGATGTGACGTTAGATTTTATACGCATGCGCAATGGTTCGCTATAGTACATGCATTAAAGAAAAACATCTAAATGTTAAAAAAAAAAACCATTACAGATTAATGCACAAATACCGTTATACAGAACTTTAGATAAAAAATCCTTTAAAGCAGTGGTACTCAACCTTTTTGGGCCACTAACATGCGTTTGTTTCGCTCTTGGGGAGGGCGGTATATATATAAAAAAATGTAATTATATCTTATGTTATCGTGAAGTTCGATATGGTATAAATACAATGGTCAGTAGGTTGAGTATGGCTGCTTTAAACCATCGCTTTCATATAAAAACAATATATTATAGTTTTTTTTTATCAAATACATATATTGAATATGCAAATATCCGTCATATTTTAAGTAATTTGAATGTTAAGATGCGTGTATATGTAACTTATTTTTGTGACTAAAGTTTATTAAAAAAAAAAAATGGTTAACAAAACAACGTAAACAACCACCTTAATGTGCCCATCGTTGAGAGTTAGAGCTTCTTATAAAGACAGTCGAGGCTACGTGTCCACTCTGCTAGGTCTATTGCTATTGGGGAGAACGTTTAGATAGGTACCACGATTGCTCCTATTCTTGCTGCTAAACAGTAATGTGCAAGCATTACTATGTACCGGTTTAAAGGGCGCTGTAGTTGGTGTAATTACTGGGGTAATGAGACTCAATATCTTACATCGCAGACGACGTGTGAGTGTGGTGTAGTGTCTCTATCATTCTAAATAGCGCCACATTGTTATGGTACGCCTGCATATCACTTATCAGGAAAACGTCTCGCTCGTCTCGTTGTTTTATTGAGTAATAAAAAAAAAACGCTGATCTAGTGCCGGTTTCTAAATGTCACATGTCCATGAAAAGTAATGTTCGTGGAACACTTAGTATTTATCTCGATGTGGTTATTAATGGGAAGTTGAAACACAACGGGGAACGAACCCGCGCGTCTTGTTATCCGATTGGCATATTTTTTTAATGAAGTCTTACTTGGTATTTGACTTTTATATATATTCAAGAATAGTTTATGTATACATGCATCTCTTAGGTGTACATTTTTAAAGAATACTTTCTCGATGAACATTTACAGGAATTTAAATTATATTTACTTCAATATGTCAATCGATAGACGTCCACAGGCGGACAAAGATCTTGCGCTTTTCGCATCCAATGGCTTCCACATGTATTCATCAAGTGACATTTTTGATAACGCTTCTTGTAGTATTAACGCAGCCAAAACGCCGACCGGCCAAAGAATTTATATAAATTTAATTATTAAAGACATCAATGATAAAAGTCCCGCTAGAACAGAATTAGATAATTTTTTATTAATATTAATCAAAACTTATAATCTTAATTGTGTGCTATGGGTTTAAAACTCTGGCGGTATGTTCTTAATTTCAGTTCTATTAAATAATTGCTTATATGTAATAGTAAAATTTTAGAGCATAGAATGACACCGGGTTATAATTTAGTTTTTTTTTTTTTTATTTCAAGTAGCTTAGCTACTGTACAAACTTGGAACGTTCCTTATTATTTATTAACTAGCAATCGTTCGAAAAATTGTTAAAAACTTGGTTCACATTACTGCAGAAAATTTTATTTACAAAGGAATTTATAAAAAAAAATCTAAATCGTAAATATTCTTGGTTTCACACAGGACACCAAGAATATTCGATTTTGTTAGAAATTTCTTCTAACACCGAACTTTCTAAAAATATCCATATATTGTAATTAAATTTTTTTCTTGAGTTTCTTCATATGTCTCCAATTTAAAAATTTTTACTCCATTTTTTATTACGCATTCCATAAGTTTTAATTCACATTTACATACAGTATTCGCTTGTGATTTGTTATCGGATGTTAACTAGTGATTATGATTGTTTTTTTGTTTGCGTAGTTAAATATTGTCGTATCTGTCCGTCATATAATATATAGATATAAGAATCTCGTGAAATTTGCGCACAGGTTAGGTTGATTTTAAACAATAAACATTATTTTATTTCGTATTTACAACGCGCTTTATTATTTTGAATGGAAATAAATTGCTGTTTTGCATCAGAATATTTTGTATGTTATTAATGAAATGTATAGATAATAACAATGAAACAAATATATTTTATGAAACAAAATCTTTTATTTAAATACTCTTCAACTTTACATAATGTTTGTTATTTTGTAATGAATGTTTATTATTTTGTGGCAAAGGTGCTAACCCAGGTAAACGTCTGTTGTGGGCAGAATAAGTTCCTTGGGACTTAAGTGGCCCAGAGCCACCTAAGTCCGAGGCTATATCACCACGGAAAACGCCGCTACGAGAATTCCACAATGTCGCCAATGCTAATATTAGGGTTGGGTCTAATAGGAAATACTTTGGGTTCATCCTTGACAGTTGCTGGAACATCCGTGAGCATTTCTCTCGGCTAGTTCTCCGGTTAATGAAAATAGCTGCAGTCTTTAAGCGCTTATTACCAAATCTCGGTGGACCCGAGTCGAGTAGTCGTTGCCTCTATTTACGGGTGGTGCGCTCTATGGCGTTATACGGAGCACGTGTATGGGCAAACCCTGACGGAACACACTTGAGTCTCTCAGAAGACCTCAAAGAGCTATGGCCGTTGGGATTATGCGAGGATACCACACTATCTTGCATGAGTCTGAATGCTTACTAGCAGGATCTGTCCCATGGGATTTAGAAGCGGAGTTCCTAGCGGCCACGTACGAATGGCGCTAGGAATTACAAACTCGGTGTGAGCAGTTCCCATTAAGAGAATGGGATTTGCGAAGGTTTCACGCTCGGCAGATAATGCTCGAACGATGAAATGAGAGATTGGCCCATCTCAGGACAGGAAGCAAAACTTGACGCTGTATGGCCAGTGCTGGCAGACTGGATAAGGAGGCGGCATAGTGTCCTAACGCTTCGACTGGTGCTGGTGCTAACGGGTCATGGATGTTTGGGAAAGTACCTGCACCGTATAAAAAGAGAACCGGCGGTAATACGCCAACATTGCGGTGAGTGGCAGGACTCGGCGCAACATACTTTAGAAGTATATCCGAGTTGGACAGTGCTGCGTCGAGACATCGTCATTATTTTGAGTAACGACCTTTCTCTCCCCGCTTTCGTAAAGGAAATCGTACAATAAGCTTCAAGAAGGCGCGAATAACATTTTCTACGCATGAGCGCTGTGTATTGGGTCCCTCATGACATACCCCATATAATGTTGAAGCCCGTTAATGGGCCAATATTATCGGAACTGTGGTAGTGTGCGAGAGCGTAGGCGCAGTTTCGCTCAAAGGCACAGCGAGGTTATAGCCAGTAAGAGTCAGGCATAACTTTTTCGTTGCCCTCGCAACGGGAAAGTATTCATGCAGGATTTCCCCACGAAAAAAATAAAAAGGTTAACGTCTATGTTGATATCACGGACACGCTTATATCTACTGCTGATAGTTCGCAAAAATTTCTATGTTCTAGTCTGAAAAGGTAGTAATTAGGCTAAGCTGAAATATAACTCCTAGAAAATAGCTCTGTATGTACAGTGAAACTAAATCGATTTTAGAAAAGAGTATAGTTGATGCTAAATGGTATCACTAACCATAAGAATAAGCTGACCGTCCCATCGATTTTGATAAAAAAAATACAGCATCATATATCTGATAGGAAATACTGGCTATTAATATTTTGCTAGGAGTTTCATCAACGGTTATTTTTTCACAAATACTTACATTTATAGGAAATACTTTAAAATTGATTACCGTAATAAGTTTCAAAATGAACTCTTGAATATAAGAAAACATTGACACGTAAAGTCGTTGCAAATATTAGTAATGTCTGGGGTACTGCAAACATGAAGAGCTCGTGTTAGCTATAACACAAGAAGAGAGCTTGAAACGGATTTTTGCCCTCCGTAGGATGTGCTTAAATATGTTGCCTCACAGAGGGGGCATTGATACGTACCACAGCAGATTGCGAAACCTTTTCTAACGCCTTGTAGAAGACTACCTAAGACATAGGTTATAGTGGGTGAAAATTACATATAAATCTGATCTCGCTTTAGAAGTAAAGTATCTTCTGAAGATTTTCCTCGATGCTCAAAAAAGGTATGTACCCACTAAGACACAAAAGAAACGGTTTAAAATAAAACTCGAACAAAATGAGCAATAATATCTTTAACCAAACTTACCACGTCTCTGACCGTTACTTCTTTTCGACAAAAGTAACATAGTTCAAATAAAAACAAGGGATACAGCGGCGGCCCTTTTTTTTTTTACTGGTCGGGAAATGTTGTAAATATGACCATAAACAGATTGGTTGTTAAGCTTTGTTAATGGTATGTTCAGTATTGCCGCCTCTACCTTTGGCGGCTCGAAAACTTTTTCTCGTTTCCCCTGCGTAACCGTTTCAAAAATTACACGGTACAATTGACGGGTTGAAGTGAAATTGACTTTAAGGATAATGGCAAACAAAATATTTAGCAAACACGCGCTAAAGCTGGCATATACTTTGTTAACGGTTAATTGCAAGGGTTTGTTGTAACTTTCCTTTGTTAATATTTTTACGCGTAAACTTTACGACTTCACATCGCAAAGAGGTTTAAAAATGTTGTTACTTTGTTATAGAATTTTAATTTATATTTACACCACAAAAATAAATAATAGTTTTCTTTATTATTGGTGCGTACTTCATTAACGAGTTCTTTAAAAAATATATGAAATGTTTGAAGTTTGGTTTTGGGCTATATATTAACCTAAGTTTCAGGAAATATAGTAAAAGACTTGTGAAGCCCGATAATTAACTTCAACATATTTTAACATTAATAAAGCTTGTGTAAATTAATTGCAAACTCTAAGTGATATCTCCAACCGGCAATGTGCAATTTTAATGAATTTTTTGCACAACACATACAAACAAGAAATGAGAATAGTTTTGCCCTTTTTAAATAATCACGGTTCATAAGCAATTTTGATGACATCTATGTTCCTCTTTTTATTTATGAGTCACATATGAATAAAGTTTAGAGCACAATAAATTTGTTTTTTTTTTTTATAGCGAAAACGAAAAGCTTCTAATTATGCCGTTAACAGTAGTGTGTGAATGTTATTAAATATACGATAAGGAATCAAATATAAAACAAATTTTATAATTTAATGTTTGGTTGATCACTTTACATTTGACCAGTAGTATATTACTAACAAATACATTTTTTGATAGTTATTCCCGCTTGTTGAAATCTCTGAAGAGTGTAGACTTCTATAAGGTTAAACTCTTTCACCGGTTCGTTGCGCTGTGCCGTAACAAAGCGGGAATAAAACTGTCACCAGTAAAGTTAAATAGTAAAGAAGGTTCTTTTGTGTTATTGGTTGTATAAAACCGACATAAAAGAAAAGTTGTCTTTAAACCTCAAAATAGCTTCCTCGAACCGCAATGTATTGTGACTGAATGATGTAAACCTGGGCGTTAAGTGTGTAAAGACGACATCTTGGCACTAACTATATTTGAACGATGTACGGTGCTGGCAAAATTGCTGGGTTTTAAAGCTTCCGCGAACTCGAATCTTGCGGATCTAAACTTCAAGATCTCATCATGATTTTTATTTTAAGCTGTACCAAATTCAAGCATCTGTACCTGAAATACAATCTTTTTTCATACGAGTTATTTTGAACATGTTGAAAAAAAGTAAAACTTAATACAACTACTGGGATTAACAAAGCTGATGTTGACTTTTACAGGAACCGTTACAATAGAACTTAAAACATTGTAACGGGCGAAAAAAAGGTCTTGCTTACAAAAATTGCTCCATTTCTGTTCTCTAACGGTAATTAAGGAACTGTTTTAAAATAGAGCACATCTATTATATCGTAGTTTTTATTAAAGATCTCTTCAAAATGGCAGTGGCGGCAAATCTTAAAAAAATGTCGACCGTTAGTTAAATTGTAACATTTTTTGAGTTAAAAAAAACTTGTCAGGTATACCGGTACTGAGAAATACATTTTGTGGTAATAAGAAGCAACATTGTTGATGTTGCAAATATCGCCTAAAGTGAAGAAATAATAACAAAAGATAAGTCATAACTTAACACAACATATGGTCATTGAGTACAACTTATTTTTTATACAGACAATAATTTATAAAAACTACTACTACAAATTTTTCTCTATAATAATTATTATAGAGAAAAATTAATAGCTCAATAATAAAAATAGTAGCTCGCTGGCCTAATGGTTAGAGCGTGCGGCTTTCATTTCGAAGGTCGCGGGTTCAAACCTCGGCATGTACCAATGACTTAATATTTAAGTTATGTACATTTGTGAACTTTAGTTACAACAGCGAGATACAAAAACTGTGAAGGAAAACATGGTGAGGAAACCCGCACACTGATATCATCTTTGTGTGTGTGTGTGGTGGTCCCAATAAAGTGGCAACAGGCTCGCCCCCTGTTACATGGGACCTAATCTGACCACATCTGGCGAAAAGTGGGTGGTTTATTCACCTCTGCCTACCCCTACTGGGAAAATGGCGTGAATAGAGAAATATAAAAAAAAAAAAAAAAAATTAATAGGGGGACCGGAAAGTAATGTCGTTTCTGCGCATGCCAATACTTGATTGTCATTTGTCAGCTCATTGTTTTGTTCAGAGGCGTACCAAAGACATTGTGAGGTTATAGTGATTTCTTTACTTATAGACAATTGAATTACAATTTTTTTTTGTAATTTTGGGTAAAATGGCCAGCCAAATACCAGAAGAGGTACACATCCGGCATTGCATGCTCTTTGAGTTTCGCAAGGGAAATAACGCAACAGTTGCTACCAAAAACATTTGCGATGTTTATCCAAATGCACTGGACATTCGTAAATGCCAAAGGTGGTTTTCCAAGTTCAAATCGGGTAATTTTGATCTTTCCGACTCGTATCGATCAGGAAGACCATCAGCGTTAGACAACGACGTGTTAAGGGCGGAAGTGGAAGCAAATCCGTGTCAGACGATCGAGGAATTGTCAAACAGTCTCAACAAACCTTGGTCGACCATCCAAGAACATTTGAAGCAGATTGGAAAAGTAAGCAGAGCAGGTGTTTGGGTCCCGCATAATCTGTCCGAACAGAATAAGGCTAACCGATCAATCACATGCAACTTATTGCTTCAACGACACAACACAGAAGCGTTTTTTGATCGCTTGATCACAGGAGATGAGAAATGGGTCCTGTATGATAACCCAAAACGCAAAAGGCAGTGGCTCTCTCCAAATGAAATCCCTCGGAGTACTGCTAAGCCAGGTTTACACCCCAAAAAAGCGCTTTTGTGTGTTTGGTGGAGTATTCGCGGCATTGTTCATTTTGAATTACTGAAACCTGGAGAAACTGTTACTGCAGACCTCTACAGCGAACAATTGCAGCGAGTCAATCAATCTTTAATTGAAAAGTGGCCAGCGATTGTCAACCGAAAAGGCGTCATTCTCCAACATGACAATGCAAGACCGCACTGCGCAAGGCGAACTCTAGAAAAAATTTATGAATTGGGGTGGGAGGTGCTGCCTCATCCACCATATTCGCCCGATGTTGCACCATCGGATTTCCACTTATTCCGAGCGCTGCAACACTTTTTAAGTGGCAAAACATTTGCAAATTTGGATGATATCCAAAATGCCATCTCTAGATATTTTGCCGAAAAACCAATTAATTTTTATCGATCAGGGATTGAAAATTTACTCACTAGATGGCAAAAGGTTATTGACAATGATGGGGAATACATCATTGATTAAAAATAAAGACTCGTTAAAAATGTATGTGTTTGTATTAAGCGTAAGAAAACGACATTACTTTCCGGTCCACCTAATATATAAAATTTGTAGTTTTTATAAATTATCGTCTGTTTAAAGAACAAGTTGTACTCAATGAGCAC
Source organism: Troides aeacus (assembly GCA_033220335.2). NCBI lineage: Eukaryota > Metazoa > Arthropoda > Insecta > Lepidoptera > Papilionidae > Troides > Troides aeacus. The sequence goes on from CM067270.1 coordinate 6,874,972, forward strand.
TTGTTGGGTAAATGTTATTTGACTAAAAACAATGCCTAATGTTATAACTAGTAACTGAAGCTGAATAAAAATACGTAAAAAGTAGGGGTACTTTAGTTTTACTAGAAACTCATCAAGGCCAAATAAAAAAGCCATAGACATTTGTTTATGCATTATTTATGAATAGTTTAATGAGTGTATATAATATTTATCTATTTTACTATTTTGAAACTATTGCATACTTCCAGACTTTGTGTGGATTCAAAGCCTAGTGGTCACGTTTATTTTAATTTTCATACATTTTTATTACATTGCATATATAAATTGTAAAGTAATAAATATTCATACATATATATTGGGGTATAAGGGGTCCCATACTACGACTCACGGGATCCAAACCTGCATTGAGTCAGCGTGGTGCGAAATGACCCAAAACCCCCATATGTAGCCCTATAAACGATTATAGGTCGCGAGAATCCTCTGGAAGCAGGCAGCGCTGGACTGATCGATGTGAGGATCTTTGGAGGAGGCCTGTGTCCAACAGTGGACATCTATCAGCATATGATGACATAGTTATTACAATATAAATACTGCATTCATATACATGTATAAATGAGTCATTTATCTTAATTAGCGTATGAACCAAAGAATATTAAGAGACTTATAATGAAGTACGGCTTATTTTTTATATTAGATTATATTATTGAAAAAAAAAAAAATGGAATAATTTTGCAAATTTTATGCACTTATATTTTTAAAATGCTTAATGTTAGTATGTTTTTAATATTTTTCCACGACGTAACCTTTATTGGCAGCCTCAGTTCCGTCAAAAGGACGGTCGCTTTGATGTGCCGGCTTTAAGCTCCGCGTCAATACATTAGAAGCGAGCGGCGTCGCCGATGATGTCAGCATCACCACCGATTTGAATTAGGCTGCTCGTAAGTTTAATAGTCGGTTTCTTTCTTAACTCCGGCCACGAAAAAGGATGTTTAACATTTGTCTGTTTCTAGCGCCGTAGCTTCCGTTTTGTTATCGGGGAGCAATATTTTAAAAAGATACACCGCATTTGAAGGATAGAGAAGGTTATGTGGGATTTTAACCCACTCAAACCTCCCCGATCGTCATCCTCAGTGCATTGCGGGAGGCCGCGGAATCTCCTACGAAACGCATCGGTTTCTTCCGGCACTACACGTAAAGCACATCCCAGGGAGATCTGTAGCCGTCCTCGGTACTTTCGCTTTGGTACGACAAGCATTACACCACCTCGTACTTGTTGTTCATTCCGGGCTTGCTTTGTCGACTTGTGTTTAAATTTTTTTTCAGAACTGAAAAAAAAAACAATATTCCGTTTAATACATTATAGGGATTCCATAAGGTATACAAAATTATAATAGTAGTATTAAACACTTGTTTTGCGTTGTGTATGCTGTACAATATATTCTGTTTCATAATCCGTAACTGGCGGTATGTCTCTGATACCGTCTAGGTAGGTACAATCTCAGCACCTATTTCTGCCGCCGAACAGTAGTGTGCAAACATTACTGTGTTCCGGTTTGAAGGGCGCTGTAGCTAGTGTAATTATTGGAGTAACGGGACTCAACATCTTATCTCTCAGTTGATGAGCGCAATACGATGCAGTGTATGTCGTCCTAACTAGCGCCGTTTACCACCAGGTGAACGTCTTTCTCGTTTTGTTTTATTCAATAAAAAAATATTGTTTGAGCCGTCGTGTGAAGGCGGCCTAACAGGAGGCACGCGTGAGGCGTGCAGCGTGCACGAGGCGCGTGGCCGCGCTTGCCTGCGTCCGCTCTCGGCTTGCGTCGGCCCGCAGTGCAAGCGCCGCGCAAGCCCGCCTCGCGCCAGTCGTGCGTCGACTGTCACACGCGTTGGGTGTGTCGCGATTGTCGTTTACTTGATAATGCAGTGAGCTTACATCGCGATCAAGTGGTTTAGTGACTTATATAAACAGTATGGTGACGGGAATTGCCAGCGGGCCGCAACAAAGTGCCTCCAGCTCTGTCGTGATGGTGAACAGCAACATGAGTTCTGCCGGGGTGCCTGTTGAACAGAAGAAAACTTCAGGGGAGAATAGACGGGTAAAAATAATTCTTAAATCTGTTATGTTGATCAATTTTTTTTTTTATATTTTGTTTTTATTTCAAATTCCCGATCATTTATTATTTTAGTTAAATTTTTCATATTAAAATTAGCAATACCAATACATCGTTTATAATCAGTAGACTATTTTTGTTTATGTGTGCACACTAGTTTTGTTATTTGATTATGTATTTTTGGTAGTATCGTTTCAGATATTTTTATCGGTTAAATTGTAATATATTATAATATTTAAGGTGCCGAATAATATAATCTTAGAAACAGTTTAAAATTCTGACGAGATTTTTACTGGCGTATAGTAAATGTTTAGGGAATAAAACACTCATAATTTTTTAAATAAATTCCGATTCGTGTCAACTTGAAATTACGTTACGTTTACTGTCAAATCAATTTGAAATTGTTTGAAACAATTTAGGCTTCCTATGGTAGCAATAAAAACATAAACATACATGTGCAACGAGTAAAAGGTCTACCGGTTCAACTAGCTTACAGTGATACATGAGGTACAAACATTTAAATTGGTTACAAAGCGCATTAGGGGACCCACTGATCACCTGAAACGCTTACAACACGATTGGTGTATTAGCAGTTCAGTGCAAATTACATAAATGAAAATGTCACGCATAAAGCCTATTTAGAGGCACAAAGGTGAAATTCTCATGAAGAAATCTCTGTCAAGCATCAGAAGAGTTTTGATCGTATTTAGTTCTTAGTGTCACGAACTCTTTATGTTGAAAGTCGGAACTCAGCTATGATAGCGGCAGATTTATAATGAGGGTGTCTGCCATCCAGGTTTGGTTCAAGAATCAAACTAGAGACTATGCAAAGATATTATGTAATATACAGATATATACACACTATACTGAATTAACTTCATCTAATAAAAATTGGATAGGGCGGCTCTATTACCATTTTCTGTTAATAAATTTGTATTTCCTTCCTTATTACTTAGAAGTGAAAGATATTGATGGTTGTACAGCGGATATCACAAGTTTAAAATCTGTTTTCAGTTAGTTTAAGCAACATTATTTTAGTTCTTTTATATGAGCATTTATATTAATATTCTATTAATTATGCATTGTTTTTATGGGTGCAAACTGTGTGACATTGAAGACTCGATAGTGCGTCTGTAACCATTTAAGTAGTGACAAATGTGAATAAATTATACTTAAAACATCTTAGTTTCGCTGGAAATGTAACTTTTTCAGCTTTTCTACTTAAAAATATAAAAGGACTGCACAAATTGTAGAATCTGTGTCATGAGATTCTTAATTTTTCTTGTGAATCAATTTGTTTAATCACTATATTGAGATAACCATAAATTGTTCGTTGTCTTTAATCTCAATTATTTCTGATTGCTGGTGGTCATTTATGCCACCACTAGCGAGTAATAGTAATAAGTAAATACTGTGGGGTTATGTCAGGGCGGGCATTGGGCACTGAACACTTGTCATGTTGACGCATGTGAAACGCATGTACCCACATTATTCACTCTAACTCTTATCGCCTCGGCTTCTAACTGCGGTAGTTAATGGAGTGACAGATTTTTAGGGCTGCTAGCTGCTCTATAACCTATGTTAAGATCGTTGAATTATTTTTTCTCCTTTTTAAGATTCTTCTTAAACTTCTGAAGTATTTTGAATTGATTTAATAAGATTTGTCGATGTAAGGAAGTAATTTATACTTAATAGAGATACCGTTAAACATGTACCATGTTATGAGAATTATTGGTATAAAGTCCTAGAACGGAATTTCTAATACTATTGATAAATACGATGTATCGCATTCATCAATAACAATGTTTATAGCGTAAAATATTGTCAACAAAAGAGAAAAGCAGTTTATGAATGATATCTACGTTGGCGGCTGTACTAGATTTAGAACCAGTCCGTGACACCCACTGGCACTGGACAGCCCTGTGATTTCTCAGGATCCGCCGGTCGCTGAGTCAAGCGTGGCGTGGGTCGCGCGTGGGCTCCCGTGGGCTAATTGTCGTGGGAACGAGCTGCGGGCAACCCACGCCGCGTATGTCTCCTACCACGTCATCCTTCACCACCTCGATTAGATAATCAACTGATAACACTGCGCCAGTACTTCTTAATCGTTTCCTTAATCTGACAAGTGCGTAGTAGAAGTAGTGTAAATTCTATATGCTGTGTAAAATTTGAGAGATTTGGGAGCCAGGATATGAAGTTCTTATTTGTCTGTAGGGAGCGCACGGATCTGATCAACTGCCGTAGACATTTAATATCTATTAAATCCACATTTGACCAGTGTACTGGATAACTGGCGCAATGACTCTACTTGTGAAAACCCCAAAAAGCCAATGCTAACAGCGGTCACTTTTCTCAAACATAATACTTGTTACATTTTATCGAAAAGTTATTGTGCTAATGTTTAACGGGCTTCGTTCAAATCGGCGTGTAACTATGGTGACGATTATAATTATAAAATAAATAATGATCTTAGTAAGTGTATAAGTATCAGTTTAACAAATTTTAGCGTCGCGTTATATGCGTCATGTCTGTTCGCGCGTATTCTACATTCTGCACATAGCGCCGACGCCGCCCGGACTCCGGAGCAGACGTTGAATAACAGGCGCGGTCTGGCCTCGCCCGCACCTAGACGAGACTATCAACGGCCAATTCACGGTCACCTATTGATATAATATGAGTAACAAGCGTCGCGCGTCTGCCCGACGCGGGTAAGGTGACCAACCAACGCAAATAAACAGAGACTTCCCTCGACCGGCGTCGGCAGTCATCAAGAGACAATGACCACTCAATCCCGTACAAAATTATTCTTTAGATTTGTTTAAAATTAGACTATGATACTTTATAACAACTCTCCACATTAAGTCTCTATATACCATAAAACGCCACGTGCACGTTAACCTGGTCGTAAGTTAAACGCCGGCTCGTAACAATGTGAAGCTAGTTAGGATAACAAGTATTACCAAATTATGTTCGTCACTATTACTCCAGTAATTTAACTAGGTTGCCTTTGAATTGAAATAGTAATGTTTGCACACATTGTTTGATGGCAGACAGCAGCAGAAATGGGAACCAATAAGATGGTCTCCTGTAATAGATACCAACCACCAGTTGAAGGCCTCGCAAATTCTCAAGTATCATATTTTTGTCCATTATTATTTTTTTAAACCTCAATCTAATGAATGAGAAAAATTAAAATTTTTATTATGGCCTGTTGAAATATAATAATAATATTAGATTTAAACGTAATGTATTAGATTAATTACGTGATTTTTTTTATACTATTAAAAACCCTATTCGTTGATAAAATCTTCCGCTTGTTGGTGAATACGCGTGCCGGAAGCATGGCGTCCGCTCCCACGCCTTGGCACGCGAGTTGGCGTGCACCGGCCGTCGCGCCGGCTGCCAACTCCCTGGCAAATGAGCTGCCAAGACTTAACTAATGCGACGTCGAGTTCCATTACAGATATTTTCGGACACATAAATATTCGATTTTATGTTATAATAGATAACAATTGGAGAAATACTTTCTCGTATACGTCAATTTGGATATAAGTTAATTTGTTCGTTACAATATCATTTTGGTTAGTTAATATTTAAGACTATTGACATAGACGATAAAATACTTTTTTAAATGATCTTGCAGTTAAGATTTTATCACACTCTTAAATAATTATCAAGCTTGTTTAAAGATTGGTATGTTACATAAAATTTACGTAGATGTATAAAAATATATGGTTCACCGCAGACTGATGCACAAGTATCTGGGTGTTTGCCAACCTGCGGAAAATAGCCGCGGTCTGTTTGAGAAATACGCTTTATAATCGTAACTCGCGTATGATTCATTTAAGATTACGCACAAGCTCCAGCTAACAATAAATATAATATATACGTAGATACATAGAACATATTATTTACTATCGCTCTCTCCATCTCTATACTCGAATAACCATTTTAGTCTAAGTGATGTCTAAGCGCCAGATTTGATATTTCGGATGCTATCTCTACAATCACGGAAATGTATTTTTATTCGAGCAGGACTTTCATCTGATGGTAAGTGATACGCTCGATAATAACCTCATCGCCTTGAGACATGTTGAGTATCATTACCGCAGTAATTTCATTAGCTACAGCGCTCTTTAAAACAGAACACAGTAATGTTTGCACACTACTATTTGGTGGCAGAAATAAGCGCTGCGATCGTACATACCTAGACGGTCTCCGGAGACCTAGTTACAACGCCTGTATACTACTATATTTATACTATATAATTTTACAGATTGCACGTGTTGCAGGTTGTATTATATACTATTGGTTTTAAGCCTCAGGCCCAAGGATGAATAAAATGAAGGATGAGTATATTAGAGGATGTCTGAAAGCTGCTCCAGTGACAGAGAAATTGAGGAGCAAGAGGTTAGCGTGGTACGGGCTTGTTATGCGGAGGGATGAAGGACATATAAGAAAGTAATGAGATTGAAAGTGGATAGTTATAAGTAGAGGAAGACCTAAGAAAGTGTGGATGGATTGTGTGAAAGACATGTGCAAGAAGGGTGTGAATTCAGATATGAGGGCTGATAGAGGAATATGGCAGAGAAGTACATACTGTGCCGACCCCACATAGCTGGGAAAAGGGCAGGAGAAAGAAGGTTTCAAGCTCTTAGTAACGAATTTTTGTTTTCAGAGAGGTATGTAAAAAGAATTACATATATATCGTAGCAATTGGCGGCAGTTGATTTGTATAATTGTGTCATAATGATTATTTACGGCGCGACGGTGCCGCGGGCGGGCCCGGACGCGCGTTTCAGTTTCAGCCGGCGCCATGCGACTAATTCCGTTTGCTACGGCTGTGACGCGCTGTTACGTAAATATCACATACATCAGTTCTGTCTGGGTGTGCGAACCGTACGAGGCTTCATAATATATTAGGGGAACCGGAAAGTAATGTCGTTTTCTTACGCTAAATACAAACACATACATTTTTAACGAGTCTTTATTTTTAATCAATGATGTATTCCCCATCATTGTCAATAACCTTTTGCCATCTAGTGAGTAAATTTTCAATCCCTGATCGATAAAAAATAATTGGTTTTTCGGCAAAATATCTAGAGATGGCATTTTGGATATCATCCAAATTTGCAAATGTTTTGCCACTTAAAAAGTGTTGCAGCGCTCGGAATAAGTGGAAATCCGATGGTGCAACATCGGGCGAATATGGTGGATGAGGCAGCACCTCCCACCCCAATTCATTAATTTTTTCTAGAGTTCGCCTTGCGCAGTGCGGTCTTGCATTGTCATGTTGGAGAATGACGCCTTTTCGGTTGACAATCGCTGGCCACTTTTCAATTAAAGATTGATTGACTCGCTGCAATTGTTCGCTGTAGAGGTCTGCAGTAACAGTTTCTCCAGGTTTCAGTAATTCAAAATGAACAATGCCGCGAATACTCCACCAAACACACAAAAGCGCTTTTTTGGGGTGTAAACCTGGCTTAGCAGTACTCCGAGGGATTTCATTTGGAGAGAGCCACTGCCTTTTGCGTTTTGGGTTATCATACAGGACCCATTTCTCATCTCCTGTGATCAAGCGATCAAAAAACGCTTCTGTGTTGTGTCGTTGAAGCAATAAGTTGCATGTGATTGATCGGTTAGCCTTATTCTGTTCGGACAGATTATGCGGGACCCAAACACCTGCTCTGCTTACTTTTCCAATCTGCTTCAAATGTTCTTGGATGGTCGACCAAGGTTTGTTGAGACTGTTTGACAATTCCTCGATCGTCTGACACGGATTTGCTTCCACTTCCGCCCTTAACACGTCGTTGTCTAACGCTGATGGTCTTCCTGATCGATACGAGTCGGAAAGATCAAAATTACCCGATTTGAACTTGGAAAACCACCTTTGGCATTTACGAATGTCCAGTGCATTTGGATAAACATCGCAAATGTTTTTGGTAGCAACTGTTGCGTTATTTCCCTTGCGAAACTCAAAGAGCATGCAATGCCGGATGTGTACCTCTTCTGGTATTTGGCTGGCCATTTTACCCAAAATTACAAAAAAAAATTGTAATTCAATTGTCTATAAGTAAAGAAATCACTATAACCTCACAATGTCTTTGGTACGCCTCTGAACAAAACAATGAGCTGACAAATGACAATCAAGTATTGGCATGCGCAGAAACGACATTACTTTCCGGTCCCCCTATTACCTGCCATATCACACCATACCTATTCCACTTCGAAAGCCATATATATACACACACATACATTTATTTATATGTACTATATAATAATATGATGGGTCTCGATACTCCAGTAATTACACTAGCTACAGCGCCCTTGAAACGAGTCACAGTAATGTTTGCACACTACTCTTTGGCGGCAGATAAACAAAAACCAAAACACTAGCTGTTCCTCATCCGCTTTCTGGCAGCAACTCCCCTAGGAGAAAGAATTTTATAAAATCTATAGGTAGCTGACCTCTAAATAGCACAAGAAATATCTCTACCAAATTTTGAGTATTTATGTTTAATAATTTCGGAGATCTCGTGAAGAGTCAACGAATCTCTAGATATCTCCTATATACATACCAGCTGTTCCCTGCCCGCTTTGCTGATCGTTATATAAAATTAGACTTGAATTGTCTGAAATGTTCATTGAGCATCCGCAACTGTAAACGATTTTCTAAAACAACTGTCACTATAGCAACCGCATAAATAATACGAAATGAAAATGTTTATAAAAATTAATTAGAAATGAAATGATGAAGGATGTGTGAAATTAAAAAAAATAAGTAGCCATAACCATCTACGGTATCATTCCGCGTCGAATGCTCATTTCCCATATCGATACGTTTACTATTTTCTCGTGATTGGCGAACAAGAAAAACTAATTTTCATTTTATATATATAGATAGAATATAGATTAAAAAATCGCTAGTATACTTATATATTTTTTAGTTATTATGAAAACAAGTAGCGTTAATTACAAATACGTGGTAGAAAAATATAACAATAATAAAACTAACAGGTTTTCCTACATTGAGGAGCGTGGATGTTAATATATCAGGAAATAAAAAATTCAATGAAAGAGGAATTAATGTAATGAAACCGAAATGTAATGTATATTTAGTAATAATTATAAATATTACATTTAAACGTATAATTTATTAATATTTCCAGTTAAAGTTATCTTTCTTCGAAGTAAAAGCGACATTTAAATAAGTGAATAAAAATATGTTTATGTATATATATGTAGTATCTATTGTAGTATGAATTGTTGGTCAGGTTGTAGAGTTGCAGCTAGACATTTTTGTCTTTTTTTTTATTCAACGAAGCAACGAGAGGAGCGGCACGTTCACCTCATGGTAAGCGATACGCCTGCCACTGTACCACATTGTGCTAGCCGCTTTGACACACACGATGTCAAATCTCGGTACCCTAGTAATTTCATTTATCACAACGTCATTCAAACCTGAACACGGTAATTTTTGCACACTATTATTTGGCAGCAGAAATAGGAGCTGGGGTGGTATGTAGTAACTAGACGGTGACCAACAACAAGCCAATTATAGACCTAGACTTCCATCCAAATTATAGTATAATTTAATTAAAACTATTACACAGATTGATTTCTTTCGATTAACAAATATTGTCTCCTTTCTAACATTAAAATAAGTTTAAGGACTTTGAGAAAAAACTTACTTTTTATTTGATTTGTTTCCTTTAACTTTATACTTCAGGTTATACAACCATTACAAGCGGATTTTGTAGAAAGTAACATTAAATTAATGGAAAAGTGAAACGTTTTCCGTAATTAAAATAAAATGTGCCTATATTATATATCTCCATGATGAAACACGAGCCAACGGTTAGAAACCGCATAAGTACATTATGCATGGTTTTTACATTTACAAATTGCATGACTACTAAGTGCAGTGTAAAGTCTAAGTTTCTTACGACAAGTGTCCTACCGCCACTTTCACTAGCCATATTGGGTATGTACTAAACAATATATGTACGTAACATACAAAATGTTTGTTATCATCATTATCATAAAAGGAAGAGTATAAAGAAATTATATATTGAAAAATCTTTACTACTACAAATCAACCTTCAACAGTTACCTAATACAGCTCCAGGATGAATGTTCGTAATTAAAGTAGCCTATGAATTGATGATATTTTTTTCAATTAAAATTCATGAAAGTAGTTTAGATGTGAAATTGTTACAGACTATATAATTTCTCTCTTATAACATCCACTGTCTTCTCTTATATAATATATATAAGAGTATAGACCATTTGCGTGCCGGAAGGTGACGGCAGTTTCCGGTTAGCCTCGTGGCGGCTCACGTCGGAACAATTTTCGCACGCTTTTGTTCTTTGCGAAAATGTTGAAGTTTATTCTTCACAAATTTCAAATATATATAATTATTTTAATTTTATAGTAATTAGAAGTTAGTGTTAGACATGGAGCAGTACATGCGTGTTTACTCACATTAAGTTATCCGACAGCTAACCTTAGTGTAAGATTACATGGGCGGTAGCAAATAGAAAAAAGAGGAAAAATTTACTTACATATATTATATGCGTATATATGTATATAGCTTCCGTGGTAGATACCACGGGAGCTCTAGTACCTGTCGCCAAACAGTATTGTGCAAACTGTGTAATATGTTCCTGTTGGAAGGGTGTTATAGCTAGTAGATTAACTGCAGTAAGGAAATGACATTTTGTCTTAGGGCGTCGAGCACAATCTACTGCTGTATATTTCATCATTGTTATGGGCAAATACATCGCTTAGTAGAACGTTTTATCTCGTTGCTTCGTAGAATAAAAAAAAACTAACAATATAAATTCCAACAATATTTTATGTAAAAACATAAAATACAATACGGTAATAAATAAAAATCAAATAAATATATAATTGTCTACAATAATGATGACGATAGAAAAAAAAGGGATTGGTATGTAAAAGGAAGGAAAACCGCTTGCAGTCGAGCTAGCGGCGCCTGGTATTGCCTTAGTGTAACCGACAGCATGTCACGTGTTAGAGGCACGCGTGACGCGCCGTCACGGCGCAGTCGGTCGCCAGTCACGGCGCGCGACCTTCACGGCCTTCACCTTGGGCCGTCGCACGCGCCGTCATTACAGCGTACCGCGAGATTGATTGCGCGTTTGGTCACGCGCATTTCTCGCTACTCCTCCCATTCAATTTTCCTTCAGCTCCATCAATTATTACTCTTTTCATAACCGAGGAGTTTAAAAACGTTCTACTTCACCTAGGTCTATGTTGCTAGAGTCTGGGCAGATACCATCGCAGCGCTTATTTCTGCCGCCACACAGTAGTGTGCAAACATTACTATGTTCTGTTTTGAAAGGCGCTGTAACTAATAAAATCACTGGGTTTAAAGAGACTTAACATCTTATATCTCAAGGCGACGAGCGCAACGTGGTGCTGTGTATATCCTAACTAACCTCATTAAAATCGGCTGGCGTATCACTTATCATAAAGTTGAACGTCCTGCTTGTATGGTCGTTTCGTTAAATAAATCGTTCATCACACGATAAATGAAATGCTCGCCTAAGACAATATGGCGCTAGTTAAGATGATACATACAGTCTCACGTTAGTTGTATTCGTCACAGACACAAGATGTTATGTCTCAGTACGCCAGACAGTTTACTACCAGCAAAGCACTTCAACCAGAACAGAAATGTTTACACATCAGCGTTTTAGACGTCTTCGGCAACAGATAAACGGAGATTCTTATTTATTAATTTTGTCTGGATTACTAAAATTATAGTATGCGCAGTGGAAGTATTTATAATGACAATGACTCTAGCTTTAGCACTAACATTAACTCTTATTGTTACAGAGTAATAAGCCAATAATGGAGAAGCGACGGCGGGCGCGGATCAACAACTGTCTTAACGAACTGAAGTCGCTTATTTTAGATGCAATGAAGAAAGATGTAAGTGATAATAAAGTTTATAATAATACGATATTAACAACGTTAAAATTTCAACGCCATGTGTTTAGTAACTGAAATCATAGTATAAAACAAAGTTAACTGACGAAGATGAATATTATTTTCAGTTGAATACTAATACGACTAATTTCTATTTCCATTGGCAAAGACCTTAACGAATGAGATCATTACCATTATTATAAATTAATTAACAAACAATTATTATAAATTTTGTATATCAGTAATCATCTTTACAGCCGGCTAGACATTCAAAATTAGAAAAAGCGGATATCTTGGAGATGACCGTCAAACATTTAGAAGGACTTCGTACGGAACGATCAGCATCCCCGGATAAATTTAGAGCAGGATACAGACATTGTATGTCCGAAGTGGCTAAGTATCCTGGAATAGAACCAGGGCTTAAAAGAAGGCTTGTTAGGCATCTTGAAGGATGTGTTGATACACCGGGAGCGAGGCCGTCTGCCGCCCCGACACCTCCGTCGGACAATGATGATCCTGTAACAGCGCCCCATCATTCGACAATATTCATCTCAGGTAAGGCTTTTGACACGATTCCTGCTTGATAGGTTATCGAATGACCTAGTTGTAAAAAACACGACAAAATACATAAATTATTTAACCTGTCTCGAAGTAAATAAATCTAATAAAAGCTTTATTTTAGCTGGACCTGGATCAGGAGTTCGACTTGTCCCCACGAGGCTATCGAACGGTGATATCGCATTAGTGTTACCGGCGGGCATTAATGCTAACAGCCTTGGCGCCGTACCGACACTTGTTCCACTTTCTCCACGTGAAGCCACGTCTTCTTCAACTACTTCAGAGCCACGTTGCTACTCACCAGCAAGTTCAGGCTGGGGTACTCCACCACCGAACGAAGAACCGGTTCCATTGGCACTTATAACGAGAAGACCGTCACCAGAAGAAAAACCGTGGCGGCCATGGTGACATGTCCTACTCTCTTGTAGTTGATTCTGTGATATACCGTAGTAAATTTAAATGTAAATTTTATATGAGTGATAGAATATTAAAGTTCCTATGAAATGTAAATTTATTTAAATAGACTTATTTAAAATGTATATAATAATTTTTGTTACTTCCTTGGTCAGTACATAAATTGGTGCCGTCGTGATTTATTACCCAGGTAAATCTTTAACGACTAGTGCACATTTAGTTTTAATGTTTTACCTAAGTTCTCGTTAAGTGTAAAAATAGTTTTACGGTTTATAATTTTGTATATTCGTGGATGACATCTGAGGCAGTATTTCAGTTTAAGGACCCTGCTGTCCATTGTTATGTATTTACGCATAACTTTTTCACAAATGCACTAAGTGCATTGTAAGTTTCGTGTAAACAATAATAATTTATAGACAACTAGTCTATTATTATATCTAGATAGATATTTATACAGAATATTATTAACTGGATAGTATTTTGTACAGAATGTTGTGCAGCCGCGGCCATTACGACGATTGTTGTACAGCGTGTTATTGTATACTACGAGACATTTTTAATATCAACTGTTGTCAATATAAAATCTTTAAACCTGAACTCTAAATAATATAATTTTAATCAAAACGTAAATTTCAAAGTTAATTTATTGGTTTTAATAAATTCATGGTTTCCTTCAGAAGGGCTGCTTTGTATTTGTTGAAAAAATAAAGCATTTCCGAGTGAGACGTTGTTATTACTTAGCTTCCCTACTTGTCGAAGCTTATACTTGTGAGATTAGTTTTTTTTATATAAAAAATATGATATAGGTATTAATAATTATATGTGCCTTAAACAACAAAATCGTTAGTCTTCCAATGATTGCACTAAGTAAATTGCGACAAATATTCATATTTTATAATACAAATAAATATTTAGCATTAATTGCTTTAATTGTTCTTTTTAGTTTAATGCTCAAATATGGTATTTAATGTTACCGAAAAAGATCAGTCAAGCTTTGTCTTCCATTGCCAGTTACCTTTTATGGATACTATTTACCAACAATACTAAAAAGTAACATACGTATTATTTAAAGTTATAATGTTTACCTGTAGCATTATTTTTATGATGAATGTTTAAACAGTTTTGAAAGTGTGCGGAGTAATTGATTGTGTACACAGTTTAATATTGTAAATAATAAAAGTGATATTACTTTAAGACTAAAGGTAACATTTTGAGTAAGACGATGTACCTAAAAGAGATATGCCATTAAAATATTTGTAATGCTATATTGTTTTCTTTGCTAACTTGATAATATCCCGAAAAGGTCTGCTGGCAGCAATTGAACAAACAAGTAACTCTAAAGAATATTAGTTCCTAGGAACAATCGGTCAAGTATCACCTGAAAGGATCGTTGATTCGATTCTAAAAGAAAATTTCCTTAAATGAAATAAATGTAAAAAAAGTATTTTTTTTTATATATAACAGAAGTATTGAGGATATTTTTAACAGTTAAAAAGGTACAAATATCATTAAGCGTATGTAAATCATATTAAATATCAGATCCGACAACTTCAGCGACCGAACGACACAATGTTTGGAAACAATATTCAAAGCAACATTTTGCAGAATAAGAAAACATTTTGTGGTATTTGGATAAAGTGTGTTTAAAACGTATCTTAAACAGTGTTGTATTTTTACCGTCTATAAATACGAAGAATTGCGAGTTTCAGGATATGTAAAACAACTTCATTCGACCGGACCACACAGAGTCGGGGATTTTTAAGTAATTCAATTTTCATCTGTACCCTACAATCGCATGCCCGTAATTGAAACCTTCTCTTAACGGCCGTTTTTTTCATGAAGACATTAAAAGTCATAGCTTCGCCGGTGGTCGGTCTAATTCGTCAATGATTATAACAGTTTGTTTGCACTGTCCGGACAAGTAATGGTAGGCTATTGAAAGAATTATTGCACCGACGGCAGCAATTTGCTACAATCAAGTTCTGGCGTCGCTTAATTATTTTCATGTGAGTTCCCATCCTGCTAGTGGATGCTGTTTTGCTCTTAATTCAGATTTTATTTCGCAAGTAACTATATTTTTTTAATAAAAACTCTACGTGTCTGGTATATCCGTAAAGAAATTAGTTTCATTTATAAATATAAGATAGGGTTTATTGGACTATCAATTTGTAGTAGAAACAAAAAAAAAACTTCAATGAATTGTTAGTTAAATTAATAAATAATGAAGGTGTTATGTATAGAGTTCAATATTATTTAAGAGTGGTTAATATATATGTGCCTTTTGAAAATATCAAATCTTTTGTTGAACAGATAAATTCAAAAATAGATAAAGTTTCCTAATAAAATTTTTAAAGTTTATACAGAGGCTATCAAAAGATCTTTTCTTGTATAAATGTGTAATACATAGCAGTTAGTATTTGAGGGAACAGCTTATAAAATCTTCAGCTACTGGTAAAAACACCTGTCGCAAAATGACATAATTACCTTAGACAGGAAATCGTATTGTCTTGGCTAGCAAATCCTCTTTAACTTAAAAAATCAAACATTAAAATTAAATATAATACATATATTTAATAAATTAACTTTAAGAATCATATTTCTTGAATATTTACATAAAGATACCCAAAAAAAAGTAAAGAGAAATATTTATAATTAAAATTAGTGCTCAGATCATCCCACTCCCACAGAGTACCTAATAAACTAATAGTATTTCCTCGTTGGGTAGCGAGGCGTATTCTGTTTGGAGTTTTTTTTTAATATCTTTGAGAAGTTTATGAATATTAGACAGTTTTTATTATAATATTAGATAACAATTATAACTATGTATTAGTGATTAAAATATAATCGACTTCGTGGCGCAGCGGCCACATATAACACAGTAGTCTTGAGTTCGTATTCGAGGACATATGTGGTAGAGTTTTGAAGTTTGGATTTGTTTGAGAAATTGTAACAAAAGGGATTTGATAAGTTATACTTGCTATTTATTTATGTTTGTCTGATCTTGTTATTAATATATATTTTATACCGTAATATAAATTAAAACGAAACAAAACCGCAATATTATAATACTATTTTAATGAACTCATCTTTGTGTGTGTGTGTGTGGTGGTCCCAATAAAGTGGCAACAGGCTCGCCCCCTGTTACATGGGATCTAATCTGACCACATCTGGCGAAATGTGGGTAGTTTATTCACCTCTGCCTACCCCTACTGGGAAAAAGGCGTGACTATATATATATATATATTTTAATGAAAATTTACACAGGAAGCAAGACCAAATCCTGTTTTTAGTATTTAATTGAAATTTTTAAAATAATGAAAGACCTATGTACATCTATCAGTTGATGTTCTCGGTTATGATGATGAGTGAAATTATCGACACATTGTATATTATACCTTGTAAAATATAATCTGATAATGTTGGAAGGCAATTTGTCAGTAAGGATAAGGGTTGTGTATAATTTTTTATATATTAATTTTACTGGTGATAGGTCTCTGTCGCCGGAGATCTGTATGGGTATCATCGCAGCGCCCTTTCCTGCCTTCAAACAGTAGTGTGCAAATATACTGTGTTCCAGTTTGGAAGGCGCAGTAGTTAGTGGAATTACTAGGGTAACGATGCTCAACATCTTGACGACGAGCGCAATGTGGTGCTGTATATTATAGCTTAACTAGCGTCACATTGTTATGGACGGGTGTATTTCTTATCACCAGGTGAATGTCCGTACTCGCCGCTACGAAGTATAAAAAAAATCCGCTATTAGTGATAGTCTCTGATTGTTTGTTATGCGTCTCACTTAACGGAGACTATCTTCTAAAACGTACGATATTAAGTTCAGTACATAGCGAAAAAAAAGGTAGCTTCACGTGCGTGAGCTGTCAAAATTAACATGTATTTTACAAGGTATAGTTATTAGAATGCAACAAGTAACGAGATATCGAGTTCGCATTTTATTTAAGTCGCCAGCGAGCCGGAGAACATCGGCCCTGAAGACGCACGCTTGACTGACGGCTGCTCGTTACCATAAGGTCGTTGCTTGCTCCTTGTCATTCTTCTTTAAATTTTTATTCTCTTTGTACTTACATCGAGATAGAGGCCAATTAATCAGTGTTGTGACGCGTGACAGCATGTAATGAGAGACTGTGACGCTCTTACAAATAGTTGGGTGAGCCCATAGTGGTTTAACTCGCCTATGATACTATTGAGACAACAATAATACTCTCTATCGAATTTGTATTGATGGTTAATACGGCCGGCGCGGTGGTCAAACTATGGTGGTCCTCATGTTGATTTTGTAGTTTTTGTGGGCCGCCGCCGCGGGGCGGTCTGTTGGAACACGTGCGGCTTTGGTGGTCGCTTCATCTTACACTGTTTGAACATTCAGCTTGACATATACTCGTAACTAATATCATTTTAAATATTTGTAATAAATTGGTATTAGTATAAACCGGCCTCGAACCAAAGTTATCAAGATAAAGAATCACGATAATACGGTAGTGGTCACTAAGAGTATTAGAAAAGTATTAGCTTATATTTCTTTGAGTAAGCATTTTATTATAAGTTGAGATATTTACATATTTTTTTTATAGTTATCTTCTATTTAACACTCTAGTATGTTTTCCAAATGTCCGCCACAGATGTTGTTTACATAATGAGTTTTTGCTTAGTAAAAAGGCGGAGGTTCGGTGAAGACACCAGCGCCACCCACGGAGTGCCCGGCGCCGCTTTGCACGTGCAGCCCGTCTCCACTTGACGATCCTTACACAGTGAAATTCTATAGTTCTATTCAGTGTAAATTATTACATTCATTTAATAATAATTTGCAAAATGTACGATAGCAATCCGACTAAATGTCAATATTTCTTTATACTACAAATATTTTTTTATACATATACATGACTTCAATTGCTGACAGTGTTAAGTGACAATAGGGCATTAGATGATGAATCTTAATTACCCAGAATACTATGCATCTCATATGTTGACAGCCGGAACAGGATTGTTGTTATGGTGGGAAATGTACTATATGGTGGTATCAAACAAAAGAACTTAACAGCAATATGTGGCCTGCGACCTTTGTTTTACAAGCAATTAGCTACTGCAACACTTTATCGTTTTATCTAATGTAAGATGGAAGTAAGTAACTGCATGTTCTATTTCATTAATTACCAAAGGTATTAACTTTACATTACATTGAGCTTATGATAAACTTAAGAGTTAACAAAATAATTTTGATATCTGTAACGATTTCAGCTCTTAAGATAAGTCTTCAAATAGTATTTGTTTTTAATCTTACTAATAATAATCATTGTATAAAAATATTAAATATGTATACATATACCTCTATAAAATACATATACACGGTTTTGTCACGCCGATTATTAGCCTATGATGTATTGTTTAATGTTCTCACTTTTTACTTTTAGTTTTTGGAAATAGTTTACCATTTAACACCAACCTATTCCCTTGTTAAAGTGTGTGGCGAAAAAAAAAAGGATTAGGACGATGAAAGTGCCACTGACCGGTAACACTTTCCTTTATCCTTTTTAATCCTTACCCTTCTTTCAACCAAAAGACATTAAGGAGAATATATTTAATAATGACTAGTGTCCCATTGGTCAGCTCTTTAGCTATTGTGAGTTGCCTATTGCCGCAAAGTAGACTGCGTTCTGGTGGAGGTTGTGGGAAGCCGCATATACGTAGAACACATCCGTCTAGCAAAGTGAATCTAATATCGTCTGATAACGATATCGGTTCATAATTCAAAATAATGAAAGGTTAGGTTAGGTTATCAAAGTAGTAAATTTTGTTGTAATTACATTTGCGATGTTGCTGACAATTTACAAATTGCAATCGACTACGCGAGCCGTTTCGATTCCGAACATACCTTCGACATATCCGATGCTATATCGATCGACACAAAGTCTGAATCGATTACTTACAGAGAACATTAATCGTGCCAATTACGGCGGGCTATGCGCTGATCAAAAGCATGAAATCTTTTCAAATTAATTGAATTGATTAACCAATTGAGTTTAACGTAATCCTGGTTTTTGTGATGGTATTCGTTGTGTGTGCGACAAGCGATTGCGCGACGAGTGATGCATCGGGAGACGTATTCCAATCGTTCCTTTTATGCACCTGTCAATAGGTCTCTTCTTTGTACAAGCTGTTCATTGGATTGAACACATAAATATTTTTTTTGTACAAATTGCAATGAAAGAATAACAATTTGTGTCATAATTAAGTTTCTTCCTACTTCCGGTTTCTCCCGCTGGAACATAGAGCATGCTTTCTTACTAAGCTTTTAACTAGTGAACCATGAGAATAAACACAACTGCCCAAAAGATATGGTATTTTCAGCTTTTCCGTGGCCGTTTATTATTTGGCTGTGTAGGATAGGAAGTACGGAAATATTAACTCTATTATATATACGCTAAATTAATTACTTTTTACAACCCGAATGGTTGATTGAGAGAGATAGGTGTCGTGCATTATGTCCGATTTTCTTATCTCTATTGGATTTTTTTCTCCTCGGGTTTTCTCTCCAAAAAAGTTTATATAAATAATGAAAAGTAGTTGCTTATAGAAATGATTAACTTTTGGTGTACAAAATTTCTGGTCCACAGTAACTATTCGCAAATGGTATTATTCGTTGATATCACCAGGTAACTAATAGATCTTGGGAAAATAAAATATATTAGTATTTTTTTTTTAATTACGTACTCTAATATGAATATTGTTATATAATAATTTTTAGGTTCTTTTATTTTTATCAGATATTAAATAGTCGGAAACTTCAATTTCCCTATTGAAACAACGCCTATTTCTGTCACTATGCAATATTTTTCTAACATTATTCGCCCAAAATATTACTTTGTACATGTTAATGAATTTTGTTTAACATTATAAAAATACTTCATATAAATGTCGTCCTTCTCTCTAAATGGCAATAATAAACTGGATTATGGGTATTAAATCAATTAAAATACAATTGCGAAAGTTCTTTGAACAATAAATGCTGAGTATTGCGTGCGAATGATATTGTGTAGGTGGCATTACTTATGGCGACGCCTCAGTACACAACCCGAGCAACATTTCGATGCTTAATTACCACCGATGTTAATGCTCGCCTTAAAATAAAATGGCCAGACGGGTATTTTATCGTTCGGCGTCACCACAAACCTCCGTCGAAGCGACGCCACGCAAACAACTCTCAATAATTATTTGCTATTACATAGAAATAATGTATGAGGCGGTGATATTAAAGTGTTTTTGCTAAACCATCCTCAAAATGGAATCCGTGGCGCTCTAGAGCAAGAGCTGTGGCGCGTGCACCAATTAACTGGTCGCTGAACAAAAAAAACTTACCGTATTTTACATTCCACTGATGTTGATTTATTCAACATTAGGTAGGTTTTATTTTGGATTAGTTCTATGTCACCATTTAATAAACTATAAAGCGTATTTCATTTTAGACAAGGTCATCAATTAATCAGGTGATGAACTCTTGCAGCTGGACATAGTCCTCTTCCAAACACTTTACACCGATCGGGCTTTCTTCTTTATGTAAATAGGACATTGCTGTCAACATCTGTGAGTCAGATTATTCTGGACGAACGCGGTATACCATCCAGTCTCCTTGTCATCGTGTCAAATCCAAGATCAGTGTTAAATCTTGGTTGATAAAAAAAGAATGCTGCTTAAAGATTAATGTTTGATTGTTTATATACACTATGTACATTCAAAGGAACGAACAAAAGGAATTGTATAAGAAAAAAAATGGAAATAGAGCGCAAATGATAATAATATACGTGTAAAGGTTTTGCGCGAAGTAAGTGCGTACCTCGGCAAGAGTCACGAAGCGGCAGTCGGCCCAGATAATTACAGGGTTATTGGTCACAGTGTATTTTATATGGTTTGCGACGAAGTAACTCTACATTCATATATATTATCAGTCACAGAATTTTAAGAATATTTTAATAATTCTAAGGTTACTAAAAAAGTATTCGTCAGTTGACTGTAAATCATCTACACAATTCATAACACATTCTCTACTTTGCATGACGCTTTCCATTATTGTTGTTTAAAAAGTAAATAATGGGTAATGATTTTTATCATTTAATTTCGGTCTATTGATGTTTATTTGTATTGGCTACTAAATCAGAGGAAATTTCTGTATTAGTATGCCTACCTTGGGCACAAGGATCGCTTAGATTATTATGGATAGTATAAATCACAGAGAAAATTGTTGCCATTTCTTAATTCTTTTCCTAACTTCTTAGACTGTTGTCGGTAACAGAGACCTATGACTAGAAAAAATAGCGTGTAACTTTTAGGTTATCACTAAATTTATCTTCTCTTTGAAAGCTTCTGACGCCCTATTTTTGTTGGATAGTTAAAAGCTGTGCAGGAATTCTGGGTTGAGTACTAGTGAGTTGCGTAAGTGCTATTCAAGCCTCAAGGTGGCGCTGACCACTTCGTGACTTACCGCCGCTACAACAAGAAATAAACGCCCACGCGGCCGCTTTAAAAATGTTAAAGTAAATGCACAGGCACACCGGCTTATCTTGCGGCTCGAGAATAGCGAGAACGCAAGCAGACGACCGGCGTGTTCTCGCGTTGAAAACAGCACGCCCAGATTTCTTGTCGCAATTTTAATACAATCTTTTTCAACTTCAACTGCAATTAATTTTCGATAATGAACGTTTTTATGATTCCTACCGTCATCGTCGGCCGATAGATGACCACTGCTGGACACGACGATTTTATTTGGTGATGGATACCTACTAATAAAACCTCCTCGGTGGTCACTGCCAGTGCGTTGCGTAAAGCCCTAGCATCTCTTACAGAAACCTCTGTCCCCTTGCATTACGCTTAATGGCGTCCCAGAGAAATACTTTATGTATTATACCTATATATTTTCAATTTACATATACTTACATATATATTACGCCTCTTTCCCTATGGGGATAGGCAGAGACCACCTCTCTCCACTTGCTACCATCCTGGCCCACCTCTCTCGCTTCCTCCACTTTCATGAGCGTCTTCATGTATGCTCGTCGGTTGCGAGTACTATTGACCCAACCTTTTTTAAGACATCTTCGATTTGATCGGAATATGTCCGCCTAGGTCGACCTGCACCGATTTGTCCAACCATTCTTACCTTGTATACCTCTTTCGGTAATCTTCTTTCATCCTTTCTTTAAACGTGGCCAAACCATAAATTTTTTCAATTTCTTACGTATGAATAATATTTAAGTACTAATTTGTTGAATCCGATAATAATTGTAATTTCCCAATAAAGTAATAATTCACGTAAGAATTTAATATTAATTAAAACATAATAATAGGTTAGTAATAAATTCTTATGAAGATGATTTGAATAATTGCTGTTGAAGATAGCTCTCTTGTTTAGATAATAGTTATTTTTAACAAATTTTATAGATGCGATATCAAGGCATCATCGAAAAACGGTTATTCCGACTTCTATTTTAATCTTAGTTACTAGTAATTAAATCTTCATTGCTTTCTATTAACTACAAGAATCAATTTTGGAAGAATCAATAATGACTTACTTGTTTATTATAGTAAAGTTGTAATTAACTTTCGATACATTATATTAGTTTACTGCGATGTTGTTTATGTAATACATCGCCCCGGAGCATTATATTAATAAATTGATAAACTGTAATTTTTTTTTGATGAAATTTGTGCCGCTAGTTTCTTTGACAACCATTGCAGCTTCATCGGGCTCAGGGCTCCCTGATCTGGTATCCACGAGCTATATCCTAATAAACAGTGGTAAGTGTTCAATAATTTATTGAAGACATAACACTTCCGCATTTCAAATTGAGTGTCGATTATTGATGATGTATAAATGTTTTAATCATTGTACTGTTTTTAAATATAAGATGTTTGTCACCTTGATTCAGTCAAGTGTTGGAGTTACTAAAGCGATTGGGTTTGGATGATTGTACCATTTTTCTTTAAATGGTTTTAAATTAAATTATTTCTTTACTTTACTACTGTCCAGTCGTTTCGTGATCATCTGTTCTTTTCAGCTCCTTTTCTCAGAGGTGCGTTATAGTTTCTTTAGTTATATTTAAAATCTGTATACTCAAATTTAAGCGAATAAATGGTTACGTGACTGCGATAAAATACAGTTTAATTAAAATTTAAATAAATTGAATAACTCTGATCATAAAATAATGGAAGTGATTTATAAAGAGGTGTGCGTGTGCGCATCGGTCGCGTGGCGTGTGCGCGCGGCAGGTGCGCCGCGAGACCGGTCGCCGGGCTGGACACAATATGGCACACGCGTAGGAGCACCATCACACCGCCGCTGCCAAGGACTTACGGCGACACCCAATTAACACCAACGCTTCATATCGTTGGTGTTAAGTGGGTGGCGTGGTGGTGGGACATAAGCCTCCTCCAAAGATTTCCACATCGATCGATTGTGCGCTGCCCGGACAATAAAAAGTTATAACATAATTCAACATAGTATTTTAATGTATTTAAAAAAATATTTAGTTTTGTCATATTTTATTATCAATTCACTAAATTTGACAGCGTCGTTTTAAAAAAAGAACGTTAAATCTACGATTTTTTTTTATACAATTAAGCGACGAGACGAACGGGACGTTCACTCTATGGTAAGTCACACCCGGTTATAACAACGAAGTGCTAGTTAGGATGTTATACATTAAACCAGACATAAGGTTTGAGTCTTTAAACCCCAGTAATTACACTAGTTACGACGTTCTTTAAACCGTAACACAGTAATGCTTGTACTCTATCTAATCATATCTAAATGGTTTTTGACAACAGAGACCAACCAGTAAATGCTTTGAAAATCTAAATGAAATGACGGATGAAGGTTCAATTTTAAGAAGAGAATTAAGTCTTTATCCCTAACGCTGTCTTAATTGGCTTTTTTTGTTTTTAGTTTCTTTATACGGGTAGATTTCCTCATGATGTTTTTTTTTTTAATTGTAAGGTGAAGCTCGGAGAAGATAGCAATAACGCCTTTCGAGTTTTAGCCGGTAATTCCAACAAATTTCATCAAAATTCACCATTCAATTAACTGTCGTGTTTTTCCAGTTTTGCGCCTTCAAGTTTAAATATAATTTTTTACGGACTAATGTTAAGGTTTTTACATTACAAAAAAAAGGAATCATCCAAATCGCTCCTTTCTGTAAAAAGTTTTTGTGGTCATTCACAAAAAAGGAGCAAACAAAAAATAAACTTCCACAGCTGGACATCGGTCTCTCTCAAAGATCTCTACGTTTTTAGGGGTTTATAAGAGAGGATAAGGGCTATTTCATTCTACGCTGACCCAGTGTGGTTTGGTGTGAGTTAGAGCCTCATTTGTTGATTAGCAGAGCTGCACCACGAGCAGGTGAGATTGGCTTGAATCTCGTGGGTTGTTGTGCGGGTCTACTTACACCCTTTTATCATTTGCTTGTTGGTTTTTAACATGTACTGCTGATTGGTTATTATAAGTCATTTGCTTGTTACTTCAAATATCCACAAGCTACCATGCTTCCAACAGTAACAATTTTTCATTTGGTAAAGTAATTTCTTTATTACATTTTGGTGTATTAAATGTATGCTTCTCTTGCTAGAGCAATAGCAACTCGAAATATTTATGATACAATGTTAGTAGTCAATTATAAAACAATGGAGTTTTTAGGGAATGAATTTAAAAAATCTCTTTATCAGTCTATAAACATCACTTGTTGATAAACTTATTAATTATACTCTGACTTTGATTATTTCTATTTATTTTCGTTTACCATAATTAAATTAAATTTGTTATCTATACTAATGTATGGACTAATGTCCACGTATTACTTTTATCTTGGTTAGCCTATTAACCAATTCCTTTGCTATTCAAAGCAAAGCTTCCATTATTAACAAGTTTCTACAGTGCCTTCCCACAGCTTTGCTACGTTCTCATTTTTAAATTGAGATCATAATTTTGTTTCGCTTGGTGCGCCTGTTTAGTAATCATCACACTATTATACTGCTTATAATATTATCCGTTTAAACTATATAATCCGTATAAACTATTATAAAACTATTTTTATTATCAATCGTCCATATTTTTTCAGTTAGTTTCATGTTATTGTAATTTAAGTACGGATTGCGGTGTTTTAGTGATTTCCATTAGCCTATCTCTATGTCTATTACGTTGTCTTTAATAATATGTATGATGTTACATATCAAACAGAACGAGATGTCCTGTAAGTTATTAAGCGCTGCATCTTTAAGAAAAGTGAGAATTGGCTGTTACTGTTAGTGTCCTTTACTACCGTAAATCATGTCACCAATTAACACCAGGTGGGATCGTAGTCGAGCACCAAAGTTTCATTATCATCATTTCAACCGATGGACGTCCACTGCTGGACGTAGGTCTCATGTAATGTGTTCCACAAACCATGGTCTTCCAGCGATATTTTTTATGTTCTCTATCCTAAAGTTTATATTTAAAAATAAGTGTAGTGGTAAAAGTCACAGTTGCTATCAATTTCATGAAATTAGTACCTCCCTAGTCGCAGTTTACGACACAACGTCTTTTATAAAAAAAAAACTTCGCAATGTTACTGCTTTCTTAAGGCTTGTATGGCTCGTTAAGACATAATCAGCTGTGTTTAATAAATTCACTTAGAGTATAAAACAACTATATCCTCTTCTTATGATAATTATAATAAAATTTGAACATAACCATTAAAATATATCTTATAATAATTGTGTTCAAATCTTATGCTACTTATTTATACATATTGAATCCACAAGATAACTACTACGTAATAAAACATGAAAAACTTTCTGTTAACATTCAACTTTAAACTGTATTAGTCTTGTAATAATACAGTGTGAGATTCTTACGATAATTTTATAGTTTATATAAATAAAAATCTTAACACCAGTTTAAATGAAAAAGAGGATTCCTGATTGTGACCTACGCTTAACATTCACGTGCTTATTTTTTTTCTATCCACACTTCAGTTACGTTTGAAATGGTGCTCATAGTTACTAGACTGGCTTAATACCTATTAGATATTAAAACAAGAACATATCAGTGTAGTGAGGATTGATCGATTAACATAAGAAATACTGAGCAGACGTCGTGTTCAATGGTCTGGAACTACATTATGCGGGCAACGCAGGACTGATTTGGAGATCAATGGGGGAGTCCAGCAGTGAACGACTATCGGCTGATGAAGATGATAAAAACCATAATCGTTTAATTTGTAAAATGGTCGTAGTTTCTATTTGTTTCCGTTGAAAGATTACGTTGCGAGGAATGTCCGAAATACGACAGATAGCTTTCGTGATCATGTGATATCTATCAGCGTGTACTTAGCCAGCTTGGTAGAGTAACGGTCTTGACTCTATCCTTTCGAAAGAATGCCCTATGTCTATTGGGGGCAAAGTTAAGTGGAGCAGTTTAATATACATATTTATATAACAATAAATCTAACATTCAAAGGAGATTAATTAAAAACATGCTTCTAATCAAATGTATGACAAAAGATTGCCTTAAAAATTAAGTAAAGTGCGTCGTGTGGCACCTACCGGCGGAGAAGCTTACTTGAAACACAAATCCGGTTCCGTTGAAGCGTCGAGCTCGCAGCTCCGTTTGTTTTTTCATTCGCGAAACTGTCTTATTTACGCTAATTAACTGAAGTATAAGTTCGTGACTAGTACTGTGGGAGCCGGGGGCCGCGGGGACCCGACGCGAGGCGAAACGTGACGCCGGCTCGTGTACTCCTTTGTCATAAGATTTGCACTCGAATAATACACGTCTCGCGGCCAGGGTCTGTCTCATGAATTCATGTAACGCTGACGTTTATAATGAGACGTTAAGCAAACCGGATGTGACCAACGAAAGTAGCTTAAGATATTATTTAAACAAGCTGTTTTGTTTTAACTTTTCTATGTTATGTTCGTAGCTTGTAAGCAATCCTATAATCAAAACATGCAAGGGATGTAATTAAATATGCATGCAAATGGCGTGAAGATTATGATTGGTTTTAAATACCTTTAGGAAAAATTATTTAAAAAGATCTTACAATTATTATAGTATCTGATGTATGATGAGATGATACAAAATAACACCGACTTGAGTGACGTATGTTAAGCTCCAATCGATATTGGTTGACTTTATATTTCTAACATCCATCGAAATTTTATTACTTTATTCCTTGTATCTTTTGACTAATCAGTATTTATAATGCAAACTTTGTACAGGTCAAAAAAGAGGTATATATTCAATTTGTGGTTTAAGCTAATCCAAGTATGTCATATTTGCCAAATTTCTATAAATATGTTAACTAGTATACGATAAAAAGAGCAAACAGAAACGTAAATAATTTCTATAAAATTAAGTTGCGAAATATTTTATGTCGATAAAAGATATAAGTGGAACATCACAACCTGACTAGCTTGCGGCGAAAACTGAAGAAAAGCAACAACTAGCGGCAGATGTTTGGCTGATTCCGACAAGTGCATAATGTAAAGGAAGACATGAATCTATGGTTAACATACACTGCATGCATTCTTTTGTTGCCTAACCTACAATAAGCTGCTACTTCGGGCTACCTATACATCCGTTAATTATGGCTCATGGAACTAAAAACCGGACATAAGTCTTGAAATGTTCTCATAGTGCAGCATACTAACTTCATGTTATATTTTTTATGTAAATTTATATAAAATGTCATACGGCAGTTCTTCCGTCTCAAAAGATTTTATGTTGCATTATACTGTATCATACTGGAAGTATACTTTGTGATGAAGTGAAGAAAGAATTCAAAATCTTAAAAAATTTGCTTAATAGCTTCAAGAACCAAATTACTCAAATACAGAAAAACTTTTATACAGAACAGGTAGATGTCAGAAGTAATTTGTATAAAAATAATTACTTTAAACCTTAAGGACATCATACTCATTCGGATACAAACGTGCGCTTACATACACTAAATCTAAAGAAAAGAAAAAGCATCCTAGTTTGGACTCCTGTCATAGCTTCATAATATCATCACAGCATTATAACCTAATGTCACAAACCTATAACCTTTATTAACATTATTTTTCTAATTGTAGGTTACTTCACGAAATTACACACGCGCATATGATTTAAGAATGTACTAAAAACATGTTATAAGCGGAATAAGGTATTAAAATTATAGTTCCCTGTAGACTAAAGCTTCCGGTTTAAATAAAACATTACTTTTAAAAATAACATTACTGTAAAGTATGAATATATTTTATAAGAGTAGTAGAATATCAAACATACACTGTTTCTTTAAATTCCGGTTGTATAATCAAAGTTCTCCAATGATAACGGTTTCCGAGTACTGCATGTGACTTATGGAACCTCTCAGTGTATTGTTTATAACAGTTATTATCAGCCCCAGGCTTACACGAATTATAGTATAACAGGTCCGGAGACCGCGTACACATTTTTTATCGATACCATGACGCCTTAGGGAAAGCAATATGATTGTTCCATACAAAACCTATAAGTATAATAATAAGTATAATGTGCATTGTTAATTTTATCCAAATTTTTTGTAAAGATATAGTGTACATCAGAACTCAAATTACTATCACAGTATAATTATTATAGAGTAAAATTCTAATATAATAATTGTTTTATATACCATTGAAAATGACTGCAGGCTGTATATATTTTACTATAAAAACTTTTGCCTTAGCTTTTTTTATAGTAATATTTGTATTGGTAAATTAACAGTGTTTTAGTAGCTATGTATATCAATAATTTCGTATTTATTTTGTTACTTTAAATATATAGATATGTCAATTAGAAGAGAAACAGAAATAAAAAATGCTTTTGTGTGCAGTACATATATGCAGTACATACACTGTGTTATTTAATATGAATTTTTAATTAAAATCTAATGAAGAGGTAATCATTTGTGTAATTATCAAATCAGTGGTTACTAATTGACCCGGTATAATTGCTATCTTTAGATACATTCTCTTTTCATGATAATCAATGCAAGATTACGCACAGTTAGCAAACCAGTTGAAACATGTATTGCCGACTTGCCGTTTTTGCCTTCTGATTCAAGTACATTATTTCGCTACCAAAAAAGTCTTTATACTGAATTCATACATATTAAACTTTGTCGGCGGAACTGACGCAGCATGAAAGCGGTCGCAAGCGTGACTGACTCCGCGAACTGTCTGTCCGTGCATCGGTTACGCCTTTCCGAGTTCGCCGAGTGCAGTTTGCTCTGCCGCATCCAGAATTACCTGTACAACCTACATGGAACCAACATCGGTATCAGTATATTAAATCGTTATAACTCGAAACCACATCATGTCTATCAGCATAACTGTTTCATTTTATGAATACCTACTTAAAGTCTTTATTGTCGTTTCGAACTTTTAGCGTTTTAATGTATAATAATCAACTATAATTAAAAACTTGCTCTGTTACTGTAATTAATTGATTAAACGCTTTTCTTTTCAAAAAATTTTTTATATCTATTAACCATCATCGTCATCAGTTCAAACTATGGATGTTTACTGCTGAACATAGCTTTCTTGTAATATGTTTCACAAAGCACAGTCTTTAGCTGTTTGAATTTTACTTTTGATGTCCTCTATCCTCCTAGGCGGGGGAAGGGAAGCTAGTTTGCCGATGTTGTGCTTTTCGGTGCAGCGTGGCCTTTCCAGCACTTTAAGTCCCCAATCCATCGATTCTACCAGTTATGTGCTCCGCCTATTGCCACTTCAGACTCGCGACTCCTCGGGCTATATCGATGACCTTGGTTGTTCTGTAGAGCTTGTCATATCTGATTTGATCACGCAGAGATACTCCAAGCGAAATATAATAATGGTAATAATAGTTTGGCAAATATCTCCCTTCCGCCTTTTTGTCTTTTGAATTTCGCGGCTATGTACAAAGCGCTACAGAGCTCGTATCTGGCAATACTATACATAATTTGAAAGGTCTTGACATAACCTACAAAATGACGCTATGCATAATTAGTTTGGATATTGCGTTCAACAGTTATAGACGTGTAAACATATAGTTCACTAACGCCGAAATTCGCGCTATTTTAAAGTTTTCCTTCGTTAAAGGCAAATCCGCTAGAGAAACGTTCCGAACCGCGGAGGAATGGTTTCGACGATTCAGAGCCGGTGAAAACGACACCATGGATAAGCCAGCCGGCGGAAGACCTGTGACGACAAATACCGATCAAATCATGGACTACATCGAGTTAGACCGGCATGTGGCATCTCGTGACATCGCCCAGGAGATGGGAGTTAGTCACCAAACCATTTTAAACCATCCGCAGAAGGCTGGATACAAAAAAAAGCTTGATGTTTGGGTGCCGCATGATTTGACGCAAAAAAACCTTCTGGACCGAATCAACGCCTGCGATATGCTGCTGAAACGGAACGAACTCGACCCATTCTTGAAGCGGATGGTGACTGGCGACCGAAAATGGATCACATACGACAATATCAAGCGAAAACGGTCGTGGTCGAAGGCCGGTGAATCGTCCCAAACAATGGCCAAGCCGGGATTGACGGCCAGGAAGGTTTTGCTGTGTGTTTGGTGGGATTGGAAGGGAATCATCCACTATGAGCTGCTCCCATATGGCCAGACGGATGGGAGATTTTATCGCATCCACCATATAGCCCGTACATAGCGCCAAGTGATTACCACCTGTTCCTGTCCATGGTGAACGCCCTTGGTGGTGTAAAGTTGAACTCAAAAGAGGCTTGTGAAAAGTGGCTGTCCGAGTTCTTCGCAAATAAGGAGGGGGGCTTCTACGAGGGAGGTAATAGGGGGACCGGAAAGTAATGTCGTTTCTGCGCATGCCAATACTTGATTGTCATTTGTCAGCTCATTGTTTTGTTCAGAGGCGTACCAAAGACATTGTGAGGTTATAGTGATTTCTTTACTTATAGACAATTGAATTACAATTTTTTTTTGTAATTTTGGGTAAAATGGCCAGCCAAATACCAGAAGAGGTACACATCCGGCATTGCATGCTCTTTGAGTTTCGCAAGGGAAATAACGCAACAGTTGCTACCAAAAACATTTGCGATGTTTATCCAAATGCACTGGACATTCGTAAATGCCAAAGGTGGTTTTCCAAGTTCAAATCGGGTAATTTTGATCTTTCCGACTCGTATCGATCAGGAAGACCATCAGCGTTAGACAACGACGTGTTAAGGGCGGAAGTGGAAGCAAATCCGTGTCAGACGATCGAGGAATTGTCAAACAGTCTCAACAAACCTTGGTCGACCATCCAAGAACATTTGAAGCAGATTGGAAAAGTAAGCAGAGCAGGTGTTTGGGTCCCGCATAATCTGTCCGAACAGAATAAGGCTAACCGATCAATCACATGCAACTTATTGCTTCAACGACACAACACAGAAGCGTTTTTTGATCGCTTGATCACAGGAGATGAGAAATGGGTCCTGTATGATAACCCAAAACGCAAAAGGCAGTGGCTCTCTCCAAATGAAATCCCTCGGAGTACTGCTAAGCCAGGTTTACACCCCAAAAAAGCGCTTTTGTGTGTTTGGTGGAGTATTCGCGGCATTGTTCATTTTGAATTACTGAAACCTGGAGAAACTGTTACTGCAGACCTCTACAGCGAACAATTGCAGCGAGTCAATCAATCTTTAATTGAAAAGTGGCCAGCGATTGTCAACCGAAAAGGCGTCATTCTCCAACATGACAATGCAAGACCGCACTGCGCAAGGCGAACTCTAGAAAAAATTAATGAATTGGGGTGGGAGGTGCTGCCTCATCCACCATATTCGCCCGATGTTGCACCATCGGATTTCCACTTATTCCGAGCGCTGCAACACTTTTTAAGTGGCAAAACATTTGCAAATTTGGATGATATCCAAAATGCCATCTCTAGATATTTTGCCGAAAAACCAATTAATTTTTATCGATCAGGGATTGAAAATTTACTCACTAGATGGCAAAAGGTTATTGACAATGATGGGGAATACATCATTGATTAAAAATAAAGACTCGTTAAAAATGTATGTGTTTGTATTTAGCGTAAGAAAACGACATTACTTTCCGGTCCCCCTAATATTATGAAGTTGCCGTCTAAATGGAAACAGATTATCGAACAAAACGGCGCATATTTGAACTAAATCCGATCACTGTAACACTTTTTATAAAGCATTGAATAAAGAGCAAAAAAGCGGAAGGGAGATATTTGCCAAACTTATATGTACTCCATTTCCTTTAATACATTATAAAGTATTAACTATAAAAATAAATTGGTTTAAAATGATGTATTTTGATATTTTAAACCGATGCCGACTTCATTATAACGCTGGCAGCACTCACCTTTCACCAAAAGCAAATTAAACGTCGCTGTAACAAAGAGTTAATCGCTTCCTGCCTTGAACATATCCGACGCGTGACGGGACAGGACCTCCTAAATTCGCAATCAGTGAATATACCTTTAAAATCAATGTTATATACACATAGTTTATAAAAAAAACCAACATTTTTTGTTATTATTTCTCAATTTTAATAGAGCTTTTATACAATACGAGTACAGGCTTTTTTGAGTGATTTGTCTACTGTAACAACAGTTGTAGTAAATGCAGTTAAAAATCTTCGGAATTAACGTATATTTGTATTATATTCAGTGATTAGCTCCTTGTATTTAATAAAATTAAAATTCATAATGCTTTTGTTCGCCTGTAACTTTATTTTGTTCAATACTTTATCATGGAAAATGTAAGGCGATATAATAAAAGCGACAAATTAGTAGTTTATCACTAATTCTTCAATTATTTTTTATAATTATTCATACTGTGTATTCTGTACATATTTTACCTTACAAGTACTCTTAGAAACAATTGTGTTAATGATTTATTATGTAATATATAGATATAGGAAAGAAAAGTTATTTTCTTAGAAGTAATGGATTATATCAATTTACTTTCCTTTCTTTTTCTCCTGGAGATTTAGGCATTAATACTCACTATCTACAATCAATAACTAACTTAATACATTGGTAGTCTATTTAGGTGCACCTAATATGTGTTTCTATATGTACCGTCACGGTAACTAATGAAGACAGAACTTGATTACACCTCTAACGTAGTAGTCGCAGGCGCACGTTAATTCCGCGTAATGACTGGCTGCGCATTGCAACTCCGTGAGATCTATTCTGTAAGCTGACAAGGCTACCGGAATTACCGCCTCGCCTTGAAGGATCACTTAATAGCAGGAGCTGTCTGCAAGACTACCAGCGTACGACAGATAATTGTTTCCGCGCGGTCTTTCGTTTAAAGATGGCGACTACTAAAAAAAAATGTACGTGAACTCAGTATGGAACATATAAAACGCACAAATTGCACATTTAGTGAAATCCATCATCTGTGTGATATCAAATATATTTTATTATATCTAATATATGATTGATCATACTGTTCATTGATAGCAATTGAAATATCTTCAACATTAATTCGCTAGCACAGGTATAAATTTAACTGAAATTCAATCAGTCAGACATGTGCGAATATTATTGTTGCTTTAATATCATAATGTAAAGACATGAAAGTGGAGGAAGCGAGAGAGGTGTGCCAGGATCGTAGCAGGTGGAGAGAGGTGGTCTCTGCCTACCCCACTGGGAACGGGGCGTAATATATATGTATGTATGTATGTAAAGACATTTAATTTGCACACTTGTCTTCCTTATATTATAGGTAGTTTTTAATTAATACTGAATTTATTAAATATGGTGTCATAAGAAAAACATGTATAATTTTGTTGGTGATATCACTTTAATAACGTGTTTCAGATACAATTTATAAATAAAATATAAATAGTTCGGATATCAATAAATTTCAATAATGTTATTGATGGCAGTGTTTATAAACTTTATAAACAATAGATAGTGTGTTTTTAAATCATATATTGCTCGTCTACTAGAGCTTTAGGTAATAGTAGGAAGATAAAACTAAAGAGAATACAAGATTTAAAAGCTAACATATATAAGTAAAAACCTATGTTCATAAGTAACAATGATTTTTAAAAAATCAGAGAATATTCTCATTTCTACCGTTATCCGTTTAGTAGAATAAGACATCGTTTCGAAAAGGTAACACAGACTGTTATTTTATAATCAGGACGCAGTCTAGATTTTTACATAGTATTGTTTGCATAACTGCAAACACTACGGCAGCGTAGCTGAATTCCACGACCGCAAACGTGTGGCCTAACCACACGAGCTTGTTATTTAAACATTGAATTTATTGATTTCACAGTTCCAGTAGATTCTGATTTTCCCTAAACACAACTCAAGAACTAACAAAAAGAAAACGCGTGTTTCTATAGTGAGTAAAGTATAAAAATACATAAGACTAGTAAATTAATTATTACTAATTATCAATGTTCATGTTGCGTTTTAATATACTATATAGGATTACTAAAAGGATATTATTTATATGAAATTATAACAATAATTTGTAAATTATTTCTACATAAGAATGAAACATTTAAAATATAATGCAAAGTTAAGAATGATTTTTATTAATAAGCCGTGTGTAATGCTGTGCTGTATCATCATCAGCCGATAGACGTCCTCTACTGGACATATGCCTCATAGTGCTGTAACGAAATTTAAATTTTACGCAATATGAAATTACAATAACATACAAATCTTAAAAGATAACAATACAATATACTTTTATTTATTATTATGGAGATGGTGTATTATTACAGATGTATTATAGGAAAAGAAAGGCAGGAGGAAATGCACACTTTACGTTGCGATTTCTCTAAATACATTGGAATAAGATTTATCTTCATTTCAACATGATGATGGTGGTAATGATGAGATTGCAGAAAGAGAAGCGTGCTAGCCCAGAACAATTTAGCCCTCATGTATATGATTGTCTTACTTGTACTAAGCAATGCTTATTTTTAGTCTGATTGAAAATAAAAGTGATCACGGAGAATGGTAGTTGGATGTCTAGACCATAATAACTTGGTACTATAAAATAAATAAATTTAATGATCAATAATATAAAGTCAACACTAATAGCTAAATAGCTTTTGTTATTATCAAGAAACACTAAAAATAGGGCATTCGTGACTAAAGTTCGTTCAGAATTTGATTCATCTATAATTTCTCATTGGTTTATAAAGAGATTATATATGTATATGTATACATACAACGTTTGCTCTCCGTACACTATCAGCTGTTGACTATTGAGGCACGTTTTACGACCGTCGCTGACACGACAACACAAAATAAACTTTCCATTGTCAGTTGAGCGCAAACAAATCAATCAGCCGCTGTCGGTATATGCTGACATCTTCGCGCTGAAGTTATCATAGAGATACTCGTGTTTTATTTGTTCTCGTGCCGTGACTCGAGGGTCCTCACGCATTGCCACACGTGCGATCATCTTTGTGCTTGTTCGTCCACGTTACACAGAACTCACTTGCATTGAGATTAAACGCTGAACAGGCTTTGGAAGGCACTGACGGGGCTCTATTTATGTTGGACGAGTTGGCTTTGTATACAGGCGGCAGGATCTAATTCTCGGGCAGCTCTCCGCGTCACGACTCATCATTGGGCTCAGTTGGAGGCAGGTTGCACACGACCACGCATAATTTATTAAGACGCTCCCGGCCAATACTGCCTCGAACTCCACCGAAGCTTGGATAGCTTACAATAAACTAAACAGGTAAAGGGTTACATGTATATGTAAAATCATAGTCTATTAATAGTTTTTTTTTCTATTAAAAAATTTATATCACCACTTTTTTATATTAGAATACTAATAGAAATTTTAATGAAGCGACGAGACGAAAGGAACATTCACGTGATGGTAAGTGACACGCCCGCCCATATCAACTTGGTGCTAATTACGATGTATTACACGACAGTATATTGCATTCGTCGCCTTGAGAATAACGATAGTAAGTCTCATTACCTCAATAATTTCACTAACCACAACTCCTTGCAACAGTAATGTAATACAATACTGTTTTGGCGGCAAAAATAGGAGCTGCGGTGGTAGCTGTTTAGATGGTCTCCTGTAACAAAGACCTGATCTTTATGTAAACTTTTAGTTTTTTGTCTACATTTTGGCAGACGGTATTCTTTGTCATGATAATAAGATACAATTCAGGTCGAGTTTAGTCGCAAATAGCGCTGTAATGAACATCAAAAAGCAATACCATTAACGACGCTCCTTATTCGGCCATTGTTCTTAATATCCGTGCCGCATGTAAAGCGGCTACCTCGTAAATAAATGAAGTGCACGTGTGTGGGTGTAGATAAGGCGCATCTACAGGCGGCTTCGGCGCGCGGTAGAGGAGCGAGGCGCGCGACCGCGACGACCTCGCCGCGACCGCTCGCCGCCTCTCCGCGCCCACCGTACAACCGCGACCAACACTCTGATAACACATTCAATACATAACCGCGACTTTTTTAAATCACGGTTGAGGAAATCAATCAGGTTGGACTGCCATATCTCGGGCGTCCGCATTGTTCCGCCAAATCAGAGACAAAAAGGACTGTAGTTAATCGCCAAACTTTACTAGTTGGAGAGGAACTTTAAGAAGAAGAAAAATATTTAATCAGTTCTCCTTTATTTTTTTTTTCTACGGAATGTTCACTTTATGGTCAGTGCTACGCGCGAACATAACAAAATGCTGAGTTAAAGAATTTCTACATCTTATGTCTCAAGGAGATATATCAACATAACTAGCGCCAAATTGTAACAGTGTACACTGCATCACATTGTGCTCCTCTCCTTGAGACAAAAAAGAGTTACAGCGCTCTTACAACTTGAAAACAGTAATGTTTGCACACTATTATTTCGGGGCGGAAGTAGGAGCTGCGGTGGTACCTTCCTAGACGGTATCCAGCAACAGAGATTCTATATTTTTTCCAAAATATCTTCTTTTCTCATTATCAATTAAAGACAAAGTGCAAATAGTTTTATCGTAATTTCATTACCTTCTTCACCATTGGAATATATACGATATTGATAAGATACTGGAATTCGCGAATGTAACCGTTTTCAAATTGAAAGTTGTGACTTAATATTTTTTTTTTAATGTAACAGAGACACTTGTGTGCGTGACGGTCGGGTCGCGCGCTGGGCGCGGGCGGCGCGTGGCTGGGAACCTGTGGCGCGCGCGCGTTCTCACGGCCCGTCTGACCCGCTCCCTCCGCCGCAACACAAACGGCTCCCCCTTTGCGCCAGCGCAGCCTCCGACACTGTTCACCGGCCACACGTTATGTTGAATTTCCTTCATCTGTTAAGTAATTTTTAATCACCACTTTACGTTTAGTTATTTATTCAAAATTGTCCACACCTAATACAGAGTTAACAAATAAAATTAAGATATTAAAATTACTTGGTCTAGATATATCGTCTTTTAATAATGGTTATAATAATGGAGATCTGTATTAACTTTATCACCATAGACACTCTTTACTGATGGTGGTGATTAGTACTGTTGCTGGAGACCGTCTAGTTAAGTACCACAGAAGCGTTCATTTCTAACGCTAAACAGTAGTGCGCAAACATTACTGTGTTCCGAAATGAAGAGCACTGGCGTTAGTGAGCGTTACTGGGGAAACGAGAGTCAACATGTTATGTCTTAAGGTGACGAGTGTATAACAGTCTTATGTACGGGCGTAACATTTACCACCAGGTGAAGGTTCCGGTTGTTTCATCTCTTTGTAGCAAGAATGTACCAAATATCACCAGATCTAGTAGCAAACATCCATCTCTTTTCCGTGATACGTATTACAAAAAAGTATGATTAGCAACACAGTAATAAAGAGCAGTAAAAAAATTAAGATAACATTTTAACAACATAACCTTTCAACGCTATTTTCAGTGATGTATATTACGTTTATTAATATAAATCATATATTAAAGCGACTTCGTCACTTCAAGCCTACGCTATAGCGTTTAACGATGAGAAGAAAGTCGAACTGATTTTCAAGTCGATGTCGTTAGACAGGAGATAAATGTTTGCTTGCAGTTTGCGGTGCATTTTAACACGAGCCAGCGTGGGAATGGGAAGTAAACTTGCAGCTTTCACCGGCACTGTAAATTCCTTAACATTCACCAACATCGAACGAATCCGCATTTGATAATATTTTCACATATTATACGTATAGTAAAAGTGATTATATAAATTCAACGAGAACACAAATAATACATAGATATAGATGAGTTTTCTTTTCTTTAAAATTTCGAATATTCCTTCAGAACAATTGTTAGACGTCGAAAGTATCTAAATATTTATTTATTATTCGAGTACACACCTTTATTACATACGCCAAGACATTAAAAAGAGCGAACACTACACACACGCGTAGAAGCATTCTCTACCACATAACTGTGATCCTAATTGATAAAAAAAATTAATAAAGCTGACAGACAGACAATTTCGGTAAAAAATTACACTGTAAACCCTTCAATCTATATGAAATTTAATAAACATAAAAGCTTACATTTACTGGAGTTTTTTCAATGACCACTTGAGCTTTACATTATTTTTATTAGCTGACGATAGAACAAAATTCCATTGAATGGAAATTATTATTTAGCAATTATTTTACATCTGTAACACTCAGGCATAGTTTCACTGTTAAATATGTCAATAAAGTCTGAGAATTACGTATCTGTATCTCAGACTGTTTACACGAATAAACTATTGATATTATAGCATTCTAAGTCTACACTCCTATGTAGTTTATGCATTTAGAATACTATATCAAGATTAGTAGTGCCTTGTCACAAAAAATAGAAACACCGATAAGTAGAAACGGAAAAAAGATTTAGTTTCGACAGAAATCATTACAAGACGTAATATCAACGTCTCCTGTTTTCCTACTTTTTTGCCTTTGTTTTCTTATTTACACAAGCTATTTTCACGTTTCAATAGAAACCAAAAGGTTTAAAGTCTATCTATCAGATATAAACTTAATATAGTTACATGATACAGTTTTTAAGTTCGTAATCTTTCTTTCAATATGTGAAGTAAAAAAGTTTTGGCTGTCATGTACCTAAAAAAAAATCATAACATGATATTATGTCCAGAGCATCTTATGATTTCTTTGTGCTCCCAATATGTAGCGGTATTGGCGACGATTACCAAGTATTTTTTATTATAACCGAACATTATTGAGTCTTTACAAACTCATATTGAGAACTTGGAATCTTCACTTTTCGAAGAGAATGTTTTTGGTTTCCCACGGCCGATCCCGCCAAGGCTGTGTAATGGATACCCTGTGCCTTATTGAGCATCATTTTACACAATTACTAACATTTCTCTTAAACGTCTTACAGATGCTTTATATGTGTATAATAACCTTTTTACCCTTGATGGTGGATGACTCTTAATTTGCTACTGGTTTCACTTTTGTACGAATCATACATTGACGTTTATCAGATCTTTTTATTTGAAATTATTACGTTTATTACTACTATTAATATAGTTGCCTTAAAAACAAAATGACACAAGTTAAAACAATTGCATTTAAGTACAAATAAAAGGTAAAAATTTATGGTAATATAAAAGAAACTAAAAACTTAAACTTCTTTGAATATAAACTCAAAGATTTGTAATATGTCAACTAAAATAGGATACTGTGATGTGAAAAACTTGAATCAATGACTATTGTTAAGCACAGGCTATATTATCCGTGATAGCTTTTATGTTAATCATGATTTACAGAAAATTTACTTATTTCATTGTAAATATTTTCTAAGTAAAGGCTGATAAATTATAAATATAACTTTACAAATATTAAGCAGCTTCAGTTATTTTAATAGTACTTTGACGGAAATGATTTTCAGTAATGAATAGTGCAATAATGAAAAATAGTTATTTAAATTGAAGCAAAACTGGTACCCCATTTCTATACTGATAACTTTCTTCTCTTATAATATAGTCTTGCTGAATCATACTCAATAGTTGAAACAACGAAACGATGTTACTGTTAAAAAATAGTCAACTAAACGTAATAATGGAAGAAGCGAACCTAAACATTTAGTTGTGCGTTTCTCGTAATGTATTCACCGAGGACACGGAGCCGGTGTCTCATGTGTAAAGGCGCGCCGAGCAGCCATTTATTGCATAACAATAATCCGACCGCATCGTCTCCAAGCTTATCTAGGATGAAGTGCGCGCACGCATGCTTCTTGATTGTTAGCATATACAGAGAATCTAAACAACAGAGCCATTTAGAATTTTTGCCTTTACGGAGAATATTAATTTCATCATATCACCAAAAACTTATATATCTCTCATCATCCAAATTCGCATGTAAAGTCCACAAGAATATTTTGAACTAGTTCAACGCAACAGCATTACTTTATTTAGAGCATATTCATTATTTTACATCTACAACAAGCAAGCGTCGGTCATCATTTATTTCATACATTATACAAACTCAATTCTGATATAGAAGTAGATTGTCAATACAGATATCTTGATTGTATTTTGAAGAACCTACAACTATTCAAATTTCACTCATGTAATTTCGGACTCGAAG
Source organism: Troides aeacus (assembly GCA_033220335.2). NCBI lineage: Eukaryota > Metazoa > Arthropoda > Insecta > Lepidoptera > Papilionidae > Troides > Troides aeacus. Next base: position 6,915,570 of record CM067270.1, read on the forward strand.
CATCTAAATTAATTTATCATTTCATTGCATATGGGACTCTATACAATAAATCACAACCTATAAGACTGGCTTCGAGTTACTGAGAAGACTGTTCACTTGTGTGGGTTAGCTTTAGGACAAACATAGTTATTATTCAACATTTTTAACTATTAAGTTTATGGTAGAAAAATAAGAACTTCTTACTTTTAGACAAGTTTGCAAAAAAGAAACAAATGTTAGTAATTATGAAAAAAAAAAATACTAATAATCTTAATTTCAATTCATCTCATAAGCGCAATATGGTTCTTGTCTAACCACTAAAAAATAAATCACAATTTTAATATTAATACAATATATACACAAGGTAGCAGAAATTTAAATGGATTGCAATAAACATGTATAACTTTCTGAATTATTTCAACGATAAATTTATTAGTTTTATAGTCTATAACTCGTATGGTCTATGGCCGCATCTCATTCAGTCGGCACAGCCAAGGGTCCGCGCACGTCGCACGAGAGTCGTAGATGCAATCTGTTTGCTTTATGGGTCCGTGAGGCGGTGCGCTTTATACTGCCGCCGTTTCAATTTCATTATAATGTAGAACAGGAACAATAAATGCAAATAGGTGTAAAATACAAATACTTGTCTGATATTTAACTATAAGCTTAAGATCTAAATGACAGCTAATATTTAAAATCATCTTCCTTTTAATACTCTACGTTGGGGTTTTAGTTACGTCGTCATGATAGTGAAGCAATTTCGGAAAACCCTACTACTATCCATATCATATCACCATATGTGATAACAGAATTAAATTAGGGTGCTACATGTTAAAAAATAAGCGGTTAACATAACAATAACGAAGTTTCTATAGACTGGGAATATAGTTAGTATGGGTAGGATAGATGAAGTAATATTTTAGAAAATATATTATTAGAATTGAAACAACTTTATTGCACACTTGTTAAACATAACAAATTATCAATTAAACATAAAGCCTTTTTATGTGATACATTTTAACATCAATGGTTTTCTATTTTTCCAGCTTTCTGATTTAGGATTTGTTGTCAGTAAAATGTACCAACATCGGGCATTGACCGAATGAACTATGAAGCCAAAAAGCTGGTGTAAGTTTGTAAACTATACAATCTTTAAAAACATGCTCATGTCACCAACAATATCCGTAACCACCACCTTACACCGAGAACAATTCGCGTCGACATTAAAGGGGACAAGTAATTTTAAGAGGTTATTCTCGTCGAAATGAAAATTTACATAAACACGGCTCGTGACGGCGCGGATAATGGCTTCAAGTCACGCTCCAGTCGGCGGCGGTTTGATCACGTGAAGTGTCGTCATTTGCTTCATGTACCACTTCTATTGATGAAGCTTCCTCATTAGCTTCAACTGATGCACCAACATTTGGTAACCGAAACCGTTCAATAAGGAATTCTCTTGTAATGGACTTTGCTTGTATTAAAAAGCAATTTGTTTTGGAATGAAAAAATTAAAATTCATTGTACTTATATATTAGTTGTTCCGTACTTTTGCTGGTCGTAACGTGCGATATTCTCTTGCTGAAAAAATTTTGTAAAACCCTTTCTTAACTGACCTCCAAAGGGAAAAACCAATATTTTTACCAAATTTTGAGTATCTACGTCTAATAGTTTCAGAGGTCATGATGAGTCAAAAATTCTTTGGATATCTTCTATATATATATTCCAGCAGTGGACATCTATCAGTTGATATCGAGATAAAATTATATAAACGTGTAATCTTGTTATTAATAGTTAACAAAATAAAATACTAAAGTTTGAGTTGGTAGAGATCTCTAACTTGAAATTTGTTTGGTAGACAATGCTAATTATTATTAAGCTCGTTCTTTGCTTCCTCGTATAACTTATTCAATAAAGTTTAACATGTAAAAATTAGTTAAATAAACAGTCTAGTTTAGCTTAAATAAACAGACTTAGTGACGCCAGTAAGAACATTACTGGCGTCACTAATTCCTCTCAGTTATTTTATAACATCTACACTTATTACTACGCATAAGAATGTATTATGCTCCGATTCAAATTCCATAGCTTACATTTTTGAAATTTCAGTTGATGTTTAAAGTACTTTTAATGAATTGCATTTCTATCTCTCCATTATCCTGTGCACGAAGTGTTCGCCAAATATAAATATTCGATTTAAATAACTGTACTAGCAACAAACAAAATTTCTCACCAAGAAAACAGCAAAAGTTCCTTCATTTCTACCTCTTTTGCATACTAGCCGCAAAGGCTCGTGCCAAACAAAATAAACAAAACAATTCAAATCAAATTAAGCGAGATAAGTCCGCAAAAACACGCTACCTGCGCATCGTCTCGCGTTGGGACCTTATTATGAGGACACCGCTTTGTCTGCATCGTACTAAAATGACGGGGCAAACCTTCAGCGGTCATAAAAAGAGACGGACTCACTATACGCCTGAAGAAGAAAAGGAATAGAGCAAACATCCTTCCTAAAACTTAGGGTTATGTCAAAAGTGGCTGGTAGCCGAAACAAGTTATTTAAATTCGACGGCATCCGGAGAACGGGCACCGAAAGCCGGCAGCATCGACTTCTCGCTCGTTTTTTTTTACAAATATCTGTATCATTAAAAAGGAGGTGAATTGAAATTAAAATACCGAAGCGCATCATGCGAATATTATACGCGATATCGTGCTAATGTATGCGTTCGAGCAATAAAGTAATCATCAGGACTCTTCCAATAATAACCCCATGCCAGCACACTCGGCCGCGATAGAAATTTTAATTTTAATTGATGACGGTGCCCCGCGTGGTTGCTCCATTGCAACCTCGAAGCGTTTATGCAAAAGAGATGCTAATTCAATTTGCACTGTTGGAGATACTGACTTAGTAAATTTACCGCTTGATATCCACTTCACGACGGCCCTTTTATTGATTTTGCATATTTAAGGTCATTGAGCATTAAAGTATTATCAGCAAAAATCTACAAAGTAATAACTTTTATACTGAAGTATAATATAATAGCGATAGTTTGGTAAAAGACTGTGAGGAAGGAGAATAAATCAATATGTTTGATGTACATAAGTAAACTTGTTATGATGTTAGTCCAGCTGTCAACTGTGGAAATTTACTGACAGAATTTCACGAAACATCAGTAAAGCAATTCACGTACAAAAGTAAATTTATATTACTAACTGTACAGCTTCAAAGATCTGCTCTTGTTGGTGAAGCACTTTCCACAAAATCCCGCACCTAGTCTTCTTTACATAATTTTTTATGTAAAGAAGACTAGATGTCATAATTGATGCATTTACTTAATTTGTATACGTGAAAGAATTAAAATGTGATTATTGCTACTTGCAGCGCAATTAATGCTGATATGGCTGTTGTGTATATATTTTAAGAACCTAATAAAGAATTTTACTACATTAACTTTAGTTTCTAAAAATAAAATAAGACATGGTAGTATGTACAAACATTTAAATAATATAACACCGAAGGACAGAGGTGATATCTGGCGTTAACACGCAACTGTGGCGCGGCTAAATTGAAAAAGCCAATAATGTCGCTACAAATCAAGTTTGAGGATAAATTAGTGTGAGTAAAGTCACACAAGGCAGGCTTACACTTGCCGTTTTCCGTTTTAATTGCAAAATCAATAATTGAATTGCGGGGGCGAATTTATTCATTGTCTCTCGATAAGACATCGAGCATCGTTTCAACCATTTAAATAATTGTGGTGAACATTGAAGCACTGTAACTTGAAGTGGTAGGTGGGTAGTTATTTATTTTTATTTAAATATCGACATGAATAAGGTCCTCAATTCAGCGCAGACCTTTTTTTTACTTTTTTATTTATAACCGCACATAACTATCTACAAAGTGGTCTAATTGTAATAATTCTGTTAAAGAAAGCTGCCGCTATAACAATACTGTATTCTGACTGTCACCATACTATTTTGGGCGAACACCCTTAACCGTCCATGGTCTTATTGTGACTTGACATTGTGTGTTGTTGAGGTCAAATGTTAGCTCATTGTAGATAAGAAAGTATCCTGATTGTTTTATGGATGGTAGCGATGTGTCCAATAAACCGTTCATTTGGATCACATTGTATTCTTCGCCATGAGCCAAAAAACGTTGTCGGCAAATATAAGTCGTGACAATGTTAAATTCCTTGACGGTCTGCAGTCACCTACTGTAAATAAATAAAACTATATGTGTATAACAACACTATTCCAATTTCTACTAATGAAATATGCTACACACAAAAGATATCCCCCATTTCCTTTACTCATTAATCAGCTCAGATTCAAAAGTTGAATCCGATTTGTTTAATGTAAATTTATATTGTTATTCCACTACATATTTAATACTAAGTTTACCACGTGTATCTATACCTACTTTTACAAAAGAATTTAATGCTATCTGTTCCGGCTTTAATACGAAAAATAAACTAAATCCTTACTTTCTTTTATGTTTTTGTCACTAAGATAACTTAAAACCGTAGTAAAAAAAATCAAATAATATAAATCCATACAAAAAAAAGTTCAATTTCTTTTCAACTCACTGATTTTGCTTCAAGCTTACTGCTACATTTTAAAACTTTTCGCATAATCACCGTTTGGGTTATGAACAGCAGTTCCCTTTCTTGATTTAACGAAGAATAACTGTTTCACGACAATCGAGACGCAGTTACTGCTCAACAAAAACGCGCCCGTTGCCTCTGGTCACCACTTGAGGTCATTAAAAACACATCAGCCTGCGATAAATTATTTTATTAAATGTCGATTCACACCTTTGCCCCAGCTCGAGCGTGTCTAATCGTACGAGGCCTTGGACAAGTTTTATGACACTCAACCTGGTAATGCTTCTGCATTTTGATAAACGATTTTTTTTGTAAAGTCCGCCTCTTAATAATATTGTTTCAAAAATCATTACGTAAAGTCTAATCAAAGATAGATAATTAGTTTATTTGAATTTATTTTCTGATTATCTATAACACTCAATACTGAGCCCTTGGGTCCGAAATCCGTGGGCCGGAGGCCTAATATCAACTCTCTTCTTCTTATAGTGCTTCTCCATAACTGAAAGTTAGCTATCAGATTTACGAATCATGACCAACTTTAATTATAGTATAAAATTACCTACAATAAAATAAAACGTTAGTAATAATCTCCAAGATTGCTCGAAGGAACGACAGTCGATGGGGCAGTAAAGTCCTCGATTGGCATCCGCGCACAAAGTGAACCGACGATCTGGTGAGAATCGCGGGAACCAACTGGATGTGAGTAACGTGGGACCGATCGACGTGGAGATCTTTGGGAGAGGTCTATGTCCAGCAGCGGGCGTCTATCGGCTGATAATGAATCTCCAACTTTTATTATAACATACTATTATATAATTTTAAGTCCATCTTTTGCAAAGGATCTCCATTAGTCGAGAAGTAGAGTAGTAATATTGTAAACGCTATCAAATATGAAAAAGAAATATAACCCACGGATTGGGAACTTCAGTAAGGACATCGTCTAGTACACCGTTGTAGAGCTAAGATAAAAGTGGTCAAAGACTGAGATTACTTCATTTTATGAGGGGATAATCGGTATCGGGAGTCACCTGACAATATTTTGGAATCGGCGTTAGTTTTCAATATAACACGAGATTATATGTTATTTTAGTAATGCACAAATGCTACATATAATATATTTACAACTCCGGAGTCCAGACGAGATTCTCTCGTAATAGTGAATCTTTGATAGGTAAGGTAAAGACAATTTGTTCTGATCGCAATGCAATATGTATATGTATATATGTAATTATCTTGTCACTCAGTGTCAATGAGGTGGGTAACAGTCACGACGGGCGTAACCGTACTCTGCAAGCACAATAGCTAATCAACACGGACACCGTCGTAATTACGAACCAGTAACAATCGACTACCTGCAACACGAATTCCATACGGTTAATTGCTTTTAGGTGTTATGAATTTGGTAATATCATATATAAATGGCATTCGAATGCAATGTTAGTCTCTCTCACAAGAAAAGAAGCATACCAATCGATCATCCTTATAACAATGTTTTATTCTAAAAAGTCGGTGATGATCGTTTATATTTACGTCATATACATAAATAGCGCATCTACTGCTCCCACTGCTAGGACTTGAAACATTAACTCACCAAAAGTCTCGAGATCATTTTTCTTCTTTGCCATCCGTAGCATTTTACAGGTTGCTGAAACCCGAATGTCTTCTTCAAGTCCGAGTACGAACTCAGCTTCGAATCCAGGTACTCTAGTAGACGAGTACTGCGATAAGATATCGTTGTTCGCACTGCAGAGGCGTAGTAGCGATGCGTGACAGATTCAATTTGTCCATTGTCCGGTTGCTAACAATCCGTAGCGGAGTCGGAGTTACATCTAAAAAGACTAACATTAACCGTAGTCGAGTACTTTGTTTACGTCACTGTTGCTTGAACTTAATAACTTTAGTATAAAAGATATTTTTATTTTATTATTCAAATAAGTTGACTGACAGGCTTGCGTCTTACTTCATGCAGACAAATCAAGCAATCTATAAACACCAGAAACGCAATAGATATCGCTAGCTTATGGCCGACCATAAAGGAAACTTTTTACGTCCTTTTTGATGGACAATATTGATTATGACTAATGTATTTTCATCGACTCAACAGAAAGAGTAAAATGTGGTAATATATAAGTTTCATATATTTTTTTTAAATGTATCGCAATCGTACTAAATTAATTGATATGCTTAAGTTTGCTGACAAAGAGTGAACGCATGAAAGATATAAATATCATTTTCTGTTATAGGATTTAGCTAATACTTAGGTACGGAAAATCTTCAAAAGATTTGTTATGTATCAAAAACTGCTGTAAATATGTGAAATTTATCCTGCCACATACGTCTTTAGGTTTGCCCAATGTAACTTTTATCTGTCTTAATTAAATTCCGACCTTTCATTTTACAGTTCTTCTACATCCTGATTTGTAATTTATATTAGAGAGCAAAAAAACTATTCATCAACAAAAATTCTTAAACATTTACCTCGATATAAAAAAAAAAATTAAAACTGTCGTAAGTTATTTAGTATCAGACAGAAACATGAGTAAGCAATAATTGTATTCTGTATTTTTTATGACTACCATCACGTTTATTACCTGTTATTAATCACAAACAGAATATGAAGCAATTAACTTACTAACTTTCCATTTGTAAGATGGCGATATAGTGTTTTAATTACCGTACACCGTATTGAATTCGCAGTGAGCTAACCACCAGCCATACCGGCGGGCGTGTTAACGGCGCAATCTATTGGTGGCATCGATTCAATTAGCGTAGAACAATGGAACCGCCTCAGGAACCCATCTCGGAGCCCCCACGCCGCTCACCCGTGACTCCACATCCGAGTACAACTATTTTAACAAACACTTTATGACATGGCTCATAAAATATTTTTTTCATTTCAAGTGTATTAACTATAGAAAAAATAAATGACAGTATAATTCTTATAACTCTAACTTTCTACCTGTAACCACAATATTCAAGAAATAACATTCGTATATAAGAAAATAAAAACATTTTGATTATCTCTCGATAAGGTAATAAAGATTATTGCACGCAACTAAACATTTAAATGGAAACGCAATTAATGTCGTACGTAGTTATGACATAAACAGAAATATGAAAAATTAATAAAAATTTGTTAAAATTGCAAATTGCATCAATTTTATCAGATCTAACTTTAAGTAATAAAAAAGACGGACTTGATCTGTTCATTCTAGATTATACATTAATTCTAGACTAACCGGTTTATGTATCAAACACTTGTTATTAATTACAGTTTTATGTTCTACAATCGAAAGGGTAATTGCAAAAATCGAGTATAACAAAAGTCGATTATACTGCCATCTTTAAAAGATAAAATAAATTAATACATCCTGTGTCTCAGTGATAATATACATTATTTGATTAATTACTAACGAATAATACAGAAAAGTTATTTCAGTAATCCGAGATATCGTAACCATTAATTGAAAGCCAAATTGAACCCTGCCTCTAAAAATAAATAATGGCTTATAAAAGAAAACTTAGAATAGTTCTTCTCTGGAATAGTAAAAAAGCCACCAAAAACATTGAGAAATGCGATGCGATATCGCAGTTGAACTTAACATTTCAATTAAAGGTACGATTAAGAAATTAAACGTAACGAGAGCTTGAACACGAAAGAGGCGATTAAGAGCCAATACGTGGATTTACGATACAAAGAAGCAAAGTGATGCTGGGCGTTCATGGCGAAAATACCAAACCCGTTTGTAGTTAATTGCACTATTTCCCTTATGAAAATGAACTCTCTCATTCTTATGTGTTTCTTAATAAATTCCATAAGATTTATAAGGTAGACAAATGAGTAGGCAGCACGGGTGAAGAAGATAAGTAATCGCCAGCGCTTTCGAAAATCCGCAACGCATCGTAAGTCGTAGTTACATTGTCGAATATAAAAAATAGAATACACTTGAAGATATCCAAGCTTTATCGGGCCAAAAACACAAAATAACAATAATTTTAAATAGTTTTTTCTATACATCCTTATGTATACATATGTTTACATAAATAAAGAATGCTCCTAAGATCTCTATGAATTTTGTTATTTAAGTTGTGTTTTATTCCAGACTTATTATCTTTTAAAATATTTGTTTCATCAACTCGTAACTCTGATAAATTACCTCATAGTAATAACAGTCCATTTACGTCCCCACTGCTGGGGCACAGGCCTACCCTCAATATGAGGGCGATTGGGCCATAGTCACCACGCTGGCCCAATGTGGGTTGGTGACTTCACACATACCTTAGAATAAATTCTAAGTCATGTGCGGGTTTCCTCACGATGTTTTCCTTCACCGTTTGTATCTCGCTGTTGTAACTAAAGTCCACAAATGTACATAACTTAAATATTAAAGTCATTGGTACATGCCGAGATTCGAACCCGCGACCTTCGGAATGAAAGCCGCACGCTCTAAGCATTAGGCCAGCGAGCTACAATTAAAAAAAAATACCTCATACTAAAATTTTATTATAAAACATTCCAAGTGGATTTTTGGAAACATTTGAAATAAAAATTAGAAACTAATTATCTAAATGCCATATGCTCTGCACAGAACAAAAATATCATCATTATCAGCCGATAGAGATTCACTGCTGGACATAGGTCTCCCTCAAAGATCTCCACATCGATTAAATTAAAATGATAGTAAAGTTCACTCATGCGGAGGCCGCAGTTATTGTCGGAGATCGGGAGTGAGCCTACTCTCCATACGCATCTGTAATTGGACGGCTAGCTCTGTATACGGTGATTCGCCAAAAACGCAAACAAAAACTGGCACAAGACGTCTGCGAACCTGACCATATAAGATGACAGCGCGCTCGCGTCGCCAACAAAGAATGATACGCGAAATAATTACGCCCATTGATCGGTGCTCATTAAAATGAGCCAATGGATGTTGTCGGCGAGTTGGGAGAATAAAAGGAGAACGGTGGGTAGGCGCAATTTGCCGCGGCGCCGCACCCAGCCCTTTTCTTATTCACGTATAATTCGGGCCGGCTACTGCTGAACTCAATTGGACGATAGAGATTTTTCTGTAATAATTATTATTTATGATTATGCAAAAAGAACTTTGTATTTAAGATTTATGACTTTAAAAATAACTTTAAGTGCAACTTTAAAAAAAAACAAGAAAATGTATGATTGTTATAAAAATCGTTGATGTCTTTTGTATGACTAGAACAATAAAATAAATTTTTTTCGTAAGTTTGATATCTTAATTATAATATATTGTTAACCAACGTGAACGTACCTGCAGTTAAACAATTATTGTATAAGATTTGGTGATCTTTAGCACGTGTTTGTTGCCTATCACAGACAACAGCGATCTTTAACAATATTCTGAAATGTTATAATGTAGCGAAGATAGTCTTAAGCTATATTAGGTCATGTATACCCATATTATGTAATTTTATTTGGTTTGGTTAAAGTTTTTCAAAATTTGATTTTTTATTGAAATAAAAATATACATATATTATACAATCGCAGAGGCTCAGTAATCGGTGCACGTGCGTCGCTCTCATCTGTCACACGCGACCAGCAAATTGGACGTTATAAAACATGGCGACCACGCCTGAATGCTACTGTCCCTTAATGAGACCAGTCAGGACCACGGATCGGCATCGCGTCGCGTTTTTACACCGTCGCGACGACACTTCCTGTTTGCTCTTAACCGTCGTTCGTCAACACAAAATTTGCTTCGATACGAGTTAAATAAGTTTTTTTTTAGTTAATTAAAAATTAATAATCAATTTCCTTTTTGATATCCTCAAAATGTTTTTGACAACGATGTTTAAAAATAATTATAATTGATATTTGTAAAATGACACATCACTACTGACAAAAAATGTTCAACGTGAAACTGTTATTTTATTTACAGTAAAGGGATGATTGCTGTACTAAAAACTAAGTCGACTCGAAAAGGGGTAGATTCGAATTGCACTAAGCTTGAGCTTTCTAGTAATGGTAGATAATTTCTTTTCATTCGCACCTTGCAAAAGAAGAGTCTAGTTTTGGAATATACGAACACAAGCTGTTAATATTTATATTATGTTATTTACAATTCTGCTCTTGCCATTATCGAAAGAGGAGAATCCAAACCGGATATAACTCATCGTAGTGGTAATATATCTGTCAAAATTTTAATCATTATTTCAACTTAATTAATTTGGTACCAATCTTAATATGCGACAATCATTCGTTTTAAATGAAAAACTGCACAGGTACATGGCAAATACTCGTTTCAACCATGCCCGGCGTACAGATCGAACGATCAGTCGCAATTAAATATTTTCACCACCTAACCGAAACAGAAACCGATCACGTTATTGTTCAACCTACAGCAAAAAGCGGTAGCGTTAGTCAGTGGCATAAAGCGGAATGACGGGTTTTTGTATCGGCTGTATCAATGGGGTTGAATGAAGGAGCGATCGTACAAAAAGTGGCTCGCCGCGTGTCGTTATTAGTATGTGAGGCGGTGTCCGAATGTGAGCATTAATTTATTGGTAAATATTGTATTGAATAATGCACAGAAGCACGCGGCCGCACCGCCGGCCCGTGCACGCGCTCGCTTCCTGTCCCCCGCCCGGTTCAATGCCGTATAAATATGCGATCGCGAAACGTATTGGGCAGCAATTAATCTAAATTTATAATTTGTCGGCTTTTTCACTTTTATTTTAGAAAAGATTTGTAGACGCCAGCTGAAAGCCGGGAACGATTTTAATGTCGTTTCTTTAACGCGTTCTTCATTAATTATTTACCTCAAATACAACAAACATCGATTCTAATAATTAAAAAAAATTTGTTCACAATGAGGTTATTAATTAAACTCCTATGTATCAATAAGAAACTTATGTAGGACGGGTTTGAGTGTGTTGTACAACAGTTAAATGCTTTGTTTTGCTTCAGGCATTGCTAGCCGCACGAGCCAATATAACAATGCTTATTTTTTTGTAGGAGCTGTTTGCATTAACTCTTTTCTTACTATTTATCAATTAAGATTATATGTAGATGAGCTATATATAATATAATACCTCTTTTGTTAGAACTCCAATAAAAAGATGATAATTAGTTAGCATAATATCTGTGTGAGAAAAGTGTTGTAATAATTTCTTCATCCTGTTTAAACTAAATTACCAGTCGTTGAAAAAAATAAACAACCTTGTCGTATTTTAGCGTCGCCTGTTTAAAGCGGCCCATATTTAAGAATGTATAAACATCGCCATCTTGTTTTTTACGTTGTAAAAATATGAACTTAATGACGTGAACAATGTAATATAGCAATTTTATTAGCAATCTACATGTAAAATTTATTGCAACGCGATGAAAGGTTAATTAAAAAGGCGCTTTAAAACTCTTGGTAATCATGGATTAGCAACTGAAAAATTAATAATTATAAAGCGTTTTTCTTATGGAAAAGGGTCATAACTGTCTTAGGATTATAGCTTTATACGTAACACTAAATAAATATCGAAAAAGCAATCTTAAAGATGATTAATTAACTCTTTTAACGAACACATACGAATTTAATGTTTTAGTTCGGAATCCATACGACTATTATTTTACCTCACGTACGAGTATAGACAAGGAGTTATTATTAATAGAGAAATTTCAAACTGTGTAAATTGTTTAAAAATAAAATATACTATTAAAATATTGTTTAGCCGTAAATGTATTGTGTGATTATTATCGAATCTAAAATTATAAATAAAAAGCCCAAAGCGTAAAAGTCATACGTTTCTGCGATGTAACTCCATTCGAACGTATAATTCTTTGCGATTAAAATGATCACTGTCTGAATAACGTTGACATTTGTATAGTAGCTTACTTTAATTACGTTTCTTTTAAGCCGACTGAAAACCACTTTGTTGCAACCATGTTGAAATTAATAATTTCGCTTTTAAATTTAACTTCCACACACAAACAGAAACAAAGAATATTTGTATGAGAATTAATTTTTCGTAGATATAAAATATATATATTTTTTAATATATCAGAAATGACGAAGCGGTGATGGTTTAGCTGCAATTGGGATAGAATTTTAGTACAATTTTTTTTTTATTTATTACTGTACACTAAGATGCGAGTTATGAACTTCGCTCAGCTAGAGCTTGCGGTAAGGTTCTCCTCATCTTTATAAGACGAAATGTTCAAAAAAGAATCACTATCTACCTCTACTATCACTAATCTAGTAAAATACATAATTTGATGACGATAAGGAATAATAACCGTGTACTATTTTGTCCTTTCACGTAAGAAAAATAAAAAGATAATGATATCGAAAACATGATATAAGTATATAAACTTTATTACTATACTATAAGTATAGTAATAAAGTTTTATAATCGATATCAAAATTCACTAATTATTTCAACACAAAAATCCTTTAGTTATCTGACTGTTCTGTTAATAAGATGTGCGTCAAATATGAAAAGGTACAAAAGAAATGTTACGTGTCAAATGGGGAACCTCTTTCTTGTTTTTGGTTAGAAAGAAAACGGCAGTTTTTAATCTGATAAAGAAATACAAGTACACCGCCGCTTTGCATACGTACACGGGCGGCCATTGACAGCCGATTGACAATGAGCTCTCATTAAGTCAACTCGGCTGCCATTTCAGTTCTTTCATTCGTGCTGTCTCACACTTTAGATACTTAAAATTGGCTGAGGAGTGTTTATTTATGTACACTGGAAGTTGCATATATTTAATTTAGTTTCCATATAAATCAAACTAAGAAACAATTGACTCAATTTAGTTATCCACAAATAAATTGACGAATGTTGTAATAAACTAGCGATACAAAAGCAAACGGATTTGTTACGATTTCATTTTGAACCTCTTTGCACATATTTTTGCAGAAAATATTTTTTTTGTAGTTTCTATGAATCCTACATACATACATATATATCACGCCTCGTTCCCAGTGGGGTAGGCAGAGACCACCTCTCTCCACCTGCTACGATCCTGGCACACCTCTCTCGCTTCCTCCACTTCCTATGAATCCTAGGTAAACTTTTATGAATATATCGATTTAATAAAAACTTAAGCATCTTTAATGTTGTATTTTTTTTCGACCAAGCAATGACGCGAGCAAGAAGTTCACCTGAAGTAATGTGGCACTAGTTAATATGATATGTACTGCGTCACATTGTGCTTTGACGTATAAGTCTCTAACAGTCGTTTTCCCAGTAATTTCACTAGCTGCAGCGCCATTTAAACCAGAACAAGTAATGCTTGTATAATTCTGTTTGACGACGGGAATGAGAGGTGTGGTGGTAACCACCTAGATGATCTCCGACCGAAAAGCTACCGACCATTAGTAATTTTTATGAATTTATCCAATTAAAACAAAATGAGGAACTGCAGCATCAAATTTTAGCATAATTCGTTACGTGGCTCAAGGCGTTACACGTGCGGGTAATGCGGGCACATAATCATGCTCTGCGCAACCAATTGTAATTCATCACTGTTTATAAACGATGCATAAACATTAAGGATGCAGCCTCACTCTGACCAAATGAGTCTACAGTGCCCGTGGACTGATATGACAATGATGTATTTACACGCGCCGTTCGGGCGTAACTCCACACTTTACGTACGGCATGGGCGTCGCTTTCCACATTGTAACTTGACGTACAACGAAAGTGTAATTTGTAACTGTCTCAAGCTCGTCTCGCCGCCAGTAACATATCATCAGAGCATTACGCTGCACTTCACCGCCACTCAATCGATAATCGAATATCGATATTTTTAAGTCGAGACAGTTTCCTAGCAGATCAGTTTTGAGATTTATCTATTTTATGTTATATCCCTTCGACTGCTCATTAGCGAGAGACAATGCGGTGAAAAAAGGAAAATAATAACATCAATAAAATGCAGATTAACTTCTTACAATAAAAAGGATTAACATAATAATAACTTTATTTTGGTAAATAACCCTTGCATACTATTTCTCACCGACTTTAATATTTTTATGTAACTTACACTTAAAATCGTCCGAATTGCATCCTACAAAATACATATTTGCGCAGATTAATATATTGTCCAAACTAATATAAAACTAGTTGTAAATCATAAAAAGAAAACCTTTTTTCATAAACATTGAGCTTCATATGTTCATATCACTACTTTAAGCATGTATCCGGAATATATTTACTTAAAAATATATAGTTACGTTATATTAAATATATAATCATAAAAGAAAGACTTTTAAGTGAAGGTTGGTAAACTATATCTTTGGAGTATAAACAAAATTAAAAGTAGGGATATGAAAACAAACTGCAATACATTTACCGGTGTTCGATTGAGACTAACGTACAACGTAGTAATCTAATCATAAGGTATATCCGGACAATAAAGAAGACGCAGAATTTAAGAAGCCGGCACTCGGCCGGCAAGCACCGGACGAGACAAAAACCTGCCCTCGCCCCGCGCCGTCCAGTTATTTGTCAAATATAAAATTATGTTCTGATTACTATTTAAGAGGACGCACAGCATCCGCCGGGCGGAGGCCCGGTGCAGGCGATAAAGCGACAATAAAATATATAAATAATTCATACCGGGATCGCGAGTATTGATTCGCAAGAACGTGTCTCAAATGTTTTATTGTCGGCAGTATTAATAAATGGGGGGCAGATGTGCGGGCTGGCTGTTCCTGCGGCTCCCACTACGCGAAACAATTAATAAAAATCAAATACCTTACATTTATCTTCGTGTCGCCATTGTTTATTACTGAAGTTTCAATTTGGACTGGATTACTTTTAAAATTTACTTTATATTTATTCCAGTGCAACTAACAATTAAGATCTGTTAGATACCATATCTCAATTAGGGTTGTTATAATATGAGCATCGAAAACAGTTTATTGAAATGGCATCTCTTGAAGTATTTTAATGTTTGTTGTACCTGTCATGCTTGTCATTTGGGTTATCGTGCAAAGAGTGGGAAATAGATCACTCTTTTTTTAGGATTATTTCGTCTTTAGTCGCCTATTACGTCACACCGTAGGTTTTGTACGGTGTGGCGATCTACTAACGCGCCTCTTTCATTACGTGTTAAAATATAAACATTTAACACATAATAGTAAGACTTCTCGTAATAATACAAGTAATCGACGATTATTGTATTTTCTATATATACATATAGGTGATATCTAGAAATTCATTGACTCAACGTCAGATCTCCGAAATTATTACACGTAAACATTCAAAATTTAGAAGAGATATTGCTTTCCCCATTTTTTTTAAGTCGTTCCCCCTGCGTATGTTGGGTCAGGGGCTTTATTATGTAACTTTACTCATTTACCATCTTATTTCTTACATACATTTACCATGATCTTTAATTTTACATCTTTCAATTTTGCATTTGTCTTTATCTTTCATTCTTTTCCTGTTTCATACTCTGCTCTTCTTTCATACTTGTTTTAGAGAAGGAAAGTGATAGAGATCATTCTCCATTCTATTTCCTTCTTCCATCCCTCCTCATTGCCATTTCGAGGTCAGCTAAGAATGGGTTTTACAAAATACCTTCCTCAAAGAGAGTTGCAGAGGTACCATGGCCAACAAAGCGGGCGGTGAACAGCTGGTACAAAATAAAAGATAATGTGAAATCATTTACAGAAATAAACGGAAATGTTTAATACATGTTCGTTTATTAGAAACCAAACGAAAGAAATCTTGAAAAATTTAAAAAAAAATTAAATTGTAAATTTTGAACAAGAGAAGACTCGTTCTAGGCGAAAGAAATGTTAAAGTATTCAAATAAGTATCACGAAGAAATATATACATTATTAACTTTATTGAATAAAAGATGGCGTAAACATTACCAATACAGTATTCATATTAAAAAAAAAGGGTCTTTAATTTATATTCAATATTTAAGCTTCTATATTACATTGAACAATAATAAAGTACTACATACTAAGTTGATTGTAAATAGTCTAGCTATTTTTTTTTCAAGTTCTGTGCAAACGAAAACAAATAGCTGGTGTTTAATAACGAAACAAAAAAACTGTCGGCGACATACATAAAAGATGTTGCATGTCGGACAAGAAATGTTAACAACAATAAAACATATAACCGCCTGTTAAACTGCACTCACAAAAACAAGGGATACCGTGGTATTAATATTCAATAACTGGATTGCCCTAGACTTGAGGAGCTAGAGACTACGAGCGAGACTTAGCGACATCAGCCAATCGCATTATGGCTACGAGGTCAGTCGGTCTGGAAGGCGGTGCCGTGGTCCAAGGTATTCAGGCACGCTAGCGTTCTTGTGTTGAGAAGACGAGATGCTTTTTATAACTTCGACTACATAAGTCCATGTTTATAAAAGCAAATATTAAATAACTTATCTATACTATCACCACGGTGACAAGTAATATTATTATTACACATACATAAGGACATAAACAGAAAAGAATAAAAGCTTGTTTTAAAGAATATATATATTTTTTTCTTACAGAGAAAAAGACATTAATATTATCATTTGTAAACTTTTTTAGTATAAAATTAATTTTGTTTAGAAGTAAAGCAACTTATTATTCGGATAACATTGTATATATAAAGAATGAGTTATAAATCTCTGTTATAATAAGTTCAAGATTTGTGACTTAAAGAAAAACGAGTGGAGTAAAAATTATTGCGTTATTAATTGATAGTTTTTAATACACGTTAATGCGATTTGCAAAACATTACCTCGATATAATAGAGATAAAGCAGAAAGTCCATTACAAGAGCATATAGAACTCCCATAAAACGAAACGATAATAGGTGTTTCGCATCAAAGCCGCCGCGGAATGAAGATTTGCCCCACAAAATGTCAACGAGGTATGAGCAGCCGACAAAGGATCCGTAAATGCGGCGTAAGGCCGGGCATTCGCGGATCGCCACGCTTATTTCGAAATAATCAGTTAATTGTGCACCCTTAACGAGCCTCGGGGAAGATTGAGGCCTCGCTTTACTTACTACTTTTTCAGTGATATTTTTAACTGATTATTTAGCAGTGGGCTATTGGGTTTCTTTAATAAGAGTGTGATAAATTATTTCCAAGATCGACAAATCCAGTTGTAGTAACATTCACAGGCTGCATTAACTGTTTACAATCAAATGGGCGGTATGTCTGTTTGCCACCTTAGTTGTATAAACGAGAATGAGTTGACACCATTTAGTTATTTTTTGTGAATGTAGTCATACCAACATATACACTTGATAATAGGTTGATCACTGTCCTCTATAAACTGCCCCAACACCGGGGAAGACGAAGTCGCATTGCAGGTTTTTTTATATTACATACCTAGCAAAAAAATAATAGTCTCGTCATTGCCAAAAGCGTGTCGCCTAAATATATAGTGATATCTTATACGATGAATACGAATATTCCATGTAGGAAATATATGTAAAAAGTAATAAAATACGTAATAGTTTATAAAAGGCGCAAATTTTATTTAAATTTTTACTAGCACGTCTTTTATAATTCATGTATAATCTGTGTTGCTAGTAGTGTGGAACGTAACTATGACACAGTTCAATAGCTTGTCAAATTATTGAGATAATAGGCATTAAAATTATACCTCAAGGCGATAAGCGTAATGTAATACTGTGTAAAAATATATTTTACACTTACTATCAAATATGTATAAAAATAACAGGCAACTGTCTTACCATTTTTGATCGATCGATCTGGAGATCTTTGGGGAAGGACTATGTCCAGCAATGGACGTCCGGCTGATGATGATATACAATATTGCAACGAAATAAAAGAATTTAATGAATTTTTTCTCATTTATTAATAAGGTCAATTGCGGATCAGGATTCGTAATGAATAAATTTTTTTTGATATTTTACATAACGGTGTATCGCAATGAGGCAATAAGCTCTTATTTGTCGATAAATATTTTGCTTTCATTTCTATATGAGACCACACATGGCGTTGGGCGCGAGCTCTGTCCGCATAACTGCGCTGTATATTCCGATTTGAAAGCAACATGTGACGTGCTGAGCCTTCTTTATCTCGTCGAAAGGGGCTCGATTAATTCTTGATTATAATAATTAGCCATTCGACACGATGCGCCCCGTGCGCATGTAAAGTGCGACCGACACGAGGCATGGATTACCGATAAGTATTAAGATAGCGCAGAAAGACCACAATCAGTATCTAAAAAATTATTAAAGCAAGAAAAACTATATAATCTTAAAAAAAGAAATCGGTTAATAGTATTTAACCGTTTTTAGACACAATACAGACGATACCGTGCATATCTATTGCATTAATACATTAGCCGAAACGTATGTTGAGGAATAGGGAAGTGTATTAGTACTTAGTACGTTCATTGTATATTTTACGACTAGATATAATTAATAAGGACAGCTCACAGATCCGAATGACTCGGACGCGAGAGCCCTAAAAGCAGCAAAGGAATCGAAGAACTTGCCGGCATCAGTGTTGCCATCTAAATAGGAAAAGGGTGTCTTCAAAAAAAGATCAAATAAGCTGTCCACGTCACCACTTAACACCGGGTGTAAGTGTAGTTATAATCAACAAAAACACCTTATGTAAAAGTTTCAATATTATTTATAATATAATTATAACATCTCTATTTTTCCAAAATTTAAAAAATATACATAACAGCCAATTTACGTCCCCTGGGGCACAGGAGGTAGTAACCGCGCGGGCCCAAGTCGGATTGGTGACTTCACACACACCGAAGAATAAATTCTAATTCATGTGCATGTTTCGTCACGATGTTTTCCACGCTGTTAGTTCTAAAACTAACTAGTAACTAAAGTTCACAAATGTACATAACTTAAATATTAAAGTCATCGGTACATGTCGAGATTCGAACCCGCGATCTTCGAAATGAAGGCTGCACACTCTAACCATTAGGCCAGCGAGCCACTTTTTAAAAATATGCTAATAAAAAAAACAACTAGTATTTACTGCTGTAGTATTTACGGTTTACTATTGATACATCGGTTATTTCTGCAACCAAACAGTATTGTGCAAATATTACTGTGTTCCGGTTTGAGAGGCGCTGTAGCTAATGTAATTACTGGGGTAACGAGACTCAACATCTTATGTCTCAGGAGCCAAGCAAATATAACTAACTAAAAAAGATTAAATAAATAAAAAGATATATATTAACAGAAATTATTTATTAATATACTTATATTAAGAACATTTACAGTTTAAATACCATGTCGTTAGACAAATGGGAACATGAAAAATTGTTATGAGCCCACAAAGTGTAGGCGCTCGGTCTTAAAATCCCGTGAAACAAGCGTAGGCAACCGGTCCGGGAAGGAGATAATTAACAGTCGTTAAAGATACGTTGATAAAAGTTAATTCGCCACTGAAGTATAAAAACAAGCAAATCGAAAGACGCAATCGAATATTGCATTAGTAGACATCATAAAATCGCCATTACATTTCCTTTATTACAACTTTAGGATTTTGTTTGTTAAGATTCGTTCGTTGACTTTAAGGTAACTCTCGATTCAAGTAATCTAATGCAACTAAACAAATGTTCATATTTAACTATCCATTTGTTTCATTCACAGCTCGCGGTCAGTGATGAAAAACGGCAGAAAATAGCTCTTAGCTATAAGCTAGTTATAGCATTATCACTACATGAATGCACGAGGAAGGCGGCTATCGGACTAAAGTGGCGGCGTGTTGTGAAGCTTATTACCAACACCTGAAGTGATGATCACGACCATTTTGTCAAAAATGATACTAACGAAGAAGTTAGTGATGAGCAAAGCAAGAACAAGACCAAAAATTAGACAGTCTTGGTCGAGTCTTTTCAGTCTTAGTCTTCGTTTAGCGTATTCAGTCTTGGTTTCAATTACTTGTTTCTTTACTAAATACATTATAACTATTTTTAAAGGCATCAGTTGGAAATTATACTTGATTAATATTTAACTAATAACACTTTATTTTAATATGTTCATGTTATGATAAATATTTTACTCATAATTTCAACGGAATCTTTACTTTTTCGTTTTGTCTTGTACATTTCGTCTTAGTCTTTGTTGCATAATGCATAACCAAGATTAATTTTACTCATTACTATTTACTGTTAGATTTTCTATGAACACATTATATCTCACAAATCGTTTTTATCGTTCAATCCGCCTTTTGCTGTCTTCATTACATATTTTATTAATTTTTAGGGTCTTGTGTGACACGTAATTAAAGAATATAAATATTATATCATCACTTTTCTTGTTATGTTAGGGAGACGTGACCAAAAACATACACCATCTTTAGGAAGAATGTAAAAGGTTATATGTAAATTATTATTCACAAAAACCCTCTCGGTGCGTTTTCAAAGTTCAGGATATTTATAGAAGTTTGAAATAAATTCACACATATACCAGCTTAATCTACATTCTAACAGTAAGTTTAAAGAATACAGGTGAAACAGACAAAACGAAACTATTGTCGTCCTATTATAACGTAGAATTAACTCTTCCACACAGTACTATTGCCGCAGATGACAAAGTATGTGGGAGCCGAGTGGGCTAACAATTGACCATCACACATGTTTCCGCCTTTTGTGCTGTTGAACGATGAATGGATGGGACGGGAGATGGTGACAGTCCATAACCCGTGGGAGGTAATACGTAAGCCTTTTTACCGTGGGAATACTGAAATTCGATTTTTATTTTATAAGCGTAACTGGCAGTAAGACTCACCTGACGTCGACTTCCGTTGCGAAACGAACATCTCTATCTTTGACTGTGGTTAGGTAATGAAGACGTTGTTTACAGCGAAATTTCAATAACCTGAACAAATTCATAATACTAAAATAACAGTTTTATTCGTTTGTGTTAAAAATAAACCAATCGTTAAACTGTTAGCTCAATTATATGTCATCAAGTTTAAAATTAAATGGTTCGTTTTGTAACATTGATATCTACGGCAGAACCAATCCATTATATTTTATTTTCGGCTTTGCTTGAACATCTTGCAATCAAAGATCGTTCCGTTAAACGTTTTTGATACATTTAATGTTTTATTTATATTTTTATATACTCTTTCCACTAAAGTAGATTTGCGTATGCAAACATCTTATTACGACGACCCACAAAGTAATGCAGTTTATAAAGTTCTAAATAACTTCACATCAACATAAGTATCAATTACTATTAAGTGAACATTCTGATTTTCTCTTCTTTTTTAAAAATAAAGACATTCACGAATAGTCCGTCGTAAATGTGGCGGTGTGTTGTAAATGGTGTTCGTATAACTTCTGTAAAAAATAATATCAGAATGTTTTTGCTTATAACATCAATAGTCACCGCACACAGCATATCACTGTGCTTTAATTATTTTATTGCGCACACAACACAGGGCGAAATTATAGCCCATTCGAGAAACGGCATTCATTGTGAGTGCGCTTGCAAGTCTTCGTTGACATGCGGTCCTTAACGACCCGGCTCATTCACTTTGATCAATATTACGAATGTTTCGCGAAGGTAGAATAGTTTTTCAACATGCCCTAATGAGAACTGCAAACTTTGGTTCCACATCCCTTAAATATAAGATGACGGTAATACAAAGGTGTGTTGTAATTGATTAACCAAAATTTGTATGTAGGGACTACTACAAAAGCTGTTAAAAATTATCATCACATGTAACGAATTCTTTACGAAACATTTGAAATGAACGATACTTAAGGTGACAATGTGTATTATTATTGTTATTAAAAATGTATATAAGTTATTAATGAGCAAGTCATGAATATGCATAAACCCTTTAGCATACATTAAACTTTGTGAATTGTATTGTATGAAACATTAAAGAATAGTCAACCCTTTACCTTTAACCCCAATTCAAACAATAAAAGATCGATTTTATCGAGAGATTGTTCATTACACAAAAATGAATATGCAAAAGTAACAATTAGAATAATCAATAACTTCTTTCATCTTGATACAACGTTAAGTCATCTCTCGATCATTACGTTTGTCAATTTCTCATCGTTATTTTTCTTTGAACACAAGTGGCACACCCATTTCATTGAAGGGTAGCTTGTTCAATAGATATTGCCACCTGGCCTCTTTAGAGCAAAATGTAACGCAAGAATTTGCAACTTTTGTTATAGATAATGGTGATACTATGCTTATTTTATCATTAATGATGAAATGCTATTAATTATTTTTTTTTACTAAATTAAGTTTTCTTCAGAAAAATGTTAACACCATAAAGCTTTTGTAAATTATGATTTTCATCTTAATACTACTCAAAATTTATCTTCACTTTAAAAATTAAATAGTGACATTTCGCCATACTCATATATTTATTGCCATTTTTATAACTCAGGCGCGATGTTGTATTGACGAAATGTTTTCCTTGAGACACATTTCATCAATGACTATTTATTTTTTGCAATAAAGATTAGATACTGTTTCAAAATTGACCCGAGAATCGAACTAAGAACCTCAGTGGTCAGAGCTTGCGGTTTATCCGGTAATTGCACAATTTTACTGGTGGTAGGTGTCTATTGTCGGAGTCCATCTAGGATCCAACTAATGCCTACTTCTGAGCCAAAGAGGAGTGTGCAAACTTTACTGTGTTCTGGTTTGGAGGGCACCGTAACTAATGAAATTACCGTACCACCGTAACTATGAAACAAGACTCAACATGTTATGTCTCAAAGCGACGGGCGCAATATTGTGCTGTATATTCATCCTGACTAGCGCCACATTGTTCCAAGCGGGCATATCACTTATCATAAGGTGAACCACCCATTCGTCTTATCGTTTCGTAATATAAAACTAAAATATGCGTACATTTACTTTTAACTCTTAGTTGTATAAAAAAAGTGTGGGCTGTAAGTGCACTACTCCATTTATATTTTAACTAGTGCTGCGTTCTTATAAGGTCGTGTCACTTGATAACATGTAAGTGTCCATTTGCCTCGTGGCTTTGTTGAAAAAAAAAAAAATTACTTTTTTATTTAAAATATCATGAGTTTTGAGATGTGTGTTATAAAATTGTTATATTTGTATACATCTGCTTAGTGGCAGAATTAGTTGCCATAGTTGTACCTAATCGGGTTGCTCTAGCATCAGTGAGGCCAGTAATTTTTTTTAATTTCAAAATCAGATGTTTACATTTAGGTGAAATAGGTTTTTTAATAGAAAGCATAAGAGATATTTATAAAAAAAAATTTAATGTTTTGAAAATGTAAAGCTAAATTTAAAATTCAACATTGTTCAGACTTATAATTTAAAAATATTTAAGCGATATAACTTTAATATATAAATTATTGTAAGAATATCTCCATGTAAGAGTTCTTAAAGTTTTGAGATCCAATCTTGCAAAGATTTTATGTCTGTTGGATTGTCATCATCACTGGTGTTAGCCGAACACTCTGCAAC
Source organism: Troides aeacus (assembly GCA_033220335.2). Classification (NCBI taxonomy): domain Eukaryota; kingdom Metazoa; phylum Arthropoda; class Insecta; order Lepidoptera; family Papilionidae; genus Troides; species Troides aeacus. The sequence goes on from CM067270.1 coordinate 6,939,572, forward strand.
ATCAACTTTGCAGCTGAGATGAGAGAATTCAAAATCCTTCCCCAACTTGCCTAAGTATGTGGAACTGTTAGTTTGCGATGAGTCCACAGATTGTAACTGACTTGATTTGGTAATACGTACTAAGTTACTGAAAAATAAAATATTTAAATAACATGAAACATTTCATTTGTTCGTTTACTAAAACTATTTTATTTTAAATAAAAAAAAAGTGTTTTTGATTCATACGTTTGATTAATAGGTAATTTATAAAGATGGAAAATCTTATTAAAGATAGTAAAATCTAGAAATACTAACAGTTCTTTTTCCAGTAAACTCTTAATGACTTGACTTCCTTTTGCCATTGGTTGATCCTGCTTATTGCATAAAATAAGAAGAGGTGGACAATAGCTCTGAATAACAGGATCCAATAAAATTGAATACAAATATCTGTAACATAAAACAATACCAATTTTGTAACTGATTAAATCAGATACATTTAAGAGGTTTGATTGCTTATTGTATATTTTTTTATTCGATGATGTAATGAAATAAAGGTAAATATTGAGTATTATTATGTGTAAACATGTCAGAGACAAGTTAAAATATCAATCATGCCTGTTTACTGGTGAGGGGCAGAAAAAACTATCATTGCTGCTCCAGGAAAATGGTAAAAACTTTCTCTGTGGATTTACTACTCTTGCCAACTCACATGCAAAGCCTAGTGAGAATTGCATTTAGTTTTGTTATTTAGCCAATACTCAGCGGAGGACCTAAATATAATTATGAAATATTACCAGAAATTGTAGTTCAAAAAATCACTTTACAGTATCAGGCACACAATTTTCTTTGTATAATAGCAACTTTTGTTCTTTATTTTATTAAATTTGTGATTCATAAGTCAGAAATCTAAATCTTAATCTAAAATCCTGTAATCCTAAAAATATAAAACCTGTCAACCAGACGGGCAGACATATTCCATACATACATATGAAATTTTATATAGATTATATAAATTATCCATTAAATATACTTACTCTGCAACATCCCTTATCTCCTTCTGAATAGTTACAGAGTCAATAACATAAACAACAGCCTTTGCACTGTTTTTGTACTGGTCAAAATATTTATTTCGTAACCTCTCTTGACCTGGAAGATCTACAATCTTCAATGGCTTCTGAAATAAATAATCAATTAATTTAAACATTTTGGATTATTACATTAAATAAGTTATAATTTGAGTAAAATTATATCATAAGTATTAATTATTATATCATAAGCTGAAAACTTACATTAGAAGTGAAGTAATCTTCTACATTCTCTCTCATTGATGTAAAAGTTTGTCTATATTGTGAGTATGCTAATCTCACAAATAACAATGTCTTACCAGAATCTGATAGACCAGTTAGAAGTATTGATCTACGCAACTGACGCCGACGAGAGAAACACCACCAGAATACTGCAACAGAAAGCAAGATAAAAATTATTTGTTTTTTTTGGTAACAACAGACAGAAATAGAATCTAAAGTTAACATTTTATTTATAGTTTTAAAAACGAAACATAACAAATAGACCATTCCTTTTTCCAAACACTCCCTAGAAGGAACAAATACCTGTGATTCATATATTTTGCATCTATTGCATAGTAGGATTTATTGAACTATGAATTTATTAAAAGAATATGTATATTTACTTTCAGTATTTGCAAAATATTTCAAATTTTTCTTAATAATATCTTCTAAGTCATAAAATAGCCTTTGTATGTAACAAATCAAAACAAAATTTATTTTAATATAAAATGTGAAAAAGTTGGTAAAAAGGACTTCTGAAATATCAAAGTGGATTTAATTTTTTTAATTAATAAAATTTAAAAGTTCACATAGAACATATAGAATGTGAAATGTTCAGTTACTTACAGAATGTAAAAATAAGAACTATAACACTCAGTAAGGTTATATATCTCGGATCATTTAAAAGTGGTTCTGTGTGTATTTTTTCTTTTATAACTTCTGATTCAGACTCCATAACGAGTTTATTACAATGAACAATAATACGTTTGAAACTATTAGAAACAAAATTCACAAAGTTAAAGTGAAATAAAGCAATGACCAAAAACACGTGACGTGACAAACAGCTGCTCAAAAGTTGTTGTGGTTGTGGCAGTGACGTTGATTTGTCAGTTCAAAAACAACAATCTAATACAGAATGTATAAACAAATATTTTTTTATAATTACGTATAACGAATACAAATTATTATCATAGAATTCTCAATTAAATGATAAACCTACTACTGCTTTGTGACAAAAACACTAACTGTATTTTACATATTAAAATTACTTATAGCAAAAACGACACATAACTTTCTTATAAGCTATTATACCTGTTCGCTTGAGATCGTTGAAAAAGTCCGGTAATTACCAAAACTCACTCTTGCTAAATTAAACCAGAAAGTAAAATCTATTTTATCTGAGAATTGGTTTATATATATAGCAATGTAAAAGACATTCATTTGTATTGTATATGTTCGTTTTATCATTTGCCTTATCAGTGATTATTTGAATGTGATTAAGTAGTAATTTAATGTTAAAGTTTTGCTGCGTTTTCAGACACGAAAACAATTAGTTTTTTGTCTTAATGTATGTCAATGAGTCTATTGTTGTTGTGTACATTCACGCTACACAATAAAATTGCTCATCATTAAATTGTTATAAACATCATAGTAACGAATTTGACATATCCAAGCGCATGGGAATTATCCGATTACAAAACTTATTCATACGAAAAATCTTTACTTTGCGCAACATGAGTATCGACATTGGAGGTAAGAATAGTTTTTATTTAGTTAATACAATTTATAAGTAATTGGACGTTTCTATAAGAACTGATTAAATATCTACGTTTTAGGTATGAGGATAAAATACAAAGATAAGAATGACACTTTCTTAGAAAAGTATTTAGCTGCTAAAGAACCATTTGGACAATTTAAAGTTTGGTTTGAGGAAGCTTGCAATAGAAAGGAAATCTTAGAACCCAATGCTATGTGCTTGGCAACTGTATCAAAGTATGTTTTAAACAAAATTAAAATATAATTACTTTTATATATTGTGAATTTTTTTGTATGTGTTAATTGTTTGTTGTAGAGAGGGCTATCCTTCAGCACGGTTTGTGTTATGTAAAGGCTATGGTAAAGATGGCTACAAGTTTTTTACAAACTATGAGAGTAGGAAAGCTAAGGAGATGGTAAACATATGTAGATTGTAGTATACATTATAAGAAATAATATAGGAAATATTTCATATGATGTATTTAATTTTAGGCTGAAAATCAAAATGTTGCTGCGACATTTTATTGGGAAGTCTTGAACAGATCTGTAAGAATAGAAGGTAAAGTGGAAAAACTGTCGGAAGAAGAATCAACAAAATATTTTCATTCACGTCCTGTGCCAAGCCAAATTGCTGCATGTGCAAGCTACCAAAGTACACCGATATCATCAAGAGACATTTTGTGTGAACGTGAAAGTAAATTGGAAGCTGAATATATTATTCCTGAGAAGGAAGTACCTCGACCCAAATATTGGTAATATCAATAAAAGTGCAACATTATCTATATATTACTGACTGATTAGCTTATATAAATTTTCTTTCCAATATTTTTTTAGATTTGTTGCTTATTTTGTGTAAAATTTTATTAACTTTATTTACAGGGGAGGATACATAATTCGTCATAAAGCAGTAGAGTTTTGGCAAGGCCAAGGAGATCGTTTGCATGACCGAATAAGATTTAGAAGGCCAAAAGATGGCGAAAAGCCAGATGGAATACTTCTTCATCAAGGAGATGATGGTTGGGTTTACGAGCGATTGTCACCCTAATGCTAAAAGATCATTGTCACATTTTAGACATTGTTATATTAAATAAATTGTTTAATATTACTGTTATTTCACAAATAGATAAACCATTATTGAGTGTGAATAAAAAGTAGTAAAAATAATGAAAATGGATATATTTATAATTGTTTCTAAAATGATTTTATAGGTGATAGGTAAGGGATAATATAAGTAAGATTACTTACAACTCAAAAAGATATATGTATATTATGTTTTAAGTTATATTATTTCAAAATAAAAGTCTTGTATACTATAGATTTCTTGTTACTTTTAAAATTTCTCTTTGTACACCTCCAGAACTTTTCCAAACTACCTTACTTTTAAGCAAACCGGTTTTATCAATGTGTGCCTCAAACTGTCTCATTCCTCCACCAACACCAAAGTAGCATGTTTTTGCTGCAATATATGCTTTTCCATTTTGGCTCAACATGTTTATAAATAATTTGACAAGCTTATCATAGTTTCTTTCATTATAAATAGTTTCTGATGTTAAAATAATATCATAACATTCATTGCCAGCCAATTTCTTGTTAAATGATGCCCAGTCTCCAGAGTAAAATTTGCATTTTTTTATTTCAACTTCTCTTAAATCATCTTCAATGTTCAACAACACACTGGGTATTGTAGCACCCTCTATTATTTCTTTATTCTGTAAAATAAACCATTATCTGTAATAAGTTACTAATTTCTATTTAAATGTTGAAAACATTTTTAGTTCATGGTTTGTTTGTTCAGAGGTTATCAATTAAGATTAATTGTAATATAATGTATAAAGTATGTAACTACAAATTTATCTAGAGACAGATATATAAAAATGTATATTAAATTGAACTCAACAAGAAGTGATAGATCCAGAAAAGAACTTACATAATCTTGAAATGTTACATATGCTCCATTCAGCAGTGCATGAATACCAAGAATACCTACTCCACATCCTAAATCTAGAACTTTTACTTCATTAAAGTTTATGGTCTCATTACCAGACATGTATTTTATAAGGTCACTGGTACACTCCCACACTTTTAACCCACCTAAAATATAAAATATTATTTTTAAATAATTGGGCAGTTTTCATTCAAATGCAACAGACCCTTTAAAAATGTAAGAAAATTTGCTATTTGGCATAATTTTGAATCAACTATTTTAATATTTAAATTGTCCATGAACTAATCCTGTTTACCATTTATTTTAAAGAAATTAATGAGAAGAGTATTTTAACTAAATTCAATTTTTTTTACCTTCATACTTGCCAGGAATTAAATCACTATTTTCTTCATAAGACTGCTCCATTATGTTTATATGACTATCTTCACTTAGAAACTTTGTATCTAATTTGCTTACATGTCCTATTTCAATATCATCACAAGTAAACATTTTTGCATGAACAACTACATCATCCAGTTTTTCTATTTGTTTATTGGGTCTTATCTCCTCACATTCAAACCAAATCATTTCGACATTTTGTTCTGTGATCAGAGTTAAATTAGTAGTTAGATATTGTATGTTGTAAATAAATATTAAAATTGTAATGTTATTAAACAAAACGAAATATTTTTTTTAATATTTACATCTAACGTTTATTCTAATATAATTCTATTGCTATCAAGAACTTGACTACTACTCACAAATATTTGTGAAATTCAGAGATTTTGAGTTTGAACTTTGTAAGTTTTCAATATAGAATTCATTACAATAGCTTTGTTGTCTTGTTATTAAATAAATGGACTTAATGATTTGTAAACATTGTAAACATAGAAAATAAAATAAAAACAAAGTTTTTGTTTGGTGTTAGTACCTTCCGTGTTGCCTTTGTTGTCATTACCCAAAAAATTGAATCTAAAAGTAGTCATATTTGTATGTTATGTATGTAAGTTATAATAATATTTAGTAATAAGAATATAATTGACATTTGTCCACAATGTGGATAAGACGTATTTAAGCGATCAGGTTTTAAAATCTGGTATTTGCTTTCAAATACGCGCACCAGGTGCCTGGCAAAATACTTTCAAGTATTTAAAACTAGTTTTTTTATAGATACGATGCACCCTGTTGCGAGACACCATTCACCGAAGATTTATACGCACATTATATCTGCGTACATTTTACTATACTTGCGCTGTATCATGTTAACAAAACGCGTGCTCAGGCCGTGGATCCGGGTCCACGAGCCCAGTGTCAGATGAGTTGTAAGAGCCGCTGTGGCTTGCAGCCCGGTCTACATCAAGAATATAGAAAACGCGTAATGTACGTCGCACATGTTTAATTTTTATACTTTATTGAAAACGAATTTAAATTATATAAAATACTTCAAAGACTTGCAAGCTTGAATTGTTATATAAATTTTTATGGTTTAATTAATAAAGTATGTTGCTGCATTAGTTTGAATTAAACCCGTTTCCAAAAAGTTTTTTACTAAGCTAGAACGATTATCTTATTTAATTTTACTAATTAATGTATGTTTACTCCACAACGTTTTATTAACCACAGACTCTGATTGAAAATTCAAATTCCAAACATCAGTTGTTGTATTTATAAAATGAATATGCAAAACTGGTTTATAAATTAAACAATTTTTTAAGTTATCATCTTTTCATATAAATATCAAAAATATGTACTTATAATAATAAGTTTAAACAATTATTTATTTTTTGTATATATTTTTAATTTATAAGTAATTAAATATTCATTCACAATTAATAGAATCCGTGAACGATTTAGGCAATGAGGAAAGCTTTAAAGTATTTTGAACCATGGTTTTTAAAATACTTTTGGGGCGCCCTGGTCTTGCAATTACTACTTTTGACGTCTTCAGCTTTTGACGACATAACTAAAACGAACTATGATGTTATGTTTTTAAAGACTATAATCGTACTAAAGAATATTGTAGTACAAGTCTCCAAAAGTATTTCCAGTTTGTACAGTTGATTTTATTTTTTAATTAATTGGAATTCTATTTAGTTTTCTTTTGTGATTTTGTAAGTATTTGTAAAATGTTTCTCAAGCCTTGCTTTTTAAACACTTTCGGGGCGTCTTGGTTACACAGTTGCGACTCGCGGCAAGTCTTCCTCCTTTGAAGACATTAATTACAACATTGTATTTTGTACTTTAAGAATAAAGACTATAATCGCTCTAAAGAATATTTAAATACTAGTCTAAAAAAGTATTTTTGTTTTGTTTAATTGATTTTGCTCTTTTTTAAAATAAGATGTCATTTTCTAGTTTGATTTAGTAAATATTTTAAAACCTTTTTGAAATATTTTCAGGGAGCCCTGGTCGTGTACGTACGACTTGGTTTTTATTACATTAGTGTGATAATGTTTCTTAAAGATTTATTGTATGTCGTTTATAATCAATAAAAATCAACGTTAACTTTTGATGTGAAAAATTTCATCATTATGACTGCTTTTTTGATAAAAGTTTTTTGTTTGACTGTTAAAATTCTCATGGATATTAATATTTACCAGAAATTAAAGAAATTGTAATCAATAGTGTAAACCATGACATATTTTTAATTTTTATGTTTATTATTAACTATTTTTTATTAAACGATTACTCTATAATAATGGTTTTTATTTATAACATTAAATTGATTGTTTATTCTAAATGTAATCTTTATTTTCTCTGTAATATAATATTGTCTTTTTATTTGAATCGCAAATTATGTATATCGTTCTTAGAAAACAAACTTCAAACAAAAAATAAATATCGACGAGTCGCACGGGCTCTAGTCGTGCACGTACGACTCGTGGCAAGTTTTGAGCCCTTAAAATGTCTATTACAATATCGAACTGTGTACTCATGAGAATAAAGAATGTGAATACAAATTTAATAAAACTAAATTTTTTGCATTTCATTGCGTCTTTTTATTTTATTATGCCGATGTTTCGATGCTTTGTTTTTTAAACTATAAACAATTATATCATAGAATTTGATTTCAATCATTATTAATATTTACACGATAAATTATTTCATGAATGTATTTAATCCCGCTTCCTTCCTACTCTAAAAAGAATAACCAATTCTCTATTTTTATTCATATGAGTTGTTATAGATTTTCTATTAATAAATACTTTTGATGTAAAAGCTTGATAAACAGGTTAATAAATTATGTATAAACATACTTCGTTAGTGTATTTTTGATGTCAAATAGTTAAAAATTATGTGAAAGACATTTCATTAAAAAAAAAATTAGAAGTATGTGAACATTACTGTCATCTGTTGCACTTAAATTTTAATATAATGGAAAACAATTCTGATTTACAAAAAATCTTGGACCTGGTAGGATTTTTCTTTCTTTTGATACATAAATAGATAAAGAACGTTTGAAACTGTGAACGCATCCGACCGATTTACTTATTCACTCATTCAAGCGCACACTGAATAGTAGAAATTAAGTTAAGAAGTTGTGTGATATTCAATTAATTTTATTACTTAAGGGATATTAATAGCTTTGATCCCAATTAATTCATCTTAAAATAATGACAGACGTTACGAAAAAGGTAAACGGTACACTACATTTTATTGTTATTTTCCTTTAATTTTGACACGAGTGTTGAATAGTGAAGTGTGCGAGCGGGCAGGAGAACTTTGCGCTTAAATACACATTTACACGTACTTGTTCTGGAAGCATCAGTCGCGTCTCGTTATTATTGAGTAATTTTTCGCGGTGGTTTAAATATTCAATTAAAAGTCAACATAACCTCAATTGCGCGGCCATGGGTTTCGGCGAAACTAGCGTTGTATGTGACGTTTACTAAAAATTCGTATTTAAATTGTCAAGTTAAATACCTTCTCATGAATGTATGCAATTTTCAGGTTCAGGAATACAAAGACTCCCTGAAACAAAAAGCAGAACACCTGATTATAAAAGGTTTTCCAGAAAAAATTGTTAAGTTGAATGAGCTGTTAGAAACGTCAAACTTTCAAAATCGTGATTTAGCCGACGTCCATCAGGTAATGTTAAAAAATCGAAGAAAATGTCCGTTCTTAATAAAAATATTGTTTTATGTACATAGTGACTTCATATCCTATTATTTCAATAAACTTCTTTAGTTAACTTTTGACAAAAAGAACAAAGGTTTCTTGAAATTAAAATTCATTTATCTTACGACATGTTTTACAATTTTTGCTGTAACAAATACCTTCAGATTTCCATTTATCAATTAATTGTTTGGTATTAATTTTTTCATGTTTCATTACAAGGACAGAATTCTTGCTCTGCATATTAAATATGTTGTAATGATATTATTTTAAACAATTATATATTGTTATAAATAAAAATGCTAATAAATTAAAAAAGTTTTATATCACTTTTAGGATCTCAACATTCCAGTCCCACCACCAGCTTCTGCTTTAAATGAGCCTAATGCAAAACGCCCTAGAGTGGATTCATCGGAAGCTTCTAGCAATACTACAATAGATGGGACTCGTGTTTATGCTTTACCTAATGGGACAGTACCCTGTAACAAACCCCTTAGTGATCTCATTCACCTTGTTAAGCCACACATAAGAGAGTTGGTTGAAGATTCCAATTTGGTAAATATTGATTTGATACAATTTGTATATTATGAAGAATAAAGACTGAACACAATTACAGGAAATGATTAAAGCATGTATATAATGTATTATTTTTATATTGTAATCTCTAAACTTTAAAATTTATTTCAGCTGAAAATGTGGATATCTTTCATGATTCCCAAAATTGAAGATGGTAACAACTTTGGTGTGTCAATACAAGAAGACACACTAGCGGAGATACAGTCTGTGGAGTCAGAAGCAGCTGCATTTTTTGACCAAATATCTCGGTATTTTATTTCACGAGCAAAAATCGTGTCTAAAGTTGCTAAATATCCACACATTGACGATTATAGAAGAGCTGTACGAGTAAGTGAAAGTCACACCATTCAATGACATGTTTTCTTATTGTAAATTGTGCAAAAGATAATTTTCTCCATTTGTCATTATGGCTATGTGTACTTTTTTTGATTTGAATTGAGATCTATATAAATACAATTGTTTTAAAAAACTGCAATCAATATAGCTTGTGTAAAGCTATTAATAAATAATGTTCATATAATTATTAAATGATTATGTTATTTATTAAGATTCTGTAATGTTTTAAACACCTTACTTTTCTAGAACGAAATATTTTCGAGATTAGTAACACTGCATTTGTACCATGGCAGGGTATTTTACATTTTGTTTTTATTTTAGGAACTAGATGAGAAGGAGTATCTGTCACTTTGGCTGGTTATGTGTGAGATCCGCAACCGCTACTGTTCTTTACATGATATTGTAATCAAGAACTTGGAGAAAATTAAGAAACCAAGATCATCGAACGCCGAATCACTATATTAGTCGATAAATCTCATTTAGTTATTTAGTACCACAATGATTTCTTGTAATTTAAGTGTAATACTGAAACAGACCGTTTCTCTTTATTCTCTCACTACCCCATTTTGTATATAGTTATAATTGATTGAATAACTAAAATGCAGGTGGATGTAAGTGCTCACAATATATTACCATATTGTGGATTAATATTTCTGAAATTTCTTTTTATACAGTTATGTATTTCTCTCCTGTTTAATTTTGATTTGTGTAATCAATATCTGTTCATCTAGTACTTGAATATTAATAATAGCAAAATTTAATTCTCTGTTTAATTTTTAGTAGTTTATACTTCAAGGACCAGTATGGTATTTAACAAAATTTTTGACATTGACTCAAGCTCAAAGTAGACAGATTTATGGCTAAGTTTAAAATAATAATTTATTGCACTTTAAAAAAATTAATTTTAAAGTGCCTAAATTTAACTAAGGCTTGATTGACTAATAAACAACATGTACATAATAGGTTGGGGAAAAAGAAATCCATTATTTTTATGTGAACTTCAGGACTTTATTTAACATGCTTCAGATTGTCCGATTTGCGTCAAATATGCACCATTTTGTTCTATGATTTGTTGCCATTTTAAAGGTAACTTCATAATGTCTCTCTCGTAGAAGTCCTGGTCTCTATTTGCAAAAAACTCTAGTAGCCGATTTTCACAATCTTCCCTAGATGCCAATTTTTTATCACTAAAGAAATTTTGTAATGCAAGAAAAAGATGGTAATCGCTCGGTGCCAAGTCCGGACTGTATGGCGGATGCATTAAAACTTCCCAACCAAGCTCCCGAAGTTTCTGGCGTGTCACTGTAGACGTGTGTGGCCTAGCGTTGTCCTGGTGGAACACGACACCTCTCCTGTTGGCCAATTCTGGCCGTTTCTACGAGAAATTTATCACTACAGCCATCTACCGAAAAAATAATGGATTTCTTTTTCCCCAACCTAATATTATGATTGTCTAATGTCAATGCCACAATGATACCCAATTTAATAAAAATAAACACATTTGTATAAATACCTTCATTGTTTTTATCTCCTAGAAATAAGTTTGACATAGTAAAAAGTTTTTAAGTTTTTTAGGTGTGTATGGTAATGAGTCTTATAAACAACTAAATAATTGTGAAATTGAGAGGGATATCGTCTGCTACTCTTTGATTCAGAACAGGGCAACAATTGCTCACCCACTGATAGATAGTAGAAGTGAGTTGTGCCAATGTATGTAAAAGTACCTACAGAAATATATTTAGTAAATATCTACAGCTCCAATAACATTGTCTATAATACCTCGGTAAATGGTGGTACGTCTCTTGCCGGATCCTTATAAGTATGTACTATCGTAGCCCTAACTTCTGCTGCCAAACAGTAGTGTGCAAACAATACTGCTCCTGTTTGAACAGTGCTGTAGTAAATGTTATTACTAGGATATCGACACAACGCGTCTCGCCTTGCGTCACATTGAGAGGTGACGAGCACAATGTGGAACTAGCTGAGTATATCATCCAAACTAGCGCCACGTTGTTATGGGCAGGCGTATCACTTACCATCAGGTGAATGTTCTGCTCGTCTGGTCTGGTATCGATAGGTAGAATAATAAAAAATCAAACTAGCACACAGCTATTGTCAATTACATGTCTGATTTACACGATTCAGATTTATTTAAAAATAAATAAAACCTAGATTCGATTGTTGAGAAACAAATAGAAAACCTGAAAATAATTAGGCACTAATGGGAAACAGTCTCTAATCAGGAAGTTCTATTTCTCAAGAGACATAAATTCGCTATTATAGGGTATATTTTCGGCACATGAGGTACATTTTAATCGTCCTGGCCAGTGGAATATCTTTAAGATTGCATTTATTTAAAATAGACAATTTGACGTAAATTTATTGACAATTATAATTTATGAGGCCCTTGGGATTTTACTACGACCATATTTTTTTTAGTTTTTATTACTTCTGATTATGCAACGTAATTTTTAAGAATCATGATGACGAGGGATTTACATCGAGGTTATTTTGGCGACAGCGAACAGAACAAACCCGAATGCAATTTGAATTTTAAAAAATCCAACCATGTTTTCAACGAAGCTGGTGAAAATGTTCAATGCCATAGCGACTCTGAGTCTTTGGGATCAAGGAAAAGTAAAACCCGTTACGTCAATCCTGCGATTTACATAGAGACTTTGGAGTCTTCGCGTTCTGTGACGTCTCTCCAGACTGACATGTCTTGCGTTGAAGATGTTACTCCCCACCCCCATAGTACTTACAGGAGCAACTCAACGCCATATCTAACGGGTCGAATTTCCAGTACTTCATCAGGAAGTGTTAAGCGGAAATCTTGTCGTCTGACAACACACGAACAAGAATGTCAGAACGATGATGATGATACTCCGCGAATAAACCGTACATTTCGGGGTAGCCCCGACACATTTCGTTTGTCCGTCGCTTCGCTATCGACTACAACTACAGCTAAAGAAGAACGTGAACGTAGTGAGAAAAATAAACAAGAAGCGTTTAAGCAATGGCTCGAGAGAAAAGAACAAGAGGTAACTATCTTTTTTGCTACAAGGGGCGTGTTGCGGGTGGAATCAAATTTTGTCGGAATAATGTTAACTTCTAGGTTATAGCTAAAAAGGAACTCATGATTTGGAACAATTTGATCTATTTTCACTGTGTCAGTTTCCTTTACATTTCTTATTGTTAGAATCATTGTTCTTATTCATAAAACATCATTTTTCTTATTCGAAAATAACTTTTCAGAAACGGGAGAAGCTACGCATGCAGAAAATGAAACGTCAAGTTGTGCCCACCACAACTCCGGAACAACGAGAACGATCTTATCGTCTTTGGATGGAACGAAAGCGTTTACAAGAAGAACGACGTCGGGCTGAGGATATCATGCGTCGATTCCGACAGAACGAGCACCTAGAACGGGAGAAGGAAAAGCGGGAGAGGGGAAAACAAGAAAAGTTGACTGAATGGTTTCGTAAAAAAGAGGAAGAATTAAAAGGTACAAGTAATATGTAGTCACAAGTGCTGTACTCTTTTAAAAGATAAGGATTAAACCTAGAATAATCAAGCATATTTTAAGACAAACCCTGTCAAACTTTCCAGGTCGGAGTTGTAACTTACAGATTTATCGATTTATTCATTGTTTTTTTTTATTATAACGTTCGGACAATTTACATTGCCAAAAAAATTGTATAAAAGGACAGGCGCCATTAAAATTTGTCATTAATTTAAAGCTATGAAAACTCGCGAAGAAAGACGGGCTGCTCGTGCGGCAATTGAAGACCAGCGGAAACGCACGGATGGCGAGCGCGCGTATCGCGATTGGCTGCGTACCAGCAAGAACAAACCTCTGCCCGTGCCTCTTAACCAGGGAGAGCTGAGTGAGAACCTTTTCAGTTATATTAACGTTTACAACAATCAACCCCAGTAACATGCGCTGGGCGAGACTAAAGAAAAGTTATTGTATTAAACGGGTGATGATTACGACTTTCGTTATATTCACTCTGTTTAGTAGTATTTGGTAATGAAAGGTTATTTTTTTATTAGTAATTTTTAATTGTGTTTTTGCGTACGTATATTTTGTTTTTTTTTTCTTTACCATTCTCAAGGTATTACAAATTTAATGTTAGTGATGGAATGAAAATCTTTTTTATGACGTTGCAGGCATGCGCGGATCTGTGTCGCAGATGTACATTAATCCAATCCCATGGAAATCAGAGATCTGAAAAACTACGGTGCGCATAGCTTATATCGTAATCATAGAATTTTAATATTTTTTTAATTGTTTTTCTTCATGAGACAATTTTTTAAATACATTTCGTAATTTTAGAACCCCATTGAGTTTTTGAACGACAATTTTATGCAAGCTATTTTTGAAAAGATGTATGCTTAAAAGAATTACGAAATAAAACAAGTTTGTTTATTTTTAATTGCGTTATTATTATTACTTAATAAACAGGGTCCCTAATGCTACATATAAATATTTAATTTTGTAGAAAAATCTCATGAGAGGTATCATTATTTAAAGACAAAAAATACATAAAAAAGCAGTGCGGTGAGAACAAAGTATCAAAGAGTGTCTTATCATAACTATTCCTAACCATTTTTGAAAAACAGTCAAAAACTAAGTCGCGCAACACTTACATTAATTTTTATTAATAAACTTACATAATTTTTTAAGTGAATAAATAACTGAAAAAAAGTAAAGAAGTGCGCTTAACTTTAATGGTGAATGCTCGATTCTTTGATCAGTAGCTGTCTATAAGTATTCCCTCAGACTGCCGATGACTTTGTTAGTGTTTAACACAGTCTAAAATTTGGATTTTCTAACATTTTATTTATTAGAAAACTTAAGGTGGGAATATAATTTAATTCTCCTAACCAACTTACAACGGATACACATTTTTTTACTAATTTAATGCAATAGACACGGTAATTGTATTTTATTAATCTTCTAATACATTCTTGACGACTTTCTAGCAACAGTTAAACCGTAATTGAATTAACCATAATTAATTTGAACGTTATGATGTTCACACCTTGATCGTGTCTTAAATACTGAAGAAGGCAGAAAATCTTCAATTATTAAGTCTTATCAATTCATAGATGCATTGGAAATATTGTAAGTTTTTCGTAGCTAATGTTTCCATGTGGCAAAATTATTTTACCACCGTTAGTGTTCCACCTACTCGTACTTTCAGTATTTATGTTTATAAAAGGTTAAAGGTATTAATATGCTTCTTCCTCTTCCTTCAATCGCAGTATGTCGGACTTATTCATAAAATAGTATGAAGGTTGTCGTCCTTTTAAATCTTTCAGTACTCTTTTAGAGCCAGCTCTTATTAATACTCTGCTTAGGGACTCAATTTTCTCAACTCCCATGGCGTAATGTAAAGGGGTCCGTTCCAGCTGAAAATCAATTTATTATCTATTTAACATTTTTAAAATAATGTCAAGTATACTTGATTCCTCCTCGATAAAGTAATGAGGAAATGAAATTGCTTTTCTTTATATTAATAGTTTTAAATATTACATTGACAACAATAAAAGATATTACAAAATTAAGTAACAAGTAATTTCAATAGAATTATTATTATAGCATGGAATTTACAATTAGTATTTACATAAATACCACATGGTAAAGGTGCTTTTATTTTAATGGATTATAAAATAATAAAAAAGTTATTCTTTGAAGGACCTGATATTGAAATAATACGATGGTAAACTTAGAAATGGAATAAAGTATCAGAATTCGAATTCGGAGCGTTGTTTAAGTTTTACCTTGAAAAAAAATTGACCTACCTCGTTTGTAATTTACTATCCACCGCTTAAACTACTTACATTATCTCCGATTCTTAGTAATTCCGGAAAAGTTTCAGCTAAATAAGTAACAATGTCTTCGTGTTGCGCCAGTACCGCTATATGTAAAGCTGTTCTACCAAAAGAGTTGTGTGCTTGGGCTAGTGTAGCCCCACCCTCAGCCTTAACCATGTTTTGTACGCTGTTTAGATTGCCCTGTCTGACTGCAATGTGAAGGGCCTCTCTAGACTCCTGTAAAAATAATTAATGTTTTTTTGCTTAGTTTACATTCAAGTTTTTAAAAAAAACAATTAAAATCCTAATGCAGTCAACACACTGATGCTTACAGATTACCCACCAGCAGTCTAAGTACCAGTGTTGAAATATAACAGAACTGTATTCGCATCATCTGTTATAATTTGTTACATTACCGGAGTTTATGAGGTTTTAAAGCGGTGTGTACGAAGATGAGCCGCAATAATATATATTAGTATATGAATTTTGGACTAATTAATGATTTTTTTTAATTTTTTTTCATGTGATTAAAAAGAAAAGGTATCATTTTAGGCCACGGTTACTTTTCTTTCAATGGAAAAATTTATTTGTAACAATGACAAAGTAACTTTTTATTAAAACCAAAGAAAATGTTTTATTACCTCAAATGCAGGTATTGATGCAAGGAGATTGCTCATCTCAATGTCGTCCCGCTTTGAAACCACTTCCGTTATGGCTACTCCTTCAGCGTCAGCTATATCTAATATATGATCGTACCCTTGCAATAATAATTCCATTATTTTGTCACTCTTTCCTGTGGATAAATTTTTATTTGTAGGTTTTTTTAACCTTGCCCAGATTGAATGAGCATCAGAAATTAGTGAACTAAATCTGGTACTTTAGTAAAAAGTTTTTAATTAGTAATAACGTTACGTAGACATAATTTTTTTAATGTATGATGATTTAGTATGAAGAAGCGTGGTGATAATAGCAATTATTGCAATGATTGTACATTCAGTAAAATTGCTTTTCTACTTCTATTGAATAACATCCTCGTCTTATAGCTGGTAAAATTACTTGGTTATGAACGGTTTTTGAACGACGGTTTTCTAATTGAAAAGTACGTGGAAAGTAAATCAGATTAACCTCTTGCAGCCAAGTGTAACACCCATTTATCGATTTCCACGGTATTTTCCGGAACGTTCGCCTGTATAGACACATCTCTCGCGGTCCGGTAGAGCTCGTCACGGTAGCCCAGGCTCACATTTGACTCCTGCAATAATTGGAACAGCGCGTTGTTTGCGTGGGTACGCGCTGCCGCAAAGTGCAGCATCGACTGTCCATGTTCGTCCTGCAAAATGCATAGTATTAGAATTATACTTCACGTTCTAGCGAGGAAATATTTTAGTTGCCATTTTTGTTTAAGATATTAAACTAATTTATTTTTTAACACCTAACAAAACTTGAAGATTTGCTTCAAACATAACTTGAAAATATTGAAGTAACACAGATAAAATATAAATAAAGATAATTATTTTTTTGAATAAGTCATGTTAGTGTCCGTCCTTCTTATTAATTATTAACTAGTAAATAACGAATATTGGTACATAATAATCTTTTTTGTAATATTTGTTCTATGTGAAGAATGAGGAAGAAATTTTATAGTTTGTAAAAGTACCCTGCTAATGCTGCTGAACGCGATCTCTGGTGCATCAGGACTGACAGCAGACTTCGGGTCCAGAGCAACAACGTCAATGGGTCGATGGGATCGTGTTGCAGTCCGGGCTGCACTTCGCACTTGTGCAAATGACTCAGACATCGTGACTGGTGGGGGCTCGGGGGCTGGATGATCATTCTCCACTTCAGGCGCTCCACTCGTCATGACTACGTTGGACTCCTAATTTGTTACAAAAAAATATTTAAAATCTGTAAGTATACAAGCTAGTTACCGTTTACACTTTCTTTAAAACAATATTCAATGTTCTGATTTCAAGACTTACTTAAATTAAGGTGGGTATTATATATTGGATTCTGGAAATCATAATTCATTGTAAACAGTGATCTAGAATAAAAAGTAGTAATAATTTACGGCGTAACTAAATGTGTGCTTGAATTAAAAGCAATAATAACGTTAATATAATTGAAATAATAACAGTCCTTACCTGTGTTTTCAATCGTGGTTTATCGTTTTCGGGAAAGTTGTGTAAGAAACTGGCGAGGAATGCGACAGGATCTTTAGGTTTTATGTTAGCCACTTCGGTTAAACCTTTGATCAAAGGATCGCCGAGCGCTGCAAAAACGTTATGCGTGTAATTGTTCTCGGTCTCCAATAGTTTCACCTTTGCCATAATATTATTTACAGATCAAATTAAATAATAAAGTGCTCCTTACATTTAGCAAGATATCTGCCTTCTTCAGTATGAAAAACGGGAATGTCCATGTGACCGTTGGATCCGATGTTCTTACCTGAAATAAATCAATTATTCACTAATGGCCTTCTTTCTACATGTTAGTAGTATAAAACACCTGTGTTTGTACATGAAATAACACACCTGCAATGATGAGGTAATGAAACCGTTCGGTAGGTGGTGGTTCTATTAGCCTATAACTCATAATTGATACTTGATTGATCGTTCGGATCTAATTGTATGTTACAGTATAATGGAATTTTTATCGTTAAAGGATATATAAGAGGTGGTCAATACGTTAGTTATGATATAAGTTTAGTTTAGAATTGTTGTTTGCTAATAAATTTTTTGGTTTGATTACTTGAGGTTCTGCCGAACCTCGTATATCCACGTTACGATACGACTCTAAGGAGGACGAGGAGAATGTTAGACTTTAGTGCATTCTATGTTGTATAAAAAACGATTTCTTGACTGTCTTATTGTATTTTATTATGGCAATTTTCTTGAAGATATCTTTTATGAGTACTAACAATTTAATTCCAAGGTTTGTGAACTATTTGGAGATAATATTCAAAATTATTTTTATTCTATCAATGCTATAATGTTTTACCCATTTATTGTTTGTAATTATTATAAACAGAGAATAATTATTATTCAGTTGTACATGGTTATTATATAGAGACTTTGGAACCTTCACATATAGCCTAGGTCGCTATATCCGCAGAAACTACCGGCTTTTTATTCTATCATGACCTATCAGAGTGTAATGTGGATTAGTGTAAACGACGGCATCAGTTACCATTTGTTAAAGTTCTTACCCATCTCGTAATTTAATTTTATGAAAGATGGTGATGTGTTTAAAATATACAGTGCTTTTGTTTGCGAAAACTATATTAGTATGTTGGAAAGACCATAGAAGCTGACGATAAAAATTACGATAAAAACAAAGCTAGTTTCTGTTTTCGTTAATAAGGCAAAGTGTGGCAAAGCGTGAATTTGCAATTGAAACAGCTACACACACATTTTAATAAATACGCGCGACATCACACCAAAAAATTCTATTACAAGTATAATATACTGACCTAGTTTTTTAAAATACTTCAAATTAAAACATGTCCACGTTGTAATGTGTATTGCAGGGTCATTGTTAGAAAGTCAACTTATATATGTCTTTCCAACACTTTACTAGAAAATTTTATGTAAATAAAGCCTTAAATACTATTTTATTTATATACATATTTTAAGTTAATTTATATTTGTCATTAATATTTCGGTAACTCTGCTAAGCTGTTTCTTTTTCGTTTGAAAATGTTAGTTAGCATCTCCGTAACATGCGCTGAACTTTGCATTGACAGGTCCTTTTCCATGTGTAAAAGATTGGAAACGGCTGTTGCAAAATCATCAAAACAGTTTGATTCAGTACTGCTCAAACATTGATAATTGCTTACTCTAGCAATATCTGAGTTAAACGTTTCTCTATATTGTAATCCCCTTACAGCGCACAAGTATTTTATATTATCTAAGTCCTTCGACAACCCTGGAAAATTTACTGTTAAGTTAAAACGAATTCCAGCACCCAAAAACGTTGGCCGACTAGATAGGTGTCCTAGCTTTCGATCCCAAACAAAATCCAATCTTTCGTGAAGATAGGCCATAATAATCGACATTTTGTTGTAAGTTATACCAATATCGCCAGGACAATCAGTTGGAGTGCATATTAATACTCGTAAATGGTCGTGGATATTAATCCAAATGACAATTGTTTTATCATCATTCACATAGACACCGCGACCGTATGGCCAATGTTTACCATGTAATCGAGTGCAATCATCAATTTCTTCTCTATCACATAAGGCTATAAGTAATCCATTTGCAGCCAATGCAGCACTTATTTCCGATGGCTTTTCTAAAACTTCATTTAAGGTATAATAAGTTCCACCCTTTTGATCTGATTCTGAATCAAAATTATCAATCAAAGTTGAAAAATTTTCATTCAAAAGTATTGTAGTTATAATTCTTTCGACCATCTCTAATTTGCCGACCTTAAGATTTATCGGTAACTCATAATTAAGTAAATTTCTTGAACATTCTATAACGCCAGAAAGGACAAACTCATCACTCGGATCAACGTTTAGTTCATTAAATGTTTTCGAAGCAGAAACTTCTGTGTCAAAGTCTGACGGCGGATGAACTGGTAAGTCTGCACTTATGTTAATATTGTGAATATCTTTTATTAAAGGTATTAAAAATTCATGAAAAACTTCGTAAACGTAATAATCAGGAGCTGTAACACCACCGGGAAAATCTTCTTCCACGGTTTGTATTACATTTTTATTCTTAGGTAATTTTTTTACTGCCGGCCATATGATGTCAAAGAGATCATGATCTAGTTTCGTTACTCTATGTCGTATTGTTTCATATATTTGTCGCTTTAGAAATCGACCCAAAACAAACGGAGGCGTCGCTTTATTGGATGATGCAGATAGAGGGGTTCGAGATGGTGTTGCAGATACAAGCAGGCGATAGCAGCGTTCTATTGTATCTAATGATTCTGGCGTATCCAAATTTCGACGTGAAGAAGCATGGTCTTCAGGAACTATATTAATTAATTCATTACATATAACAAAAAAAATATTCTTTAATTTTTTAAGAAATGAAGACATATTTATTGCATACCTTTATCCGATAACATGTTCTGTGCTATGTCATGACTTATTCCATAATCATTTAATAATTGTTCATATGGAAATAAATGTGGGTTGCATAAGTAATCTTCAGCTGAATGTCTATTCTGAAATATAAAGACAGACCACGTAGTAAAATTATCAGTTGTTCAAAAAACTTACAAAAATAAAATTAATGACATTACATCATCCAAATCCTTTGCATTAGCACCAAGCTGTTGCATCAAATTATAATAATAGCCATTGTCTGGTATTATAGCGGCATAATGTAAAGCAGTTCTTCCTTCAAAGTCTACTGCTGATAGGGTTTCCGGAAACCTGCAACCGTTAGTTTTGGTGATACCATATTTTATTCATATGTATTGAATGAATGTAAAGTCCCTTATTTCTGATACCAACCTGCCTCCGAGATACTTAATGATGTTTGTTTTGCCATACACTGTAGCAACGTGCAATGGTGTGGCACCGTTAGGTGATATAGGATCTCTAGCTATTGCAAATTTTCTCCTATCTAAAGCAGTTTGAAGATCTCGAATGTTACCTTCTTTTGCTGCTATGTGTACGCGATTGATTTTTTGCTGTTAAAAAACCTTTTATTAATAATATCTGTACCATTAATAACACTTAAAATTTTTATGTAATCTTACCATGTAGGTTGGAACATTTTCCAAAAAAGATTGTAATTCTGCATTTTGTGATTGTCTTCCAATCAATCTGGATCCTTCACCATTCAATACCAATGTGGCTAACATTTCCATATTGGCACTATTAATTAAGCTTGTTACTTCAGGATCAATTTCATTATCCTGTGTAATTAGGAATAAAAATTGAATTTCATTACTGCTCATTAAAAAAAGGAGGGATATTTGAAGGCTTTGCAAACTAACCTATGTGTTCCCAAACATATAACCTAACACATAACCTAAAAAGCTAGCAAATTATTCTATGACGGTGGTGTTACGAGGTGTCGATGGGAATTGTACAGTGCAACAATGATGCAAATTTTCTAAGATACACCACAATGAACTAATTTATTTATATCATTTACCTTGCAGTTGGTAGAAATTGTCTACATTCGCATAAAATATACTTACAACAATGAGTATTTCTCCATGAATTGATTCATCTTTTTGTGTTATACTAGCATCTTGGGAATCTTGTTCAGCATCACCACTAATGATACCTTCTATAAGACTTTCTTGAGTTAATCTGCCGTTGTTCAGGTTTCCTTAATTAGTAAAACAATCAAAAATATTTAACTTAAAAGGGACCCTCTTAAAAACTTATTAAGTGTTATGGTTATTATATTTAAATAGTTTCAGTTGCTGGTACACCAAATGAGGTATAGTTTTTACCCCCTTTGGTAATATCCATTTCCAAGACTTCTGGATTGTGATTAAAATTTGTTTCGATAGTCTCTGTATGTGATTTTTCTTGCACTTGTACATCGTCATCATCTTCGCTGTGATAAGAGTTATTATTACCTTCTTCAGCTTTTACAGGAGAAGCAGATTTTCCGGGAATCCTTTCATATGTTGTTAATTCGGGACTCATATCGCGGGGTTCAGTTTCCTGCTTTTCAGTTAAAAACTCACCATTCGATGTATTATGGATATTAAAATTTTCTTGGACATTCTTTTGATCCTTATCCAGATCAATCACCGCAGTATTTGTAATACTGTGATTATTAATTGGGATTTCGAGAGTTTTCTCGAATTGATTACTTGTATCACTTATTTTACTGTCAATATTTTTAGTTTCATTATTATTAGAATCATCTTTATGTTCAAATATGTCTTTTTTAAGATCACTTGACTTCGCGTTATCAATTTCTTTCTCATCTTGATTCGTTGTATTTGTACTGTTTTCAATTATATTTTGTTCAATTTCGCAGGAATCTGATACGTTTTCATTTTCTGGATCCGTAGTATGTTTGTCATCATATTTCTGTTCAATTTCTTCTTCGTTGTTTGTGGAATTATTAATTGTTTCGTTTTCTTTGTTATTTTCACTTGAGTTCGTATATGGATTAACTGAATCTTGTTCATCAATATTCTTATTATTTTCTAACGAGTCTTTATCAATTTCACCGCTTTCTCCAACAACTGCACCAACGTTTTCCTCTAAGTTCTTTTCTTCAACAACTTTCGAAACCTAAAATTCATAAATAAGATCATGCAAATGTTTATTATAAGCAAAGCAAATTAACAATAATAGCAATCTAAGGTGATTTTACATGCAATGCTAACCTCATTGGTTGTTTCTTCAACAACTTTTTTATTAATTTTTTCTGTGTCGTCTAATTCCGGTAATTTATTTATAAGCTCGTGTGTGCTACTATTTTTCATAGAACTGTGCTGAATGTCAGTGGTTTCTGATAAAGTGCTCGTAGTATTATTTTTAGAAGAAATATTTTCATTAGATGCTTTTAAATTCTTCTTTCTATTTTTTTTATTGCTATCAGCTAAATGTTCAATGTCTAATAATTTCCAGTCCCAAGTCGAGGGATAAGCACTGGATGGTGTCCGAGGAGCTTCAGGTAAAATTTTAAAGGTATTTTTGTCGATTTCTTGAGATCGGTTTATGTAATATCCAGGACTTTTATTTTTCTATAAGTATAAAAATAAATATTTTAAACATACTTTACGTCATATTATCTTTAAATTATTTGTCACATTTTCCGAACATAAAAGAATAAAAATTTCGTACATACAATGCATGTTAAATATACAGGATTTATCGCTTTCCTTCATTTACATCTATAATCATTGAACATTAATTTATTTTAATTGCTCTAGAAAAATCAAATTCGCCTACACAAGTATTGTGAAAATAATTTAAAATATAACAAAATGTGTTATGAAAACCATGCTTACGTTGTCGACTACACTTTCATCAGATCCGAGGCCGACAAGTGTGTTGTATGTGTGCTGTTCGTCCTTCACAGTGGCAGCGTAATGAAGCGGGGTCCGTCCATCACCGTCAACCTCATTAATACCGCGAGGATATTTCTCAATTATGTATTTCAGTATGCCACAATGTCCCAAGCCAGCTGCCTAAATTTGTATTATTTTAGTATTGTTTATTTCGGTTTTTTAAATTATCGTACAATTAATTCTAAGCTGCTATTGCTATTGCTAATTTTGTTGTTCGATTTTTTTTGTTTTCATATGTCATATAAATAAAATTGTGTTACCTTGTGTAAAGCAGTCATGCCGTTTATATCTCTACTGGAAAGTACTTGTGGTGATACAGGATCCGCTGTTAGTTTCATCAAACCTTCTAGATCGTTCTGAATAACCGATTGATGAATATCTCGGATAGTATTCTGTACAAAAATATTTTAATAAACCAATGGGTATAATAAGTTGTTGAATAGTCATAAAATCATATTCGGATGAAAAAACTCAGTTTTTTTTGCTTTTGATGTTTTTTTGAAGAAAAAACAAAGTATATTGTGTGCTTTAATTATTCTACTTCACTTTAATATATAGCAAAGTTTTATTTAAATATATCAAACAAAATATAACAAAAATAGTCAAACCCAAAATTTTGAGATGTCTTAATCTATTTGGAGGATATTTCAGTTATTGTATTTCATAAATGTTACCATTATGTAAGGAACGGCTTCCAGAAATCGCTTGACGATGGGTTGGCTCGACACCTCGCTCAACAAGCGTGTGCCGTGCCCTTCCCATACAACGCGCTGCAATCGGCCCATGTCGCACTCGTGACACCATATTCTTATGTTGTGACGTTTTATCACCAAACCTATGCAATATACTTAATAAGAATTTACCTTAGCTTAGTATTTCATCTACATCTCTGTCATTATAATTCAAAATCTTTTTCTAGATGATTTATTATACAGAAAGAAGATGATTCTTAATATGACTGTTTCTAGACGCAATATGTTATATTAAAAATTGTCGTGGAAATAGAAAAGGTTGTTTTAAATCTCTATTAAAAAATAATAGTAATGAATAATAAAATCCTAATATTATTATTTTTTTTTAGTAATGCAGTCTTTATATAGTTTATAAAATATAATACAACCGATGGACAAGCTCAAGGCTAAAGCTCCTTATGAAGGTAACGAATGCTCTATAAGCGGTCTATTTATAAAATTACACCCATTAATCAACTTCACTATTATTTAAGTGAGCCTGTAGTTAAAGAAGGTGATTAGCGTACAAATGGTGACGATTTGCATATTAACATTCAATACGGATTTTTAATATTTAATAATAATTATACATCTATATTGAGTTTGTCTATGTACAATGTTAAAATTGGGCATTCGTAGAAATGATATGTACAATATATCATCATCATCCGAACCATTCACTCCTAGATGTGAGCCTCTTTTAAAGTTCTCCATGCCGATAGGCTCTAATTCGGATTGTCGGTTAAGTGGGAGGCACTTCCAGCAGCGTGAACTGGTACGAGGCTACCATTTGAGATCTTACTGTTCCATTGACTATCACTCTTACGTTGTAGCTGCTCAGTGTTCGCTATGGTGAGTATATACAATATTATGGTAAGTCTGGCTACATTTTCGACTGGAGCATGTCTTCTTTTAATCGAGCTTTATTGTACTGGTGTTGGTACTGCAGATAAATTTCGCGCAAAAGCGAAATTTCTGCAAACCACCAGCATACGACTGCGCGTTTAAGATGACCGGCCTAGAGAGTTAACACGTAGCAAATGTATCCCGGAACCATTTCACTTCCGCCCCCAATCTAGCAATAAGTTCTTTTAGGTATTTTATAACGTTCGGGTTATGTCGGTAATTATAGTACTTCCACGAATCTCTTCATTTCTAATTTGATCGTGCAGAGAAACTTTCAATATGGTCTTCACCTTTTTTATAAGGTCCATTGTAAGTGCCAAATTTTTACTCTTTATTTGTTATAAATTGGTATATATTATTAAAGTTATAATCCTTATTAATAAAGATTCTATCTAGCTAAAGACTTACTTAAGTTTTTTTTAGTTAAATAAAGGTTAAAAATCTTTTTAGGAGTTATTACCAAAGCTTTCCACATCCATTCACATTGATTTCCATTAATCGAACGCTGACACGCGTCGCCACATAATTGAATGCGGCTCGTCCTCATTTGTGGAATTAACTTATTCCGCATTTCGGTTTGTTGAAAGCATACAATTCATATGCGACACTAATGTATGCATTTCATTATTTGGAAAACTGTACATGTTCATTTCCATTTGCTTTTAAAAAATTTAAACTTTAGCATATTAGTTAAATAAAGTATTTGAGCAAATAACATGAAGTTCGATCGACCGATCGATGCGGAGATCTTTGGGGGAGGCCTTCAGCAGTTAACATTTATCGGCTGATGATGATGATGAATATGATATTCTGCAATGTGTCTACTTTATTATCAACATGTAATTAGATTATATAAATTTGTTTTAGACAAAAGTAACCGTGATAATGATTTAGAGCTAGCAAATTTGCTACTTTAAAAATTAGACTACTTTTAATTTCATTTAATTTACACGTTCATCATCTTCACAAGCCATTTAAATATTAAAGTGTCAAGATCTCTTAGAATATTAATATTAAGTATATATAGAATATTGGTTATTTATTGATAGCTAAAGATAAAAATTAACAAAGGAAGTCAAGGCTTTTTAATAAGATCTACTTAAAACATTTGTCACTACCCGCATATCGAAACTAATTCATTATGTATGTGTGATAAAGAGGAGCTCCTTAGCAGGTGTCAAGGTCGTTTTTATACAGTCCGTGCTGTCTATGGTTTGGATAGACAACTTTAATGTTTAATGGCATGGACATGTATCGATCGCACACACCTGACGCACTCGTTCAATGTAGGCCAATTATTGTATATTGACTGTTGATGGGTGGGTGAGATTGCCTCTATTGTCTTCGGTATTGATTGGTTGTAAAATTAAAAGCAACGTCAATATTTAATTCCATTGCCTTTTATTTACCCATTTAATATTAAAAGAATAAAATACCGTCTTATATTTAACGCTAATGTTAGCAAAATGTTGAAATTCAAACTTGGTTTCTTTTGTGAAGTAACGAGATGGGCAGAATGTTCATCTGATCTATGATATGATATATATTCTGCATCTGTTAGTGTCCAAGTCGCCTTGAGATATAAGCTGTGAGATCTCTTTAGTAATTTAAATATCTATATCGTACGTTAAACCGGAACACCGTAGCACACCTTAGATTTGCAGAAGCATTAGACGCTGCGATGGTTCCTAATAAGAATTTCTGATAATAGAGAGCTCTTTCAATTGAGAATGTTAATGTTGCTGTGCACCCGTTGTTAGATGTTAAAAAATCTATGTAGAGTTTATGTTCAGTTTCGGGTTAATATCAAGATATATATGTAAAGATTTATCAGCGGTTTGTTTTTGCAAAAGATGTATACGGCTTAGTACGGCGTTGTGACTAACAAATCAATGAACTTAATAAGCTGCAGTGTAAAGACACTAGTGCCATATAACATGAAGTAGCACTTCATATTATATGGTCGGGGTTAAACATTGCCTACTTACCTCGACACTTTGTTTTATATGCGATATTTAAGAGGGTGAATTAATTTATAATAATTACTTATAGCGTCTATAAAATTTATTTGATACAATTTCTTGGAATGCAGAGAATATGAGCCAATTAATTGATTAAAAAAAAAATTGTTTGCTTTCTTCGGACCCGTTGTTATTAAATATTCAATACACTTACCTATAGAAAGATACAACTACAGAAACGATAGTTTCATCAAAATGATTCACCGTTGGAGTAGGATCGATAAAAGCGACAACATGCCGTCAGAATGAGTACATCGCATTATTTATTTATAGGTCAGTAATTGATGGATACGAAATAATGAATTTTAAAATTTATGTGATAAAGAATCTTCGAAAATCTTTTGGTAAGTTTTCAAGCTGAATAAAAACAAATAGTTAATGATTTGTAAAATTCGAATATGTATTGATCGCAGGAATAATGAGTATAGGGGTGAGGATGTATGTCAACAGCAATGGTCATCCAAGGTTAAGGATGATAATGATGGCGGATGATGAAACTTAAAGATGTACATTTGTTAACTTAGTTTTTGTTTGATTTAATACTAGTCATATTAGTGTTCACTTCTGAAATCGATTCATCGAAATGAGTGAGATAGCCGTTCTTACTACGCCTAGAGTCGGGTAAGCGATTACAATATGGTGTTAAAAATCCTAAGAAAAACTATTACGCTTCTCCAACATGTTTCATTTTAATCTGGTCATTTTGAAGTAGTTAGTGATATAAATAAGTACAGATGTTTTATACATATAAAAATTCTGATGTTAAACAAATTGGAGCCACTTTGAAGTTTTTCACTCGATTGAAATTTAATCATTTATTACTTAGTATAATTTTAAGCTATAACTACTTAAAAACTACGTATAAAGACGGAATACAGAAATAAAGCTATTAACACCATTATAATAATTAAAATAAAATACGTAATTATTGTGTAATACAGTAATTTAACATCTTGTAAGACGACGTGGAACTTGGAATGGAGCGCAACAGGTTTGCGTGTTAACAACTTTGTATTGTTACAAAGATTAACATTATATCAGCTTTCCGAAGCACTCCGAAAAGAACTTGAAACACCATCAAGATAACAGTTATTACACATTTTGAACAGTATTAGGTGTTTACGTGATTACGCGATTAATTGGTTTCCTAAGTAGGATAGAAATGGAAAAAAAGAGTGTAAAGTTGAATGAAATACAATTTGGTGTGGTCAGCACATTTGGTACACTCTGTAGATGGTTATTAAAAATATTAAACCAAAATCTTCGATGAACGTATTTTGCATAGAAATACTTTTTGCTAACAAAAATCTGAATTGAAGAATATTAAGTATTTATATCAAAGATTTGTTATATTTGATTGAAGGTTTAATTTTAAATAATAATACAACAATTTTATAAGGCTCAAATATGCGATTCGAATAACACAGAAGCTTTTATATAAATATATTTTCATGACCACGCAACATTGTCCGCAACCTCGCCTTTAAAAGCCAAGCCTTTATTAACGCGGCAATGGATAGCACGTAACACCGTATTGGACACACGATATAAATAATTATTTACAACAATGTAAGTCGTCTGTGTGTCTATTACGTATCGATGGTAACCAACTAAAATATTTACATTGTCTTTTTTTTTTTATTGCGTTCTTAAAAGAGGCAAAAAACGTAACAAGAATATATTTTGCAAAACTTTCGGTCTTAATTTTGTATAATACACAAAAAAAAAATAAGTTAAACTTTTTTTTAATCTCGTAATTAATATATATAAACAGTTTTTACATTATAATATTGTCTTACTAGATTTGTTAGTTGCAGTTCTTTATCGTAGCAAAGCGTACCGCTACGAATCTACGAAACGTAGCTGTGCTACGAAATACGAGGATCTCTATTATAACAGTATACAATAGCGCCATTAATATATATTTTTTTATACAATTAAGCTACGAAACGAACAGAACGTTCACCTGATGGTAAGTAAAACCCTTTCCCCTAATATAGCTCTAGTTAAGATGTTATACATTGAACTATAATGCGCTCATCGCCTGAGACATACGATATTTTTTTTTTGTATATATGCGTTCCCTCTTGTTAGATTAAGCTAAGGCCCTGTCTTTCCTTTACTTTAGTTTCTTAGTTTTAGTAATTTTCTCATTCCTTATCCTATCCTTCTTTCCCTTCTTTCTTTCCTCCTTTCTTCCCTTTTTTCTTTCACGTTTCATTTCCCTTCTCTCACTCTCCATCCTATTTCCTTCTTTCATCCATCTCTCATAAATGAGGAGACATACGATATTGCATAACGTTACCCCAGTAATCACACTAGCTACAGCGTCCTTTAAACCGGAGCATAGTAAGGGTTGCACATTACTATTTGGCAGTAGAAATAAACGATGCAGTGGTAACTACTTAGACGGTCTCTAGCAGTAGAGACCTACCACCAGCATAGTATTAAAACAGTATTAAAAATATTTGTTTTTTTGTATATGTTCAAGGTTATTAAATGATGCCATAATAATACAGTGTTGCTATTATAATATTTACGCCTTATTAACGTTTTTATTTTATTCGAATGATAAACTATTTCATTATCTACTTTTGCTTGAAAATATACGATACTGCGCAGTGTTACAATTTGCTTGTTTATCTGCTTATAATTTTAAATGCCATATTAGACTAACTTAATATATCAATGATCATATTGATGAAATTCTTTATTGCATATAACCTATACTTATTTTATTTGCGTGTACAAAAAGATAATAAAAAAAGTATATAATAATAAATTGAAATTCTCATTACGTTGTGAAAAGCTCTTTTTTATTGTACACTGTAATTTATTTCTGATTACTCCTTCGTTGCTTGCATTATGCATACTGCCTACACTTTACGTTATTTATTATGTATATTTAAATCACTTTGTCCATGACCATATGAACGACCGCTTTAGTTTAGGTATAATTTAGAAACTACGTAAATTGCATTGTATTATCAATTCACATTCTATAAGTTCCAAATTTAAATATTACGGTTTTTAAAATATTAAAATAAAAGTAAATAAATAAATTTAATTGAATAAAGTAATTATTAATTTATAAAAATATCGTATGATAGATTGTGTAGATTGATACAAATAAAATTAACGTGTAAAAATAGTATTTAAAAAAAAAATCGATTTTATTCTGTATTAAAAAATAATTGTCTATATTTTTTGTTTCATAAAGAAATGTATTTTTAAAATATTTATTGTAAATGTTACAATTAATGCTGTATGTATAAAAACATAAATTATTATTTTTTAAATAAATATTAGGTTTGTTACTGACCTGTCGGATTGCGCGCGGCTTGCGGCATGTCGGCGGCGGGCAGGGCGGGCAGGGCGAGTAGAGTGCGCGCGGCGCGGTAGTGTGCGGCCGTGCGGCCGGTCGCGTCCCGCGCGCACCGCGACGCGCCCGCGCCCCGCAGCAGCTCCGCGGCCGCCGCCTCGTCGCGGCACGCTGCCGTATAATGCAGCGCCGTTCTGCCCTCCTACACAACACCGCTTCTCTTATTATAAAGTTTAGAAAAATCAAACAGTTACATCGTATCTACACGTACCCAAACACAGCTCACACAATCTTTTCATCAATTTACATTATCAAAATGCTGATTAAGGCAGGACCACGTATACAATGTTAAGCTTCCAAATAGAAGGCAAAATTTTCAACATTAACTTCCAATCAAATCGCTTCTTAACAAATTACTTCTACAAGTTTACATAAAAAGAAAATTTACACATTTTCTTTATTTCTTTTGTAAACAATATGATTTGTATGTAAGTAATAATTTACTTTTGATACTCCTGATAAAAAAAATCGTTCTGAGTAGGGTCAACGTATACTTCTTCGTAGTAAATTTTTTATAATTAAATTGTAATGTTGCTAAATAAACGTAGTAGTAACGTGCTTAGCAGCAGAAATTTTTTCTTTAATAATTTAATAAGCTGCGATCCCTAGGAAATTATGTAATTAATTTAGGTCCATCTTTAGGTGATTTTCGCATTGATAACGTTGTGCAAGAGCTCAAATCCTTAGTGGACTTCAGTATTATGTGCTGTATAATGCATTGTTGTGTATAATGCGTTTCAAATATAAAATGCCTCATATTCTCATATCCAAATTTTAATGATATAGCTCTAGTTACTGTTTAGTACAATAATAAAATGTAATCAAAAAAATTCTATTAAAAAAATTGTGATAGAGAATGTAAGAATCGATTTATGATAGATAGTTACATATTCATAATTTATCGCTATGATAGCATCTCTGTGTATAGGCCGTCAATATAATAGGCTGGCAAATATCTCCCTTCCGCCTTTTTGTCTTTTGAATTTCGCGGCTACGTACAAAGCGCTACAGAGCTCGTATCTGGCAATACTATACATAATTTGAAAGGTCTTGACATAACCTACAAAACGACGCTATGCATAATTAGTTTGGATATTGCGTTCAACAGTTATAGACGTGTAAACATGCGAGTTCACTAACGCCGAAATTCGCCCTATTTTAAAGTTTTCCTTCGTTAAAGGCAAATCCGCTAGAGAAACGTTCCGTGAGATTAATGGTGTTTTGGGGGATGGTACTCTATCAGTTCGAACCGTGGAGGAATGGTTTCGACGATTCAGAGCCGGTGAAAACGATACCATGGATAAGCCAGCCGGCGGAAGACCTGTGACGACAAATACCGATCAAATCATGGACTACATCGAGTTAGACCGGCATGTGGCATCTCGTGACATCGCCCAGGAGATGGGAGTTAGTCACCAAACCATTTTAAACCATCCGCAAAAGGCTGGATACAAAAAAAAGCTTGATGTTTGGGTGCCGCATGATTTGACGCAAAAAAACCTTCTGGACCGAATCAACGCCTGCGATATGCTGCTGAAACGGAACGAACTCGACCCATTCTTGAAGCGGATGGTGACTGGCGACCAAAAATGGATCACATACGACAATATCAAGCGAAAACGGTCGTGGTCGAAGGCCGGTGAATCGTCCCAAACAGTGGCCAAGCCGGGATTGACGGCCAGGAAGGTTTTGCTGTGTGTTTGGTGGGATTGGAAGGGAATCATCCACTATGAGCTGCTCCCATATGGCCAGACGCTTAATTCTACCATCTACTGCGAACAACTGGACCGCTTGAAGCAGGCGATCGACCAGAAGCGTCCAGAATTGGCCAACAGGAAGGGTGTAGTGTTCCACCAGGACAACGCCAGACCACACACTTCGTTGATGACTCGTCAGAAGCTACGGGAGCTCGGATGGGAGGTTTTATCGCATCCACCATATAGCCCGGACATAGCGCCAAGTGATTACCACCTGTTCCTGTCCATGGTGAACGCCCTTGGTGGTGTAAAGTTGAACTCAAAAGAGGCTTGTGAAAAGTGGCTGTCCGAGTTCTTCGCAAATAAGGAGGGGGGCTTCTACGAGGGAGGTATTATGAAGTTGCCGTCTAGATGGAAACAGATTATCGAACAAAACGGCGCATATTTGAACTAAATCCGATCACTGTAACACTTTTTATAAAGCATTTAATAAAGAGCAAAAAAGCGGAAGGGAGATATTTGGCAACCTTATATGAAAACCAGAATATTTACTGCAAGCACCCATAACTTTTTTTGGCATAATTGTGTATTAACATCACGTGAAATTGAGGTTATATTAGTTCATAGTACCTACACAGCTTAGTACTAGTACTACTACATCTAGTAAACAGTAGTAAGGTTATATTTTAGGTAGAATATATGTAGGTACATACAATACTTACAGTACAATACATACGTACAGTACATTCAATTAAGGTAATTATTGTATTTTTCTACGTATTTCTGCTAACTAGAAGATAATACTAACTAGAAGATTAGATTTTTATTGCCAGAGATCGGCTGACATAAATGGCTTCACAACTGCTTTGTAGGTCATGAAAATGCTAGAATATAATTTTAAGTAAAAACTTACAGAGTCCCGCTGATGTACAAGTTGCGGAGAAGTTTTGACCAAAAACTCTACAATATCCATGTAGTTGTAGAAAACAGCTTTGTGCAGGAGACCAACGCCGGCTTCGTCGCGACATGTTACGCTTTTGTTGCGATTGTAATCGTCATCGAGTAAATACTTGAAACCAACATTGAATATGTGAATATTTACATTAAAGACCGAAGCTTTCATTGATTCATCTCTGACCTTCTGCAACACCCAAGGTTGGCACAAAATCATCAACGACACTATTTTAGAATGAACTAGACATAGTCAACGACGTCGGTGTTCATTGATAAAAGATTATCTGTTTTCATAAAATTAAATTAGATCATTGAGGTTAAATAGGAAAAGTATAATATTAATCAATAAAGAAATAAAAATAACGTGAGACGATATGGGCAAAAAGAGTGTGAATTCGGTTATGACGGATGATAGAGGGATATGGAAGAGAAGTACATTCTGTGCCAACCCCACATAGCTATGAAAAGGGCAGGAGAAAGAAGAAGAAATAAATAAAAATAATGTACCTTAAGTTCAAGAAGTGAACCCTTTTCGACAGCAGCATGTAGAGCGTCACATTTTGCGACTAGTTGAACGAGGTGTTGGGGCAAAGGCAGGCCTTCAGTCTCGGCCATCAGCCGGTGACCATGTCCGGACAGTATCGCGCGCTCCAGCTTGCTCTCCGCCCCTCTGAGGGTCCACTGACGAAGCTGAGCTGCGGTTATGTCACTTAACACTGAAAAAAAATCTGTGTTTAAACATATTTTAATATTGATAAAATGTTTTTTTTTAAACTTATTATACTAAGTTTTTTTTATTAGTTTAAGACGTTTAAGTTAAATATTATCATTTGAGTATATTCTATTCCTTAAGTATAAATACATATAGAATATTTTTGTTAAAATTATTTTTTTTTTGTAGGAGATTAAATGTTTGTTTACTATTATTGTTATTAATATTATAATTGTGAAATTATTTTGATGTATTTAATAGTTTTTCACGAACCAATTAAGTCTGCGAGGAGACCCGCGTAAGAAAGCTGCTAATAGAATAAGCCCTTCCAAGGTTGGGTGTAAACTCACCTATTCATTGTATCTGATTATACCGTTTCTCTGATTATGCACAGCTTGTTTTTTTTTAATTAAATTCTATATTTTAAATTTTTAACACTAATGAAACGTTCAGTAGGATCTTAGATCAGGAAGTTTTTTTGTTTTTATTGTAATCATCTTCGGTCTATAGATGCCCACTGCTGAAAATAGACCTTTCCTCAAAGGTCTTCGCGTCTATTGAACTCGCCCTGATTACACGTTGCAAAATATTCCCATACATTCTCCAGTGGGAGCAAAGACAGGACCGGGTTTTAGCAGATAGGGCGTGGAACCAATTTAATCGTTTGTCACGAGTACTCGCCAAGAAAAGTATAGAAAAAATCTAGCGCTTTTAAGCTAATGCTAGTTTACTTTGTTTGTATTATATTGTATATTGTATACAGTATACCACTGTATGTGAACGTTTTTTTATATACTAGTTTTTATTAGAAATGGGCGAAGTAGTGATCCCACTACTTCGCCCATTTCTAGTAATTACCAGCATTCAAATAATTAGGGATCCTAGTAGTTTCCAGCAAGAGAACTTATCAATATTACTATCCTTTCTATATACAGATGTCATAACCGTACAACAAAATGCTACCTAAAATCGTTTTAGAATCGTGTTTAAATTATACAGTTAGTTTTATATTGTTAAATTAAGGTTTTATTTTTTGTGCACTTACATATTTACATCGGAATCAAACATTATTAACAAAATATCTTATAGAGGATATATAATACATTTATGTTAG
This sequence comes from Troides aeacus, assembly GCA_033220335.2. NCBI lineage: Eukaryota > Metazoa > Arthropoda > Insecta > Lepidoptera > Papilionidae > Troides > Troides aeacus. The sequence goes on from CM067270.1 coordinate 6,974,669, forward strand.
GTACAGCAAAGTATTTACAATTAGATCATACATTCCGGTCTACATGCAGTTCTTTATATATATTAACCTAAATAAAAGCTGGTGCGTAGGTCTCTGTTGCCGGAGTAGAGAGGAGAGGTACCACCGCAACGCCTGTTTCTGCCGCCAAATAGTAGTGTGCAAACATTACTGTGTTCCGGTTTGAAGGGTGCTGTAGTTAGTGTAACTACTGGGGTAACGAGACTCAATATCTTATGTCTCAGGCTACGAGCGCAATGTGGTGCGGTGCATACCATCCTAACTAGTACCACGTCGTTATGGGCAGGCGTCTCACTTACTATTATGTAAATTTCCTGCTCGTCTCGACGCTTAATTACATAAAAAAAACAGTAGGTAATAGTATATATAATTATAAGTGTAAAATTTTTCTTATAACAATATAAACTTTTTTTACAATTTCAGTCCTATAATGAAATGGTTCAACATCAATAAAGTCATTATTGAAAAATGTATTGAGAATGCCAGCGCTGGCGTTGTCTTGTGGCGGAGACCAAGATGACCTTAGGTTGCTATGCCAGAGGAATATAAAAATACACACTTAGTATGTCATATGTATCGAATAATTTTCACAATTACACATATAAAACATCCTGTAGCTTTAGTTTGCATGTATACTGCTAGTTCTTAGCGGAAAATTACAAGATTTATAATTTAATGGCGGTCAGAGTGAGCGAGTTATCGCGACATCTTGACCTCACAGCTTACTCAACCTGCAAATACGCTCATATATATCAATTGAACTTTTATTTTTCTCCTCATAACTTATATGTCTACTATATATCTTAAACAGTGTAAATAGTTCAGGCTTTGAGTGCTCGAACGGCTATTCCTACTAAAGGAAAAGGTATATATATGTAACATGTCAGATACTGGACACAAATAGGGCGAAATTTATTTTTGTGGAATACCTTTCAGATCTACGTCCAGCATTGGACATTGAGCTGATGATGATAAACATAGTGTGCATATAGTCTTACCAGTACTTTATTCTTCATTTCTGTTTAATATATTATAACATCGTTAATTTATATTGTGGTTCACTTCAAGTCTCTACCGAGTTAGGTTTTAATTTTAACATATACAAATTAAGCATATACACAAACGCACAAAAAGTTAACAAACAAGGAAAAAAAACTAATTCTTTAAAAATTTATATAATAGTTACTCTTTAACCACTTATAAATAATAATTTTAGTATTGAAATAAGTGTTCCTTTTCACATAGATCTTTAGTATACGATCGCATTAATTAACCTATCTTTTGTGTATATATTTAACTGATAGATCTTGTGACGTCTTTACTGCTTGCAGGTTGTACGGCAAAATGAAACTGTAAGTTTTTTTACTTAACAATGCTTGTGTATGAAATTGAATAAATATGCTTCAAAGAAAAAGTAGCGTGAACTTTTATGCTAATACGATAATTGAATACTCGGCTATGACGACGCTCTTCTATTTGTTTTAAAACCGTTTTAATGTTTAGTTTTAATTGAACTACTATTATACTAAATAATCTACTATTAAAGTGTCATAAATGTCACCTTTGTCCAGCAGTGGACGTCTTCCGGCTGATTTTAATGAAAAAAAAAAAAAAATGTCACAAAATAATTGAGATTTTATTTTAATTAACTTACGTTGAATTAATTTATTGTAAGTTAATTTTGAATAATATACTAATATTGAATAATATACAATTGCAATACAAGATTTATTTTAGTTCTATGTATATGAAAAATTAGTAGATAAAAAATTCCAAATAATTCTCTATAAACCAACGTGATAGACATGTTTTACTATAGGATTTAAATGGTTGAAACTCTTTTCATAATGGAAATACGCCGATTATAATATATTCAAAACAATATTTGATCGATAATTATTATATATTAGAAGTAGAAAGTAAGAGAAAATAAGAAGTGGAAAATTTGTGTCTCCACCCTCGTCGTCGAGTATTCTTTTTTTAAATTTCTATGGTTCTAACTCAGGATATTGAAACTAAAAAAATAATTATAATCTTATCATATTGTTGAAAATTATGTGTAGACATTCATAAAAATGACGAGTAAAGGATTTTATTCTCAGATTTTATTAAGAACTAGCTGCCTTTCGCCCGCTTTGTTAGCCGTAACACCCTCGCTACTGCCTCTGGGGAAAGAATTTTGTAAAGTCTCAGCTCTTAGCTAACCAATACTCAGTAAAAGGAATATTCCTACCTAATTTCAAGTCTCCAGGCCTCATGCTTCCAGCGATATCGAGATGAGTTTCTACATCTCAACAGAAAGTTAAAAAAATCGAGAAGTAAGAACCTATTATTTAGTTTTCTCACGAAAGTTTTAAATAAATTAGAGTAATAGGAGAAAATATTGGTTTGACCAATGTGTAGAGAAGTACCAGTGAGTACCGTAGATCTCAGGGTCCATCTAGAAAGAAGATCAGTGAGGAGGTTTTAGTGGAAAAAACCCTATATAATCCTGATTACTATACAGAAACGGGTATATTTTCGAGGATTTCCTTTCCGATTATAGACAAAGAAACATCACCATTATTCCAATAAGGTCGGTGTAATTATTAACATGTTTGGATACTCGCAGGTGAACAACCCGGGCGTTACAGGTCACAATGTCATCAATACGGGGCAAATTGGATAGTATGGACGAAACCGATGAATTATTACTAGCAGTGAAGGGACGTTAAAAGAGAACATGGAATTGTATTAAATATTGATTAGATTTGCTGATGTCTGTCTTTTACTTGTTTTGTACAATATACTGGACGAAATTACTAGTGATAGGTCTCTATTGCCGGAGACCGTCTAAGTAGATATCACCGCATCGCCCATTACAGCCAATATACAGTAGCGTGCAAACATTACTGTGTCCCGGTTTGAAGGGGGCTGTAGCTAGTGTAATTACTGGGGTAACGGGATTCTAAATCTTATGTCTCAGGTGACGAGCGCAATGTGGTCCAGTGTATATCATCCTACTATCAGGTGAGACTGCCGCTCATCTCGTCGCTTAGTTTGATTAAAAAAAATTGGTCTTCAGTCGACATAATAAAGGTAATTCAATTAAACAAATTACTTCAAAAAGATTTATAATTAATGTACTATAATACATCATAGTCATTATTTTGAATATTAAGCTGAATAGTAGACGTTATTTTATCAAATGTTACGTCTTTTTTTTATACGACAAAGCGATAAAATGAGGAAGACGTTCACCTGATAGTAAGTGATACGCTTGAATGTGACGCTAGTTAAAACGATATATACAGCATCACATTGCGATCGTCGCTTTGAGGCATAAGATCTTATGACTCGTTACCAGTAATTTCACTAGCCCTTTAAAGCATATAGTAATGTTTGCATACTAACATTTAGCGACAGAATTAGGCATTGCGATAGAACCTACCTAGAAGGTATACGGCATCAGATACCTACCACGGCTAAATAATTGTTTCCGTTGTGTTTACGTTAGTAAAGGAGATTGATTTGAAATTTAAAAGGTGATAGAACATTCGCGATTATTATTTATTCACACTTTTTGAATAATTTTTATTAAAATATTTTTTTGTCAATCAGTCTATGTCGACTGTTATCCGGTGTGCGGGTCATTAACACACCTATCGCTTGCAGTTTGTCCCTATCAGGAACAAAGTTTTAATGGCAATGTTAGAACACAGTGTTTGTTACCAATGGCGATAAAGGGTCCGCGAATGTGGGCGAACTGTCACAGTATGTAAGTTTGACTAAGCACTACATTCTAATTGAAAAGCGGGTGTGCGTGTATAAGGGTATAATGACGAATAAAAATAGGCTAAGTTATGTTATTATTACTCTTATAAATCAAACAAAGGCACCCACATATGTTTTATTATATATTCTCTTCTTTTAACTTTTAAAACTATTGTAAGACCTATATACATAAATGCGGACTTAATATATAATACATAGACACTCTTTACCAGCCAATCTTTAGTACTGCGCAATGTTGTAACAGTTTATATAAAATATCAAATATTAGGTAAAAAAAATAAACGTAAGTGTAGTAATAAAGACTATTTATCGATATCGACACAAATATTTTCGTAAAGATGAAAATTGTTAATTTAAGAAGTTAGTTTTATCGGTGGTAGGTATCTATTACCGAAGACCATCTATGTAGTTGCTACTGCAGCGCTTATTTCTGCTGCCAAAGAGTATTCTGCAAACATTACTGTTTCTGTTTTAAAGACGCAGTAACGCAGAAATTACTGGGGTAACGACACTCGATATCTTTTGTCTCGGGCGATGAGTATAATATGGTGCAGTGTTAAACAAACGCCACGTTGTAGGCGGCGTCGCTCAATTAAATAAAAGAAAGTTATTAATTTAAGTACGGTATCTATTTTACCCGCCAACACGAAAACATACTGCTGTCATTCTTGTCACATGGATATACAGAGGTATAAAATAAGTATTGCATAAAGGTTTAAATGTAGACATTGCACAGCTAGGGCGCACTGGTCGATGGGTGGCGGCATGTCCGACACGTCACCTTTGACGTGCGATGTCGGACTTGCTTGCACACTCCTTTTCAAATGTTACAGTTAAATTACATCTTTTTTTTTTATAATTCTTTGCTTCGATGTTGTTAAATTTACGTATAAGTTTCATTTATTTGCAAAAATTTAATGTGTTTATCTATAAGTATAGATAATTAGTTATAATATTTATATTGTGTATTATTGATTTGATCACTTCTGCAAAAGGTTATATTAAAAAGAATATTCAAATGTATAGTGAAGAATATCAAAGCTTTTATTCACATTGCAATTTTATAGTTTACAAGGTTTACAAGTTTAAATTTTACTAGGTTTTTGTGTAACTGTTGTTTTTGTTAGCTCCTATTGAGTAGTATATTTAATTTACATATAGAATTTCCTTGAATTTTGTGTAAAAATCGTAATAATTTTTAAAATAATATCAGAAACTTACATTTTGGATGACTGTAATAAACGAATAGTCCGTTCTTCTTTAGAGGCCTATTTTTTCGACAGTCTATGAGATTTTCCATTTTTCTTCTATCCTATTAAAAATTCGAAAAATTATTTATTCAGAGCGAATATAAAATGTTGGAGCACTGGAGGAGTGATAACATTATGTTTATTCCAAAATTGAAAATGTGAAATTATCATACTTACAGAAAAATATTACTTAGTCGTATATTCAATAATTTCCTTTTAAAGGAAACAACAGAAATGACTCCATCGATTTTAAGTCCGAGGCAATACGAAGTGCCTTATAAAATATTTACAACCAGCGCTCCACTGACACCGTTTGACCCATCCAATATTCGAAAGTTCATTGTAGTTGCTAAAATTCAGAGGCGATATAATAAATAACCATTTTACACATATATGCTCACGTTCCATGATAACAATATCAATATTAATAACAATTAAAACAACTTAAGAGCAATAAAACACACTATCGGATACATACTACATAGGAACTAAAGTAACCCCTCCAGTTCACGCTTCTTTTAACACTTCGTCGAGTGTACAATGTGTACACCCCTGACTATAAGTTATCAGTATTACATTAATCTAAATTTTATATTAACTAGTCTAAGCAATGATCGATTTTATTGTCACATATAACTTATTACCCGAAAAAGTTATTTCATTACATAATTAATGGCTGCTTGAATGTTTTTCGTCAAAGGTAAAGTTATTAATAAATAAACCTTTTGGAATCGGTTAAGAGATATTAGATTAGCTGTGCAAGGTAGTTAAACTCTTTTCAGTGCTATTCATTACGCTACTGCTTTATAGAAGAATACCCTAAGTTGTCACAGAACTTGTCATTAAAGGAGTTAAAAATATAAATAGGTGGTATAAGCTAGTTTTTTTATTTAATTAAGCGTCGAAGCGAGCCGGAAGTTCATAAGATTGTAAGTGATACGTCCGCCTATAACAATAAATTGCTAGTTAGGATGATATTATATATTGCGCTCGTCGCCTGAGATAATATAAGATGTTGAGACTCGTTACCCCAGTAATTACAGCTAAAGCGCTCTTCGAACCGGGGTTCATTGATGTTTGAACAATACTGTTTGGTCAGTAAAGTTAGTAGGTACAGTACCAATAGGTTTACTTCTTCCGTGGTGCAATGGGTGAGTATGCCTCTCCACATTCAGCCTCATTATTGTTTAACACCACGTGATATTGAGGTTGTTCGTGATGTTAAATAGGAAAAATCCCTTTTAACCTTTATATTCTATCGAATATCGACCAAGGGAGACTTAATGGCACCGTTGTTCGTGATTCAGCAGCTCGTACATGAAAAACGTATCGTTATAAAGAAATGTCGGTATCGACGTGTCGAATACGTGGCAGCGGAAGGAAACATATCGTTCAATGTGCAAAATTCCGACTTCGTTGTATTTATTTTTAATCGACAACAAAAAGAAGATGTCCTTTTTTTCCCTTTAAGGATGTCAGCTGTAAACTCGGTTGTGGAAAATAAATTATTAAAAGGAAAAGAGTAAGTCGTGAATTTTAATAATCTTTTGTTATTGAGGGAATCAGTTTCTTGCGAAGTTATTTTATATATAAAAACAGTTGGTAAGGTATAAATAAAAAAGTAATAAGTCTTGACGAACAGAAATTTTTATTATCTCTTAATAAAACATCTTTAATATTTTGGACGTGTTTTGAAATAGAATTCATTTGAACAAACCAATTTTATGGATACGTTTCTTAATAGATCCTAATACTAGTAAATATCAATTCTTGTTTAATTTTTCTTCACTGTTGGATAGATTTATTTTAATGTTCAGTCCTATGTCTCTTTTACTTGGGTTATTTTCGTTAAATGGAGCTGTATTTTGCTCTGAAATTAGAATTAATAATACATTTACAATTATTAAACATCAGTAAGTGTTATTTTATAAACAATTGTTACCGTTATTGATGTGTCCATTTAAAACTCGTTGATATAACTCGTTAAATTTTTTCTGTCTCTTGACATTTGAAGGTGTTCGCACGACTAAAGTAGGTAATAATATGTAATGGTCTAAATTTTGTTTATGACTTGATGAATATTTCCTACGCAGAGAATCTTTTTTAACTATCAAGCGAGGAGTTTTTAAATTTTTATTGGATAAATTAGCAACGTTGGTTAGTTGCTCTTCAACTTTTGTAGTCGTTTCTGCAGAATCTATTTTAACGCCATTAGATGCTTGATAACAATATGTGGGATCTTTATTGGCAGAGGTATGGTATACGGCTGAACTGGGACCTGGTGAACTATCATCTTGTTTGTACTTCCTTTTCCGGGACCAGGGGTACGTGAGGCGGTCGTGGCTTTTGTGGCCCCTTCGGGGACTATGTTCTTCGTGTTTATGATTTGGTAGAACTGCGCTTGCGGCATTCTTATTTATGACAGGTAGTTCTCTATCGTCGTTAGACTGTTTACTTTTGTGACTTGCAACAATGATATCTCCAGTTTTACCAACTGGTCTGCAACTTTCATGTCGGTGATTTAGCTTAACGATTCTGTAATGACGTCGTCGTCGTCTTTCAACATGTGCTACTCTTTCTCGAAGGAGGTTGTCTATTAAACGTTGTAATTCGAATCTACTGCTATATCGATCTGGATTCCGATCATATTGCCGACGTGCAAGTCGTGCGTTTGGCCAGTGTGTTCTACAAACATCTTCCCATATAATATCACTCAAAACAGCTTCTCGGGATGGTGTTAGTTTTATACCATCATCACGAGGTGCGAACTCACCTTGAGCCAAATAGTGCACTGTATCCATCAACCTATAATCTCTCACTGGATTTAATTTGTGGCGAATTTTATGAACTCTTTCAGCAGCCATTTTTGGAATGTCGTCTCGTTTTCCCGGTACAGATGAACTTTGTCGTCTTCCTCGCTCAGTTATTCCGTCATAAGTTGTAAAATCACGACCATATTGTTCGGAGTTACGATCTTTTCCTACATTAGTCGCTTTACTCGCAGACACAGATGTAGATTGTTGTGCATATCGTTGAAAAGCAGATGTTTCTGGAACGTGGCTGTATTGTTCTATATAACTACATCCAGGATGACCGGTGACGGATGTCCTTACATTTCCTTTGGATTCCTCGTCCGATGACGATGTAGCTATATTATTCTCGAGAGATCGAAATACCATTTCTTGTAACAAAAGTTTACGTTCTAAATTATTTATTTTCCGTAATAGCTTCTTAACAACCCGACTAGATACTAAAGTATCGTCAGAAGAGGAAGTTTTTGTAGTCAACGTCGATTTATTAATCTTTTTCGTTTTCAATTGATTTTCTGCCACTTCGGTAACTTTACGAAGGTTCATAATTAGATGAGGTTGTTCGTACACATAACATTTTTCGGTTGTTCTATTTTTTCTACTATATAATTTACAATTTTCGTATGAAGTAGTAGGCTGGCAACATTTCGAGACAATTTTTGAATCGTCACTTTTATCTTCTATCAAAGAACCTTGAATTTTTTTATCATTCAAAACAACACTTTTATCTTCTTGTGTTGTTGAATTTACTAAAGTGCAATGCTTACTGCAATCTAAAATGAAAAGGTGTTTCTTAAAAGGCTAAGATGCTATTAGATCATAATAATGCATTTTTTTATAACTTAAAGCGTTTCTATTACTTACGTGTTGGAAAAGAAATGTGATCTCCAATGGCTAGACGTGAACCAGTTTTATGTGATCGCTGTAAGCAATTGAATGTAAGAATTAACAATTTTAAGTAATGATTGGTGATAGGCCTCTGTTGCCAGACACCGTCAAGGTTGGTCCACCGCAACTCTTATTTCCGTAGATAAGCAGCAATGTACTAACATTACTGTGCTCCGGTTTAAAGGGCGCTGTAGCTAATGAAACTGCAGGGTAACGAGACTCAACATCTTATGTCTCAAGGCGACGAGCATAATATGATCCTGTGCATAACACCTTAAGTAGCGTCATATGTTATGGGCAGGTGTATCACTTACCATCAGGTGAACGTTGCGTTCGTCTCGTTATTTCGTTATATAAAATAAAGAGTAAAATACTATACTAAGATGTTTTACCTTTTTTGCATTAAAACGGTTTTTTTCAGCCAAATATAAAGTCTTAATTCCAGGTGCTCTTGGCTTTATTGAAACTAAGACTTTTTGAGACGGCTCTTCGTGGTCATGAGAATTGTTATGGACTATTTCTACATCTAAAATAAAAATGTTTGTAAATAAAAATAAATAAATAAATCGATAGAATAATCGTAATATAAAGGTGAAACAACGTACCTAAATATAATTCACTCTTAGAGGAACTCCTTGAAATTTTTGAATATGAATCGTAGTCAATTTTTCGTATCAACTTTTCGTCTATCGTAGATAATGATTTCTTTTGAGATGGAGGCTGTTTATTTTCCATCACATTTTATTCTCTTTCTTTCCAACATATTTTTATATTTAATAAGTAAACGTATTGAACACTAAAAATTTTATAACGAAGGAAAATTTTGTCGTTTTGCTAGAAATAATGACTTTGTGACATTTTTATTCTTAATTTAATTCGTATGCTTAACTCGAAGAAGTTTTATGAGAATAAGTTTCATGTGAATTTTAACAACGAAATACGTCGTTCATGTACGTTACTTTATTGTATTTTCGTAATACATTAACATTCGACGGGTTGGTATATAAAATGTAGATCATTCCTAACAATCTTATGGATTACGATATCTAACAGAAAATTAAATACTCATTTGTAACATCTCATTTCGAAAATAGAAGTTACTATAAAACAAAAAAATGTAATGTCAAAATTATAAAGCGTGACGTTTTATGTGAATATTGAACCTTTATTTTCGTCAATAAACGTGTGAAGCATAGGTTTCCATTAGGTCTAGATGTGTTAGTAATTGGGAAAATGTCAGAGCAAGAAAAAAAGAGCAGTAACACAGCAGCAGGCGGTTCTTCGGTATTAGTGGTGGACCACCAAACGTCAGGGACCCGACAGAATAAATCTTACCGCTCCAGTGAGTTACAAGAAGAGCCACCGGAAATACACCACAAAAGATCTCGCGCGCCAGCCGTGCCTTGTATGTTTTATATATCATTATCATTAATGCCAATGTCCTGTAACGTGGAGTATTGGCTTGTGCAACATTAATAATTTTGAACTATAAATGGAACTATTAACCAACAACATTAAGTACCATTGCTCAGTTTATTTTATATATCACATATTCAGTAAAATGACAACTTTAAACATATATCAAGTGCACTATATAATCTATTTACGATACAGAAATAAAAGTTATATTTAAAGTTATGAACTAAATACAGATCTTACTTAAATTATTACTTTACACAAAATGTTAATAATAAAATATACAAGAATAGGAAAATATCGGTCGATTTGAATTAATTGTTCTTGGCTTTAGCAAAACTATAATGAAAGAACATACGGAAAAATATTAGAGAAGTCATTTTAAGACGTTAAGTCTTTTCACTTTGTTCCAGAAATTTTACTAACTAAAATTATTGAGCCAGAACACTGATGGTTGCATTATACTTTTTGAAAATAGATATAGGTTCTGTTCCTTCATTGCCAGTAGAATAGATTCTAGAGACCTAATTTTAACTTGGGAAAGGTTTTTGAAAACAAAAAACCGACTTTTAATACTTATTTTATCATTTCATAATTTTGCCATACCCATGAATCCTTATAAGCGCCATTATGTTGTAATACTCGTATTATCCTGTTATATATATAATATTTTTCTTTTAAAATGTTACTCCGCTTTTATAGTTATCTGTTAAAATGCGTTTTGTACACTTAATATAATATGCACACAAACATGTAATTGTTTTACTTTTTGTCTAAACAGCTGTAACGGAAGAGTTGAAAGATATATGTGTTGACTCTGATGTGAGCACCGACACAGACATCAAGGAACCACTGACCGAGCAAGAGCGCGGTAAGATGTTTAAAATCTAACTGAAATATTCTTTCAGATCAACACTAAAACTAAAATTTCCATATTAGACTCATTATCATGATGTCTATGTAATTATTCCATTAAATCTATAATCAAAATGATACTTGTAAATAATGGGTTGACTGGAAACTAGTGAGATTTATACAATAATTTTAAGTACAGAAGTACGGAACAGAATTCAGAGATCATTGAAGTTAAGAAGCAAAGTACCGAAAATGATGTAAATGAGTTTCCGGAGAAGGAAAAGCATCGTTATTGTAGCAATATAGTTCCAAATAACAAGTTTTCGACATGTGACGTACGCCAACTCTTATTTGACCAGAGTATCAATAAATTAATTTATTTTTAGTAAAGAAGGCTTCGAATCTGACCTATGGGAAGATCAAAGCTGTTTATATTATGTATATAAAATTGTCTTCATTACTACTATTTAAATAATTCGCAGTATAAACAATATTGCGTGGTTGTAATAATTATTATTGTTTTCTAGCTGAGCCTTATGATAAGCAGAAGCAGCTGTTGGCGAAGAATTTGTCTTCTAACAACAAGAAGTACGATACACCAGAACACACTGAATATGAAACAATTACGTTGGCGCCTATGAAAGTAGACACGAAGGTAGGGTCAGAGGATTTTTACGTGCAATAGTACACGCGAATTCATAAAGCAGATAGATAACATAATTCTACTCTGTTCTTTAATTCAAAATCATTTACAATTGTTTTTAACTTCTTGTCAACAAGATTTTGTAGCTCGAAGAACTATGTGCACAAATCTGGTAACATTTACTAAGACTCTAATTGATGCAATCGATAAAAATAAGCAAGTTGATGTTATTTACACCGATTTTAGTAAAGCCTTTGACTCGGTGCCACATGATATTTTGCTTTCAAAACTCTGTGCTTATGGGTTCACTGGTTCACTGCTCAAGTGGTTTGTCACTTCTCTATGAAATTACCTCAGGTGTACCTCAAGTCTTTCATCTTGGTCCTATCTTATTTAATGTTTTTATCAACGATGTTGCAAATTGCTTTCAATTCTCCTCACGTTTTATGTATGCAGATGACTTAAAGTTTAGTAGAACTATTGATTCCCAAAATGACTGTCTGCTGTTACAACAGGACTTAAACAGGCTCACACAGTGGTGTGAAGACAATCGCATGGTTCTAAATACTGAAAAATGTTATATTGGATTTGCAAGAAAATTCAATGTTATTACATATCAATACAGAATTAAAGAAGACATCGTTCAAGAACTGGAGCTAATTAAAGATTTAGGAGTCACTTTTGATAAAAATATGACTTTTGTTCCCCATGTAGACAATATTATCAAAAAATCTTCAAAGATACTCGGATTCTTATTAAAAAATACTAAACAATGCAAAAACTTGTCTAGCAAAAAAATCTTATACGTTTGGTCTTTGAAGAGTATTTTTGAATATTGTTACCCAATTTTGCGGCCTCAGTTTGTTGTACAGAGCTTAAGGTTGGAGCGAGTTCAAAAGAGGTTTCTTTGGCACCTTGCAAGAAGCATCGGCAAAGCTGATAGAAGATTTTCGTACATTGATAGACCCGACTACTTTAGTATAACATCTTTAGATAGCCGTAAAGATGTTTTGGAATTAATATTCTTGTTTAAATTGTTTAACAATAAAATTGACTGCTTCTCACTTCTATCCAGCTTCAATATTAGGGTACCTATTAGAATTCCTAGATGTGAGATTACTCCTCTATCGTCGCCACTACGGAGAACTGTTGTTGGTTGCAACTCTCCAGTTTTCAGGCTTTGCACGCTATTGAAGTGCTGCAGTGAACTTGTCGACATCCATGCGGACTCATTATATACATTTCGTAAAGCGTTGCGCTCATGCAAACCTGGCATATTTACTGCTTCGTGACTGCAACTACTGTTGTTATTTATTCTAACCTATCTTAGTCATAAATAGTGAGCTCAATTAGTGAATGCTGTGTTCTTCTTAGCAATCATGTACTAAGATTTTCTTGTTCAAAATCTTTGCATATTTTAATGAATGTAATAGTGTATGATTGATAGCAGATCTAATAAATAAATAAATAATATAATATAACGGATTTCGAATGTGCATATATATTGCATACCATTGCGTGCAATAATTTTAGCTTTGTGGCTAGCTCGATTGCTTTGTATTAGAGACTATATGGTTTGATCCACAGTGACAGTTACCTAACTCCATCATTTTGTAACCTATCCCCGATAACAGCATTGCTTTGTTTCGGTTGTTAATAACTAAGAGCCAGAGTAGTTGGATAGTTCCGTGCGAGCATGGTTAACTATTTTTATGTGATTTTGAGAGAGGTGTGAAATTGAGACCAAGTGGTATTATAGCGATTAAGCGATAAGGACAAAATAAAAAAAATACTGTGCAACAAGACATAAATGTTCCCGTTTCATTTTTCGTCTGTCTCGTAGTTTTTAATTTTGTGTAAATTTTTGGCTTCATATTAAAATTTGATTTAACTTTAACCATAATCCGTATCTAAGCTTCAAATGACTATTTATTAAACTCGTGTTGTCATGTAGTGTAAATCAAAAATGTTCTCAGTGAGACTACTTTATAAAGCAATTGTAATTATTTCTATGAATTTTCGCTTGTGATTTTTTGGACTTAGTTTCTGTTTATCTCCAATAAAGAAAATAAAATAAAACTAAAAGATTGTAAATAAAAGAAAAATACGTTATTATTCTTTCAGTTAGACACAGCTATACCACCGCAACCAATTCCATCTTCAATTCTCGTAAAGGAATCTATTGCTTCACACGTTCCAGAGAAGAGTACGGTTAAGAAGGTAGACGAGGACAGCATAAAAGATGAGATTGCTGAGTTGCGTACACCCGAAACGGTAAAGAAACTTTCGGATTGGGTAAATATTATCACTCCCTTATACGTAGATAGTTTTTAAATTATAGCAACGTAATTCTTACGGTTTAGCGCGGCAGCCCGCCATTGCTTGTTGTGTGTTTATTATATTTGTTATAATAACTAATACTTACTAAACTTTTTCATAAAGGGATTGTTTCCGTTTATTTTTTATTTGATAAAAAATCTTAAACTGTGTATCTTCACAATTTTATTATAAAGTTAAGTTTGGAAATAAAATTTCTGTTTCATTTAATTTATAGTCGGATGATGACGAAGAGGAGGCGGGCGGGCTGCCGAGCGTTGAGACGCGCGGGTCTCGCGTCTCCCGCAAGGTCCGCACTTTGTTTTGTTGCGGCGTGCCCTACGAGGCTCCCTCCGAGGACGACGTCTCCACAGAGTACTGGATGTCCGGCATATAGTCAGCCTTATCACTCATTCACGCCCCACGCTATGTGTGAAGGAATCACTTCGCCAATATTACTTCTGTAGGCCATTTACAACCGCCGCAAGTCTAAGAAGCTATCCCACCCGGGAGATAGCTCAGTTAAGCTTATGCTTCATATCAGTAAGCCTTATCTTCTAATCTAATTATGTTGCACCGATTTTTTGAAAGTGTTTTTGATCTGAACTCTCTCTCTGGCGGTTGGAAGTTGCCCGCGCACAGTAATGAAAAAATAAGTTATAGAACTTTGAATGTACTTTAGTTGTGTATATAAAATGACGAATAAAATGTTCTTTTATTTCTTACTAAGTATCACCCGATTAATCTTTATAAGTTTTAAGTTACCGTTACTTAACTTATATACACAATTGTCAAATTATATGTATTTCATCACAATTTGAACGAGTTTAAATATATACGAGTCAATTACACCATTCGTGTAATACGATAGATCACTTTGGAGCGTATATTAGATGAAAACTACCTTTAATGTTTAAAATTAACAAGCATGCATATTCTACTTCTTCTGTCCTTATTCGTCGCTTTTGAAAACTTACAAAAATGTTGCAGCGTGGGATTTTATGCCCATTAATGTTTGCACGCGTGTGATTGAACTATTTTGCTTATGTATACACAATAATAACTACCAAGAAGTTCTGAGAAGGTCTTAATAAACAATCTGGAAATGAAATATAGTTTTTCTTTATATAAGGATAAATATTATTAGACGGTGCTTTATATGAAAGATTTATTGCACAAAGAAAAATTAACAAGAACATTACATCAGCTTTGCACATAGAGAATTTTCACATGTCCATAATATAACACCACGTTAGCCGAGAAAACTATTGAAATTATTTAAGCTAAAAGAGCTATTATAGAAATTAGCTTCTGCCTTATTTGCATCAATTTTGCGTGTAATAAATTGTATTTGAAATATAAATAATTTTTTTTCGGGAACTCAAATTTATATTATTACTAAACTAAATCTGGTTCCTTAATTCTAGAATTTACCGAGGAGAAGTGGTCGTCGTGAAGAGTCCTTAGAAAAAAAGGCTTCAGTTGGACCCTGTTATAGACCGACAACACCACTCGAACGTCCGTCTGGTATCACGATATGTCTTCCAAAGGTTAGGTATTTAATATATATAAATTCTGTATTAAATGACAATACTAATTACGAATATTCATTTCAGAAATCATCAAGAAACATCAATGTGCGGTCCGGGATAAGTATTGTCATCCCTAAGGTACTTAATGTTTTAATTAGTGATTTTTGTTTTAATTAGCAGTGATCGCTTTATTTACTTCTTCAATTACAAATATAAACATTAATTTTTATTAGCACATATTTCTAACTAAATTAGCAATGAAATCTATTTATAATAACTAATTCAGGTTAGAAAAACTGAGCTACATCAGTTTTTGTCGATACTTTTATGGTTCAAGTATTAAAATTATATAATTTCTCATAATTTCTCATAATTAAGTATAATTCGTAATTTTTAATTAAACAGATCTAACCGATTTATAAAATTAACTACAAATATGTATTTAAATGTGTTTGCTTGACAGAAACGCCAATCAAAAACTTCTATAAAAATAGAAAAGAAGAAGCGTCAAAACAGAATGGCTAGCGATTATCAAAGTGGTTCAGATAAAGAATGAAACTAGTACATAATAGTTAGTTTAATAAAAAAAAAAATTATGTAACATTAACTTAACAATTTCGGCAATAAATTCACATACAACTTAACCTTTACGTTATTATCCCTGCCTTTATAATAAACAATATCAATACAATTTTAAATAGTTTTCCAATTTGTGATAAATACAATGAACGGATAAATGCGCTTTGATTATACTATGGGGTTAATTGCTGATGATGAAGTCGGTCACCAATATGGGGATTGTGATTAGTTATTGTAAATATTTCGCGTGTTCAACCAGTTCCCATGTATTTCGTAAAATTCACCTTACAATAGTAAAAGAAAGTTAAATATTAGCAGTTACAGTTAACTCGGCTATCGTAGGAAAATAAGTGAGTTCTACCGCAAGACGCCCAGTCTTTTATACTCAATTGATTAATTGAAAGAGTCACATGACAGAGTGCTCCTATTTTCTTCATCGCAGTGCATAAATAAACAAATTAAACATTTGTTACAACTATAAGCGATAGATTCGATTGCTTAGTCTTCGGTTGCTAGGTGAGTTGATGATGACGCAATAACAAAGGACGTCTGTTCAGAGCGGCGTCACGACGGTGTTCTTTTGGTAATGGATACACGCTACAATATAACGGGACCTACGCTCACAGCTCCTGCGAGCTTCACCAAATGATTCTCTCTGGTCTTAGAAATCATTAGAGCATGTCAGTTTTTTTTTTTTTTAGTTTTACGTGGGGGAAATGCCTACGCATACTGGTCCTCGCGGGGGTAAGGACGGGTTATGTCGGACTTGCACCGACTAAAATCCCCACGATGTTCTCGACTTGTCGCCATATGGCAAGGGTCACGGGTAGGGCTTGGTACCTTCGTCCGCGACCCTGACCGGCGCTGGCCGCTTGCGCAGCCCCACGTCGGTAGGGAGGGTTAAACCCCCCCTGCAGGGCACGCCGGAACATGCAGCGCGCCCTCACCTCGGCCTCCTTTGTGCGGACGACGGATTCCCCCGAACCCGTCGCCCAGAGACCACGGGAGCCCCGAGAGATAACCTCTCCGGGCTCCCCGCGGCAGACAGATGTTGGAACCGCCGCTACCCGTTAGCGGCCGTGGAGGATAGGGAGAACGGCGCATCGTAATATCGAATCTCCTCTTCTCCCGCGGCCCCACCGCTGCCGCATCGCCGGTGCAACACCGGTTGGTCACGGAGGATACGTCCTCCGCAACCCCATCTCGGCTACAGGGGCGGTGTAAAACCGCCCTTGCAGCCAGCCGCAGGGGGCAGCATGAAGTCGCCCCCGGGCCGCCGACCCCTCCGGTGAGCTCCAATTGTCCCAACCGGTGCTCGTACCTGGAGCGGCCGCTTTGGTCGGCACTTCGCCGTGGGCCGACCGGGTGGGTTCCGCTTAGCTTCACCGTGTTGGGCCCTACGGTTACTAAGCCCCTCCGCCACGACAAGGCGGAAACCCGTTAGAGGGGAGAGCATGTCAGTGACCCAAGTTAACTTATGGATCCCTTTAGTTCTAATTCCGGCGCATAGTGAAATAAGTTTAGTATATATATGGGCATACATATTTATTTTAAGTAAACTAATTTGACGCAATGAAATTAATTTTTTTTTTTTTGTAAAAAAATTTACAAAAAAATTAACAATTTCAACTTTAAATATTTATTAGATACTTCTTTACAAAAAGTGTCGGTTGTGTGGGACTGACTTAGTTTATAGATAGTAAATTGCAGTTTGATGCCCATATTAATTACATTAATGACAAAGCTATTAAAATGTATGGGTGTGTTATGAGAACATCCACGCCCTTTAAGAAACCCTCATCATATCTGGTCCTTTACAAATGTTTCATACGTTCTCAACCCGAATACCCCGGCTGTCTGGAGCCCGCGCTATGTAGTGTATCAAAGCAGAATCGAGAGAGTGCAACGTAAGTTTATAAAAGCAGAGCATTATCGCTGGTTTCGTTCTAAATCATCCTATGACAGACTATTAACTAAATATTCATTACCGATTCTTGAGATAAGAAGGATGTTTTTGTACCAAAAGCTTTTATATAATATTTGCCACAACAAGTTTGATTGTAACCGACGGGTCAAATATTCCGTACAGAGGGCAGACAGCGCGGAGGGCTCGACTACACTACAATGATTTCTTTGTTAATATTGATATCTTTGCAACTACACTCAGCACAATTATTTAAAAAAAAAACACCTAAATTTTAATCGCTTTGGCCTTATGAAGAGGCAAAAACAAATAAGTATCTGATTGAAAAATAAAAAAAAACCTTCATAAA
Source organism: Troides aeacus (assembly GCA_033220335.2). Classification (NCBI taxonomy): domain Eukaryota; kingdom Metazoa; phylum Arthropoda; class Insecta; order Lepidoptera; family Papilionidae; genus Troides; species Troides aeacus. Next base: position 6,993,023 of record CM067270.1, read on the forward strand.
AACCAATATGAGACCATAACGCAAATATCACTTCATTAATTACATTTAAAAAAAAAAAAAAAATTACAATATTTATATTACCCATAATATTTCTTCCTGAAAAATTTGTGTACAACGATGTTGGCTACATTGTTAGTAGTGTTTAAGTCATAAATAAGATATATGGTAATCGATAAATGTAGCTGTTTGTTGTGCCTTTTAATAAATAAAAAAAAGAACAAAAAAAAATTACTCCATTCGAAGTTTCAAGTTTACTTATTTTTTGTAATTTCTTTGTATGGTAGTTCAGTAAAATAAATATAGTTAACAAAAAATTAAAAAGTTATGTAAATTTATTTGGCGTCAATAAAAATCATGCAAAAAAAAAATAAAAGATTGCTTTATTACAAAATCTACAAATGTTTTTTAAATATCACATTGTTTACAAATTTGTACGTTTCAAAAATGATTTAAACAAAGTTAAACTTGTGTAAGTGCACATCGCTCGTTGTTTATGAAATGGTTGGTGTTTACATAATTGGAGATCTGGTTACGTTCCGATGATTTAAAATATATCTTTCACAATATATAAAATAAATATTAAAGTAATAGATATTAAGTTCAAGTATTGTTTGGTCTTTGGTCAAAATTTACATGGATTTTTATTCCTGTTCCTTATATCCTGTTCTATGCGTACGCTCTTCGGCATGCGGCAATGGGAGCACGCGTCGCCATGTTGCATCATTCGTTCCATACCCTTGGTGGCCCGCGGTGTAAAGAAGTCAAGGTCGCGAGGCTTCCAGCACAGTTCCGTACTACCACAGCGGCAAGTCATTTCACGACATATCTATAGAAATATGAGCAGTGTATATGCAAAGTATCACCACCTGAAGAATTAGTTCACTCGTGGAAAATATTAGGATTTGTTGTAGGTTGGCTAATTTAACATTTATCTAAATTGTCTTAGATATTAGTGAAAGTTAAGTCGTGAAATAAGTTATGACATAACGAGGTATGGTATAGTCTAGTATTTCAGATAAATAAATTATAATGGAAAAAAATATATATTTTTAGGCATTTTATGCTTCATCCAAAGTGTACCAATGTATGAAAGGCACTAAGACCTTTTTTTTATGCTTGATTTGTTGTTATACACAAAAACGGTTATAGTATTAAACATTCCGCAAATATGTCACATCACTATGGGGAAGTGTTCTTTGGTGCGAATGAAAATATGTGACCATCGTCGAGGTTGGTTGTAATTTAGGATTACAATATCTTAGTAGTAATTTGTTAAATTATCAATTAAATTACATTTCAAACATAGGAGTCCTAATTAACACGTTGTATGTGGGGGCTAATACATTTTGCTGACGATATTATAAACTACATATTGAGCGTCTAAAAACACCTAGCAAAAGTTCCAAAAAAACATTACTGCTCCAGAGATGAAGAAGTTTTTAGGTTTAGTTTTTTGGATGGGATAAGTTCGTAGAGATCGGATAAAATTTTCTATCTATTGAGATTTAGTTGAATAAGTAAATTTATGTGCAAAACGCACGCTCCCTGTAGTACACCGCTGCAAAATGTACCCGCACACAATGAATTAAATTTAAAATGGCGCTAAGAGTTGTTACAGATGTTATCAAATTATATATAACATCTCACTGAAGCAAGATATTCGTCGCGGCAGGAATCAGGGCAGTCGCAGGTCCAGGTGTTAGGTGGGATACACGGCGCGCACGGTTTCGTGTAGCACTCGTTAGGGTGCGGTATGCACGGCACGCAAGTGTACTGCTGGCACATAGCGTACACCTTGAAAAAACACAAGTATGATTATTTCATTACTTCTGTTCTTATTCGCCAATCGACGAGACAAGCAAGATGTTTACCTGATGTAAGTGATACACTTGCCATTAATAATGTGGCTCCAGTTAGAATGACATACATAACACCAACGTGTGTTAGTCGCCTTGAGACATAAGATGTTAAGTCTTGTTACCCCAATAGTTTCAGTAGTTACAGCATCCGTCAATCCGTAACACAATAATGTTTGCACACTGTTTAACAACACAAATGAGCGCTGTAATGACCGACACCGTCTGTAAGCTGTGACTCTAAAATTTTTATTCAAATCCGTACCGAAGATACCGTACGAGTTCCTAAAGTTAAATGGTCCCTTATATATAGTAATAGCGAGCAAATATTTATTCTTCGTAAAAACAAAAATTAGAAAATTTTTCCTTGTTTCTGTTTCTCTTAACTTCCGTACTTAATTTATTCGAAACTTACCAACCAAACAGCTCTCGCTATCTCGTTTTGTACGTAAGGCAGACAATTGCACAATAAGCAATTCTCGAATTTAGTAAGCTCTGGAATGCCTAAGTTTTTCTCAATCCCTGTCGCACCTAAAACAACCTGTGGAAACGTAGAGAATTATAACACACAACAGGCAGACAGCTTTCACTACGGCCGTTACTGGATATAGCGCTCGTTAATCTGCATATTAGGTGTGGCGAGCACCCTCTGTTTGAGAGACCTATGTTCAGCATTGGATATTAAGAGGTTATGACGAGATATTGACGACAACTCGAGTTATAAACTGTTTTAATATTTACATGACTTTCTGAGAGCAGAGATATAAGGTTGTCAAATATCTCCCTTCCGCTTTTTTGCTCTTTATTCAATGCTTTATAAAAAGTGTTACAGTGATCGGATTTAGTTCAAATATGCGCCGTTTTGTTCGATAATCTGTTTCCATCTAGACGGCAACTTCATAATACCTCCCTCGTAGAAGCCCCCCTCCTCCTTATTTGCGAAGAACTCGGACAGCCACTTTTCACAAGCCTCTTTTGAGTTCAACTTTACACCACCAAGGGCGTTCACCATTGACAGGAACAGGTGGTAATCACTTGGCGCTATGTCCGGGCTATATGGTGGATGAGATAAAACCTCCCATCCGAGCTCCCGTAGCTTCTGACGAGTCATCAACGAAGTGTGTGGTCTGGCGTTGTCCTGGTGGAACACTACACTCTTCCTGTTGGCCAATTCTGGACGCTTCTGGTCGATCGCCTGCTTCAAGCAGTCCAGTTGTTCGCAGTAGATGGTAGAATTAAGCGTCTGGCCATATGGGAGCAGCTCATAGTGGATGATTCCCTTCCAATCCCACCAAACACACAGCAAAACCTTCCTGGCCGTCAATCCCGGCTTGGCCACTGTTTGGGACGATTCACCGGCCTTCAACCACGACCGTTTTCGCTTGATATTGTCGTATGTGATCCATTTTTGGTCGCCAGTCACCATCCGCTTCAAGAATGGGTCGAGTTCGTTCCGTTTCAGCAGCATATCGCAGGCGTTGATTCGGTCTAGAAGGTTTTTTTGCGTCAAATCATGCGGCACCCAAACATCAAGCTTTTTTTTGTATCCAGCCTTCTGCAAATGGTTTAAAATGGTTTGGTGACTAACTCCCATCTCCTGGGCGATGTCACGAGATGCCACATGCCGGTCTAACTTGATGTAGTCCATGATTTGATCGGTATTTGTCGTCACAGGTCTTCCGCCGGCTGGCTTATCCATGGTGTCGTTTTCACCGGCTCTGAATCGTCGAAACTATTCCTCCGCGGTTCGAAGTGATAGAGTACCATCCCCCAAAACACCATTAATCTCACGGAACGTTTCTCTAGCGGATTTGCCTTTAACTAAGGAAAACTTTAAAATAGCGCGAATTTCGGCGTTAGTGAACTCCATGTTTACACGTCTATAACTGTTGAACGCAATATCCAAACTAATTATGCATAGCGTCGTTTTGTAGGCTATGTCAAGACCTTTCAAATTATGTATAGTATTGCCAGATACGAGCTCTGTAGCGCTTTGTACATAGCCGCGAAATTCAAGACAAAAAGGCGGAAGGGAGATATTTGACAACCTTTACATGGCAATTGTTCTTATTTATGTTAATTATACTCACGTCATTGGCAAAGAACTGACAGTTAGGTGCACAGGTGCCGAGGCAGTCCACGTAGGCGCATTGCACAACTTTACCACCTTGCAAGCCCTTTACCACATTGATGGTATTGCGTGCTAACGCATAAGCTCCGGCTAAGCTCGCAGTCTCTGTGCTACAACCTTTCGCTTGGGCTACTGCTTCATTTGCACCCATTATGCACGACGTTACGCATTCCACCTTTAGTAACGGAAAAGTTATAAACATTTATCAATATACAGAGACGTTTAAGCTAAAAGTTTGTTTCTAGTCCAAAGATCGAATTGCAATTCACCGCGCGTTGCGGTTGTTCATAGACGACGGTGGCCATGTAACATCACGCGGGTTGCTTGTATTAATAGGCATATAATTTTTACAAGATGAAAATGCTGATCTGTACACTGAAAAAAGTAATCAACCTTCTAACCTGCTCCTGCGTTACAGTGCCGGGATGCACTGCGGCTGAGAGCACAGGCACCATCGTGCTGAGCGTAGCACCGCCAATCACCGGCACGCGAACAGCCTCGGGTGGCACACGCAGGAAGTCTGCGAGCACCGTGTTTGCTCGTACACAGTTAAGTTCTACGCAACCGAGCAGTTTGCGAGGATTGTAGACATTCCGCAAACGCTGTATCTCACTTACAATAGGCACCATACTCTCCACAGGTTCAGTTCCGACTATTGTGAAAGCCTACAAAACGATTCAGAAACAGTATTTCAAAACATACATTTACCTTTACTGACGTCAACCAAATGATGAATGGGCTAACATTCATTTATAGTTACTATTTTTTAGATAGATTTTATTTAATGATTTGGAGACTTTTCGTTTTAAAATATTTTATAGAGCGAAAGGGTTCACTTAATGTTTCTTACCTCGTGACAAGTATTACAAATCTGCAAAGCAATTTCAGTTACAACGGGTGCATTATTTTGAAAACTATCTTCTCCATCACGGGCCACAATAACTACAACCTTGGCGTCCTGATGGAAAACAACATGACTGATTTATCAAGTACAGTTTTTTATTACATTTATAAATATTTCGTCTGAACCATTAAAAATAAAGTATTACATGAGGTCATATGTTTTATTTTGTAAGCGATAAAAATGATTTACCTTAAGTGCATCACAAAGCATGTGACGACCGGAAAATGATGAGATTTTGCACTTGGTATCCACATGACTCAATTCCATGCCGTATCCACACGTAGCACATATATCATACAAAGCTATTTCATCCAGTAACGGGCTTTGCTTTAATAATAACGCAAGTGGTTGCCCTATAATAAAATAATGTATTGAATGAGTAACGTTTTTTCATAACAAGATAAACCTTTTATTTCTCTAAGGACGAAGAGAATCAGTAAAAACGTAAATAATTATACTTTTATGAAGGCGATATGAGAGATTGTTTCCATTTTTTATTACTTTAAATGTAGTATGATCTAAAACGGCTGGAGAAACCAAATAAAGCAATGATTTTTATATGGAAATATTTGGAGGACATCTTTTTATGATACATAACAAAGTTAGATAGAATATGTATGTTGTACGCATAAAATTAGATTGTTTTATTGCTGGAAGGAAAGCTCTGAATAAATATACTAACCTGTATTTCCAGCTGCCCCACAAATAGTGATCTTCATGCCTGCTGGACAAGTACTGTATTGGCGGTTTAATAAAAAACTCTTTGGGGTAAAGTATTTAGGCGAGTTTAAAGTTACATATCTTTTAAATTCCATAAATTTTAACAAAGTTCTTAACTGTTTCATTTTTTTTTAACTTTTTCAAAACTTATTTTTGTTAAATTTAATTTTTTCTAAACAAATTTCAATATTTTTTTGAAGTTTTTGTTAAAATTTAATTACAAAATGAAAAGTAATCTGTCATCCTCAAACCCGTTTCTTGGTTTTCACGGTTAGTACAGTTGGTTACATTGCATTTATCAAAAAGTTTATATACGCCTAGGTTTTACTTATCATGTGTCATAATAAAGTTTTATGTTATTTTGTTGAAAATTAAAATTATTAGATACTATAGAATTTTCTCATAAAAATTGTTTATGTAAAAGAAAAAAATATTATCAATCACTTAGGTAATGTAACATTAGTCACGAGTTGTGGAAATTTGATATTAATTGCTATGTTATGCATTTTAACATAGGCAATTTATGAATAATAGATGAGTAACAAGTAATATACAAACGTTGCTATGGCGTTGAACGATCACCTACCTCACTACTAATACTTAATTTATTTAACTCTTGAACTACCTCCAACTCACACTTGATGACTTAGATTGAAACATTAAAAAATGTTAAAAGGTTTAAAGAAATTCTTAAATCCTAGACAACTAAACGGAGATTTCACGTTTATAAGAATCATTAAACCTATATATTCAGTGACAACTTTCTTTGGATTATTTCCATACAGTGTTAAATTTCATAAAACTAAATGTGAAGTAACCATAATACCGAAGTCAATTTATATGAATACTTTGTACGGAGTGAGCACCGTTTTAACTGTCTACGTATTTCTTGCATTGCACATTCAGGAAGTGTTTTTAAGGTCTGATAGTAATTCTATGATAGATGCTCTTCTCACTCAAGTTAATTATGTTATTGAGCTCACTATGCTTATAGTTTTTATAACTGTTACGTACATATGTGCTTTTATAAACAGACGAAGATATGTCAAAATATTAAACTTGTTGGCATTAATATGGGCCGAGCAGCCGAAAACAAATAAAAGTTTTGTTATTATTAAACATCTTTATAACAAAATTCAAGTGTACGTAAAAGGCGGTCTGTTTTTTGTAGTTATATTACAAATTTGTGTTAATTTCACTCGTAACGACAGTGTATGGAAAATGATACTAGTGTCCATGTCTTTCAATCTGCCACAAACCGTACAATTTATTTTAATTACATTTTACTACATTGTCATCATGATGTTGGTCGCACTGTTGATTAACCTTAGGGAGCATATGCTACATTTGCGAAAAAATAAAATAAAGGAATACAGCGGCTTTGTTAATGTAAAAACACTACCGTCCCTAACGCTAAGACAAATAGAATTAATATATACCAAAATATTTGAAGCGAAAACTAATATAAACGAGGCCTTTCAAGGGCCTTTACTAGTAACCACATTGCAATGTTTTCATGCTATAATAAGCGAAGCGCATATCGTTTATCACGGGCTGGTCCTCAAAAGATGTTTCACTTTACACGAAACCTTCAATTGCTCTATTTGGATAATATACCAGTTATTAAAGCTATTCGCTTTGGCATACTCGGGCAATGCCTTAAAATCTTCAGTAAGTAAATTCTTGTTATTGCTTCATATAATTGGAGCGTTTAAATAGTATCAAATTTAAATATTTTCAGGCCGCAAAAATTGGACAAACTTTGTGTGATATTCCGACTGAGAGACAAGACGTGCGATGGTTCACGGAGGTACATAGTTTGTATATCCTTCTATTCGAAAGAATGGTTAGGTCGTATCCTTTACGATTATTATTAAAACCCCGTAGGAAAAAGCATTTTATATGTTCTGGTTTCGAAGGCGCTGTAGCTACTATCTTATGTCTCGGACGAGCGTACTGTGGGGCAGTACATACGCAACTAGCGCCACGTTGTTATGGGCGGGCGTATCACTTATCATCAGAACGTGCCGCTCGTCTTATCGCTTAATTAATTAAAAAAGTTAAGTAGTTTTAAATATTACAGATACAACATTTCTCTTCGCTTATATCACATCAAAATATTGAATTGACTTTATACGGCTGTTTTCCACTGGACTCTACGTTTTTGTATAACGTGAGTATTAATAATAGATAGTTTTTTCTACACATTGAAAGTAAACTAAATCAGAAATCTTTGTATGTAGATATCGTAAACAGATAGTAGAAAGTACTATAGAACTAAGCAGGAATTGTTTAAGACATTTACAATAAATATGTTTTTTTTTTTATGTAATTTGCAACTAATTGGGAGATCAATAAAATTATTTTACAGATATTGGGTTCGGCGACAATGTATTTAATTATATTAGTCCAGTTTGATAAAAAAGAATAAATGATGAACTTCGAAGACATTGTATTATATAACATTTTTATCTCATTCTTAATGTGTAGCTTAACCTGTACTGTAACTATAAGGGTTCAGAGTTAGAATATAATTAATTGAACTTGATGAAAATAAACCAATACCCATAAAATTATTCGACTTTCATTATGTATTAACATATTCACCGGCGTCTGTAAGTTGACAAATGATACATTAATTACACAGCGATCACGTTAGTTTAACTGATAACTTAGTTGTAACTTCATATAAATGTATAATAAAAGGGTTAAAATAAAAAAAATCTAATTTAAGCAACACCAAACTTTATTATGTAAGAGCAAAAACAACAGATGCGAGCAAACTTTTTTTTCAAATTTACATTATAACACTATTACATCTAGCAAAGCACAAAACTAGAGAGTGCCGACTACGGCGGCGTTATTTATATATTATATTATATATTTAAGTAAAACCAAGACTGACTAAACATAAACATAACACGTGAACTTCGATGCCTCGATGGTAGGACACAATAATATTATTTAGTTGGTCTTGGTTGAACGGAACTCCATTCCTTTACTCCAATTAGTCTTTTCTAACTTGAACAGTGCGACGTCTTACAAGGGCAGGCTGAACTCACACCATTCAATTTAAAAGAAACTGGGCGCGTGCAGGACCCTCGTGGTTGCGGGCGGCCGACGGCAACACGACGGTACTGTACAGGTACGAAATGTTACAACCTCTATACTTTGCATTAAAATAATGCCCATTTTCACAGGCAAGGGATCCTAACTTCGCAACCTTTGATTCCAGTAATATTAGTTTCACTCAAACGCGTAGTTCTCAGCTTCCCTGCAAAGTTTTCGATCATGTACACAAAAGAAAACCCATGACCAGTGGCTATGTGATTAAAAAATCGCGATCCCGGCATGGCGCTAGTGCGACTGCGCCCCGCCCATTAGACCCAACCCTTGCACTTTGTAAATTCGACCACGGTACCGGAGCTCGTTACAAAGCAAAGGTTGGCAGTTCGTCAACAAGACTGAATCAGCTGAGAAGTTTGTTTCCGTTTAATGCTCAGCATGTCAGAAAATCCTAACGTATCAGATTAAACAAAAGTATAAATACGAATAACAAAGGTGTAGGTAAAACTAAATACAAACGGGTATTCCATGATTATAAATATACATTAAAAGCTAAGATTTTAGAATTTGGATAAGTAGATAATAATTTAGTTTAATTATATGAATGCAAAATCCTGCTAATTAATGCTGAATATTAAACTGGAAATAATCCACACATTTTTATGTATTTTTTATAATATTTTATAATTTTTTTTTTAATTTTTTTAACACTTTATTGAGTAATTTCCACGCTGGGAAAATTACACTAATTCTATGCAAAGTATAGCTTGTATTTTGTTACATGACCACTCCATACTTTGTTTCGTAATTTTCGGGCTATGCTATTTACTCGCACATTAGCAGTGATTGTTTAAATAAACATACGAGAAACCGGATTGATTCGAGAGAAAACGTTAAATGTTAGTATTAGTACATTTAAAAAACATTCGACAGACTGTGATTACATATAATTACGAATCCATTAGTTGACGATATATATGTAATACACAACATAAGGCATTTCATGAAACAGGTTAACACGCTGACGCCGGCGCGGATATTCGCGGTTACCGCCAAATTACGCCTTAATTCCAAAATTCTTAAGTGTGTGTGTGGCTCCACGTATGTAACGAGAATAAACAAAGGAAAATTTAGAACATTCTTATCTTTATCATCAGAAACTACGAATCTCAGCCGATGATGATGATGATGAAATGGGGAGGCCTATATCCAGCAATGAACATCTATCGAGACGTCCATTGCTGAACATAGGCCTCCCCCAAAAATCTCCACATCGATCGATGCAGCGTCCTACTAATCTGTAATAGTAAATTTTTAAATAAAATAATATATATTTGTGTCGAATGTTTGTTTATAATGTTGATAGGCTAATGTGGTATAGTACTGGCTCATCGGTGGGACAAGAAACCCCACTGAACACGGGCATAACCCACTAGTAGGTCATGCCGCCTCACAGAGATTAGACACACATGATTTACCGGTGGGCCATGTGGGCCATGTCAGCTCAACGTGTTAAACTGATTAAAATGAAATGCGTAGTGCTTAAGTTCAAATACAAGATTTTATCATTATAATTTACCTATTAATATAAATAGAGTTAGAAGCCGATAAATATTGTTGAATATTTATAATATTGAAAAAGATAATATACCCATCATGTACAAACTATTATCATGCCAAAAAAAGGCAGAAATTACATTGCAAATTGTACAAATAATAATTTATTAAGCAAAAACAAAAGTTTATTATATTGCTCCTTACTCAAATAAAAAATAAAGTATAAGGTAAATATATGTTATCACCCGTTTTATTTAATGGTCATTAACTATTTTTTCCTTTTGTTTATAGGAATTGCTAATGATATACATCCTTCTTGAACCGAGTTAAAATGCAGAGCTCTGTAAAAAGCTTATAAGTTTATTAGAAAATATACTTTAAAAAATAATTATATATCCATGGAAAAATCAATGACTTATTCAAAGTAATAATTTCTACCTTTTGTTATCGTTTTCATTATCTCGGTAAAATACGAATGCAAAGCCGTTTTTTCGATAGTACATATATTAATCAATCACAAATCCACTGCAAATATGCCAGTTATACAGCATAGCCCGAAGCGATAACATTATATTGGCACACAGCCTTTCAAATAGGAAGTGGTGGATGAAGATACATAGGCACACAATCCTGGCGACATCAACCATAATCCATCACAGTGGCAGTCTACGCTCTTGCTATACAAACAAGCGCATCGCCATAAATACCATTTCCGTGAAAATTAATCTGTAATGTAACCGGAATTAAATCACGGGCAAAAGCATGGTTTGCCACTAAGCATGAACAACTGATGTCGCGAGTTAGAGTGCTTTCACTTCTTCGTCATAATTTTTAGATATTCCAGTGCATTTTGAGCTGCGGAGGATTGAGCATCTTTGCTGGTCAATCCAGATCCATAGCAAACAGCGACAGGTAATGTTGATAGCTGCACAAGACACTGGCAACGGCCAGTCATTGATTTCTCTTCTATATCCACATAGGTTACTTCAAATGACTGCTCGGAGGCTATCTCTTGTAGAAATTGAACAAAATTGAAATCCTTATTGTTTAGTGGGGTTACCTGTAAATATAAAACATTTCAAATCTCGTATAATTTCTAAAAAGATATATAAAGACCTTGAATTGCTTTTAGTGTAATATGCAATAAATATTTGCTGGGGAGAATATGTTGCAAATATTAAACTAATGAACAACTACCAGAAATGAAGTATCAAACACAAGCAAGTTATTGAAAACAGGCTATCTTTTGATCCTAATTTCACATAGTGCTTAGCGGCGATGAAGCTGTGGGTAGTAAGTTTTTGCAAACGCGCCCAGCTGTCTACCAGACCCAAATTTACTTAACACTATCAAATTATGGCCCAATTGTTATCAAACAAAGGACAAAATCCATAACAAATTACAAGTATCTAAGGAACGATATTGTGATCAGTGGCCTTAAGATATAATCATCACCAGCTGCATACATAGACCTCCCCCAATGATCTCCACCCCAATATCTCTTGTGCTGTCCAGGGGGTCCTTAACAAATAGTTTAAGCATACCTGCAACTTGGCCAGGTTGGGGCCAACAGATTGTTTAAGATGTTTGTGAAACTGCGACACCTTGTGGCTGTGACTTGTAGTGAGTGTGGAGATTTTACTATCTTTCAAATCGGCATAGCGGGCCGCGACGCCGCCCTAGAAACAACACGAAACATAAAAATTCAAATTGTTACTGTAACATGTCCCTCTTGTTACATTCAAACTGGTAAGCCGTCTGAAAGATAGTAAAAAACCTGACCAAGTGCTAAGAACCTCGCAGGGTAATGTTACAAAAGAGCTACAATGGCTTTTTACTGGTACCAGGTATCACTGGATCTATTTCATACACTAAACATTAATGTGGAAGCATCATGTACTGTGTTACAATTTAAAGGGTGTTGTAACTAATAAAAATACTGGAGTCAGGCTGGTGCAGCAGTTATTATCCTAAATACAGACCACTTTATGAGCAGCATAACACTTATCATCAGATGAACATCCCTGGTCATCCAGTCAGTCACTTTGATATATAAAAAATGGTTTGATGCATTACCTCAATACATGTAAAAATTGTTCTGTAATGTGACCTTCACTGACAAGAGCACAATTAAAGTAACATTATTACATTTCTTTTGTTATAAAAATTATTGTTTTATTTAGAACATGAGCATTATATAATATAGTATATAACATAAATATTTAATTTTATGAAAAGTGCAATAACATTAATAGAGAAAGTAATGAGAGTAGGTAATACATCTATCTGCTTGTTTATCTGTATGTTTTTTAACCATGACAGTCCAGTATACATCTTGAAGAGACTACCCTTGTAATACTAACAGAATGTGGAGTAATGGTAAGAGGAACATCTTTTTACAATGTCTATGTTACATAATAATGAAATTAAATAAGAACTTTTACCTCTTCATCATTTTGAAAAGATTCAGGAGGATTATCTTTCAGAGCTTGCCACATCTTGTATGCAGCTTGTCGTTTTGCTAATTTCTTAGATTTGCCAGTTCCAATTTCACGACGCTTCAAAAGAGTACATATAATCGTGAATTGACGTTCATGAGGGAGACCTGTGGAAAATAAAACAAATGAAATTTATAAATGCATCATAACTTCTCTTAAATTACCATGGCCTCAATGACAGTGTTAATAAATAAATTTATTTTACTTAAATATTACATATAATACATGGTATCCTTCCAACTAAATACAGCTTTGTTACCCCAGTAATTACACTAATGACTGCACCCTTCAAACCTGAGCACAGCAATATTTACAGACTACTGTTTGGCGGCAGAAACAGGAGCTACGATGGTACCTGCGTACACAGTCTCAGGCAATAGACCTAACTCCAGTAAGTTAAAGTAAAACTATCCTTAGGTAAACATTTTTAAGGTAGTAGTGAAATAAATAATTTTTCATATTATTAATATAAGTAAAAGAATGGATCAGGACTAAGTTTTATATCATTAAATATTTAAATTGTAAAAAAAAATTATCAAAATTTTCATCACAGATTAATGAAACAAATTACTTACGTCTATTCACATTATCATCATTTTCAGCGTGATATGATGGTGGTGGCCAAAAGCGAGACATGCATAGTTCCTGCAACCAGCCAACAGGGTTGCCCATAAGTTTGTCTTCAAATAAAGACACTACTGCTCCCCTAAAAGGATTTCAGAAATCTTATCACATTCATTCAATACATTTAATGAACATGTTCACCTAGTTTCCAATGAAAATGAATAGTTTTCACATTTTAAATACCATTTGAATATTGTACTAGTTTAATCCTTTTTTCTTGTTTATAATGAAATAACAGTTGATCTCATATAGTGTTGAAAAAGAGAACATGCATGAAAGCCTACAATGTTGTTATAGTTCCCAGAATTCAACATATGTACAATATGTTGAGTGTAAGGTAGTCAGTCAGGTGGATTTGAAAAACCTTACTACCAACCAGAGTGCACAACATGTCGGACTGGAAGCAAACTAGACACCTCCTTTATAAGGAAGTTGTTAGCCACTGTGCTATAATGACAGTTAAATGTGTTACATTTTTATTTTGATTAGGTAATTAAATAAAAAATATGTTTCTACCTACAAACATATTTTTCATTTTGTACATACACTATACAGAAATTAATTATCATTAATTAATCTTTGATCATACAATCTGTGTAAAGTTGCTAGTAGTATTGGATGTATTTAGTCTTATTTGGTAGCATTCATGACAAGACACCTATCGAAGAGTCATGCAATGACAATTTTCATGTAGCTCTCTGACCTAATGGTTAGAGCGTGCCGCTTTCATTCCGAAGGGCGCGGGTTCGTATCTCGGCATGTACCGATGACTTAATATTTAAGTTATGTACATTTATGAATTTTAGTTACAACAGCGAAAAACAAACGGTGAAGGAAAACATCGTGAGGAAACTCGCATACTGAAATCATCTTTGTGTGTGTGTGGTGGCCCAATAGAGTCCCAGTTACATAGGACCTAATCTGATCACATCTAGCGAATAGTGGGTGCTTATTCGCCTCTGCCCACCCCTACCGGGAAAAAGGCGTGATAACATAAAAAAAATATATATTTTCATCTGATGTGGAAGGCAGGATACAATATTTCCACTGTCACTCTGACCTCGGTGAATCATAAATCATTACTGAAGTGGTAATCATTTCAGGAAAAAAAGCTGCAGCTTTTCCTGTGGCTTACAATAATGACAATAATGGCAAATGCTTCTTAGGAGGCCTGTGTTCACCAGTGAATATTAATATAATGAAAGAAAAATCTCTTTGTTATTTCAATATATCTAAGCAACTTACGGTTCAGGGACATTGCCATTAGTAGATTGATCAGCAGGAGCTGCACCAGTCAGTCTATCAAGTAATGCTTTAGCAGCAGAGTGTTTTGCTTCTTTCTTAGACCGTCCTGTACCCATCGCTGGAAATAAAATGTTTATCTTTTCTCTATAATTTGATACTATAAACTTTGAACAATTTTTCTCATTATTTATTACTTCTATGACAAAGAAGAATTTATTCACCTAAAATAGGTCAATTATAACAGGAAGATGAATGAAGTTCACAATTTCAGCTGTGGACTTAATAGATTTGCTATATACTTAAGTTTATATTGAGTTGTGTATATTGAAAAACAGGTCTATGCATTTTTAATACTTAGTATAGTTATTGAGAGAGTAATTTATATTGTTACAACATATCATTGACTTGACAATTTTAAAGTTTGAAAATTAGAATTAAAAAAGACTTCGTCAATCTCCTTTTTTAATAAGAAAATAATTATTTCATACAATAATATATCATACACAATTTTGGTACAAAGTAAACGGAATATCTCACCAACTAAATCAGCAACTGTAACGCGATAGCGGAAAGTAGGCTCATGAATCATGCCCTCAATTTGGACCAACTCATACTTTGGCACAGTTCCACGGCGTGCTAACAATTCTTGTAACACTGATACTGGAGTTTTTGTTGGAAGTGCTTCCATTTCCTAAAACCACAAGAAAATTTTGTCATTATTCTGAAACAGTTTTAGCTCTTATTGGAATATATTAGAGTAACAATTTATAATGTTGACTTAAAATGTTAGCCACTAAACTTTTTATCTCTTATTACAATTAATTGTAATTCTGAAACCAACTAAAGAAAATGCACTAAAAAGAGACAGTCGAAGCAGAATTTCTAAAAATAGGTAGGTATTATTAATTAAAATTATTCAGAATATTCAATACCACCATGCTTGCAAGTAGATATAATAGTCATCCTTAAAGCATGGAATGTAATAAACATTTCCAAATTGCATTGATAAGTTGTTTTTGGCAGATGTAATTTTTTGTTGTTACAATTTATACTTGTCTACTAAGTACTGGGCTAACACTAGTATTTAGGCAAGATGAACAAGTTCATGTAAAGTTGATTATAAGTGCAATTTGAAGAAACAAACTAATTTTAAAACAAACTTAATATTCGTACTTGCATTCACAAATAACTTTGAATTATAACTACATACCCGTTTAGCAGCTTCATCTAAAGGCAAACGTTCCAAGTTGTTGGGTTGTTTAGCACGATTTTGGAATCGACGTCGAGGACCATGTGGTATATGCTCGCCGTCCGGCCCCGCGCCATGTACCGGCATCCCATGCATCACCCCTGGTACACCGCCATGCAACATCCCGGGGTGTGGGTGGACCACCCCTCCGTCCATCTATTAAATTTATCATTTCAACATTATATTTTAGTGCAGAATACTGCCGGTCTATACGTTTATTTACCGACCAATAGTTTTTAATTTATATATTATTGAAAAGCTGACTACAGTGTAAGATTCAAATATTATTTTTAGAATTTACAATTGTAAGGGTGAAAGCGAATAATGTTTCATCACAGGCTATTATTACATTATTACAGAACTTATATACAGTTTTCTATTTTTTAAACGATATTGTATTAAGTATTATAAAATAATAAATAATAAAGTAACACAATAAACATGTGATTGTATGCATGAAATGGCGCCGGGCCGGCCATTACTCCCAAAATGGCTACATGCCGGTAAAATGTTCTGGATAAAAGTAAGTAAATAAAGAATTTTTCATACCTTCTTTGAATAAATTTAAATAATATTCATCAATTTCAATTATAGAAAGGTTATAAAAATTAAATAATATACCATTTTGTAGTACTTCTCCAATGCTGCAATTTGCTCGGAACTTCAAAAGTAATTATGTTTGCAGTTATTTTACACTAATATTTGGCACGGTTACACAAACATTTAACACAAAAAGAATTATTCTCCAAAATATGACCAAATAACCGAGTCACCAATGATGTAAAATAATTCTAGACTATCTATATACTGTATTTAGACAGCTAGTACAAATGATCGGTGTGGTCAGCGAAAAAGCTTACTATTGTGATGTAACAATTTTCTATCATATCATATGGATTAAATTACCAATTCAAGTCAACGTAAGACGTTATTTTTTTTTTTAAATAATGGAAATGCGGTAACACTTTAAAAACCCTATCGTTTACAAAATAATGATGGATGTACAATTATTTAAACGTTTTAATTTATTTTTTGAAACAAAACTCAATTACACGTTTAATTATTTATAGGCAAAGTAAGAATTATTTTTTTATGAATTTTATGTTTAATTTCCAAACTAGTAAGAATTAATAATTGTTTGGTTATGATGCTCAGCTTCTAGTTATTTCAAGGAAAATTACAAAATAACAATTTAATACATCAATTTCTAGAAAGCTTTGAACTTTTCCACCCAAATAAGACGAGTGTCCTTAACAAGAGAGTAAATAAGTTTATTCTGTTAGGTTCTTAGATATAAAGTTAGCGTTTTGTCATAGTGACGACTTTGATCTGAAATATTTCCTCTTGGGTTAAGAATTCCAAATTCAAATTTATAAATTCATTTAGCTGGTACATTTGACTATTGAAAACAATCATTAATTTGTTTTTTTCTCATTATCTTTTTCTTTGGAGTCGGTTATTACCGCACAATGGAAAACATGATATATCGGTTTATTTACGAGTACGAGTTCTACCGTGGCACCAGTACTGCTAAAACAGCTGGAAGGATTAATGACGTGTACGGCGTTTGTGTTGCAAAAGAAAGCACGGTACGTTTTTGGTTTCAACGTTTTCGTTCTGAAAATCTTGACCTTCAAAACCAACGCCGTGGATGGCCGGAGACCAATGTGGAAAATGAAGAATTAATGGCTATTGTGAAAGCAGATGCATCACAAGGTACTTCAGAGATAGCGGTAGGCTTCGGGGTAAGTGATAAAACTGTATTAATCCACTTGAAGCAAATCGGAAAAGTAAAAAAAAATTAACGATGGGTACCTCATGAATTGAGTGAATCGAACTTGCAAACACGCGTCGACTGCTGTGTTACTTTGCTCAACGGATACAATAATAAAGGGATTTTAAATCGTATCATTACTTGTGGCTACTGTACGATAATCGGAAGCGCTCGTTGCAATGGCTGAACCCTGGAAACCGAGCAAAATCCTGCCCTAAACGAAAACGAACTCTGAAAAGGTTACTTGTGAATGTTTGGTGGACAAGCACCGGTGTCGGTCACTATAGCTTTTTAAAATCTCGCCAAACAATTATAGCAGATATCTATTGTCATCTACTGCAAACCATGAAGGAAGAACTAGCTGCTAAACAACCGAGAGTGATCAATCGCTCTAGGCAAACAACCACGAAGTTAGATGAGCTATTTGGAATGTCTGGGACATCCACCGTACTCCCCGGGTCTTTCTCCAACAGATTACCATTTTTTCCGGAAATTGAACAATATCATACAAAGACAAAAATTCAACTTCGATGCGGCAGTCTAAACCGCCTTCAAAGAGGTTATTGATTCTCGCCGCCATGGTTTTTTTTAAGAAAGGGTTAATTGAAGTACCGAGATGGCAAAAGTGCGTAGATAACAACGGTGCATACTTTGGTTAATGAAATATATTTTATGAAAAAAAAAAAAATTGACTTTATATTACTCCCGTGCAAAACGCCGATTTCATATGTAAGGACCTAATATAATAAACTCGCTTTACCATCTAGGTTAGTTTTTGCTTACCTTCATATGGCATCATGGTTAAGCACGAGTCTGTTTAAACAAAAAATATATACTAGTTTTGTGTTATTATATTAAAATTAATTAATCTTAATTTCTGGAGTTGGCGGATCGAGATAATAACAGTAATTAACTTATATATTTTTTTAATTTTGGAAAGTATATATCTACATCAGCTATGAGTATTGATAACCTACCATTGGATTGATATGCTCCTCAGGGGTGAAAACTTAAAAAAAACAGCAAGAGTTTATATTTCATAAATTCTATATTACTTAAAAATAAAACAAGAAACTTTTTAAATCAAAAGACAAAAAAACTCAAAATTAATTATTTGCGTAGCTTCAAAACATTTTTACGTGAATATTTGAAATTTTTGAGTTTTAATTTTCTAGATGTCGCCAGGAAGTGGTTTTTAGCAGAGTTATTGCGTGCCATAATAGAAGACTTAGGAAGTTCGGTATGTGTATCATCTCGTGCTAGTGTCCATGTTTCTATTTCTTTAGATGGTGTTATTTCTGTTGTTTCATATTGGTTATAATCATTGGGACTGCCTAAATCTAAAGTATTATCTTCGTTGAAAATATTTGTTGGTGAATTAGGCCCTGTTTCAGAAAATATACTATCTGCTTTAGACGAATCATTGCATTCATCGCGGAACTGCGGCGGTGGTAGTATAACGTCGTTTTCTTGAAAAGATTCCAACAACGCTTTTGGATTAAACATCGACTGATTCAAATCATATTCATTATTAATTGACTGTTCTATTAACTTGCATTGTGGACTTCCGGAGTCTAATGTTGGCGAATGTTTTGACGTTAAATCTAGATTTTTATGTTGAACAGCATCAAAATGGAATAACAAGTTATCCCCGATTTGTTCATGTTTAGATATTTCTGTGTTGGTATTTTTAGAATTATCAGATTTATTTACATTTACCCTCAAATAATTATGCTGTAAGTCCATTTGGTTACTTGATTGGAGTGGATTTGGTAAATTAGTTATACTATACTCTCTCTTATATTTTTGGCTTTGCTTTACATTTTTAGGATCATTGCTGGGAGTTGAAATGGGTTGTCTGTCTTGTTGGCTAGAAAGTACAATTGTTCTGCAATAAAATAATGTTATACAAGTATTAAGATATTATATGATGTATTTTTATACAAAAATCGTGCGGAAAACCTTGTTATTACAATAATATAACATATTTAAATTTTTATGTACAAAGTAAATAAGTGAATATAATTTAAAACTTAAATTAAATTTTACAATGGTTTTAAGTGACACTGAAACCATGGATGATTAAACATCTATGCCTAGAATACTCTAGCTCATACAAGTTATATGAATGTTAACGGTCGAAATATAGCAAAGCTGTTATAGAGGCAATATGACGGTGGTAATTAGTCAAGCGAGTGTGAAAAAGCCTTATTAACGACTGTACCGTGCGGTCCCCGAATTGAACCAGGGACTTCCGTGTATACCAGTGTGTCATAGAGATAGTAAACAGCCTTTTTTAAGTAATTATAAATAACAATTTAGTTCGAGGCTACATGCTAGCTTAAGTATGTTTCAAATAAAAAAATCATCTTTTCCGAATTACATAAGTGTTCCAATCATTGGTTCATAAACATTATATTATGAATCAATTATAGGATTTTTTCCCCTTATCTATCTATTATTGAATGAAAGTAAATTAGAACATATATATTATATATGTAGCAATAGAAACTAAAAAGATATATTTTAATTGTGGGCAAATTTACCTGGAGAAAATATCTTTGTATTTATCAATAATGCCCTTAACTGTAGAAATTTCTTTATTAGAAACAGAATTTAGTGAATAGGAATTTTCAGCATATTCATTAATTGTCTCTGGGCATGTCCCGTCGTCTTGTTCTAAAGCTTCGTTTGATGTTTTATTTAGATTTGTGTAGTATTTCAAAGAGGGTAAGTTATTAGTAGAATTTTCGCATTGATTTAGCTCAGCTTTCAAATATCCATTTTCTTTTTCATTTTCGTTTGATTCCTTAATAATTGTTACAACAGCGTCTTTTTCTTTAGTAGCAGATAAAGTTTCAATCACATCGACATCTATCTTTACTTTTCTTATTAAACAGTAATTATTATCAGAATTGTTATTTTTGTACAAATTTATATGAGTATTTGTATATGAAAGTTTTTTTGTTGAATCATCCAAAGGTATATTAGACACATCTTGGTTAACGATTTGTCCAACATCCAAATTACTGTCAGATTTAAATGGCAACTTCTCAATATATTTTGTTTCATCTGTTCCTATGGACATTATGCTATTGTTAAAACAAAGTTCGTCTTCATAAATATCTTGCGTTTTTGTTTTGTTGTTGTCTTGATTCGTGAGGGGAATTGGCATTGAGTATGTATTATTATTTAAAACCGAAATAAAATTTTTCTTCAAATTATCTTTTACTTTCAATAAGGACTCTGACTTTAATCTATGATTTAAGTTTGCATTTAAAGATTCAGTATCACCAAAAACTACCGATTCTTCGTCATAATACGGTAATGGTACATAATTATGACATAATTCTTTAATACTAGAATTGTTATCATTCTGAATAATGTCTATTTCATCATTTTGTTTTTCTTCCGTTAGTAATACATAGAGTTCTAACCCTGCATCATTATTTTCGATAACATTTAAAGTATTATCGGTTGTCATATCTTTACAATATTCGGCTGTATCATCATTGTCGGATTTTATCTCATTATTGCTTATAATATTTACAGAGGATTCACTACTATCGCCATTTTGTAAAGGATTATCTTGATTTTTTGTATATAATATATTTGCAACGCTGTCTGGAAGATTAGCGTCTCTCTTTGTTTTTTCCAAATATTGATCAACAGAACTTTTGACAGTGTAAGCAAAAGTGTTTTCTTCATTGATGATTGCAGCATCTGATTCCTCAAATAAACTTGCTTTCTTTTCTATATCATCCAAGACCTTAAAATTAGACATTTCCGACTTTTTATTTTTAAAACAAGATAGATTATCATTCTTTACTTTATTATTAGATATTTTTTTGTTGTGTTTGATCATATTTAGATTATTCAATTGTGTACTATTGCTATTGGAAGGATCAGATTTTTCATTTTCGATTTCATTTAAAATGTTATCTATTAGTTCATCATCTCCAATATTAGTTTCTCTGTAATTTTGAAAGCTAGCTTTTGTATGGCACCCATTATCACCTCTGTCTTGTCCAAACGTACAATTTTTTTTTAAATTACTTTTACTAACTGCATATTGATCCCGACTCTCATTATTACTTAATTTTACTATTTCTTTATTAAAGTGTTTCAACTTTTCTATAACAGGTAAATCTCGTTTTCTTTTTTCCATTGAACATATAACTTCGTTACCATAATTATTTCTTTTACGTACTTTAAAAGCGTCTGTAATAGCAGTTTGCTTCGCATGTTTATGTATTGCTTTTCTATCCGGAGAAGTGTTGTTCCTATTTCTTGTATCTAACATTTCCAAGCTTTTGAATAAGTATTCACAGTGAACATCGATACCAGCTAAAATACATATATTATAAAATAATATTAGATTTTTTACACGTTAAATTAGTTATGTTTTAGAAAATTATGTATGTTTGATCGCATCTTTAATCCATCCCGTAAATTTTAATATAGTCCAATAATTTATTTCAAAATATTAGGGGGACCGGAAAGTAATGTCGTTTTCTTACGCTAAATACAAACACATACATTTTTAACGAGTCTTTATTTTTAATCAATGATGTATTCCCCATCATTGTCAATAACCTTTTGCCATCTTTTTTTTTTTTTTTTTTTTTTTTTTTTCTCGCGGGGGAAATCTTCTTAAAAGATACCTTGCTTCTGGGGGGAAGACAAGGTTATGTGGGGCTTGTACCCACTAAAACCCCCTCGGTGGTCTCCCTCAGTGCATTAGGAGGGGCTCCGGGATCTCCTACGGAACGCACCGGCGCCCCCCTGCACTCTCGATTAACATTCCACGGAAGGGCCAAAGCCCTACTAGACCTCACGCTTTGCTACGGCAAATACAAGACCACAATGTATTTGCCGTCCTCCTAAGGCTCGCTTATTAAGCTCTGAGGGCCCCCACCCTCAAAGCCTACGAAACCGAGGACCCTTTTAGTCGCCTTGTACGACAGGCAGAGAATACCTTAGTCCTATTCTTAATGGCCCGGCACTACAGGGCTGACGGGTTAGGGCGTCCGTTGCCAACGCCCCGACGTCCTCGTCTATGGACGGAGTCGGCCCTCTCCCGACTTCGCTCGGCGGACTCCTTCTGCATCATAACGGTTTCACAGAAGGAAACCAACGCTATCCACCCATTTTTCTTTGCCAGTGCAGTTGATATCGCTACTGGCAAAGAAAGGTCATGCCCGATTTTGTGGATGAGAATTCTCCGTTCAGGCTCCCACGTAGGGCATTCTGCGAGCGTATGCTGAGCGGAATCCAGCTCTCCACCACAATGGTGGCATTGCGTGGTTGGTTCACGTCCAATCCTATTCAGGTACTCACCAAAACACCCGTGTCCTGTGAATACCTGAGTCAGCCTGAACGTGACATGCGCCACTCCGCCCAATCTAAGCCAGGCTTCGAGGTTCGGCAGAAATGCGCTTACTATACGCTGCCGTGAGTTCCGCGGCTCAGCTAGCCTCTCTCTCCACACCTCCAAAGCGCGGCGGCGCTCTTGCCTATGCACTTCCACCACATCCAGGGGTTCGGCTTCTTCTCGATGAGAACGTAGACGCGTATAAATCCGCGCGTCCCTTTCCGCCAGAATGTCCAGAGGTGGGAACCGGGCCAGGATAGTGGCCGCCTCAAACGATATCGTCCGATATCCCCGTGCGATACGAATGGCTATCTTCCGTTGCAGACTGTTGACTTTAGCCCGGCAACGTCGGCTGCCCGTCAACCGATCTGACCAAACCGGAGCGCCATAGAGAGCCATCGATCGCACAACACCCGAGTAGAGGCGGCGGACTCCTTCTCCGGGACCTCCAAGATTGGGCAGTAGTCTATGCAGAGCACCTACTACCTTCTCAACCCTAGGGATCAGGCGGTTGAAATGTTCCTCGAATCTCCATCGACTGTCTAGAGTGAGACCGAGATATTTCATTACCGATCCCACCTCAACAGGCACGTCACCTACGCGAACCGAAAAGCTGGGAGGTTCCCTTGTTTTAGGGAGCTTGTGAAACCATATCGCCTCGGACTTATGAGGCGTTATCCGGAGACCCAGCTCTTGGATTTTGTCCACAACGCAAGCTACTCCAATTTCGGCAAGTCGGATGGTGTCCTCGAAACTGTCTCCATTTGCCAATACTAATGTGTCATCCGCGTAACATACAACACACACTCCAGCGGGGAGATCGACTCTAAGGACTGCGTCATATGCAATGTTCCATAATAGAGGGCCCAATACAGAACCCTGTGGAACTCCGCAATTTACCTCTCTCCTATGAAATATGGCATCCCGACCCACATATTGGACGCATCTGTCTTTTAAATAGGACCCGACAATGCGCTGTAAGTAGGGAGGCATGCGATGGTACGCCAGAGCTTCCCATATTACTCTCCATGGTAGTGAGTTAAAGGCGTTCACTATATCAAGGCTAACTGCCAATGCCACACCGCCTTGATCCACTGTTCGTTGCGACTGTTCCCGAATGCGAAGGATCGCATCCATGGTTGAGCGCGCTCTTCGGAAACCAAACTGGCCATCCGACAGATCGGGGCCTTCTTGGTGGAGATGCAGATTGATGCGATCGGCAATTATTCTTTCGAACAATTTACCAGCCTCATCCAACAGGCATATGGGTCGGTATGCAGAAGGAGTGTCCGCGGTCCTACCATCTTTCTTTAACAGCACCATCCGTGCTTCCTTCCAGCCCTGAGGGAATAGGCCAGCACTGAAGCAGCAGGTAAACAGGTTCCTCAGTCTATCTCCTAGTCCGGCGGCTATTGCTAGTACCCACGCGCGTCCGGGAATTCCGTCAGGACCTGGTGCAGTATTCCGGGCTTTGAGACGCTTAATGGCTCGTTCTAACTCTTCGTTGGTCACACCCCATTCGTCGGACCAGACGAGCTGATTCAACGACTCCGTAGAAGGTGGTACTGGGCATTGTTGACTCCTTGGGAAGAGAGTGTCCATCACTGTTTCCATAAATAAAGGATCCAAGGTCTCTGTTAGTGGAGGAATCCAAGGTCTGAGTTTGCCCAATACCATCTTGTATGGGCGTCCCCACGGGTCCCTCTCCAGTTCCTCGAGCAGTTCGTTCCAAGCCCGAGATCTAGCTGATTTAATAGCCAGTTGGAGCGATTTATTAGCGTCTCTGTACATCCTGTAGGCACGAGTCGTTTCGTCCACTGTGGCTCGCCGTCTCCTTCGGGTTCTTGTGTACTGACGTCGAGCGCGCAAGCAAACCTCGCGCAGTTGCGCTATAGCTGGCGACCACCAGTAAACCGCCTTCGACTTAATAAGCTTTGTTCGGGGCATTGAGACATCACAAATGTATGTCATCGATTCCCGAAACCAAGTCGCTTCACTTACAGGATCGGACAACATTCCTTCGGCTATGCTTTCTGGCCAGGCCATGACGATGGCTGCTGCCTCGAGCATATCTGCATCGAGTCTCTTGAGGGACCACCGCCGCGGTAGGCTGCTGCTGTGGTTGCGAGCAGCATGTTGTGAGGAGCCAAGCGTTAAATTAATCAAAATATAGCGGTGATCAGAAAGCGTGACCGCTTCCTCCGCTACTCTCCAGCCTGTCACCATGCGCAAAGCAGAAGAGTTTGCCCATGATAGATCAACGATCGACTCTCCCTGCCATCGCACACAGGTGCTGACGGATCCATGGTTTAGGAGCCGAAGGTCAAGCCCAGCCGCCCACACTTGCAAAGTCTCCCCCCTAGTGCTGTTCCGAGAGGATCCCCACACTTTGGAGTGTGCATTGAAATCACCTAGAACAAGGACCGGACGTGGCTGACATCTGCGAATGCATTTGGCTACAGAGTCCAAGTACACTTCGTAGGCGGCGCGTGTGCAGTTGGGAGAGACATAGCAGCCCACAACTGCAAGAGGCCCCCATTCGACAGCAACAAAACCTTGCCCGCTAAAAATTGTAGAACAGTGTCGGTCCCCTGTATTCCCATTCCAATAGATAGCGACCTTGCCATCTTCGCTACCAAACCAGCGAGGATGGTCTGATACACGGTAAGGTTCGGCCGTTACGGTCAAAGCTACCGACCACTCCGCGAGGTGTTGCAGTAGCAGGTCCTGCGCCCCGCGGCAGTGATTCAGGTTAGCTTGGAGTATCTTTATCCTTCGATCGAAGGTGATACTTCCATGTGCTCCTCTGCACTTTGGGGTGGCTCAGGAGCAGGAGCCTGCTTTCTCCCTGTTCCTGTTCTCCTCCGCTTAGGTGCACATGCCTTAGCCCCCAGTCGGTGATTAGCTGGGCGTCCGAGATCCACGCACAGTGGACATTTTAGCACTCCAGTAGTACATTGACTAGCCCTATGGCCTGGCTCACTGCAAGCGTAGCACAGCGTGCTACGATCCTTTTCATTAGGGCATCTATTACGAACGTGCCCCAATTCCAGACATCGGTAACACTGCAAGGGTCGTTTCGCTAGAACCTCAACCCTTGCTAATGTCCACCCTACGCGGACACGTTTTGCTATCGCCAGCTTTCTTACTGTGCTTATAGGACAAAGTACCCAGGCAGATCCCATTCGCAGAGGAGATCGGCGAATATCGCCCACTTTAATATCAGCGAGTGAACAGCCTCCTGCTTCCGCAACTGCCTCTGCGACTTCCGCTGTAGTGACGGACTCGTCCAAATCCATCACTCTTATTTCGCCTCTTTTGGAGGGTCGCGCTATGTATACATCGGTATCGGCCAGCGCTTCTTTCATTTTTCCCGCCAGCATATCAGCTTTCGATGCACAGTCAGGGCCAGCCACCTCCAATATTAGTGCCCCCGTTACTGCTCTCCTTGGTCGAACGGTTTCAATACCGCAGTCTGCCAACTTAACCTTCTGTTTTACCGCAGTCATGACCGCGGCGTACGAAAGTTCTCCATTCGCTGGTACGGTGACTGTAATGGCTGCTGCACGAGGAAGTCTACCCGGTTTTACCTTTTCGGTAGGTTTTGGAGTCACCTTTACAGCCTTCCTGACTGATGGAAGAACCTGTTTTGCCGTCAGTCTCTTAGCTTTACGGCTCACTACAGCCGACCAGGTATCCGCTGCTGACCTGAGCTCCGCGGCAATTGGCTCAGAAGCCAGAACAGGTGCACGCGGTATCAAAGATTGATCAGCGTCAGCCGCTACTGGCTCCCGACCACTTGGGAGTCTCGGATTGTTCGACAACCTTTGCCTTAGAGCTCTGTCAGGAAAAATTCTGGTCTCAAAGGCAGCAAGCTTTTCATCTACAAGACAACCTATTTGCAGCATGAGGCCTTCTTCTCCTCTCCTGGTAACGCCTTCTTTACCTAATGTACGCAGAGCAGACGCAGGCTTTGCCTTCCCAGACTCCGTCGAGCCAATCGTCTGCTTCCGGAGTAGCTTCATTTCTTCAGTGAGCTTATCCAACTTGGTTGCAAGATCCTTTACGAGTGATCGAAGCTCTCCATTCTCCTTTTCAAGTCTTACAACTTTATGAATGCTTGCTGCTCTTCGTGTAAGTTCTCCTGCCGCCGCTTTTAGGTTGCGAACTCCCAATCTCAAGTGACGGACGTAATCGCCTTTGAGATTACGGGAACGCTCTGCAACATTCCCTATTTCTTGAAGGTGTTGATCAATGAGCTCTTCCAGTTGGATATCCGCATAAGATTGCATTTCCAAGGCCAAGTTATCAACCTCTGGGAGATTAGTATTCGTCCCAGTTTTAGTTGACGGTGGAGCACCTTCGCTCTCTTCGCTTGCAGAGGCAGTAACCGCTTGGTACTTAGCAGCGACCTCCATGCATTTGGCTTTAGATCTTCTCTTCCGTGCGTTGCTTGAGACCTCGGAAGCTACCGAAGTTAACGACATATGTGAGCCGTCTGACTCGCACGCATCGCTGTCCCCTGCCGTCTTTTTTTGTCGGTCTAAGCGTATAGCACGTCTTCGCCGCCCACTTGGCCGACCCTTTTGTTGCCCCGGAACATCTCCCTCTTTCCTAATTTTGTCCCCTGGTGGTAGAGGAACCGCCCACGGTTCAGATACATCACCAACTTGGGTTAAGTTTTCTTCCCCACGTGTTATGCAATCGTCCAGGCAAGGCCCGGAGTTTGACTTTCCCTCAGCTTCTCCATTTTTGGTTTTTAATTGGTTCATTTCTGTTCCCACGAAACTGGCATGAAATATTCATTTGCTCGGGCAGAGCATCCTTACCCGAACAAGCCTACATACACCCAGGGGTCGGCAGGTACCTGGGGTGGATAGCAGTAGCGGTTGACAACCCCTCAACCATGCATCACCTCGCGCTGCTTCCGCCGCTTGTGATTAGGGTATTTTTTTATAGAGGTTTTCTCCTCTTGGCCCGGCCAGTTAAGGCAAGACCCCCGTTCCCGATAGGAGCCGCGAGACGTGACCACGACACTCCAACCGGGGTTACGGGTTCCACGCGCATTTCCGCGATGTGGCCGACGGTGGCAACAAAACAAAATTAAATCGCCCGCGCGGAGTCAGAGTCAATGAACACCGCGCCCGTCCTTGCCTCTCCAATATGCCTTCTGCTGATCAGAGGGACACCCGGAGAGACGCCTTCTCGGCAGATTATTCGCTACCAGTCCGCAACCATGAAGGCCGCGGACTGGCCCCAGGGTGCACCACGAGGAGGTTATCTGCCATAGCACCCCAACCTTTTGCCATCTAGTGAGTAAATTTTCAATCCCTGATCGATAAAAATTAATTGGTTTTTCGGCAAAATATCTAGAGATGGCATTTTGGATATCATCCAAATTTGCAAATGTTTTGCCACTTAAAAAGTGTTGCAGCGCTCGGAATAAGTGGAAATCCGATGGTGCAACATCGGGCGAATATGGTGGATGAGGCAGCACCTCCCACCCCAATTCATTAATTTTTTCTAGAGTTCGCCTTGCGCAGTGCGGTCTTGCATTGTCATGTTGGAGAATGACGCCTTTTCGGTTGACAATCGCTGGCCACTTTTCAATTAAAGATTGATTGACTCGCTGCAATTGTTCGCTGTAGAGGTCTGCAGTAACAGTTTCTCCAGGTTTCAGTAATTCAAAATGAACAATGCCGCGAATACTCCACCAAACACACAAAAACGCTTTTTTGGGGTGTAAACCTGGCTTAGCAGTACTCCGAGGGATTTCATTTGGAGAGAGCCACTGCCTTTTGCGTTTTGGGTTATCATACAGGACCCATTTCTCATCTCCTGTGATCAAGCGATCAAAAAACGCTTCTGTGTTGTGTCGTTGAAGCAATAAGTTGCATGTGATTGATCGGTTAGCCTTATTCTGTTCGGACAGATTATGCGGGACCCAAACACCTGCTCTGCTTACTTTTCCAATCTGCTTCAAATGTTCTTGGATGGTCGACCAAGGTTTGTTGAGACTGTTTGACAATTCCTCGATCGTCTGACACGGATTTGCTTCCACTTCCGCCCTTAACACGTCGTTGTCTAACGCTGATGGTCTTCCTGATCGATACGAGTCGGAAAGATCAAAATTACCCGATTTGAACTTGGAAAACCACCTTTGGCATTTACGAATGTCCAGTGCATTTGGATAAACATCGCAAATGTTTTTGGTAGCAACTGTTGCGTTATTTCCCTTGCGAAACTCAAAGAGCATGCAATGCCGGATGTGTACCTCTTCTGGTATTTGGCTGGCCATTTTACCCAAAATTACAAAAAAAAATTGTAATTCAATTGTCTATAAGTAAAGAAATCACTATAACCTCACAATGTCTTTGGTACGCCTCTGAACAAAACAATGAGCTGACAAATGACAATCAAGTATTGGCATGCGCAGAAACGACATTACTTTCCGGTCCCCCTTTTTTTTTAGGGGGTTTACCCATTATGTTTTAAAGGGTGAATTATAAGTGTTTTTAACACGTTTCTAAACAGTAAATATTTTATATACTGAAATTACAACAAAAGTTTATTTATACAAACCATAAGTCGTGCTAATGCAATGAGCAATAATCTTATGTTCAAAGTTGTGTCTTCTAATAATGTTATGTGTCATTTGTCCATCGTGAATGTTTATTAAATCTTTGTCTCTAAAAATTTAAAATAAGTTTATATAAGAGTTAGGACCAAGTCATTTACGAACTTTATTAATTTTATATATTAACTCAAAATTAACAAATTCAAGTATTCATCTGTCTAAGAGTGGCGGATATGGGTATAATGTCTTATGCTGAGTGCCAAACGCAAAAAGCTCCAAATATCTAATCGTCTCTTTCCTTATTATGATTTAATATACCAATATGGGTTAAAACATACTTGAAAATCGATAGATGAATAAGATGATTATCTGTATCTCCAACGATAATGTAACATTTATGATTCGATCCCGCTGTTAGTTGTTCTATATTTTCAGCCAAATGCATCTGATTTAACAATACAACATTTAATTTGACACTATTTTCATCAATGGTGGTAATTGTGAGTTGATACTTCGGCAATAAACTTATTTGTTTACGTAAAACGTTACCAGCTGGGGGACCTTTATTCATTATCTAAAAGAAATCAATATTTTCTTTAATTATGACCTATTAAAAAAAAAAAAAATTGTGACTTTCATCAGTAAGAAAATTTCTGTGAGTGAAGCACTAACTCTTTCTAAATCTCTTGGGTGACTTTCTTCTAATAGCAAAAAGTTTATTTTGCCAGCGGTTGCAAGTAAAGCGCTAAATGTAGGACCAATGCCCTTTAATTGTTTGCTCACATAAATTGAATTTTCCCAAAGGTGTGCTTCGTGGCATTTAGCTAATATTATTGAATTTAACACAGCTCCATAATTTTGGGGGCAATCCTTTAAAATGTTTAGTCGAGTAACATAAGCTGCTATACCTAAAACCAGAATAAAATATATCACTCCGTTTTCGGTTCTGTAATTATTTTTTTTTATCTGTTACCTGGCTCAAATTTACATAACATTGCTATAAAAGTCAGTGTATTTTTATTTTAGTTTTATTCAATCGTGCATCTTATTTAAACTCAGCGTTTATTTTAGTTATACAAAAAAAAATATATTACTTTGAATGCAAAAGGTCCTTGATTATATCACATAAAATTAAAAAGTCACAACTTTACTACTATACTAGAGATGGATTTATACAAGTTATAATTTAATAAATTGTTAATATTTTCTTTGACCAAATTGTGAAACGAGAGAAAAAAACTCGTCTAATAACTTTCGCTGAATAGTCTAGCTGAAATTCTATTCAGACCTAGTAAGTTTTACTGGTCCAGCTCCTTTTTCTGCCGCGATTCATTTGTGAGGAAACATTAACGAATTCCGGTTTGATGGGCGCTGTAACTAGTGAAATTACGAGGATAACAAGACACAAAATCCTGTGTCAAGACGACCAGTGCAACGTGGCGCAGTGTATACCATCCTAACCAACGCTACTTTGTTATAGGCAAACATATTAGTTACCATCAGGTCACCGTCCCGCTTGTTTACCCGCTATGTTGAATAAAAAAACATAATAATGGTAATAGTAAAGTCGTGATTGACAGTTAGTTGTGCATACTACTATTAATTATGATCATATTACGTACAAATTACGGACTTAAGATTCATTAAGGACTTTGCGGCCTTGACCATGTTTGTATAGTGTTTAAACATATTTCTAGGTGCGGCTAATCACTAGGGATATATAAATTATTAGTAAACATTAAGCATATATATGTTTCTTGATGATTTGTCATACATACATTTATTAGTCATTTTATCTTAAAAAAAATCATATCAATATTGGCGCATACATTTAGTGTGTTGCAACTTTTTATCGTACCGAGTAGGTTTGTTTGATGAACGAAAAAATTTTAATATCAATGTCATTTATTAAAAAAAAAACACTTTTGGAATAAATTACATCACCATAAAAGCGAAGATATGTCGATACGGCTGTTTGCGAAAAATATACAGTAATGTGTAACTAATTAGTACTAATTATTTTTTTTCTGCTTTTCAGATATGTTGACCGAATAGACAAACAAACGGCATTTTATTTAAATTATTTATATGACAGACACGAATTAAAAAAAACATAGAGCCGTTGTAAATGAGCAAACTTGTTTTATTGAAGAGAATAATTGTCTACTATATGATAACAATCTACTCTCATAGAAACATACATACTCACATTTGCAAATACGATCAGCGATACGCATGACTTTGATGGCTTCTTGATTTAACGACGGCTCGTGGATCGGAAGGCAACCTAGTACAGCTTGGATTAAGCTATAGAATTGGTGAAATAATATATCAGTGTTGTTGTTAATAATTTCATTGAATTTCTAAAAAAATGCTTAAGACTAGAGGAACCGATGGACAAGTGAACATTTATTGGTTAAGATGAAATGTCTAAAAAAATTAACTATATTTTTTTATTAGCTACATTGCTATCATCGTCATCATCAAGTATTTGTTTAAAGCTGAAGTTTGGCGATCTAATTAAGAAAAGTAATTCGATCTACATCTTTTTTTTTCAATATTTGATCATTACTAATGAGTAAATCCAGTAGATCGTCATCAGTCAATCAGATTGTCAGTCTACCTTATGGGAAGCCTCCCAATACTACGTCTGTCTAGACCGATCGATGTGGAGATCTTTGGGGGAGACAAATATTCTAATTAAGGAAAGTCTATTACTAGTCTATATCGAATGGCATGCAAGCACTTGTTATAGCAACATTAGTTTACAAGCATCTTATAGTAACTCTTAATCGATTCGTAGTTTTCTGCTGTTAACAATTTAGTAGATATATATATAAGATATTTTACCAGTTCAACTTCATCTGCCTATTACTAATCTTGCCCTTCATAGGAAACCGTATAGTGGCGGCTGCGTTGTTTCTGTTGAGTGCGTTAAGGCATCTCCGTTCGTCGACGCGGAGGTGCATATCAGATAGCTCGTGACTCTCGCATATTATCCATAATAACTGTTCCAGCGTCTCGTTGCCTTTTATCTACGCGAAAAGATTGCCGAGATTGTACAGACAAACGGGATTCACATTATAGGTATACATTTTTATTGCGATACAAGGATAAGGGGACCGGCGCTTATACGGACGACAAGGGTCAGTGTACCGTAGGTACCTACCTAACCACAAGATCACGAGGAGGTAGTCCAAATCTGAACACAAAAGTAAAATACTTATATATAATACTGTTTCGTACGCGATATACTCGTGCTTCGTTTTAAGTTAAGGCTTGATTTATATACAGTATATACTTAAAGTATATATGCATAAGACCATTATGTGAAAAATCTTTTATTTGATCGGAAATACAAATCTGTGAAGAAAAGTAACTGGAAAATTAATATAGAATATTATTATATGTTTATTTAAAAGGAGTGTAAGGGTTCCCGCACATTGATCATATATCATCAGGATTAGGTTTAAATTATAACAGCTTTAGTCTTAACAATAGTCATACAATTTTTTTTAAATACTATATTTTTAAAACATGTTAATATAAAAAAAATATTGATATGAAATGTATAATAAATGTTAAATAATCATTGTCCGACTTAATTTTTTATGAAAATTATAGTAATCAATTTGTGTCAAATAAACACCACTCATATATAAAGGAAACCTTTTCAAAAATATTTAGTTTTCAAAGTATTTATAAACAACGACGAACTGGGTGGATGAATAAGGTATAAACACGATTTCAAACTTACCGATATCGTATCTTAAAAGCTTTTTAATTAATGACTATTGATCTCGCCATATTTTACATACATCAGCTTTTCATAATTCTTAGATAGTGTTTATGAAATATTTTATAGAATTGAAAATATTAGGCAATAACGTTTTAATGTTAGGTGGTGATAATTATAGCAGCATCTAAGCTACTAAAGACAGACTACTTAGAAAAGGTATTTTTATTTAAATGAATATAGGTTGAAATTTAATAATAGAATTGTGGATAATAAAATCTAAAAAACTTACTTTCATTATATGTTTCATAGTTTCCAAGTCCAAATAGTAAATGGATAACAGCCGACCAGCTTCCGTAGACTCTATACAACTGACTTCATCCATTGTTATTAATCCCGCGCTGGCCAAGCTGTTCATTGCAATGATACATAGGTCTGTAAAATTTAAAATTTATCGTTGTTAGGTCTCTATTGTATCGCTTATTTGCCACAATATCTAAGTATTATGGCTTATATAATCACTGGAATAAAGAGTTATAATATCTTATGTATCAAAGTGATGAGCGCAATTTGGTGTAGTGTTCATCATCCCCACTAGCGCCAAAATGTTTTGGACCAACCTATCACTTGCTATCAGGTGATCATTATATAATTCTTATTTCGTGGCTTCATCGCATCAATAGTTTTCTCCAGTAAGAATCTCACATTAAATGGCTTTTAACACCTGTTTATTTCCATTCCGATAAAAAGTTTTACTAAGATAAATTTTGAACTTAACTCCTAATATTAAAGGAAATTTTTAGTAATAATAAAACATTGAATTCGTATAAATTCAGTTTCATTGAGCGATTGATCTTAGTCATCGTCGGTATGACGTAAACTTTAACGTAAGCTCGTTAAATCGTCCTCGATGACATTTTAGTGTTTATAGGTAAAGGGTATGCAGTACAAGTAGCAGTTAAAATAACGCAAAAGTTAATCGTTTCCCGTTTTAACTGTTTTATAATTGTATAAATTGATTACTATTTATGTTAACAAAACAATTACTTTATAGTAGTTATGTAGATTGTAATTAAAGTGGCATCTTAACTGCTGTAAATGACTACGAATAACCTTTAACATACTCCTTTAATCGCGGACAATAATATTGCTCTCCGTTTGCCATCAGTTAATGGTGTGATGTTTTCAATATTAGGATTAAATATCGTTAAAACTTCTAAATTGGTGGAAATCATTGTCCGAAAAACTAAATGTAGGGTCATTGACGCAAATGTTTTTAGGTACATCGCTATTTGTTCTAAAACCACGAAAAATCGCTAACACATTGACTTTTACTGTAGATATCGGTGGGATGCAGCCTTCGCCTATTTTCAATATATTCCAATTTTTTTTTTTAATGCGATCACCTGGTATTCAGTGATTCACTTGATTAGCAGCAACACGCTTTGTTCGACGATTTGAAACATAAGATGATATATCTCGTTACCACAGTAAATTCACAACCAACAATGTTCTTCAAATCAGAACACAATAATGTCTGAACTAATTATCTACCTGGACAGTCTCCGACAAAAGACATATACCACCGGCAAAATCATAATAATTACAAATATATACGGTATACCACATACGGAGCAGTGGCTAATAATGATAAATTATATTATAGTACAGACGAACAATATTTTAGATATTGTAGACGCTTCTAGCCTTTAGCTTAAGCCTTAGGGCACAAGATGGCTTGCCTTGATAATTCCTCAGACGGCACGTTGTTTCAACACACATTCATCATGATCCGGAACTAGTAGCGGATGCATAAAATGCACTATTCTTTGGTTGCTATATAGTTATTTTAATCTACCGTTATTCAACTTACAAACTTATTTTGTAAACAAAGCCCAAGTTCAAACAGTATGGTAATTCTGTATTTAATTTTAGTTCTAAAAATACATCTTAGTCAAAAATATTTAGTTTCAACTAAGACTTCGTAGTTCTTTTTTCTGATACCATAACAGCATCACTGTATTTCGGTGTTCAGTGTCAATATATGAGAGCCAGAGTATTCTGAACGAGCACACTTCACCATTAATGACTTTATTATCACTTAACACCATATGATATTGAGTGCCAGAGCCATTTGTACATATTTCACACCCGGCATTAAAAGTTTAGTTATTTATCTATACATAAAGGGAAAATTTACCTTCTATTTTCTTAATAATCAGGTGTAGTGGCGCTGACTGAGCAAGACCTAAATATTTCTTGGGATCGCGCGCGGCTCGCACGAAGAGAAAAGTAGATCGCAGCCATTGGACGCACTGTGCTACATCGGTAACTGTACCCAGAGCAGCTTCACTGTTCAAATTTTCTGCAAGACGCTTGTGGAGATAACTTTGTAGCGGTTCGCAGCCTCCTACAAGGGCTTGGTACCTCGCCTAAATAAAACAACTTGTAATATTCTTAACACGAAGAAACTTCACAATTATTGAATTTTTTTTTTTTGAATAACAAACATTATTCTTCAATGGATAATATAAATTGTGCATAGTTTTCTTATAATAAAGTGATCAAAAAATGTTGCAGGCACAATAAAATTGACAGGTGTTTTAATGGCATTAATGACATTTCGGTAAAAGATATTTGTAGATATTTTATTATTTGTATAAAAACATAAAATGGCTTTAAGTAAAGAAGAGAAGAGGGCAAAAAAGGAAGCTAAAAGACTTGCTAAACTACACGCAGAAGCTGAAGCAAGGAAAGCAATAAAAAATGTACAACTTAAACGTGAGATGGTTGCTCAGGCCCGAAGACGTAGTGAATTGGATAAAAAATGGAGAGGCTTGATGCTTAAAATAAAGGAACCAGTGTTTAAACAAGATATTGAAGTAATGTGGCAAAATTTCGATAGAACAGTTGATAAGAAAAATCATCTTATTAATTACACCATGAAACTTATAAACGTAGCGGATGACCAATTCCAAAGAACTGTATCAAGTTTTTGCGATACAATAGATACTATGATCGTTAACTTTTTATCTGACATTGAACAATTATCCCAAGACAACGACCGTAGAACCTCTAAGTTACTAAAACTGGGCGAAACTGAGGCAGCACAAATTAAAACCGATCATAATGCAGCTGAAACACATTTGCAACTATTAATTTTTCATAGTCACTCCACAGCTGATTCTCTTGCTTGGACAACGCGAGGAGAAAATCTAGTTAAAGAAGATGAGGATCGAAATAAATATGCCAATGAACGAGAGAATTTGCGTTCTTTCCTCGAAAACTATTACAATTCGACGTGGGACGATTACAAAGCTGTTCTTAAAAACTACGTAGTGAGAACTTCAGAAAATCAAAAGGCAGTACGTAAATTACGACAAAAAGAAAACCTAATGGCTGATATTATTGCATCACAAGCGAAAAAAATTGCAGATAATGATGGTCTACTAAAAAAACTTCGGTCAGAACTCGCTGCATATGAATCTGGAACAAAACAAGCAGTTTTTCGTGATAGACGAGACAGACACCGTGCAGCATGCTTTAGGTTAAAAAAAATTTTAACCGATGGTTGTGACTTGGACACAAAACAGATGGCTAAATTAGTTAAAACATCAGATAGTACCATAGAATGGTTAGAAAATGCCCATAAAAAGGGAGAAAAAATACTCCGTTTGGCCGCATTATGTCGAAAGTACGAAACTCAACGAGAAAAAGTGCTACCATTTGGATTATCGTCACCTCAATCACCCGTACAATCTAAGACCAATCTACGAAGACTTCCATCTGACGATTCCTTAGTTATGAAAGCAATATCAACGACGTGCGGTTTAACACGGCTTTGGCAACGCATATCTAAAGCCGAGTTAACGCGGAAAGCCTTGGCACGAGAGAAATTAATGCTAGAAGAAGAGAATGCATTTCTTCTTAGCCAAATGCAAGAAAGGGGTGAAAATAAATTTGAGTCCGATTCAAAAATATGTATTTGTGTGAAGATGAATAAGGAAACTAAAACTAAACCGGTTGCAGTAGACGGAACGTATGAAATGTCTAAATATGGGAAAACATAAGTTTTGCCCAGTGTGACTTTAATAAAAATATTTTCCAACTGTTTGTACCGTTTATATATTTATTATTATAAAAATCGTGCTTGTTGCGTATTTATATAATATAGCATAAAAACAATGTTTACGGGTTTTATCCGTCTGTTGATATATTCGAATTTATTCTGTCGCATGACGGCAGACTGCGCGAGCGTTGCATGTCGCAATGACGCGAGACCTACACGAGGCGCAAACGATGCCACTATGACCTTACCCACTTCTAAAACCGTGGGACAGGCAACGGCCGATAAGCGTTTTGGTATATTCATTAAACATGTTTATTGTTGTTGTTTTATTTTCTTGAATTTAAATTACACTACTTCTCAATAGAGCAAAACATTCCATGTATAGCCATCTAAAAACATATTAAGGTAAATTTTAGATAAAATCTTCCTCAATAATTCCTCCTTACAAAAAGAAGAGCAGAGTAATAAAGATCGTCATTCGTACAGCTTTTTACGTGCAATTAAATCGTAAAGATAAAATAAAAAAAAATTTACGAAAAAGCAGGTAGTTCGTCATAAGATACTAA
Organism: Troides aeacus; assembly: GCA_033220335.2. Lineage (NCBI taxonomy): Eukaryota > Metazoa > Arthropoda > Insecta > Lepidoptera > Papilionidae > Troides > Troides aeacus. The sequence continues at coordinate 7,030,969 of CM067270.1, forward strand.
AATAAATTTGAACGTTGTTTATTATAGATTGAAACTTAAATTAACCAAAACGTTATATAATGATCAGATTGGATAATTGTGATGAATATTTTTATTTCGTTGTTTTGTACAAACAATTGTTAAACAACCAATTTAAAAAAAAAAAATAACGTCTGCTTCGGGTTATCTCCGTAAAGTTCAGACCTAATTTCTTATGACCTTCACTAGCTAACCTAAAGTTGATAGAAAAACGCTTTATTTAATTGTTTAAATAGAAATATTCTGTGATGTAAATAATATAACATTCGGTTTATGGGTATAAATCTTTGAAATCATTACATTGACGAGCATAAAAATTGGTACGTGTATGTATTTTTTCATGTAGAAATCTTTGATGTAAACTTCTATACCATCCCAGCAATTTTCATGTTAATATCACGTACTATATGTAAATATATATAAGAATGAACACACGCTGCCAGGAAGTTTGCAGTTAAATGAATAAATCTCTATAAAAGAAGTACTAGTTAAATGATTAAATAATAATAATAATTAGAAAATAAACAAACTTATCGCTTGCGTTTAGACCGTAATAGCGAGTTATTGGTAAATGCAAGTTCACGAGGTATTAAGTTTTACACAGAAGATCCACAACACACTGGGGACTATTGTTGCCAAATTAACCTTGCCCTTTTGAATCCTTAGAAAATAAATAAATAAATATATATATATATATATGTATGTAGACACAAATATTAATATAATCATGAATTCATGCTTAGGAACAACTATACCATGTTTTTCTATGTACTTGATTATTTGGTTCAGTTGTAATAAAGTTCATATTTACGGTACAAAAAAGATAAAAATATAATAGATATAAAAATACCGAGATAGACGAATTATTTCGAAATCATATGTTATATATATATATATATTTATGTTTGTACATGAAGCTGTTTAAAATGATACATTATTATTAATAAGCTCCAATTTTCGCAGCCAAAATGTAAGTGGGAACAAAACCCTGATATCTATTGATATGAACTCGAAAGTATAAAGACTGCCTGTCGGTGCATGGAAAAATGTCTGTTTTGTAAATTATTTATTATATATTATACAAATCGATAAAATATAAGAAAACCTAAACATTCAAGTCAAAGTATAATATAGCTTTGTTTCATGCCTACTTATATATGTAGGTATATATACGTGCATGTGTATTTGTGTTTGTATATTTAATAGGAGAGTGAGGAAGACAAGGAAGAACTCTCGTGTTTTAACGTAATATGGCGAGGAAAGTATATATATGTATGTATTCGTTTGGTGGCAGAAATAGAAACTGTGGTGGTAATAGAATTGTGGTACTTAGACTCCGGCAACAGCGACCTATCCACCAGTATTTTTTTAGAAATAGATTTATTTTTGATGTGTTGGAATGGCAAGGGTAGACATTATAGCCTAAAACGGAATGCACTGGACTCTTTAGTATTGAAATGCATAGCATAGGTAAGTTGGATATTTTAATAATATTCTCAAATACTACATTATAACATGTATTATATAATTGCTAGTTTTTATTTTATAGTCCATAAACACTGACATAATAATTGCTGTTTTTTTATTTAAATCTTGTCTTTGCCTTTAGCCGTATTATTAGCAAGTACTGAGTGAACAAAGATAAACTATTAACGAACGAAACTTATCACAATGGGTACAGAATCATATGAATAAGTTTAGTCCACTTCGTTATAACAAATTTTAAAATCTAATCGGTCTGACTAAGGGTACAAGGTAATACAATAAATATGACCCTTATCATTTAGGCACTTTAAGGCCCCGCTTATTTTTAAAACATGGAAGATTTATTACCTTTACTTTGTTGAAATGTCACAGCAGTAGTTTAGTGTTGAAGTTTACTTTAAAATGATATTATTAGGTGGACCGGAAAGTAATGTCGTTTTCTTACGCTAAATACAAACACATACATTTTTAACGAGTCTTTATTTTTAATCAATGATGTATTCCCCATCATTGTCAATAACCTTTTGCCATCTAGTGAGTAAATTTTCAATCCCTGATCGATAAAAATTAATTGGTTTTTCGGCAAAATATCTAGAGATGGCATTTTGGATATCATCCAAATTTGCAAATGTTTTGCCACTTAAAAAGTGTTGCAGCGCTCGGAATAAGTGGAAATCCGATGGTGCAACATCGGGCGAATATGGTGGATGAGGCAGCACCTCCCACCCCAATTCATTAATTTTTTCTAGAGTTCGCCTTGCGCAGTGCGGTCTTGCATTGTCATGTTGGAGAATGACGCCTTTTCGGTTGACAATCGCTGGCCACTTTTCAATTAAAGATTGATTGACTCGCTGCAATTGTTCGCTGTAGAGGTCTGCAGTAACAGTTTCTCCAGGTTTCAGTAATTCAAAATGAACAATGCCGCGAATACTCCACCAAACACACAAAAGCGCTTTTTTGGGGTGTAAACCTGGCTTAGCAGTACTCCGAGGGATTTCATTTGGAGAGAGCCACTGCCTTTTGCGTTTTGGGTTATCATACAGGACCCATTTCTCATCTCCTGTGATCAAGCGATCAAAAAACGCTTCTGTGTTGTGTCGTTGAAGCAATAAGTTGCATGTGATTGATCGGTTAGCCTTATTCTGTTCGGACAGATTATGCGGGACCCAAACACCTGCTCTGCTTACTTTTCCAATCTGCTTCAAATGTTCTTGGATGGTCGACCAAGGTTTGTTGAGACTGTTTGACAATTCCTCGATCGTCTGACACGGATTTGCTTCCACTTCCGCCCTTAACACGTCGTTGTCTAACGCTGATGGTCTTCCTGATCGATACGAGTCGGAAAGATCAAAATTACCCGATTTGAACTTGGAAAACCACCTTTGGCATTTACGAATGTCCAGTGCATTTGGATAAACATCGCAAATGTTTTTGGTAGCAACTGTTGCGTTATTTCCCTTGCGAAACTCAAAGAGCATGCAATGCCGGATGTGTACCTCTTCTGGTATTTGGCTGGCCATTTTACCCAAAATTACAAAAAAAAATTGTAATTCAATTGTCTATAAGTAAAGAAATCACTATAACCTCACAATGTCTTTGGTACGCCTCTGAACAAAACAATGAGCTGACAAATGACAATCAAGTATTGGCATGCGCAGAAACGACATTACTTTCCGGTCCCCCTATTATTTATGTTTTTGAAAATGTATGTGAATTTTTCTGGATTATATAGATATTTTACGCCCATCATAATCGTTGTTAATTATGACTAAAATACCATACAAAATTGCAATGTTAATTTTCTTCGTCTTTTAATTACATCGTAGTGGTTTACGTTATAACACGGGGATTCCCGATTCAACCCCGGAGTCTTACTATAATTCATCACGTTAACCTCTGATTGTCATCTGCCACTATAACTAAACTGTTTGATTTCGTATGAAAAAATATGAGAGAAAGAATATTTTCAATAACCACCTTCCACTGTATTCGATGTCATAGACACTTAATATCATTTGACACTGTTATAAATTGTAACCCCGTTTAAGGTAAAAAGAAATATTAAGTCCTTTACATGTCTTATTATTTTACCCGAAACGAGGAATAATTATAAAACCATACTTAAAGAGACAAAAGATAAAAAGTTGCTTATTTATAAACGTTTTTTTGTAGTAGATTTTTAATTATTTACTACGTTTAACTAATTTATTTTAAAGATCAATTAACATTACATTCTTTATTACTATGACTATCATCTATGGACAGATAGGCAGATGTACGGACGGATAATATATTACGTAGTTTCCTAACGACTACAGAATTTCTATTTTTTTTTTATATATAAATTTATATAGATATTTAAAATGCACATAATTAAATATATATATATATATGATATAGTTAACATAACATAAAAAGTGGGGTAACGAGACTTAACATCTTATGTCATAAGGCGACGAGAGTAATATGGTGCTCATAATACCACCTTCACAACAGCCACGTTGTTATGAGCGTATCACTTACCATCAGGTGAACGTCCCGATAATTTCATCGCTTGGCTGAATAAAAAAAAAAAGATGAATTCGTAATAATGGTAATTATTCATATTTATATTCATAATTATTCATATCACGTGTTTTATCTGGAGTCAAACAATGCAGGACCGTGTTTTGTGAAATATAATATAGGAGACATGTGTTCAATAAAAGACTTTAATTGGTTGAGATGATGATGATGACGATGATCAAATTTTTACATTTTAGACGATAGAGACGTTAATTAACAATAAAACCTTTTTTATTTTTCTATACATGTTCTTCTTGAACTATAATACGGAAAACGTTTTCATTGTACTGAAATTGATTAGCTAAAAGACGTCGGCAAGTGTTTGAAGAGCAAACACATTGAAGATTATGAAGTAATAGCATTGTGATTCACTCCTTTATCGTGAACTAAGGATGACAGTGCGTGTTGCTTTCACCAGTTTATGGATCAAAGGATAACCTACATACTGTTCCTTGTGTCCTGAATAATACAGTATACTAAGCGTATTACAACAGTGAAAAACCAAACTAGCGATGCCTTATGTAGATGACGTTCATTTACAATATCTTTTTCTGATTATATGATATTTTCGTGTATTGTTTTATATTCAAGGAAGGTCACCGTCGTTGAGATATAATGAAACAAAAACTATTTTGATGTTCAGAATTCTTTGTATAGTTCAAGTCAATTTTATGTTCTAAATGATATTATTACAGTATTTTGATTATATCTGTACCTACATATTTTTTTTTTTTTTTTTTTTTTATTCTATTTTAAGCCATACACCATTTAGGTTAAGCCGACTGTACCTACATATTAACGTTTTAAAAATACTTGATAAAACTTTATATATATATTCATTAATTTTTTTTTTAGTATATAAACGCCTTAAAATGTTTTCAAGTTTTTGTTAATTAATACAATACAAAACTATTAGGAGATCATTAACAATAAACTGTTTCTAATTGATGTCTTGCGAGGCTTTTCCGACCACGCATCGCAAATTTAGCTTCCAAATGTACGTATAATTGAAGATTCACGGTCACTCCACACTATGCATTAATTGCTTGATAACCGAGAAGCTTCACGTAGAAGACATTACAAAATAATTACTTACCAGATAATTTGGATACGAACGTTTTAAGTTACGAAAACGTGCGCCTTATAGCGTTAGAGAATAACCGATGGATGGACACATTGGCGTTTTATTGTGTTAAGCATTACACAATACTTAGTTGTCGAGACGCAATGTATAAATACGTTACATTTGCTCGATAATAATATATGCATTGAAATGTGTTGATATTTAGACACGGCTATTGGCGTACAGTTTCCAAGTTAGGTCTGCGTGTGAGGAGGGACATCCATCACGAGAGGGCGACATTGCAGCATCCTTGAGGCGTAAGGGAAATCGTGGGGTGCGTATATAAGTTACGGAGAACAGCAGGGCGCGACATCAGTCGCTGACAAGCTCTCTCGTAGGCACCATTGTCAACCAGCCTCAAGTAGCAACAGTGTTGTGTCGTTGTTTGTGTTCTACTCGTGTTTACGGTGAGTTTAACTTTTTTTTTATAATATTATTTTACTACTAAAATAAATACTAAATTCGCTTTTAAATACCATACAAAAGTAAGACTTTAGGAATAATAATATTACTTTATATTTCATAAAACAATTGGTTAATATGTACTTTGATAGTTAAATTACCATAATGTATTTCATAACAAGTGTTACACTAAAACACTTTGTTTGTTTACTTATACCGATTTACATATTTTAAAATTTTTAAATATCGTAACGAAGCGGGTAAAAGTTCTAATAGAGTAAAATCTTCTTTTCTAAATCTACAGTTATGCAATCCTCTTCATTTCTCAGTCCATTAGTTCAAAGTGCTTTTTGTAAACAGTCATCCACTACATGTAAATTGAGCGAACAACCTTAACGTCTTACATATTTTCAGAGTTGTTACATGCAGCCAGGCTGTACCAGCCTGGTTACGGTTAACCTAACTCTATCTAATTTACCTATATTAGTAAGGTCTTTTACAAGTTTCATTTTGGAATGAAATAAATATTAAAATTATTGAAAATAAATAAAACTTTAATTTTTTCTTCGAAATCCTATTTACCTGGGCATGCGCTATCCTCAGGCTGTACTTAGTCAGTGCGTTGGACAAATAATCTAGACTCCTCTCATTGTCAGAGTAGGCTTTAATTCTAAAAATTTAGTAATTTTTAGATGGGTTGAATATGGTATTTATATTATGAACACTATCATTTGTACATTTAGTGTAATCTTTAATTTATATGAAGTAACTGCCAATGAGGATCAATTTACATATACAGGGTTGATATGATAACTAAAACCTAATATCTGATCAAATTTAGTCATTTGAGTTGGTAAGTTATCATTTACGTCCCGTCGGCTTTTGTTGAAATTTAAGTAGAGTGTGATACATTGGTTAATGTGGTAAGAATTCATTTATAAATCGATGTAATATATTATATATTAGATTCAATAGAATTCGTAATATGTATTATAAAAATGTTAGTAACATTGTAAAGTGGTACTTGGTCATGTTATTGATGACGATGATGACTAAGATTTAGTAAAAATAAATGATCCTGTTCAGTAATAAAGTAGATAGATACATAGAAATAATCGTTGATAAAAAAACGGATGCAAGGAGTATCTTTTTTTAATTCAATTAAGCGACGAGACGAGTGGGACGTTCATCTGATGGTAAAAGATACGCCCGCCTATAACAACGCGGCGAGCTACCAGGCCCTTCAAATCGGAACACAATAATGTTTGGTGGCAGAAATAGGAGCTCCGGTGGTACCTACCTAGTTTGTGGTCCGGTTACAGAGACCTACTTACCAGTAAATCTTTTTCTTTTCGTCGGTTGATATTATTATAAATTAATTGCATAGGATAATTCAATGAAAAATATAATACAATAACAAGAAGACAACAATTTAATCCTAATCTCCACTATCATCATTTAAACATTAATCCATTCTTCATGTTTATCATGATTATCATCGGCTAGTCATGATCTAGGGATTTATCATTCATGAATAAATCGGTAACCTTCAAGGTTCAAAGAAGCTGAAAATTATTATTAATAAGTATTTAAATATTATTATTATTATCAATTATTTTCATTCACGAAACATTGCGAGGAACACGAAATTCACTCGGTAGTAATATAATATACGTGTCTATAACAATATAGTGCTAAGTTTTTTTTTTTTTTTGTTCAATTAAGCGACCAGACGAACCGTACGTTCACCTGATGGTCGAATGATAAACACTGCACCACATTATGTTTAAGACTTAAGTTGTTACTCCAGTAATTTCATTAGTTACAAACCCAACTGTTATCCGACCCGTTTTTAGTTTCAAAACTCAAACTAAATCTTTATTTATTTACTTGGATTTCTACAAACACATACACTACACACAAGTAAATTACTTAATTGTTTTTATAGTATAAGTATGTATGAAATAAATATGTAAAATTAGCTAGTTTTCTGTTTTATTTTTTTTTATTGGATAAAGCACCTAGACGAGCGAGACATTCACCCAATGGTAAATGATACGTCTGTCTATAGCAAAGTGATGCTAGATAGGAGGTTATACATTGTACTCGTCTTGAAGCATAGGTTATTAAGATTCGTTACCACGGTAATTTCACTATCTATCTATCATCATCATCAGCCGACAGACGTCCACTGCTGGACATACGTCGCCCCCAAAGATCTTCACATGGATCGCTACCGCGCTTGACTAATTATAACACCCTTCAAAGCGGAACAGCGATTTTAACACAGAACTGTTTGGGGTAAGAAATAGGAGCAGCAGTGCTACCTACGTATACTGTCTCCGGCAACAGAGACCTACCACCAGTAAAGAGTTTACATGATGTATATGTAATTATCGTGAGTTAAATTTCGAAGGAAAAGAAAGTAGACTAAAGTAAAAAAGGAAAAGAGAGTAAGACTAAAATAATAAAAAGGAGTAAAAGATTATAAAAGCAGGTAAAGTTGTGCATTAGGTTAGTTGTGATACAAATAAACTTAATTATAAAATAATTAACAAGATGTTGTGAGATTATATATTTATCTAAATCTTAACATTTTAAGCACCTATTCAAAGTTAATCCCAATGATATAAAGCGCCCATTGAGCAAATTAGTGTTGATAATACGAGCATTGTTCGGTTTTTTTTGTTTTGCCGTTGCGTACAATTCAAGGTGCAATTTTCTTAACGTCTTGTAATAATTTCTTTCTAAAATTTCATTACTCGTTGAAAAACAATCTAAATGATACACAATCTCACGTTTGCGGTAACACCGTGTTGTGACAAAGCTGCTCCCAACAAAAATAGATCACAAAGCCATTATCATTCTCATTATCGCAAATGTATTTTCCTAAGTGCATTGAATAAGTTTTAAATAATACTAATACGTTATTTAAAGTATCTATAGGTTTTTGTTTAGAATCTATAATGAATAACGGTAGGTCTCCGTTGAGCCTTAGGAGGGCGGCAAATGCATGGTGGTCTTGTGTTTGCCGTAGTACAGTGTGAGTGCTAAGGAGGGCCCTTCCATGGGATGTTTTAGCCAGATTAGAGGGGGGCATCGGTGCGTTCTGTAAGAGTTCCAGAAGCCCCTCTTAATGCACTGAGGGAGACCACCGAGGAGGTTTTAGTGGGTATCAGCCCCACATAACCTTGTTGTCTCTCCAGAAGCAGGGTATATTTTAAAATTTACGTCGCAATAAAAAAAAAGGTTTCTGTTACTGGAGATCGTAAAATATTCGTACCATGTAATAGTGTGCAAATGTTAATGTTTGAAGAAGTCTAGCACTCTACACTGTTATGGGCAAGCGTATCGTATAAAATCAGGTAAATATCCCGCTCTTCTCTTCGTTACAAAAAAAAATGCTGCTAATAGTCCGACTAATTTAATACTGATCCTTTTGAGCTCAATAGATACTGGAGTCAAGTCTAAAAAATATTAGAGTAACGAGACTTAGGATCTTAACTAGCGTCTCATTGTTGTATAGGCAGGCGTATTACTTATCATCACGACCGAGGCTCCTGCTCGTCTCATCTTTTCGTGGATTAAAAAATACAATAAGTTTTAATACCTTATTCTGCAAATATAATAGCTACCTCAAAATGGTATATCCTAGATTAATCAGTCGCTGACATATACAATAGTAATAAAATAACAAATAACAAAATGCAAATAAAAAGAAGTAACATTAATTATTCTCTTGTTGATTTAATTCTTCGACTCATATCAACTCAATACCTACATTGGTTATTACATTCCAATTATGTAATTTTTTTATAATTACCTATCATTATAAGTTATAAAACATAGCTATTATGTGGAGAAATAATCACATAAAATAATAAAAATTTGAATAACTGTTTCCAAACGATTTGATTGATCGCAATTAATTATAAATGATCAGAAACAGGAACAAAGAATGATCATGATCATCGGTAGGATAAAAATATTTTTAGTGATAACTTGAAAAAAAAAAAATCGTCCTATAGAATACAGGAAAGTCAGTCATCTACCACCCTCGTTAAGTATCAGACAGCGGATGTTTAACGTCCATGATACTTAGAATTTGTCGGATCCTTCAAGCTGTTTCCCTTCACCGGATGCTCAAGGTCATTGGGAATCGAATCCTTCTCGACTCGTAAGACCGCACTTATAAATTGATCCATCGCCTCTTCAGTTCATATCGTTATATGTAAAAAACGAGTTATTTTAATAAACTTATAATTATTCAGTAGTTATAAAAAATATATGTATGCGTATATGTAACCCGGACATAAATCATATACCTATGTAAACAACGATTACGAAGATCTACTTTGACATTATAGACTATCATTTACGCATCTTATGTACCGGAGGATGATAAAGCATCTTAGTTGAACGTAAAACTCAAGGCCCTGAGTAAAATTACAGAGCGTTTAACCTTTATATACCGCATTTTTTTTTCGAACAGCCGTTCACCTGATGGTTAGTGATACGCCGGCCCATAACAACGTATCGCCAATAAGGATGATAATCATAGCAACCGCATCGTACTCCTCGCCTAAGATGTTAAGACTTATCACTCCAACGATTTCACCAGCTACAACGCCCTTCAATCCGGAATAGAGTAACGTGTTCACAGTAATGTTTAGCGGCGAGAATAGAAGCTGCTGTGGTACCTAGTAAATAATAACCTTATGATATTACCGATTTCAGTATAAATAAATGTTAGCTGTTAATTATTCTTCAATGATAAATTGTGTATAAATCATAATTACTAATTTTACCAAAACTTTTGATGAAGAGGGTTAAAGAAAATTTTATTAAAAAAAAAAAAAATCAAAAACCGTTAATTTTAATAGGAAGAATAGAAAAGTTTATTTATTTCCCCTTTTAAAATTTCTTTGAAGTATGCGTATCCAGTAAGTGGTCCGACGATCTGATGAAGGTCGCGGGAAGCAGCTGGACGCGAGCAGCGCAAGGTTGATCGATGTGGAGATGTTTCGAGGACACTTATGTTCATCAGTCGACGTCTGTCAGCTGATGATGATGATGCATGTCCATTTATTACAATATGCATGAAAATGTAATCTGTGTAAATATATTATTTACTGGTGGTCGGTCTCCTTTACCGAAGACCATCTACGTAGGTATCACCATAGGTTCTATTTTTGCTATCAAACATTACTGTGTTGCGGTTTGAAGGACGCTGTAGCTAGTGGGATAACGAGACTTAATACCTTATGGTTCAATAAAAAAAAAAATTTTAATTTTAATCAACAGATGTCTTCTACGAAGTTGCTAGTGTGCGCTCTTGTGGTGGTGATCTTTATGAGCGCGAGGCAAGGACTGGCAGCGCCTGCGCCACAGGATGAAGGACCTCCGACACCGGTAATAATTTAGTTTTTTTTTATATATGAGGGGTGGGCATACGGGTGAATGGTTCTGCTGGTGGAAAGTGATCATTAACGCCCATGGACAGTCCCAACACCGGAGGAGTCGCGGCTGAGTTAGCGATTTTAAATACCTTCCTTCGTCTTCATGACCTTTGTATAAAAAACTTAATTTTTAAAGAATGGTTTTCTTTTCATTGTTTAATTTATTATTTCGTAATTAATAAACGCAAGGTAAAATTGTTTTATATACAATTTGTAAGCAGTTACTAGCAAGTACTGATTCTGTAATGTTTTGTAAAATGGACCAAAATAGATTACTTCTCTACTACTGTGGGATTACATTTTTTTGGAGATATTTATTATTCTCTTCTTCATAAATACTCATATTTATTTTTAAAGCGAAACCATTTATTAAATTTTAGTGATATTTTATATACAAACATTTAAAAGTTATTGTGATGTAGGTGATTATAAAAAAATATTTTATAGTTAAATATTCTATATTACTCACTTTCTTTGAAGAGAGCATTTGTTTTCAATCCTTTATCCCTTAAAAGAAAAAAATTTCAACGTCGTATTTAATGACTGTCTTTATACATTGAAAAATTAACGCTCTCTCTTTAATCGTGCTCCTTGCGGTCATCCAGCGTCCACTAGGGTACGTTAACGACCCCGTTGAGAACCAATGGTAAATAGGATAATTTTCTAATAAACAATTTCCAAGTGATCGCAAAACAACTTGCATTTAAACGTAAAAGTTTTTAATAAAAAAATAGTACAGAATTATAAGCGAGCGACATTTACGTTAAAGTTGAACCTTCTAATACCATCTCAGGATCGCCTCATCACCATTAGAAGAAATTGTAGAAACATTATGAGGAACTCATTACAGCTTCGAGAATATATTAAAAGTAGAATAAATTATCCCGAGAATTCTATGTATACTCTTAATGGCTTCTAGGACGAAGTTTAGGAAGGTCGTCAACATTTAATCACCGAGTAAACTCATCAATCGGTTGACATCTTTAGAAAAGCGATTGGTTAAACATGTGCAAAGGTAAAGGCATGTAAATGAATGCACTCAAGGCGACACACCGCTGAGTAATTGACATTTTTTACTATAGAAAAACGCAAGATAGTGAATCAACATCACGGTCTATTCAATATACAACCTTAATCCGGTCAAGACTGATGCTCATACAGTTAATTAATATTCAAAGTAGTATTGCTTATTTCTCATTAAAATCTTGCAGAAAAAGACTAAATCTACTGAAATTTTCAGCACGAGGCTATAATATGGATTTTTTTTCCACGTTATAGCTTTTTGCTAGTGACATTTGTTGGTAGATACCATCTACTTAAATACCACTGCAGCTCATATTTCTGCCGCTAATAAGTAGTATGCAAATATGACTCCGTTCAGGTTTGAAGAGAGTTGTAGATAGTGAAATAATTGAAGTATTCAAGGCGACGAACACAAAGTGGTGCTGTATACAACATCGTAACTAGCGCCACCTTTAGGGTCGGATACCAGATATCCTGACCAGCGAGCCCTGACTCCGATGATGCTGCTATGCTATTTAAAAAAAAGCGGCGCAAATTACATCAATTTAATACGGTGTTATGGGCAGACGTATCACATAACATCTGGTGAATGTCTCGTTCATTTCATGGATTCGTCGAATAAAGAATATACATATATAAATTTTATTCATTTACTTTGCCGAAAAGTCATATATTCTAAACATCAGTAATTTGTTACTGCCTCAGAGGCGGAGTAGCTAACCACTTGCATATTTACACGGAAGCTAATAACTCAATACCAAGGCTACATATTACAGACTTTGGTTTGTTTGGATTTTTTTAAATAGCGTAAAGCTTTTGTGGACAACATTACAAGAGACCCATAGGTCTCTTGGACATATCCAGCAGTGGACGTCCAACGACAGTAAGGCTGATAGGTTGAGGTGCACAAGTTGTAAGTTTTGAACCACGTTAGGTAGTAAGGTCTGAACGAGTTAATTATAGCATTTGTAGTTGGTGATAGCATTGAAGCGTTAAGTTAACAACAGTGAGCGCTATCGGGTGCATCATGATAACAATGTATTATGTTAAGCATGTGAACATTTGCGGCGTGAACTGAGTAATTGGATGCGATTGCGTATTAAAATGTTTCTGCGAGCGCAACGTCCTTATCCTGTAGTTTATCGCGATTACGGTGCTAATACAACACAATAAGAACCAATGTAATCATTGTACGTTTCGAGAAGCAATTGTTACAATACTTTGAGATATTAGTTCAAGTTCATATGCGAATCTATTTGATATAAAATTTAATTAGCTACTTGTTATAATGGACGTTCTTTTCTCATAAGTTCACCGGTGTCTACCAAGCGCGTTGCGGAATAACTTAAAATGCTTAACTAGGTTTACTTTAAATCACATATTGAGATGACTATTGGTTTGAAAATTATAGTATTTTGTTAGAAGTATTATATAAATGAAAATATTTAACTTTGTGAGTATAGTAATTTAATGTAAGTAGATTGGACAAAATATAATCATGGATCCCGAATGATCAAGTACTAAGTACTGTTTAATAAAATAGTAAACAAAACTAAAATAAGAAATATCTTAGTAGTATCACAAAACGTATGTATGAAGCAATTTGAAACGTTTAAACTTAATTTAAATCATAGACAATTAAAATCAGGTGAATATCTTGTTCATCTCGTAGCTTCTTCAAATAAAAAAAAAATGCTTTAACCTACTTTTCTGTTGTTTGTTAATATATGAATAAACTTAAAATTAACATGAATTAAGAATATTTTTGGACTGCTGTCTCTAGTTTCCTGTACGACGCCAGGTTCTATACAATAGCATATTCATGTGTTTCGCTATTTAATAAAACCTTTAGTTCTTTTTGTGACGTTTAGACAATATTCAAAATTACCCAAAAAATTCATTAACTATAGTGCCCTTCATAATCGGAGCACAGTAACGATTGCATACTAATCTTTGGCGGCAGAAATAGGAGCTGTGGTGGTATTTACATTTTTTTTTCGTTTCGGGGGGAAATCTCCGAAAGATACCGTGCTTCTAGGGGGAAGTTAGGGTTATGTGAGATTTGAGAGAGAAATTCTTAAACCCTTTAAGTCGTTTTCTACTACAGACAGAGCTTACCTTAGCACTATTTTTACTAGCCCGAGATTACAGGGCTGATAGGTAGTGGTACCTATCTAGACGGTCTCCGACAGCAGATACCTACCACCCATAACATGTAAAATGTTTGGATCGTGTTAAAGTTTTTCGAACCCACCTAATCAGCTTATAGATTGTAAATCTGCCGTTATAACAATTAAGCATATTCTTTCAGTAAATTTTATGAATAACTATAGCAAGAAAACCTAAAAAATATATAGAAAAAAATTGTTAATAATGAAACCGCAATCACACAGTAACAATCTTAGTATTTTTCTCGAATCTTCTTCAAATTATTCATACAATATTCCTTTTTTTTGAACACAAAGCAACTCAAGGTTACTTACATTATCTTTGACATCATTATATTAATTTATCTTTATATGTTAATGATGAGCTAATTAAATGAAATATTTTGCGAATGTCTATAAAGATATTTATAAAAACGGTTTCGTATAACAAAATATTTATAAAAAATTTATTAATAGGACCGTTAAGAAACGTATACTTAAAACAATGAATTTTTTTGTACTCACTGTTTTTATAATGTAATACAGCCTTGTAGCACACGGAACATTAAAACAAAGCATAAAAGTTCAACTTACTGCCTAAAATAGAGTTGATAGATTATTCTAAAACATATAGGATAAAGTTATTAACTCAATACTTTAGAGCTGTTATTAGCTAACTCCACAATACGACCCTGAAATCGAGTCGGGGACCTTCGTGTAAAAAAGCACGTATCTACCTACTGCTCTACGGAGACAAAAAATATTTTTTTTTTTTTAAAACACCTAAACCTTTCTCTTTACAGTATGAATACAAGTACGACGTAGAAGATCCAGAGAAAACATTATATTTTGGGGCCAACGAATCAGGGGATGCGCAAGGGAAAGTCGTCGGGGGTTATCGTGTATTGCTCCCTGACGGAAGACTGATGAACGTGGAATATACAGTAGAAGGCGAGAGTGGCTTTGTTCCTAAGATCACATTCGAGAACAACGCAAACCCCTTCGGCCAAGGTAAATGAAGACCACGGAGCTGATGAAAATGAAATAATCGAAGCGAGCCAGTTTAACAAAATACTTAATTTTACATATAAAAATTATTAAAGAAGAATTTTTATTTATTTTTTGTACGTTTAAAATTTCAAGTTTAATGTTAATTATTGGTAATTTTATGCCGTCTTTGTGTTTCGTATTAAAATTATTTTAAAAAAAAAAATCTTGCCGAAGTTACCAATCACTGTGATTAAAGTGTTTAATATAAGCCCCTATTGCCATTACACTAAGAGATATATTAGAACTTAGTTTGAATGAATATAATATGATGTCACTATTTTGTGATAATGTATTTTACGTAGTGTAATTTCCTGTTTATGTAAATTTGTATAAGCAATCTTTAAATACATTTTCTATGTTAACATAAGTATAAGTATTTTTATTTTAATTGAGACGAGCGGGACGGTAACTTGATGGTGAGTAGCCCACTGAAAAAAATGTCGCGCTAGTTAATATACCATGCATCACAATGCGCTCATCGCTTTCAAACATAAGAAGTTAAGTTTCGTTACCCCAGTAATTTTATTAGTTACAAGCTCTTTAGAAGCGAGAGATAGTAATATTTGCACACTCTACTTTATCGGTAAAAATAGACGCTGCCAACCGAGATAGTCTCCAGGATCAGACTCACCAGTACATTTTTCTCATGATTATAAATTTTAATGGTCGCATTAGATATCGATTGGTGAGGCCTATGTGTAGTAATAGAAGACAATAAGCTAAAATGATGATGATGGTGATAAAACTTTACTACCTTTTGTACTTTACTAAAATGTTTATTGTACTTACTAACGTACCTAGAGACATTAGATTTTTATGAGAGGAAGTAGAACAGTATACTTCCTTTAAAATTTAAACTCAAAATATTAAACAGCCTACTTAATATTCCCATTACTGGGAGCCGAAACCTTTCCTCAAGGAGAGGGTCAAGACCATTTATCCCGAGTGTGGTATGGTTGTTTGGTGGTCATTTCCATGAAGACTTATTCTTATTGTAAGTTATATTGGTTTTCACTCAATGTTTTCCTTTACCGGAAGCTCAAGCTAGTATGAATGGAATCCGATGCTCTTCGACACTAATAGCGCGTACGAGCACTAAAGGAACTATCATTGTTCCTATAATGGATTGTTAATGAGTACTTTTTCAATATATGGAGGAATCAACGCATCTCTTAGCTATACAGTCGCGAACAAATATTAAAGCTAGTAAACTCCAAAACAAGGAGATTTCTCTGTTCTGGGTTAAAGCTCACGCAGGTTTAACAGGTAACGAAAGAGCCGATTATCTTGCTACAGAGGCTGCGCAAAAATTAATAACTAAGCCAAAATACGACTTGTGCCCGTTTTCATTCGTTAAACGTCAAATCCGTATATACACGTTGGACGAATGGAACCGGCACTATAAAGAAAGTAAAACAGCCAGTATAACCAAGCGCTTTCTTCCGGATGCCATTGAGGCATATGGACTCATGAAGGAAATGCAAATGGATAAATTAAATTGCTCACGCAGGTGCTCACGGGTCATGGTGGATTTTCGGAATACTTGTTTCGCTTCAAGTGCAAAAATAATCCGGCATGTCTCTGCGACCCCTTACAAGAGGAAACCGTACACCTGATTGTGGAGTGCCCGGTGTTCGGAAGAAAGCGAACTTACTTAGAAATAGAGTTAAACACAAATATAGACATAAGAAAATTGAGTTATCTAATTAGCAATAAGGAAATTAGAAACAAGTTTCTAGAATACTGTAAATACATTGCACAGAGAACTGTAAATAGAAATAAGTGATTTTAAATAAGGGTGTAAATTCATTAAATCATTAATTATGTATGTAGACAAGATTTCTGACCCGAGTCAGAAGATATTAGTATAAATATAAAAAAAAAAATATATGGAGGATGTAACTTGATACAGACTTAAAAATGCTTACCAAAATTTATCTTTACGAAAGATAATTCAACTATAAAATTAATGTACTTTGGTCCCTATAATAAAGATTGATGTTAATACGTACTTTATCTGAAAGGCGTGTCATGATGACGGCGGTAGCTTCTGTATCGAACTGCGGACGACCCGCCCTACCCACCATTTGTAGCACGGTGCTGATGCTGTACTCCTTCAAAAAATAAAAATAACATTTAATATAGCTTAAAATTAAAATTAAGTATAAAGGTCAATTTGCATGTATTAGTAATTTTTCGGAGAAGACTTGATAGCTTGGTTTGTAGTTGGTAGTCGTTGCATTTCGAAGATACCCGGGTTCGATTCTCACTGAGCTAGAGCTTTTGGTGAAGGAAGCTGACATGTTCAAACAATGACAACTTCCGTAGTTGTGCACCAACCCGCACTTGGCCAGCGTGATGGATTTACGGTCTTGACTCTTTCCTTGTGAGAGAACGGTAAATCCCGGCGATGAGTACGTTAAATAGGCTGTTTATATATGTTGAATGCTCACAATGGTACTTTCCTCATTCTTCCGAGAATCTTACTGCTAAACAGTATACATAAGAATCTAGTCAGTAGTAATTTCTAGCTGCAATAAAATTTTCTGTTATATTGATTGCAACTGAATGATTTTTGGTCGCTATTGCTAGATCTAATCATTACTATGAACTGGCTTTAATGACGTTTCAGTGAAATTACTGGGGTAACAGTGCGTATCGTATCTAGTGCCGACAGGCGTATCACTTATCATTAAGTGAACAACCTGATAGTCTTGATGCTTCGTCGAATAAAAATTATTAGGACATAATAAATAATAATAAAAATAAGTTGTCCATTCACATTGTTATAGGTAATGAAAATACTTTCACTTTACATAATTTACCTGATACGCTCCGTTCACATATTGCTGTGTATTCTTAATTATAACCAAATGAGCTGGTAAGTTGACACCCATAGCTGAAAATGCATGCAAAAAATTTTAAAACTTTTCAAATGTACATGAAGTAATCTCATATTAACCTGTTTTTGGTTTCAAGGGGAAATTTTCAAGTTACTCTGTTGGGAAAAGTTACAGTTATGTGGGATTTTTATCCACTATAACCTGTTCGATGGTCTCCTTCAATGCGTAGTAGGAACCTCGAGATTCGAGTAGAACGCACCAGTGTCCTTCTGCACTATATATAAGTCCGTTAAAAAAAGTGCGAAGCCTTCCTTGGGACTGTCGTTGAATTGCAGGATATACAAGAATTATTTGCTTTTGCTGTACCCCTCAGGCTCGCTTATTAAGAGATAAAGACCTCATTCTCAAGGACTGTAAACCGTGAAACCCTTTTAATAGTCTTCTATGACAGGCAGGGTTTACCTTAGTCTTAATCTTAATATTCTTTATAGCAGATAAGTATTTAATTTTGTTACTTTAGAGAATACGGAAGCTGATGATATAATATCTACATAGATGTGATCTCAGTGATATTGCAATTATTTCATTGAAATCACGTCCTCTGATCTAGAGACAACGTTTAATAACAATTTATGAATTTCTTTCAGGAAACCATAAACAAAAATATGTAAATTGCTAACACGCCTAAGGTTAGGAGGTCACTTACATGAGAATGCCGCGATAGCTCAGTTTGTAAGGCGGTGCCGTCGACCTCAAAGAGGCGCAGATTCGATTCCCACTAAGCTAGAGCCTCCGATTAAAGAATACAAAATGAGGAATTGATTTATGTACTTATATATGGCATTAATTTTTACTAATATTTTATTGTTGATAAGAATACCTAGAGTGGTAGTGGTTATCAGTATTGGGAGATCACCGTTTCTAAACGCGTGCTCTATGTTGGTTCTCTCTTCGTATAGCAAACCGGCATGATGACAACCAACGCCACATAGTATAAGAGACTGAAATAAAGATCAAATACGATGCTGAAAATATTAGATTTCATTCAGTGTTACCTTTAATTTTATTTATTTTTTAATAGATGTTGCGACGAAAGTAGTAGGTCTTTCACCAGATCCGCCCAAAACAATGTTGAGTTAGGACGATATATACTAAACCACATTGTGTTCTACATTTTTAGATCTATGATGTTGTGCCCTTTATCTCCTGTAATTTTACAGCCAACTGTCTAGCAACAAAGACCACCCACCAGTTTAGTGCAGGTAACCTAGAGTTGTCCGTTAAGGCCTTGCTGTAATCGAGTTAATAGCAATGGCAATATGTAACTTGTGGTAATGTAATTCGATGAGGGCTAACCGTCGCATTATGCTCGTTACCTTGAGTAACTAGATATTAAGTCCCGTTACTCTGGTAATAACACGAATTATTAGGCCCTTTATGCTTGTGCACACTGCTGTATAATTACCTGAATTTTCTTATTCTTAATCGCGGAAGCAACAGCAACGAGCTTCGCTTTTTGTTCTGGGTTGAAGTTTATTGTAATCGCACGGGATAAAGTCTCCGCTGTTAATAAAACACTTTTTCGCGTGTTGCAGAATATCTGCAATACAAAGAAATTTAGAGATGTATTAAATTTAAAACAATGTATGAGATAATGTGAAAAAAAACTTCATATTTTTTTTTGTGATAACATCAAAATAATGTTCTTCCAAAGTTATTTCATACGACGCGACGCGTAAAACTTTCACTTGCTACGGTTACTAAAGGTAAGTGACGTTCCAGCCCAAAAATAACAGTGTGGTACTAGATATATATAACTACACCATATTGGTCTTGTCGCCTTGAAACATGAGATGTTAAAATTCTGTATTTCAGTAATTTCACTCTCTACAACATCCTTCAAATCGGAACACTGTAAGATTTGCACTATTGTTTCGTAGCTGAAGTAATCCTTACGGTAGTGCCTAACCAATAACGGTTTCTGACAACTGAGATCTACCATTAAAATATATCGCGAGCAACGCAAGTACAAGCCAAAATGCAAACTTAGTTTTTTTCCAAATCTGGATAAGAGATTCAGTGAACTTATTTGATCGTGAAGATTTGGTTTCACAGTGGAATTTTGAAACCAGTAAAGGTTTCATTCTCAAATAAAAACCAATTGATTTTATGAAATTAAAATCATTAAATAATAAACCGGTATGTTAACATTAGCATGTTGTTAATTGTTTAAATTGCACCGCAATACAGGTTTCGGATTTAGTGTTCGAGTTACTTATTTTTCCAAAAACAAAAATCTGTCTAAATGTAGAACTAAAATAAGGATAATAAAACTTGACAGATATATAGCTGCTGTACATTTTAATCTGACTCTATAGACGGTTATAAATCAATAAGTTATTCGAGACTTCTTTATATTTTTAAAAGGCTGATCTTATGAGGGTCCTCGTGACCTTAAAGTAATTAATGTAGAGATCTTGCTCACAAAAACCCCTTCAGTGGTAGTGTATAACTGCGGCCTAACACCGTAACTGACAACGTAGATAACATGGCCGCTTATACAAAATGATACTTACCAAAGTTGGTTTCCCATCGTGATATTTTTGTATTAAAGGCCATAGTTTGTAGTTAAGAATAATGTCAAATTTGAATACACTGGTACCGCTGGGGTAGGAGTAGCCTTCGACTATACGGTTTAGTTTCACAGGGCGGCATTCATCGCCGAACCTCGACAGGAAAAGTGCAATGTATTAAAAATTATATAAAACTTCTATCCCACGTCGAAATATTTTATAATCTTTATAAGGACACAAAATACCGCCCAATTTAAATATATGTCCAATATCGTATTTATTTTATTAGAATAAATATTAAAGCAAAAAAAATTAAAAGAGCTGATAATCTTCAAAATATCGAGTAGTCCTAGTGCAGTTCCTCTTTTTTTGCTGAACAGTTTCCGCTTTAGTCCAATAATACTCTCAACGAATCTACACAAATAAATATATAAAGTGGTCGTCAGATGCGTGGACGGACTTGATCTATGACCATCTTTGCCTGTGACTCAAACTGTGTACGATGATTCTACATGAAATTATAAAAAAATTCTTACTTGTAATACACCGCGGGTTTATTACTCGTACCTAACCACTCCGCCACGTCCTCAGGATTACTGACGGTGGCGGAAACAGCTACAAATCTTATTTGTGGCGCTGATGTTTCCGTTTCAGATATAATGCCCTCGTTACGTTTTAGAAGTTGTTCTATTCGGTATGCAGATTGTACAGAAGACTGGAAGTAGTTTTAGGTAAAAAGTAAATTCGTAAAATTACTTGGTTTATGTACAAGAGGCAAATTCTTGGTTTTAATTTCACATAGTAAGTTAAGTTAAGTGACAACGTGGTCGTGGATAGTGAAACATTTTCGTTTACGTGCACTCATATGTTAACACTCAAAACAAAACAATGCTGTTGTAGTGGCTGGTTCACAACATGAGACTAGCACCTGGTGAAGTCTGAAAAAACTTGCCACCTACCGAACTCTACGTTCACGCATTAACCCGTAAATAAATAATTTATGAAACGAACCTGAATAGTCTTCATCCGGCTGACAACAGCTTCTAGGACAGGGCCTCTGTTAGCATCATTCAATATGTGTACCTCGTCAATAAGAAACAGTTTAATAACTTCTACCATTGCTCTGTTGTCGCGCCATCTCCGTGTCAGCATGTCCCATTTTTCCGGTGTGGTTATTATAATTCTTCAAAGGAGTTAAATTATAAAGCAAATTGCTAATAGGAAAGTCGATAAGATCTAAACAAAACTACAATTTGACTTCTAATACGAGACTACGGTACACGTACAGTTTATTTCATAGACTTAAAATATAATTTTTGCACTTTGTATTTGTCATTTATAAAATGAAGTGAAGAAAGAAGCGCAAGAATTTATTAATTGAATGTTAGTGTTATTTATCCTTAATAATTCTATACTAACAACAATATTTAATTAACTAGTATCTATTATTCAATGAAGGGATTATACAAGAAAAATGTTTTCCTGATAGTTGACGTGAGAAGTGACGTTTGGTCATAACTATGTTGCGTTAGTTAAGATGGTTACAATGAATCATATTAAGCGCGTCGTTATAAGACACAATATAAGTAAAGCTAATCTCAATTTTTTAATCAACACACTGTTCCAAAAGGATACAAAACTGTGAAGCAGCATGCAGCAACGATGCAAAAGGCATAGCAGGCCAGTCACGACTAGGTTCAACAGCAGACGATAATACAAAGAAATGATGATAACACCAGAGATTTTGGAAATTAAAATTTATAAAAAAAGTTGTGCTTACGCGCACTAACCTGTAAGGCTTTAATTGTGAAAAATCAACATCAGTGTCACCCGTCACTTCGATGCAGAGCAAATTTAATTTTGTAAATTTCGGATACCATTCTGTTAATCTCTCAGTGCATAATGCTTTAATCGGTGCCACTGGAAATATATGCCTAATAAATAACGGAAGAAGAGTGGTAGAAGGCCATTCATAAGGTGGAACAACAATTTGGTGAAGGTCGTAGAAAAGTGCTGGATGCGGTTCCAGCCAAGCGATTTCCTGCCAATCGAACCAGTACTTTGATGTTACACAGTAAGCTCATAACCACTCCGCTGTAGAGACAATTTATACGTTAGTAGTTTAAAAACTTGAAACCTTCATCATCGTCAAGCATAGATGTCCACAGTTAGACGTAGGCATCCTCTGTTGATCGCTACACATCAAGAACTGTATGATTCGTATATTGTACCCCAAACATTTAAGATTAGTGCAACAAGATTAAAATTTTTCATTATATAATATTTAAAACAATTGTAAGTAACGTTGTTTCGATTATTAATACGTAGTAAAAATGTTTGTTTCGAGTTTTATTAGATTATATCAACTCAATTATATGGCTACTGAGTAGCATTAAGGAAGATCCAATGTAATTTTACATCGAGAGGTCATCAAGTTTATAGAAAAATTGTGTTAAGTAATTACATACTGTAAATAATTTTAAAATCTTCATCACAGTTTTTATTGTCCATTTCCATGAGTAATTGAACAATAGCCATTTCAAAAACTACTGTTTTACCGGAACCGGTAGGTGCACAAACGACCATTGATTTGTCTGAAATTACAAGCTTAATTAAATCTTAATTTTAGGAGGAAATTAACTAAACAAAATATTTTAAAAATAATTTCAATGCTGTTAATAATAATAAAAATATGTTTTACATTGAATGTTTGTTACGTCGAAGTATTAATGTATTATATAAATATGTTTAGTAGTTTTAATCAAGCAAAATGTTTGGGAGTTAATACAAAACTTCAATAAAATAGTAATAAAAAATATCACAATTAGAATTATTAGTCTGTGGGTACCTTTTTTCCTCCGGTTTACATAAAGTAAACACTAATTGATAAAGAATTTAAAAAATATACCAGAATATAAAGCATCTTCAATCACTTTTGATTGCACGAAATTGAAGTATTCGTAGCTGAAAACGTGTCTATACTTCGGATCTAAAATAAACATAATTTGAAATTATAAATAAAATTGTGTAATTGAATATACTTTACAAAGATTCCATACATAATATATAAAACACTAATTTTACAAAAAAAAAATACAAAATAACATTGAAAGTAGATACACTTTAAGCGGCTTTTTGTACTATATGTTGCGTAAGTATAAGTACAATAAAAAAAAACCTCACAGTTATTGATAGTTACTCCGAATACACGCATATATTTTGCATCTGACATTAAGAATTATATGACAATTATGCTATTTAATGAATTTATAAATTTGTTTGAGCAACAATGTTTCAGTTTATATAACTAACAAGGGGTCCGACTGCAGAGTTAGTATCTTTTGCTTGATGTTTTCTTTTTAATAACATACATCATACAAGTTTTCCCAATTAATTCAAACTTATACTAATTTATAATTATAGATATTTTTACAAATATTGAAAGTTGAAAAAGACTTTTAGTAAATACAAATATTATAACCGTAGTTATCGTCAGTTATGTGTCAGAACTACCCCATTGGGAACGAGGCGTGATATATATGTATGTATGTGTAAGAATTAATTTTGATTTATACAACAAATTGAAAACAAAGACGTAAAACAGTTTGAGCATATTTCTAACCTATTTCTTTGATACTTCTTAAGCCACCAACTTCTCCGGTGCGTTTTGATGGTATATTTGTTTTTGAAATATTATCGATATTTATTGAATCCAGTAAATCTGTGTCTGTAATATCAGAAGCCGGCAAAGAAATTGGTGGAGAATTTTCTATGTCATTCTCTAGAAAATCTGTGAAATTGTCTCTAAAGACAAATTACATTATTTATATAAATCGTCGATATAAATCAATTACTAATACGAATTATATAATAATACTATATTACTTACAGATTACTCATTGTTATTTATTTATCTAAAGAATTACTTCGTGATTAATTGCAGTATTTAATTTTACTAAGATTACTTTTTCTACGTACATAAATTTACCGCCAAAATAAAAATCAAGTCTATGGTAAGTTATAGTTTAAAATATCCATTAACGCATCCATTTAAAAAATACTATAAATTAAATAATATTAAAATAAATAAGCAAACAGATTTTTATTAATTTTAACAATTTGTTAAAAAAAAACAAAATGCTTAATAAGCTTCAGCAAAATAGATACAAATTTTTGTAACTAATTTTAAAATAAAATAAAATAATTTTTACACCAATTTCCTTATTTAATAACTATCGTTATCAGACTAAATTATAATGTTAAG
Organism: Troides aeacus; assembly: GCA_033220335.2. Taxonomy (NCBI): domain Eukaryota; kingdom Metazoa; phylum Arthropoda; class Insecta; order Lepidoptera; family Papilionidae; genus Troides; species Troides aeacus. Next base: position 7,055,921 of record CM067270.1, read on the forward strand.
AATTCAAAACTATCCGGTCTATAATTTGGTTTGAAATCAAAAATCGGCCATAACTTGCATTAAATTTCAATTATTCTGTTTTTGTTTACTATTATCAGAAAGTAGATGCTTATTACTTCATTCGGTCTATAGTAATCGATGACTTATTTAAATGAATGGCAAATAATGTAAGTAAAAAGCTTATGATTCTAGTCAAGAATTTATATTGTGCAGAGAATTGAGAAATTGATTTTTAAAATTAAATTCTTGAAAATAGTACTGATTGAATTTAACTAGCTTTAACACAAAAATTTTCTATTGAAATGGTTTTGGTTTTGTTTTAAACTCAAATTTCAGCAATAGCAAAGATAATGTTATCTCTCGGCATTTCTTTCTATCAAATTCATAGAACTCCTGTCATCATTGACAGTTTCGTTTGTCACAGTTTCTCGTAAACATTTTCCTCAAAATATGATTTTATTCAACACCATATTTTTCAACGTCATATTTTTGTTTTAATCCATAAATAGTACAGTAATAACTTTTTTTAGATAATATGTAAGTGCGGAAAAAAATTATGAACGTAATAATTCATAAAACTATTTAAAATTAACTTTTATTTGTGTAACATTAATTATCGCAGTTTTAATTTGTTTTAGGGATTATTTAAAAGATTACGAAAATGCTGACACAATCAGTATCGATACTTTGGCTCTTGAAGAAGTTGTTCAAGAAGAAAGGGAAAGAGAAATATTAGAACTTGGTGAACTTAGTCAAACAGTTTGTTTTCTCCACACAAGTATACTGTATTATAGAAATGCGAAATCAAAGTTGGGGGCTACATGCCACGAAGCATGGAGATCACTAATAAAAAAAATTGGGGGTACTCCCAACACTTGGAGGGAACTCGGTTATTCATTAGGCATATCACAGGATGATTTAGATGTAAGTTTCCGTTATATTTCTGAATATTCTTTATTTTGCAACTTATTCAATATGTAAATTTGCATTCTTTACAAGGCCAAAGTAATTACATTCTGTAGCTTTATAGGTAAATGTTTCATATATATAACTTTAACATTCTCAATCCATGATAAAGTGAATGCAAAGCAATGTTTTTAGGAAGTTGTTAAAAATGTTTATAGGATCAACTATAAGAAATTGTACATTTTAATATTTTGCTTAGATTTTCAGAAAATATTGTTTCTTATTATTTTTTTAGAGCTAATTACAAAATAATTGTCTCAGAATCTTGTAATCTTATTACAATTTAAAAGAATATAGAAGGGAGTGAGGAAGAGAGGGAGCTTTCACAATAATTTTTTTGTATACAAAACAATAATTGTTGGAGATAAAATCATTGTTTTTTTAATTTATCATATTATCAAATCAATCTTTATTAATATACTTTATGTATAATTTTAGTACATCATGAATACTGTTAGAGAAGATCCTGCTGATACAGTTCTTAAAGTATTTATGCAGAATGAAAAAGCTACACTTGATAAAGTTCTCAATGCATTTGTTAAAATGAAGAGATATGATATTCTCAAAGCAGTAGAGGATCCATTTAGGAATCTTTCTCAAAGTTTTAATAGAGAGGATAGTGGTTACCATAGCACTAGCAAATCATCAGGAACTAGAGAAATAATAAGCTTCACAATAAACCTAACTATAGATTTACCACCGGCTTTAAACAAAACAATGCTAATTAAAGGTAAAGATCCTAAAAAACCCAATAAACCAACTCTAAGACCTCCGATTAAGACTGAAATAATGAAGATTGAAAATGTACAGCCTATTTTATTTTTAACATTCACTGAGGATGGCATGGTAACAGCAACTAATATTAAGCAATATGTTGAAGAATGGATTGATTTCCCAGGTGTGACTATAATTACGTTAAATGAAAGAAGAGAAGAGGTTTATCAAAATCCTGAAAAATTTATAAGAGAATATTTTGAAAAGGTAAGTGGTGAACAATGTAAACAAATATTTTGCATCTGCACTGTATCATCATCATCAGCCGATAGACATCCACTCTGGACATGGCAGAATGTGGATTGGTAGGTATATATATATATACTATATAATAATACTAATCTTTATTTATATTATAAATGTTAAAATTAGTTTTACATTTTAACACATTGACTGGAAATTTTTCTGAAAATTTACCTCATGTTATCAACTATTATTGCTTAATCTGATTAGAATAATAATTAAAATCTTTAATAATCTTTATGTCTTCATTTTATTTTCCCTTTGAAGAGCATATTCTAGAAACTAGTCGGATTAGCTTTTCTGGCAATTACAATTTTTTTAAGATGTGTTCTCTTATTTGTCAATAAAGCCTGAAGAGTATGTCATTATATGGAGTTGTTTTAGAAGTTCGAGAAGTGTTGGGTTCAATGCTACATTCATTGAAATCCAGTTATCCATTTTGTGGCTAATTCCAGTAGAAAGTGGTCTCCTTAACAAGTAAATTAAAAATATGCTATCAAAAAATAAAGCCGTTACCTCCCTGATAATGTGTTTCACCAAGTTTAATAGTTGCACTGGCAATATGTAAATAATTCAATAACTTTGGTGTAATATAGTGTTTGTTTTACTTTTCCGATTCAATATCACTGTATAATTTTCACATTTACCCCACTCTCTTCAACAATCTGATTTCATTATGTTCTGTCTTCACTTCTTTAAATTTTTTTACAAAAAAGGTTTTGTGAGTCTTATGAGCGAACGAAACAGCTTGAGTAACTTAGTGTTCTGACCAACAATTGCATTATACGGTCGCTCACAAAGAAAACAAGAGGCATCAAAAGTTTACATGTGGCTGTTTGACTATGACAACTATATGTTAGCAACTAAAAGTGAACAAATTTTTGTACATCATCAGGTAATCGGCAATGTACAAGGAAGACTAATCTATAAAAATTAATAAAAAAAATTTTTTTTTTCTAATATAACAATGACATTCTTTAGCCACATTCATATGAATGTGGCTAAAGAATTATTAATATATTATTAGTAATAATGAAACAGATGTTTTAAAAATTTTGGCCATCTGTTGCAGGTAATCTCTTAATAATGTATTTTCTTGAGGCTTTATTGACCGATCATTAAGATACCAAGCCCAGAAATTGGGTTCTGTACAAATCATTTAAACTTAAAATTATGAAGAATTTCCACATCAATGAGATTGTATTTATTTTATAGAATTTGATGACATGAAACTAAATTTTCTTCAGCACTAATAATAATAATAACCACAATTTTTAGATAGCCTTTTTCAAATTTAATATCTCTTAAATCACATTATATTAATATGAAATATAATGTTATTTCATATTATTCAATTATTATCATTGAGTGCCATCTTCAGACTGAAGTTGGGCAATCAGAGGAAGTTTTGTGATTATGTGCTATTCTTTTTAGTCTATAATGATTACACACCATGTCCATTTTATTGCTACCTAATTTTCCTTTTGCTGATGCAAATATTTTATAGTTACTTTTATCTTTCAGGCAGACTACATAGTACCAATAATTACAACAGAATATCTAAATGAAATCAAATCGCACACTGCAAGAGTGCCAAGTACCAATGATAATCTGGACTTTAAATATGTCAGTTTTATATATAACTTAATAGTGAATCATTATGTACACGCATCAGGGTGCCTTAATCAAAAAGTAAGAAGTGTTTTACCACAAAATGCTGAAGTGAATGTTCTAAGAGATATAACAATGTACCCTGACCTTATGCCATGGACATATGAAGAAAACTTCGATGAGAATTTTAAAGCTTTTTTAACTAAAGATTACTCAACTACCTAAACGGTTTACTTGCCATTTACATAAATTGTCCATAATATATAGGCTTTACTTTTTGGCAGTTATTAGTGAAGAATTTAAATAAATAAATGAATTTCTTATTAATATCATTTATTATTATCCTTTATTAAATCTCACATTGAAAAAAATTTCAAGTATCAAAAAAAAACAAATTACAAACTATAATATGAGAAAACATTAATCTTACTATTACAAATGTTACATATTAAAATTGTATCAACTTAATTGCACCACATTCTTACAGGTTTAATTTTATATTTTATAGAAAAGATCATCAATCCAATCCAATCCAATCAGCCGGAAGACGTCCACTGCTGGACAAAGGCCTCCCCCAAAGATTTCCACTCAGACCGGTCCTGGGCCACCCGCATCCAATGGTTACCAGCGACCTTGACCAGGTCGTCGGTCCACCTTGTGGGGGGGTCTGCCCACGCTACGTCTTCCGGTACGTGGCCGCCACTCGAGAACCTTTCTGCCCCAACGGCCGTCGGTTCTGCGAGCTATGTGCCCTGCCCATTGCCACTTTGCGACGGCGACCCTTCGAGCTATGTCGGTGACCTTGGTTCTCCTGCGGATCTCCTCATTTCTGATTCGATCTCGCAGGGAAACTCCGAGCATAGCTCGCTCCATCGCTCTCTCGGCAATCTTAAGCTTGCGGACAAGGCCCACAGTAAGCGGCCACGTCTCTGCTCCGTATGTCATCGCTGGCAACACACACTGGTCAAAGACTTTTGTCTTGAGACACTGCGGTATATTGGACGAGAAGATATGTCTTAGCTTCCCGAATGCTGCCCATCCGAGTTGGATTCGACGAGAGATCTCTTTCTTGAAGTTGAACCTACCTAGTTGGATAGTATGTCCGTAAAAGATCATAAATATATTTAATAAATTTGATCTTTTTCGTCAATTACAACTTGATAAAATTATGGAAACAGTAAATTAATTTTCAAAGAGTTTATTCTTCTTTATTGTCAGTACAATCTTTTTCATCAGTAGATTCAGTGCTGTTATCTCAGTATCGCAATGGCTCACATCATTAACATCAATTCCTGAGTCATCTTTACTACTGTATGCCCACTGCTCCTGAAGAAATATAAGCAAATATTAGCAATAACTACCATCATTAAAACATGGAAACCACTGGATGCATGTAGGCATTGTAGTTCACATTTATGCTAGATTTTAAACGTCATAATGTTTATTATGTCATTATCATCCTTAAATATTGCTGTGTCTGTGTGAGGTCAAATAATTTCATCATCATTCGTTTTTGGCATTCACCTTCACCGCCTTACAGCAATTCTTATGCCATCATTGGTCCATACTAAAGGCCTCTTTATCATGAACATGGTCTGCACTTCAAGAACCTCCTCCCCTATAACCGACAGTATATCCGACCCCCCTGTGATTTCAGCAAGCTAATTTTAAGATTTACATTGACAAATTTGGTTCTTGATTAAATTTTAAATATATGAATTTACCTATTTATATTTGATATGCAATGAACAAAATTAGTTAGAAGACCAATTTGGTAAATGTTTGTTAAAGATGTTACAGACACAATTTACTGACAGTATAAATTTTGTCAGCTTTATATCATTTTACAGAATAATGTCATTACAACAACAAAGCAGACTGTTGTTTATCCTATGCCTCTTGGTACTACCGATTCTAGTCCTCCAAGTGGTATAAGGAAAGGGGTTTTGTGTTTTATCTTTAATATTGCAACATCATGAATTTAATTTATTTGTCATCTACATCATTGGCCAGAACATTCCTAGTAACGAGTGTAGGAACTTACTCAATGATCTCCAAAACTATAGGTTTTATTTTTATTCTTAGCCAAATGTTAGTTTTAGTTTTAGGTACAAACATTGATTTATTACAACTTTTTTCTATCTTATGCATTTATACCCCCAATAAAAACCTCTAATTGTTTCAAATTGGTGTGAGATAGATAACCTATATTTAGTGGTATTCTGTAACCTATATCATTTATGATATATCAAATTACAAAGCCAAATAAATAAACCTGAAAAGAATTTTGTCTAAAGTTTTTTAACATTAAGATAAAATAAATATACCTTTATAACTTCCATGAAGCTATTAGCCTCTTCCAGCATTTGCTTGTAGAGAATATTTTGTTGTTTTAGATCTTCAATAATTTTCCTTAGTTTTGCATTCTTTTCAAATACTTCTTCCAAGGCAATTCTGAAAAATCAGTAGTAGTCAGATCAGAGACAATTTTTTTTGTTATATACCATGATATAATTCGCTTTCCAAAAATTGTATCAGAAGTTATCTTGTCTTGACAAAAGAAATAAAAACAAAAGCATGACATGTAATTAAAATGTCAAAAGGGTCTCTGTTTTAATAGTAACTAAAGATATTTCAAAATTCATTAAACTGCTAAAGATCAATTATTTTATTAACTTTTGAAGCGATAACTCTTTTATACTTAGTGTAATGATCAAATCTCGTGTATAATGTTTATACTCACTCACGCTTTTTGGTTAATATTTCCCAATATTCCTCTGAAGGTCCGTCAGGATCGGTTAAATCACGAGCCGATACTTTACTCTCTAAATTAACTGGTATTTCTTTACCAGATATATTTTTCCTTTTTACTCCAACTTCACTGTAAAAAACAAGTTGAAAATTACAGTCGAGCGACTTAAATTTTTATTCTAATTAAACAATCATAAAATTATTAAATCTTACACACGTGGTTCCTGAGTTAGTTGGTGCTTAAGATTCTTTGATGGTCTACCCACTAAGTTTTCTTTATCACTGGCCGTCTGCTGAAGTGTTTTGAAAGATCTTATGGTGGTACGCAGCATGTCCTACGCATAAAAAGATATTATAAACATTCCTTTATCACTTTTAACACTTTTAAGTTATAATTACTTGGGAGCTCATTTTCACAATCTTAGTACTGGAACTGATTTATAAGTTTTTAGAATCATACACAAATACAATATTTAATGTCGTTTCAAGTATTGTGTGTCTAGACATATAAAATTTGATAGGTTTTTTTAATTATTGTTACTTCCACTATTGACTTCACCTGTCAATTCAGTAGCATTTCCCGCTCTTTTCGAGTTATTAGTTAATAGAATAAAAAATATTTTTTTGAGCAAGAAAAACGTACATGAATTTTTTAATTTTAAATAACAGAAAAGATAAAAGTTTCCTACAACATATTATTTATTTTAATCTTTTTTGTTTGATTACGTTATTTCAATTACAATAATCGTTTTTATTTTTAAATAATTTAAACATTTTGTTACTAATAAGTAAATTTTGTTTTTTGTTTTTCATTATTTATGATATAAAATTCAAAGAAACAAAAATAGTTAATAAAAACATTAGCTATTTCCGTACACCGTTTCAATAGTTTTTGATTAAATTGACAGTTTGTTTTCAATACACATATAATGTCAACGTCGATATGTATTATCAAAGAAGCGTAGTACTTGAAACGTTTAGTTGCTAAACACGAAACTAAATGGATATATCGTATTTTTCATTTAGTTGTGATTAAATCAAACCTTGATATCTTATCTTTTTTGTACTATCTACTTTTAAAATTCCTTAGAAATACAGTGTAAAAATTAATGTGGGTTTGGGATAATTGATATAAGTTAAAATGGATACGTTAAGGTACATATATTTTGATGAAAATAAACTATCATTAAATCATAAAACAGATATTAGTCACGCGAAATATTTAACCTTCATAAATTAACACTGAATGTGTTATTGGTTTATTCACAGGTTTTATTTTGTGACTTGGAATGTGGCTACGAAATCTCCAGGTCAAGATCTAAATTCTTTGTTGGACTTTCCATCACAATTTAATAAAAACAAACCATTGCCGGATTTTTATGTCATTGGGTTTGTATATATAAATACATTTTATTTTATTTAAATTGTTGAACTAATCAACAATTACATTTTTATATAATATTGTGTCCTTTACTATACTTTTGACTTTATTTAATAAATAATTGATACCTGTAAATATTGGTATTTTTTGTACTATTTTAAATTTTGAATTTTTATTAATAATTGTGTTTAATTTATATTCAGTTTGCAAGAGGTTAAATCCCAACCACAGAACATGGTTATGGATAGTTTATTTACTGACCCATGGACCTCTACTTTTAATAAGATTCTTTGTAGACAAGGATATATAATTGCGAAAAATATTAGGCTACAAGGAATCATTTTGTTAGTTTATACTCAGTTAAAACATATAACACATCTTAGAGACATTGAGGCCCAGTATACTAAAACTGGTTTAGGCGGATTATGGGTAAGTCAATTGTTTTACATTTGTAGTTCTCATATCCAATTATATTTATTGTCTCTTTTTACTGTTGATTTGAAACAATCTTCAGCATCTTTGTTACCCATTTTTTATATAATATGTACCAGAGTACTGTTCTATATCTTCACCTTTAACTGTTTCTGATATCAATGTGACCTCAATATTAAAAAAAAAAGGAAGATGTTACATTGTTTTTTTTGCGAACCTATTGTCCAAGTAACTAGTATTAACATGTCCACCATTTACATGCATAAAAAATAAAAGATGTTATCTACTATTATAAAAAAATTATAAGGGAATATATTATTCATCCTTTTTTAATACTGTGAGTCTTGTTAGCTAAGGATTTTCCTTCTGATTAATTATTGTAATATGTCATGGAATATTTAATTGTTCTGTGTTTTCCTTAATAATTAAAAAAAGACATTGTTATTCAGAACACTAATGTTATAGGGTTCTATTGCAAGAGATTATCTAAGTAGGTGCTGTGAAGTAATAGTATACAAAAATTACTATTTTGTAGCTAGCGAAGTTGTAATAATATAATAATGCTTAAATTAAATGAAATTGTGCTTTTTCTATTTCTTCACTATTCACTAACTTCTATCATCTGACAATGTTATATGTACTATTTTATGAATACCATTTTAAGAGATAAGATTATTTCAGGGCAACAAAGGAGCAGTTAGTGTAAGATTTAACTTATATGGATGTTCCATATGTCTTGTTAACTGTCATCTGACAGCACATGAACATTTGCTTGCGGATCGTATAAATGACTATAATACAATTATAAAACAACATTATTACCATGTTTCTGAAACAAGCAACATTTTGTATCATGAGTGAGTATTTACGTTTATATTATACAATACTGATAGTAATCATTCTCAACTTGCATATATTAATAAAGACTTTTATAAAAAGACAAATTATGTGTTAACAATTATGTGATGTTATCTGTTTCAATGGTCCCGAACTTGTTTATTAAATTGTTTCTTTTTTGTAGCATTTTAAATCTTTTTTGATATAAAGTTCTGGAATAGTGTGTAGTATAAAATGTAAATTCATAGCCATATCATTTGTAATAAAGGTCTTATTCTGGATAGAAGATCAAAAGCATATGTTTGTATGAAAGTATATACCATGAAAGAATGAAGTATTTATTTATTTCAAAAATGGAGAGTGAGGGAAAGAATGTCATCATCAGGCATGAAGCCTTTTCAACTCATTGTGAGATAACAACCAGTGATGTCTTTTCCTATTATACAAGTACTAAACAATCACATTGGTGGCTTTAATTATTACAAACATATTAAATCGTTTTTACTTAATATGTGAAAAAATCTTACCGAGAAAAACTAGTAGAGGTTGTTATTACCTTTGAACAACTTAATGAGAATTTTATTAGCATGGGAAGGTGGCATGTATTTATGAATAATAGCTACTTCATGTGCTGTTTATAATAGATTTGTTTCTGTGTTAAAAATAAACAATAGTATCAAGATAGTAATAGTATAAAGTTCCTTGTAGGATGTGATTACTAAGGTATTTATATCCCCTATATTTTAGTTTAACTCTTTAGAGCAATAACATTCATATCTCAGGGAAATTAAATAAGAATTTTTTTAATGTTCTATAATATAATAATATTTTTTAATATTTCTTGTGTACACTTGTATATACATATGTTTATGTTATTATATTGCTTAGTAAGTATAGCGTATGTGAGGCTGTTTAATTGTTAGTTAAATATTTATTTCCTCGTTAAAAGGTTTCGGTTCTATAAACTTTGCAAACAGCTTCTAATAGAAACGTAATAACTGAGTTTTCTTTGCTACTTCAGCCAGAATTTTAAATTGAGGTTATATTATTATAATTGTTATCGAACTAAACAATATTTAGAAAAATCTTTATTAATATTGTATGTTGACATCGATAGTTTTCATTAGCCGTGTCTGACGGAAGATTTGGTTTTCCTTCTTCGCACTCGTTTGGTGTGTGTTTGCGTTGTTGTTAAATAATAACAAATTTTGTTATTTTAAGGTATTGAACATCATAACAGATTCATTTAAAAAAATCACGTATCTAACGGTAAAAACAAAGTGCTGTAGAGGATCTCTGTTCCTCTTTGTGATGTGCTTAGATAGCGCTGGAGCTGCAACTTTAAAAACATTTGTTTGCAGCTATGTATAATATTTTGGATCGGCGACTTAAACTTTCGCACCGACTACCCCACCGGTAACAGTCCTTCATCAGAAGAGATCGTTGCTGCTCTTCAGAAAATTGAAAAGGACAAATATGCGGCCATTTTAAAACACGATCAGTTAATTGCTGTTATGGATAGCGGTGAAGCGTTCTCAGAATTTACTGAGCCTGATATACGCTTCCCGCCCACCTACAAGTACTTAATGGGTACAGACGATTACGATATCAAGTAAATTACTGTTCGTTTTCTATAACTTGCAACATAATTTGTTGTTTTTACTAAAAAACGCTGAGTTATAATCTACATAATTATCGTTTATCTACATCATATATCACTGAGCGACAAACATTTTGTAGATCCTAGGCGCGTTATAGAACAAAAATTTATTATGTTTAGGTGTTGAGAAACATATATTACATGTAAAATTTTAAAGTTTTATTGTGTCCGAGATAAGATTATAAAATTAAAATTGTTATACAGTTACAAAAATGTAAAATAAGGTGACTGCCGCGGACTCTACCTAGTTATATAAACCGCAGAGCATATTTCTGCACCCGAACACTATTGTGCTATAATATGGTTAGCATTACATTTGTCCTAGTTAGAATATCTGAAACACTTATCACCAGGTGAATGTGCAGCGCGACTGCTTACTTCATATCGTTTTATAGTTATTTCTATTGACGTACGAATTTAATTACCTCTGACGCTAAAACGTCAAATGAAAGATAAGTGGTGTTATGATCCCGTGCAATTTGTGAAAGAATAATTTCTTTTGTAGGAGAAAGCCTTCGTGGACCGACAGGGTCTTGTACAAGGTGGTCGCAAACAATTACGAGAACGTAACACTAAAGGCCGATGTTATATCTTACAATCACTTGCCACATTACACTGTTAGCGATCACAAACCCGTGGTCGCGCAATTTACTATAAAGGTGAGTGTTTCTCCATTGTTTTCGTTTTGGCTCAGTAATTGCACGTTAGCTGCTTTAATTAAAAACAGTACTGCATTAATTTAACTATTTTTTAGTAATATTTGCATTTGTATTATTAATTGCACTTTGATTCATTTACGTAGTTTAGTGATATGTAAGCAAAACTCTTGACTTGTAACACGAGTTGCATTGCCATTGCTATTAACTCGATTACAGCAAGGCCTTAACGGACAACTCTAGGTTACCTGCACTAAACTGGTGGGTAGTCTTTGTTGCTAGACAGTTGGCTGTAAAATTACAGGAGATAAAGGACACAACGTCATAGATCTAAAAGTGTAGAACACAATGTGGTTTAGTATATATCGTCCTAACTCGACATTGTTTTGGGCGGATCTGGTGAAAGACCTACTACTTTCGTCGCAACATCTATTAAAAAATAAATAAAATTAAAGGTAACACTGAATGAAATATAATATTTTCAGCATCGTATTTGATCTTTATTTCAGTCTCTTATACTATGTGGCGTTGGTTGTCATCATGCCGGTTTGCTATACGAAGAGAGAACCAACATAGAGCACGCGTTTAGAAACGGTGATCTCCCAATACTGATAACCACTACCACTCTAGGTATTCTTATCAACAATAAAATATTAGTAAAAATTAATGCCATATATAAGTACATAAATCAACAAATTTACCTACATCGTCGTTAACTGAGCTGCGTCCAATGGTGGATAAAGGCCTGCCAAAAAATAAACAGTTTAATGTTCCATGCCTTCCTTTCATAAGGAAAAAATCAAGATATTTTTTCTACCATATGCGGATGTGTTAATGTCACATATCAATGAAAGCTGTCGTACCTGGTGCCAGTCGTATCGAATTCCTCATTTGGTATTCTTTAATCGGAGGCTCTAGCTTAGTGGGAATCGAATCTGCGCTTCTTTGAAGTCGACGACACCGCCTTACAAACTGAGCTATCGCGGCATTCTCATGTAAGTGACCTCCTAACCTTAGGCGTGTTAGCAATTTACATATTTTTGTTTATGGCTTCCTGAAAGAAATTCGTAAATTGTTATTAAACGTTGTCTCTACATCAGAGGACGTGATTTCAATGAAATAATTGCAATATCACTGAGATCACATCTATGTAGATATTATATCATCAGCTTCCGTATTCACTAAAGTAACAAAATTGAATATTTATCTGCTATAAAGAATATTAAGATTAAGACTAAAGTAAACCCTGCCTGTCAAAGAAGACAATTAAAAGGGTCTCATGGTTTACAGTCCTTGAGAATGAGGTCTTTATCTCTTAATAAGGGAGCCTGAGGGGTACAGCAAAAGCAAATAATTCTTGTATATCCTGCAATTCAACGACAGTCCCAAGGAAGGCTTCGCACTTTTTTTAACGGACTTATATATAAGTAATATAAGGACACTGGTGCGTTCTACTCGAATCTCGAGGTTCCTACTACGCATTGAAGGAGACCATCGAACAGGTTATAGTGGATAAAAATCCCACATAACTGTAACTTTTCCCAACAGGGTAACTTGAAAATTTCCCCTTGAAACCAAAAACAGGTTAATATGAGTAAACTTAGTACTAAGTTTCTTTTAATGTATATTTGGCAAAATATACATTAAAAGAATTTCTGTATTAAAGAAACACATTAACGTACTTATTTAACTTTTTTTTTAAAGTAGTTCCATCGACACATATTTGTGATTGAAACCGGTGGCTGGAGGGCTAATTAGAAACTAACGAGCTTCCACAAACACGCTACCTTCGTGTATGAATAATTATAAAAGTTATATATTTAAACTTTTTTAATTTACATTACTTTTACGATTAGATTTCAATTAAGCTTAAACTAGGGCTTTTAATATACTGTTATATCTCAACTTCTTTTATAATTGAAGAAAGCGTTTCCGAAGTTTGTTTTCTTACTACTTTTTTATTTTTATAACATCTCTTGAATACAGTTAAAATCACTAAAGACACGTTTTACTGTTTTGTTATGCAATACATTAAGTATCTACTGAATTTTTAAGGATAAGAACTTAAAGAAGATAATTCATTAAAGATTATCAGCTATAAAGCATTCAAAAGGTTAATATATAAACCTTCTTATGTACTATATTATGTATCCGAAAATCAATAGTTTAAATATCAATGCTTAATTATATTCAGCATGTGCTCTTCATACAATGCCCTTATCTCAGCACACTTCTTGTCGTAAGGAGACGCTATTGTTCTGAGCCAAGATCCTAAGGGACGTCAAAAACATAACTCAAGTTTTGCGAATACAACGGTGGTATCCGTCAAATACAGCTTTTGACGGTAAAATCTTGTTATTTATTTAACAAAAAGTATCTACTAGAGGATCTTACATACGGTTCTTTCTCATTATATACGGAGGATACGGAGGTTCATTCTCATTATATCTAAGTAAAGAAGCACAATTTTTCACATTGTACTATTATAAATATAATATCATATAATTGTGGCAACCCTCGTCAGTCTAAAGACGACAAGCAATTATAATAAGTAAAGTAGGTATATTCGTAATCGTCGTACATCATAATATTATTAGCAAGGCTTAACTTGCTTTAGTTAAAAAGGGCAATATAAAAATAAAATCTAATTCTAACGTCAGTTATAATATCCGTATGTTCATATATTAAGGTAATAACGACCGTTATCATGAATTTGTATGTTATATGTACAATGTCTTCATCGGAATGAGTTAAATTAAACAACTGTGGTACACAGTCAACAATGTGCCTTTAACGCGTGGGAATACAAAATTAATTATATTAATTAGGTTATCAAGCACTTTTCACATAGTTATAAATTCAACATGGTTTAAACATGCCTTCAGCATTTGTTCAAATTGTTTTAATTAAATGTACGTTTTCAAGCATTTGTAATAACATCGTTTGATCATTGTCTATGACCCAGCGAAATGTCAAACAGTTCCATCATTTACTATTTGAACTATATTATATATATATTATATAAGTACATAAATATCAATATTTAAACTGTTAGAAACATAGTTGTAATATTGGAAATATCTACTTAGAGAATGCTTACTATCACAGACATTTAAATCTATTACATACAGTAATTTTTTTTGGAAACGAAACTATTACTTATGTGTTCTCTGCTAGATGAACATTTGATACTTCACGATTTCTCATCTTTTTAATGTAGTTTAATCCACTGCTAAACATTGGCTCTATATAAATACAATATATAAGATATATCTATGTATATAAACACTTAAGATACGCTTTGTTATATGTAATACCTGTTAAGATCTTTTAAAATATACTCTTTGTAAGCTAATCGGATGTGTGGAGACAGGGAGTCCCAGAGTTTTTCAATGCGCTAGTTCCACTGATAAGAGTTAATTGTTATTTAGACAATATGTTATCATAAGTATTAATAGTTTGTCATGCTTATTTAAAAACCAAATATCACTATTAAAAGAGGAAACATAATTACGGCGTTTACTCATGATTTTTAAAGGCGAACATAATACAAAATACATGCGATACACATGTATTTTGTATCACACACGAATCGTAAAGAAAACACAAAAAACCTGGGACAATGTCCGAACAGTCTTAGTTATTGTGGGAAGAGCGTAATGCTTTTATGTAATGTTTATGTATGTGAGGTATGTATGGTATATATGCGCATGTGTTTACACAAAACCCGACGAATGACGCGTAAAGGAATCGACAATCAGAGTTCAAAGCTCCGTCATTTAACTTGTCACCGCAGCGGTTCATCGACGAGTCTATTTGTAACAATGATAACGGCACCGCCCCGCCCGGAACCCGGCTGTGATTCAACAATGGTTAATTTCGTTCTTGGAAGCGTTTAGTTATAACCGTTTACACACTGCGAATACAGACTTTAACCCTTTGACTGCTAAACACTCTGAAATACTCGAATCTTTCAAAAGTGATATTTGTTGGTTGTGATGTATTTTTAAGGTACCATTCACTTACAATATCTTATAAATTAAATATTATTATAAGTAATAATATATAATATAATATAATAATAAGATAGTCAGTAACCTAGAGCTGTTAGTTTCGAAACTGATTAGCGTGGGTCACCGACATAAGGTTGCATTTTGGAGAATGTGCATGAATTAAATGGTTTAATACCGTTATCGCTCTGTTACCACCGAACGTATGAACACAAGGCAGATATTTATCCCTTCATTGTCGTCCTTCATAGATCTAAGAACGAAGGAATGGAACAGTTTACCGCCGTAGAATTTCTATCCAGCTATGACGTAGGAGTCTTTAATGAAAGAGTGATTAAGCTTCTTTTAGACTAGTGCGCTTTACTACCTAAATTACATGTCCGCATCCCATCATTTCAATTACAAATTTTTAAATCTACAATGGTCTAAAAATTTATCTCAATGTTACAGTGTCACATGTCAATAAAACCAAAAACCTTGCCCAAAACGCTCTGGCTCTCATATTTTGACAACCCGGGCTCAGTAACGGCAGCAGAAATACAATAATTTCCTATTATTCTTCATACTACGAGTTTTTAAATGTGTGCACAAACATTTGATTTTTATCGTATATTTTTACCGTTAGCATCTAATATAATAATAACTACACACTTAAAATTTTCACTGTCTAAACTTAAGACAGACCGAGACAAACAGGCCGTGAATCCGGGTCTACGAACTCAGTATCAGATGAGCTATAAGCTGAATTTCAAAGTTTAACATCCTCAGAAAACAGAAGACCAAGACAGATAGCAAGTTTTGTGCAAAAAGTATGGAATAATATTGTTGACTCGACGCACATTGTTGACTGTGTACCACAGTTGTTTAATTTAACTCATTCCGATGAAGACATTGTACATATAACATACAAATTCATGATAACGGTCGTTATTACCTTAATATATGAACATACGGATATTATAACTGACGTTAGAATTAGATTTTATTTTTATATTGCCCTTTTTAACTAAAGCAAGTTAAGCCTTGCTAATAATATTATGATGTACGACGATTACGAATATACCTACTTTACTTATTATAATTGCTTGTCGTCTTTAGACTGACGAGGGTTGCCACAATTATATGATATTATATTTATAATAGTACAATGTGAAAAATTGTGCTTCTTTACTTAGATATAATGAGAATGAACCTCCGTATCCTCCGTATATAATGAGAAAGAACCGTATGTAAGATCCTCTAGTAGATACTTTTTGTTAAATAAATAACAAGATTTTACCGTCAAAAGCTGTATTTGACGGATACCACCGTTGTATTCGCAAAACTTGAGTTATGTTTTTGACGTCCCTTAGGATCTTGGCTCAGAACAATAGCGTCTCCTTACGACAAGAAGTGTGCTGAGATAAGGGCATTGTATGAAGAGCACATGCTGAATATAATTAAGCATTGATATTTAAACTATTGATTTTCGGATACATAATATAGTACATAAGAAGGTTTATATATTAACCTTTTGAATGCTTTATAGCTGATAATCTTTAATGAATTATCTTCTTTAAGTTCTTATCCTTAAAAATTCAGTAGATACTTAATGTATTGCATAACAAAACAGTAAAACGTGTCTTTAGTGATTTTAACTGTATTCAAGAGATGTTATAAAAATAAAAAAGTAGTAAGAAAACAAACTTCGGAAACGCTTTCTTCAATTATAAAAGAAGTTGAGATATAACAGTATATTAAAAGCCCTAGTTTAAGCTTAATTGAAATCTAATCGTAAAAGTAATGTAAATTAAAAAAGTTTAAATATATAACTTTTATAATTATTCATACACGAAGGTAGCGTGTTTGTGGAAGCTCGTTAGTTTCTAATTAGCCCTCCAGCCACCGGTTTCAATCACAAATATGTGTCGATGGAACTACTTTAAAAAAAAAGTTAAATAAGTACGTTAATGTGTTTCTTTAATACAGAAATTCTTTTAATGTATATTTTGCCAAATATACATTAAAAGAAACTTAGTACTAAGTTTACTCATATTAACCTGTTTTTGGTTTCAAGGGGAAATTTTCAAGTTACCCTGTTGGGAAAAGTTACAGTTATGTGGGATTTTTATCCACTATAACCTGTTCGATGGTCTCCTTCAATGCGTAGTAGGAACCTCGAGATTCGAGTAGAACGCACCAGTGTCCTTATATTACTTATATATAAGTCCGTTAAAAAAAGTGCGAAGCCTTCCTTGGGACTGTCGTTGAATTGCAGGATATACAAGAATTATTTGCTTTTGCTGTACCCCTCAGGCTCCCTTATTAAGAGATAAAGACCTCATTCTCAAGGACTGTAAACCATGAGACCCTTTTAATTGTCTTCTTTGACAGGCAGGGTTTACTTTAGTCTTAATCTTAATATTCTTTATAGCAGATAAATATTCAATTTTGTTACTTTAGTGAATACGGAAGCTGATGATATAATATCTACATAGATGTGATCTCAGTGATATTGCAATTATTTCATTGAAATCACGTCCTCTGATGTAGAGACAACGTTTAATAACAATTTACGAATTTCTTTCAGGAAGCCATAAACAAAAATATGTAAATTGCTAACACGCCTAAGGTTAGGAGGTCACTTACATGAGAATGCCGCGATAGCTCAGTTTGTAAGGCGGTGTCGTCGACTTCAAAGAAGCGCAGATTCGATTCCCACTAAGCTAGAGCCTCCGATTAAAGAATACCAAATGAGGAATTCGATACGACTGGCACCAGGTACGACAGCTTTCATTGATATGTGACATTAACACATCCGCATATGGTAGAAAAAATATCTTGATTTTTTCCTTATGAAAGGAAGGCATGGAACATTAAACTGTTTATTTTTTGGCAGGCCTTTATCCACCATTGGACGCAGCTCAGTTAACGACGATGTAGGTAAATTTGTTGATTTATGTACTTATATATGGCATTAATTTTTACTAATATTTTATTGTTGATAAGAATACCTAGAGTGGTAGTGGTTATCAGTATTGGGAGATCACCGTTTCTAAACGCGTGCTCTATGTTGGTTCTCTCTTCGTATAGCAAACCGGCATGATGACAACCAACGCCACATAGTATAAGAGACTGAAATAAAGATCAAATACGATGCTGAAAATATTAGATTTCATTCAGTGTTACCTTTAATTTTATTTATTTTTTAATAGATGTTGCGACGAAAGTAGTAGGTCTTTCACCAGATCCGCCCAAAACAATGTCGAGTTAGGACGATATATACTAAACCACATTGTGTTCTACACTTTTAGATCTATGACGTTGTGTCCTTTATCTCCTGTAATTTTACAGCCAACTGTCTAGCAACAAAGACTACCCACCAGTTTAGTGCAGGTAACCTAGAGTTGTCCGTTAAGGCCTTGCTGTAATCGAGTTAATAGCAATGGCAATATGTAACTTGTGGTAATGTAATTCGATGAGGGCTAACAGTCGCATTATGCTCGTTACCTTGAGTAACTAGATATTAAGTCCCGTTACTCTGGTAATAACACGAATTATTGGGCCCTTTATGCTTGTGCACACTGCTGTATAATTACCTGAATTTTCTTATTCTTAATCGCGGAAGCAACAGCAACGAGCTTCGCTTTTTGTTCTGGGTTGAAGTTTATTGTAATCGCACGGGATAAAGTCTCCGCTGTTAATAAAACACTTTTTCGCGTGTTGCAGAATATCTGCAATGCAAGGAAATTTAGAGATATATTAAATTTAAAACAATGTAGGAGATAATGTGAAAAAAAACTTCATATTTTTTTTGGTGATAACATCAAAATAATGTTCTTCCAAAGTTATTTCATACGACGCGACGTGTAAAACTTTCACTTGCTACGGTTACTAATGGTAAGTGACGTTCCCGCCCAAAAATAACAGTGTGGTACTAGATATAATTATATATATAACTACACCCTATTGGTCTTGTCGCCTTGAAACATGAGATATTAAAATTCTGTATTCCAGTAATTTCACTCTCTACAATGTCCTTCAAATCGGAACACTGTAAGATTTGCACTATTGTTTCGTAGCTGAATTAATCCTTACGGTAGTGCCTAACTAATAACGGTTTCTGACAACTGAGACCTACCATTAAAATATATCGCGAGCAACGCAAGTACAAGCCAAAATGCCAACTTAGTTTTTTTCCAAATCTGGATAAGAGATTGAGTGAACTTATTTGATCGTGAAGATTTGGTTTCACAGTAGAATTTTGAAACCAGTAAAGGTTTCATTCTCAAATAAAAAACAATTGATTTTATGAAATTAAAATCATTAAATAATAAACCGGTATGTTAACATTAGCATGTTGTTAATTATTTAAATTGCACCGCAATACAGGTTTCGGATTTAGTGTTCGAGTTACTTATTTTTCCAAAAACAAAAATCTGTCTAAATGTAGAACTAAAATAAGGATAATAAAACTTGACAGATATATAGCTGCTGTACATTTTAATCTGACTCTATAGACGGTTATAAATCAATAAGTTATTCGAGACTTCTTTATGTTTTTAAAAGGCTGATCTTATGAGGGTCCTCGTGACCTTAAAGTAATTAATGTAGAGATCTTGCTCACAAAAACCCCTTCAGTGGTAGTGTATAACTGCGGCCTAACATCGTAACTGACAACGTAGATAACATGGCCGCTTATACAAAATGATACTTACCAAAGTTGGTTTCCCATCGTGATATTTTTGTATTAAAGGCCATAGTTTGTAGTTAAGAATAATGTCAAATTTGAATACACTGGTACCGCTGGGGTAGGAGTAGCCTTCGACTATACGGTTTAGTTTCACAGGGCGGCATTCATCGCCGAACCTCGACAGGAAAAGTGCAATGTATTAAAAATTATATAAAACTTCTATCCCACGTCGAAATATTTTATAATCTTTATAAGGACACAAAATACCGCCCAATTTAAATATATGTCCAATATCGTATTTATTTTATTAGAATAAATATTAAAGCAAAAAAAATTAAAAGAGCTGATAATATTCAAAATATCGAGTAGTCCTAGTGCAGTTCCTCTTTTTTTGCTGAACAGTTTCCGATTTAGTCCAATAATACTCTCAACGAATCTACACAAATAAATATATAAAGTGGTCGTCAGATGCGTGGACGGACTTGATCTATGACCATCTTTGCCTGTGACTCAAACTGTGTACGATGATTCTACATGAAATTATAAAAAAATTCTTACTTGTAATACACCGCGGGTTTATTACTCGTACCTAACCACTCCGCCACGTCCTCAGGATTACTGACGGTGGCGGAAACAGCTACAAATCTTATTTGTGGCGCTGATGTTTCCGTTTCAGATATAATGCCCTCGTTACGTTTTATAAATTGTTCTATTCGGTATGCAGATTGTACAGAAGACTGGAAGTAGTTTTAGGTAAAAAGTAAATTCGTAAAATTACTTGGTTTATGTACAAGAGGCAAATTCTTGGTTTTAATTTCACATAGTAAGTTAAGTGACAACGTGGTCGTGGATAGTGAAACATTTTCGTTTACGTGCACTCATATGTTAACACTCAAAACAAAACAATGCTGTTGTAGTGGCTGGTTCACAACATGAGACTAGCACCTGGTGAAGTCTGAAAAAACTTGCCACCTACCGAACTCTACGTTCACGCATTAACCCGTAAATAAATAATTTATGAAACGAACCTGAATAGTCTTCATCCGGCTGACAACAGCTTCTAGGACAGGGCCTCTGTTAGCATCATTCAATATGTGTACCTCGTCAATAAGAAACAGTTTAATAACTTCTACCATTGCTCTGTTGTCGCGCCATCTCCGTGTCAGCATGTCCCATTTTTCCGGTGTGGTTATTATAATTCTTCAAAGGAGTTAAATTATAAAGCAAATTGCTAATAGGAAAGTCGATAAGATCTAAACAAAACTACAATTTGACTTCTAATACGAGACTACGGTACACGTACAGTTTATTTCATAGACTTAAAATGTAAGTTTTGCACTTTGTATTTGTCATTTATAAAATGAAGTGAAGAAAGAAGCGCAAGAATTTATTAATTGAATGTTAGTGTTATTTATCCTTAATAATTCTATACTAACAACAATATTAAATTAACTAGTATCTATTATTCAATGAAGGGATTATACAAGAAAAATGTTTTCCTGATAGTTGACGTGAGAAGTGACGTTTGGTCATAACTATGTTGCGTTAGTTAAGATGGTTACAATGAATCATATTAAGCGCGTCGTTATAAGACACAATATAAGTAAAGCTAATCTCAATTTTTTAATCAACACACTGTTCCAAAAGGATACAAAACTGTGAAGCAGCATGCAGCAACGATGCAAAAGGCATAGCAGGCCAGTCACGACTAGGTTCAACAGCAGACGATAATACAAAGAAATGATGATAACACCAGAGATTTTGGAAATTAAAATTTATAAAAAAAGTTGTGCTTACACGCACTAACCTGTAAGGCTTTAATTGTGAAAAATCAACATCAGTGTCACCCGTCACTTCGATGCAGAGCAAATTTAATTTTGTAAATTTCGGATACCATTCTGTTAATCTCTCAGTGCATAATGCTTTAATCGGTGCCACTGGAAATATATGCCTAATAAATAACGGAAGAAGAGTGGTAGAAGGCCATTCATAAGGTGGAACAACAATTTGGTGAAGGTCGTAGAAAAGTGCTGGATGCGGTTCCAGCCAAGCGATTTCCTGCCAATCGAACCAGTACTTTGATGTTACACAGTAAGCTCATAACCACTCCGCTGTAGAGACAATTTATACGTTAGTAGTTTAAAAACTTGAAACCTTCATCATCGTCAAGCATAGATGTCCACAGTTAGACGTAGGCATCCTCTGTTGATCGCTACACATCAAGAACTGTATGATTCGTATATTGTACCCCAAACATTTAAGATTAGTGCAACAAGATTAAAATTTTTCATTATATAATATTTAAAACAATTGTAAGTAACGTTGTTTCGATTATTAATACGTAGTAAAAATGTTTGTTTCGAGTTTTATTAGATTATATCAACTCAATTATATGGCTACTGAGTAGCATTAAGGAAGATCCAATGTAATTTTACATCGAGAGGTCATCAAGTTTATAGAAAAATTGTGTTAAGTAATTACATACTGTAAATAATTTTAAAATCTTCATCACAGTTTTTATTGTCCATTTCCATGAGTAATTGAACAATAGCCATTTCAAAAACTACTGTTTTACCGGAACCGGTAGGTGCACAAACGACCATTGATTTGTCTGAAATTACAAGCTTAATTAAATCTTAATTTTAGGAGGAAATTAACTAAACAAAATATTTTAAAAATAATTTCAATGCTGTTAATAATAATAAAAATATGTTTTACATTGAATGTTTGTTACGTCGAAGTATTAATGTATTATATAAATATGTTTAGTAGTTTTAATCAAGCAAAATGTTTGGGAGTTAATACAAAACTTCAATAAAATAGTAATAAAAAATATCACAATTAGAATTATTAGTCTGTGGGTACCTTTTTTCCTCCGGTTTACATAAAGTAAACACTAATTGATAAAGAATTTAAAAAATATACCAGAATATAAAGCATCTTCAATCACTTTTGATTGCACGAAATTGAAGTATTCGTAGCTGAAAACGTGTCTATACTTCGGATCTAAAATAAACATAATTTGAAATTATAAATAAAATTGTGTAATTGAATATACTTTACAAAGATTCCATACATAATATATAAAACACTAATTTTACAAAAAAAAAATACAAAATAACATTGAAAGTAGATACACTTTAAGCGGCTTTTTGTACTATATGTTGCGTAAGTATAAGTACAATAAAAAAAAACCTCACAGTTATTGATAGTTACTCCGAATACACGCATATATTTTGCATCTGACATTAAGAATTATATGACAATTATGCTATTTAATGAATTTATAAATTTGTTTGAGCAACAATGTTTCAGTTTATATAACTAACAAGGGGTCCGACTGCAGAGTTAGTATCTTTTGCTTGATGTTTTCTTTTTAATAACATACATCATACAAGTTTTCCCAATTAATTCAAACTTATACTAATTTATAATTATAGATATTTTTACAAATATTGAAAGTTGAAAAAGACTTTTAGTAAATACAAATATTATAACCGTAGTTATCGTCAGTTATGTGTCAGAACTACCCCATTGGGAACGAGGCGTGATATATATGTATGTATGTGTAAGAATTAATTTTGATTTATACAACAAATTGAAAACAAAGACGTAAAACAGTTTGAGCATATTTCTAACCTATTTCTTTGATACTTCTTAAGCCACCAACTTCTCCGGTGCGTTTTGATGGTATATTTGTTTTTGAAATATTATCGATATTTATTGAATCCAGTAAATCTGTGTCTGTAATATCAGAAGCCGGCAAAGAAATTGGTGGAGAATTTTCTATGTCATTCTCTAGAAAATCTGTGAAATTGTCTCTAAAGACAAATTACATTATTTATATAAATCGTCGATATAAATCAATTACTAATACGAATTATATAATAATACTATATTACTTACAGATTACTCATTGTTATTTATTTATCTAAAGAATTACTTCGTGATTAATTGCAGTATTTAATTTTACTAAGATTACTTTTTCTACGTACATAAATTTACCGCCAAAATAAAAATCAAGTCTATGGTAAGTTATAGTTTAAAATATCCATTAACGCATCCATTTAAAAAATACTATAAATTAAATAATATTAAAATAAATAAGCAAACAGATTTTTATTAATTTTAACAATTTGTTAAAAAAAAACAAAATGCTTAATAAGCTTCAGCAAAATAGATACAAATTTTTGTAACTAATTTTAAAATAAAATAAAATAATTTTTACACCAATTTCCTTATTTAATAACTATCGTTATCAGACTAAATTATAATGTTAAGAATTCAAAACTATCCGGTCTATAATTTGGTTTGAAATCAAAAATCGGCCATAACTTGCATTAAATTTCAATTATTCTGTTTTTGTTTACTATTATCAGAAAGTAGATGCTTATTACTTCATTCGGTCTATAGTAATCGATGACTTATTTAATTTTTTTTTTTTTTTTTTTTTTTATTTTTTTTTTTTTATATAGTCACGCCTTTTTCCCAGTAGGGGTAGGCAGAGGTGAATAAACTACCCACATTTCGCCAGATGTGGTCAGATTAGATCCCATGTAACAGGGGGCGAGCCTGTTGCCACTTTATTGGGACCACCACACACACACACACACACACAAAGATGATATCAGTGTGCGGGTTTCCTCACGATGTTTTCCTTCACCGTTTTTGTATCTCGCTGTTGTAACTAAGGTTTACAAATGTACATAACTTAAATATTAAGTCATCGGTACATGCCGAGGTTTGAACCCGCGACCTTCAGAATGAAAGCCGCACGCTCTAACCATTAGGCCAGCGAGCTACTTATTTAAATGAATGGCAAATAATGTAAGTAAAAAGCTTATGATTCTAGTCAAGAATTTATATTGTGCAGAGAATTGAGAAATTGATTTTTAAAATTAAATTCTTGAAAATAGTACTGATTGAATTTAACTAGCTTTAACACAAAAATTTTCTATTGAAATGGTTTTGGTTTTGTTTTAAACTCTAATTTCAGCAATAGCAAAGATAATGTTATCTCTCGGCATTTCTTTCTATCAAATTCATAGAACTCCTGTCATCATTGACAGTTTCGTTTGTCACAGTTTCTCGTAAACATTTTCCTCGAAATATGATTTTATTCAACACTTTATTTTTCAACGTCATATTTTTGTTTTAATCCATAAATAGCACAGTAATAACTTTTTTTAGATAATATGTAAGTGCGGAAAAAAATTATGAACGTAATAATTCATAAAACTATTTAAAATTAACTTTTATTTGTGTAACATTAATTATCGCAGTTTTAATTTGTTTTAGGGATTATTTAAAAGATTACGAAAATGCTGACACAATCAGTATCGATACTTTGGCTCTTGAAGAAGTTGTTCAAGAAGAAAGGGAAAGAGAAATGTTAGAACTTGGTGAACTTAGTCAAACAGTTTGTTTTCTCCACACAAGTATACTGTATTATAGAAATGCAAAATCAAAGTTGGGGGCTACATGCCACGAAGCATGGAGATCACTAATAAAAAAAATTGGGGGTACTCCCAACACTTGGAGGGAACTCGGTTATTCATTAGGCATATCACAGGATGATTTAGATGTAAGTTTCCATTATATTTCCGAGTATTCTTTATTTTGCAACTTATTCAATATGTAAATTTGCATTCTTTACAAGGCAAAAGTAATTACATTCTGTAGCTTTATAGGTAAATGTTTCATATATAATATATAACTTTAAAGTTAAAGTTTAAAGAAAGTTCTCAATCCATGATAAAGTGAATGCAAAGCAATGTTTTTAGAAAGTTGTTAAAAATGTTTATAGGATCAACTATAAGAAATTGTACATTTTAATATTTTGCTTAGATTTTCAGAAACTATTGTTTCTTATTATTTTTTTAGAGCTAATTACAAAATAATTGTCTCAGAATCTTGTAATCTTATTACAATTTAAAAGAATATAGAAGGGAGTGAGGAAGAGAGGGAGCTTTCACAATAATTTTTTTGTATACAAAACAATAATTGTTGGACATAAAATCATTGTTTTTTTAATTTATCATATTATCAAATCAATCTTTATTACTTTATGTATAATTTTAGTACATCATGAATACTGTTAGAGAAGATCCTGCTGATACAGTTCTTAAAGTATTTATGCAGAATGAAAAAGCTACACTTGATAAAGTTCTCAATGCATTTGTTAAAATGAAGAGATATGATATTCTCAAAGCAGTAGAGGAACCATTTAGGAATCTTTCTCAAAGTTTTAATAAAGAGGATAGTGGTTACCATAGCACCAGCAAATCATCAGGAACTAGAGAAATAATAAGCTTCACAAAAAACCTAACTATAGATTTACCACCGGCTTTAAACAAAACAATGCTAATTAAAGGTAAAGATCCTAAAAAACCCAATAAACCAACTCTAAGACCTCCGATTAAGACTGAAATAATGAAGATTGAAAATGTACAGCCTATTTTATTTTTAACATTCACTGAGGATGGCATGGTAACAGCAACTAATATTAAGCAATATGTTGAAGAATGGATTGATTTCCCAGGTGTGACTATAATTACGTTAAATGAAAGAAGAGAAGAGGTTTATCAAAATCCTGAAAAATTTATAAGAGAATATTTTGAAAAGGTAAGTGGTGAACAATGTAAACAAATATTTTGCATCTGCACTGTATCATCATCATCAGCCGATAGACATCCACTCTGGACATGGCAGAATGTGGATTGGTAGGTATATATATATATATACTATATAATAATACTAATCTTTATTTATATTATAAATGTTAAAATTAGTTTTACATTTTAACACATTGACTGGAAATTTTTCTGAAAATTTACCTCATGTTATCAACTATTATTGCTTAATCTGATTAGGATAATAATTAAAATCTTTAATAATCTTTATGTCTTCATTTTATTTTCCCTTTGAAGAGCATATTCTAGAAACTAGTCGGATTAGCTTTTCTGGCAATTACAATTTTTTTAAGATGTGTTCTCTTATTTGTCAATAAAGCCTGAAGAGTATGTCATTATATGGAGTTGTTTTAGAAGTTCGAGAAGTGTTGGGTTCAATGCTACATTCATTGAAATCCAGTTATCCATTTCGTGGCTAATTCCAGAAGAAAGTGGTCTCCTTAACAAGTAAATTAAAAATATGCTATCAAAAAATAAAGCCGTTACCCCCCTGATAATGTGTTTCACCAAGTTTAATAGTTGCACTGGCAATATGTAAATAATTCAATAACTTTGGTGTAATATAGTGTTTGTTTTACTTTTCCGATTCAATATCACTGTATAATTTTCACATTTACCCCACTCTCTTCAACAATCTGATTTCATTATGTTCTGTCTTCACTTCTTAAATTTTTTTTACAAAAAAGGTTTTGTGAATCTTATGAGCGAAGGAAACAGCTTGAGTTACTTAGTGTTCTGACCAACAATTGCATTATACGGTCGCTCACAGAGAAAACAAGAGGCATCAAAAGTTTACATGTGACTGTTTGACTATGACAACTATATGTTAGCAACTAAAAGTGAACAAATTTTTGTATATCATCAGGTAATCAGCAATGTACAAGGAAGACTAATCTATAAAAATTAATAAAAAAAATTTTTTTTTTCTAATATAACAATGACATTCTTTAGCCACATTCATATGAATGTACTAATAATGAAACAAATGTTTTAAAAATTTTGGCCATCTGTTGCAGGTAATCTCTTAATAATGTATTTTCTTGAGGCTTTATTGACCGATCATTAGATACCAAGCACAGAAATTGGGTTCTGTACAAATCATTTAAACTTATAAAATTATGAAGAATTTCCACATCAATGAGATTGTATTTATTTTATAGAATTTGAAGACGTGAAACTAAATTTTCTTCAGCACTAATAATAATAATAACCACAATTTTTAGATAGCCTTTTTCAAATTTAATATCTCTTAAATCACATTATATTTCATATTATTCAATTATTATCATTGAGTGCCATCTTCAGACTGAAGTTGGGCAATCAGAGGAAGTTTTGTGATTATGTGCTATTCTTTTTAGTCTATAATGAATACACACCATGTCCATTTTATTGCTACCTAATTTTCCTTTTGCTGATGCAAATATTTTATAGTTACTTTTATCTTTCAGGCAGACTACATAGTACCAATAATTACAACAGAATATCTAAATGAAATCAAATCGCACACTGCAAGAGTGCCAAGTACCAATGATAATCTGGACTTTAAATATGTCAGTTTTATATATAACTTAATAGTGAATCATTATGTACACGCATCAGGGTGCCTTAATCAAAAAGTAAGAAGTGTTTTACCACAAAATGCTGAAGTGAATGTTCTAAGAGATATAACAATGTACCCTGACCTTATGCCATGGACATATGAAGAAAACTTCGATGAGAATTTTAAAGCTTTTTTAACTAAAGATTACTCAACTACCTAAACGGGTTACTTGCCATTTACATAAATTGTCCATAATATATAGGCTTTACTTTTTGGCAGTTATTAGTGAAGAATTTAAATAAATAAATGAATTTCTTATTAATATCATTTATTATTATCCTTTATTAAATCTCACATTGAAAAAAATTTCAGGTATCAGAAAAAAACAAATTACAAACTATAATATGAGAAAACATTAATCTTACTATTACAAATGTTACATATTAAAATTGTATCAACTTACTTGCACCACATTCTTTCAGGTTCAATTTTTTATTTTATAGAAAAGATCATAAATATATTTAATAAATTTGATCTTTTTCGTCAATTACAACCTGATAAAAATATGGAAACAGTAAATTAATTTGCAAAGAGTTTATTCATCTTTATTGTCAGTACAATCTTTGTCATCAGTAGATTCAGTGCTGTTGTTTGGTGTGTCTTCTTCAGTGGTATCACAATGGCTCACATCATTAACATCAATTCCTGTGTCATCTTTACTACTGTTTGCCAACTCCTCCTGAAGAAATATAAGCAAATATTAGCAATAACCACCATCATTAAAACATGGGAAACCATTGGATGCATGTAGGCATTGTAGTTCACATGTATGCTAGATTTTAAACGTCATAATGTTTATTATGTTATTATCATCCTTAAATATTGCTGTGTCTGTGTGAGGTCAAATAATTTCATCATCATTCGTTTTTGGCATTCACCTTAACTGCCTTACAGCAATTCTTATGCCATCATTGGTCCATACTAAAGGCCGCTTTATCATGAACATGGTCTGCACTTCAAGAACCTCCGCCGCTATAACCGACAGTATATCCGACCCCCCTGTGATTTCAGCAAGCTAATTTTAAGATTTACATTGACAAATTTGGTTCTTGATTAAATTTTAAATATATGAATTTACCTATTTATATTTGATATACAATGAACAAAATTAGTTAGAAGACCAATTTGGTAAATGTTTGTTATAGATGTTACAGACACAATTTACTGACAGTATAAATTTTGTCAGCTTTATATCATTTTACAGAATAATGTCATTACAACAACAAAGCAGGCTGTTGTCTATCCTATGCCTCTTGGTACTACCGATTCTAATCCTCCAAGTGGTATAAGGAGAGGGTTTTGTGTTTTATCTTTAATATTGCAACATTATGAATTTAATTTATCTGTCATCTACATCATTGGCCAGAACATTCCTAGTACCGAGTGTAGGAACTTACTCAATGATCTCCAAAACTATAGGTTTTATTTTTATTCTTAGCCCAATGTTATAGTTTTAGTTTTAGGTACAAACATTGATTTATTACAACTTTTTTCTGTCTTTTGCATTTATACCCCCAATAAAAACCTCTAATTGTTTCAAATTGGTGTGAGATAACCTACATTTAGTGGTATTCTGTAACCTATATCATTTATGATGTATCAAATTACAAAGCCAAATAAATAAACCTGAAAAGAATTTTGTCTAAAGTTTTTTAACATTAAGATAAAATTAATATACCTTTATAACTTCCACGAAGCTATTAGCCTCTTCCAGCATTTGCTTGTAGAGAATATTTTCTTGTTTTAGATCTTCAATAATTTTCCGTAGTTTTGCATTCTCTTCAAATACTTCTTCCAAGGCAATTCTGAAAAATCAGTAGTAGTCAGATCAGAGACTATTTTTTTTGTTATATACCATGATATAATTCGCTTTCCAAAAATTGTATCAGAAGTTATCTTGTCTTGACAAAAGAAATAAAAACAAAAGCATGACATGTAATTAGAATGTCAAAACGGTCTCTGTTTTAATAGTAACTAAAGATATTTCAAAATTCATTAAACTGCTAAAGATCTATTATTTTATTAACTTTTGAAGCAATAACTCTTTTATACATAGTGTAATGATCAAATCTCGTGTATAATGTTTATACTCACTCACGCTTTTTGGCTAATATTTCCCAATATTTCTCTGAAGGTCCGTCAGGATCTGTTAAATCACGAGCCGATACTTTACTCTCTAAATTAACTTGTATTTCTTTACTCGATATATTTTTCCTTTTTACTCCAACTTCACTGTAAAAAACAAGTTGAAAATTACAGTCAAGCGACTTAACATTTTATTCTAATTAAGCAATCATAAAATTATTAAATCTTACACAGGTGGTTCCTGAGTTAGTTGGTGCTTAAGATTCTTTGATGGTCTACCCACTAAGTTTTCTCTATCACTGGCCGTCTGCTGAAGTGTTTTCAAAGATCTTCTGGTGGTACGCGGCATGTCCTACGCATAAAAAGATATTAAAAACATTCCTTTATCACTTTTAACACATTTAAGTTATAATTACTTGGGAGCTCATTTTCACAATCTTAGTACTGGAACTGATTTATAAGTTTTTAGAATCATACACAAATACAATATTTAATGTCGTTTCAAGTATTGTGTGTCTAAACATATAAAAATTGATAGGTTTTTTCAATTATTATTAACAACTTGCATCTTGATTTACTTCCACTATTGACTTCACCTGTCAATTCAGTAGCATTTCCCGCTCTTTTCGAGTTATTAGTTAACAGAATAAAAAATATTTTTTTGAGTAAAAAAAACGTATATAATTTTTTTATTTTAAATAACAGAAAATATAAAAGTTTCCTACAACAATTTATTTATTTTAAACTTTTTTGTTTGATTACGTTATTTCAATTACAATAATCGTTTTTATTTTTAAATAACATAAAAATTTTGTTACTAATAAGCAAATTTTGGTTTTTGTTTTTCATTATTTATGATATAAAATTCAAAGAAACAAAAATAGTTAATAAAAACATTAGCTATTTCCGTACACCGTTTCAATAGTTTTTGATTAAATTGACAGTTTGTTTTCAATACACATATAGTGTCAACGTCAATATGTATTATCAAAGAAGCGTAGTACTTGAAACGTTTAGTTGCTAAACACGAAACTAAATGGATATATCGTATTTTTCATTTAGTTGTGATTAAATCAAACCTTGATATCTTATCTTTTTTGTACTATCTACTTTTAAAATTCCTTAGAAATACAGTGCAAAAATTAATGTGGGTTTGGGATAATTGATATAAGTTAAAATGGATACGTTAAGGTACATATATTTTGATGAAAATAAACTATCATTAAATCATAAAACAGATATTAGTCACGCGAAATATTTAACCTTCATAAATTAACACTGAATGTGTTATTGGTTTATTCACAGGTTTTATTTTGTGACTTGGAATGTGGCTACGAAATCTCCAGGTCAAGATTTAAATTCTTTGTTGGACTTTCCATCACAATTTAATAAAAACAAACCATTGCCGGATTTTTATGTCATTGGGTTTGTATATATAAATACATTTTATTTTATTTAAATTGTTGAACTAATCAACAATTACATTTTTATATAATATTGTGTGTCCTTTACTATACTTTTGACTTTATTTAATAAATAATTGATACCTGTAAATATTGGTATTTTTTGTACTATTTTAAATTTTGAATTTTTATTAATAATTGTGTTTAATTTATATTCAGTTTGCAAGAGGTTAAATCCCAACCACAGAACATGGTTATGGATAGTTTATTTACTGACCCATGGACCTCTACTTTTAATAAGATTCTTTGTAGACAAGGATATATAATTGCGAAAAATATTAGGCTACAAGGAATCATTTTGTTAGTTTATACTCAGTTAAAACATATAACACATCTTAGAGACATTGAGGCCCAGTATACTAAAACTGGTTTAGGCGGATTATGGGTAAGTCAATTGTTTTACATTTGTAGTTCTCATATCCAATTATATTTGTTGTCTCTTTTTACTGTTGATTTGAAACAATCTTCAGCATCTTTGTTACTCATTTTTTATATAATCTTTACCAGAGTACTGTTCTATATCTTCACCTTTAACTGTTTCTGATATCACTGTGACCTCAAAATTTTTATAAAAAAAAGGAAGATGTTACATTGGTTTTTTTGCGAACCTATTGTCCAAGTAACTAGTATTAACATGTCCACCATTTACATGCATAAAAAATAAAAGATGTTATCTACTATTATAAAAAAATTATAAGGGAATATATTATTCACCCTTTTTTAATACTGTGAGTTTTGTTAGCTAAGGATTTTCCTTCTGATTAATTATTGTAATATGTCATGGAATATTTAATTGTTCTGTGTTTTCCTTAATAATTAAAAAAAGACATTGTTATTCAGAACACTAATGTTATAGGATTCTATTGCAAGAGATTATCTAAGTAGGTGCTGTGAAGTAATAGTATACAAAAATTACTATTTTGTAGCTAGCGAAGTTGTAATAATATAATAATGCTTAAATTAATGAAATTGTGCTTTTTCTATTTCTTCACTATTCACTAACTTCTATCATCTGACAATGTTATATGTACTATTTTATGAAACACCATTTTAAGAGATAAGATTATTTCAGGGCAACAAAGGAGCAGTTAGTGTAAGATTTAACTTATATGGATGTTCCATATGTCTTGTTAACTGTCATCTGACAGCACATGAACATTTGCTTGCGGATCGTATAAATGACTATAATACAATTATAAAACAACATTACTACCATGTTTCTGAAACAAGCAACATTTTGTATCATGAGTGAGTATTTACGTTTATATTGTACAATACTGATAGTAATCATTCTCAACTTGCATATATTAATAAAGACTTTTATAAAAAGACAAATTATGTGTTAACAATTATGTGATGTTATCTGTTTCAATGGTCCCGAACTTGTTTATTAAATTGTTTCTTTTTTGTAGCATTTTAAATCTTTTTTGATATAAAGTTCTGGGGTAGTGTGTAGTATAAAATGTAAATTCATAGCTATATCATTTGTAATAAAGGTCTTATTCTGGATAGAAGATCAAAAGTATATGTTTGTATGAAAGTATATACCATGAAAGAATGAAGTATTTATTTATTTCAAAAATGGAGAGTGAGGGAAAGAATGTCATCATCAGGCATGAAACCTTTTCAACTCATTGTGAGATAACAACCAGTGACAAAATTTCCTGTTATACAAGTACTAAACATTGACATTGTTGTCTTTAATTATTACAAACATATTAAATCGTTTTTACTTAATATGTGAAAAAATCTTACTGAGAAAAACTAATAGAGGTTGTTATTACCTTGGAACAACTTAATGAGAATTTTATTTGCATGGGAAGGTGGCATGTATTTATGAATAATAGCTACTTCATGTGCTGATTATAATAGATATGTTTCTGTGTTAAAAATAAACAATAGTATCAAGATAGTAATAGTATAAAGTTTCTTGTAGGATGTGATTACTAAGGTATTTATATCCCGTATATTTTAGTTTAACCCTTTAGAGCAATAACATTCTTATTTCAGGGAAATTAAATAAGAATTTTTTTAATGTTCTATAATATAATAATATTTTTTAATATTTCTTGTGTACACTTGTATATACATATGTTTATGTTATTATATTGCTTAGTAAGTAAAGCGTATGTGAGGCTGTTTAATTGTTAGTTAAATATTTATTTCCTCGTTAAAAGGTTTCGGTTCTATAAACTTTGCAAACAGCTTCTAATAGAAACGTTATAACTGAGTTTTCTTTGCTACTTCAGCCAGAATTTTAAATTGAGGTTATATAATTATAATTGTTATCGAACTAAACAATATTTAGAAAAATCTTTATTAATATTGTATGTTGACATCGATAGTTTTCATTAGCCGTGTCTGACGGAAGATTTGGTTTTCCTTCTTCGCACTCGTTCGGTGTGTGTTTGCGTTGTTGTTAAATAATAACAAATTTTGTTATTTTAAAGTATTGAACATCATAACAGATTCATTTAAAGAAACCACGTATCTAAGGTATAATCTCTAACGGTAAAAACAAAGTGCTGTAGAGGCTCCCTATTCCTCTTTGTGATGTGCTTAGATAGCGCTGGAGCTGCAACTTTAAAAACATTTGTTTGCAGCTATGTATTTTGGATCGGCGACTTAAACTTTCGCACCGACTACCCCACCGGTAACAGTCCTTCATCAGAAGAGATCGTTGCTGCTCTTCAGAAAATTGAAAAGGACAAATATGCGGCCATTTTAAAACACGATCAGTTAATTGCTGTTATGGATAGCGGTGAAGCGTTCTCAGAATTTACTGAGCCTGATATACGCTTCCCGCCCACCTACAAGTACTTAATGGGTACAGACGATTACGATATCAAGTAAGTTACTGTTCGATTTCTATAACTTGCAACATAATTTGTTGATTTTACTAAAAAACGCTGAGTTACAATCTACATAATTATCGTTTATCTACATATATCACTGAGCGACAAACATTTTGTAGATCGTAGGGCGCGTTAGAGAACAAAAATTTTTATTATTTTTAGGTGTTGAGAATCATATATTACATGTAAAATTTTAAAGTTTTAATGTGTCCGAGATAAGATTATAAAATTAAAATTGTTATACAGTTACAAAAATGTAAAATAAGGTGACTGCCGCGGACACTGCCTAGTTATATAAACCGCAGAGCATATTTCTGCACCCGAACAGTATTGTGCTAATATGGTTAGCATTACATTTGTCCTAGTTAGAATATCTGCAACACTTATCACCAGGTGAATGTGCAGCGCGACTGCTTACTTCATATCGTTTTATAGTTATTTCTATTGACGTACGAATTTAATTACCTCTGACTCTAAGACGTCAAATGAAAGATAAGTGGTGTTATGATCCCGTGCAATTTGTGAAAGAATAATTTCTTTTGTAGGAGAAAGCCTTCGTGGACCGACAGGGTCTTGTACAAGGTGGTCGCAAACAATTACGAGAACGTTACACTAAAGGCCGATGTTATATCTTACAATCACTTGCCACATTACACTGTTAGCGATCATAAACCCGTGGTCGCGCAATTTACTATAAAGGTGAGTGTTTCTCCATTGTTTTCGTTTTGGCTCAGTAATTGCACGTTAGCTGCTTTAATTAAAAACAGTACTGCATTAATTTAACTATTTTTAGTAATATTTGCATTTGTATTATTAATTGCACTTTGATTCATTTACGTAGTTTAGTGATATGTAAGCAAAACTCTTGACTTGTAACACGAGTTTCTTGCCGTCATTATAGCATTGTTGTGTTCGGCATATAAATATATGAGAGCCAGTTTTCTGAGCTAGCACGCCTCACGATTAATGTCGTCATTGTCACAGTGTAAAATTGAGACCAAGATGTAGCCCATTGTTGGTAAAAAAAGCCTCTTGTTTGTACTCAGTAGAATAAATATATCCGTAGATCGTACGTAATCCCTAATGAAGCCAAGGCCCACATACTGTTGGAGATTTTGTTATACCTGCAGTTACATAAGCAATTGCGTGTTCTTTACATTGCTATTATAGTACTATAACATTTTTGAAATATGTTTATGTATCATTACGATCTAGGTAAATCCACTGCAGCGTTTATGTTAGCCAAACAGTACTGTGCAAATATTACCGTTTAGGTTTAAAGGACGCAGTAGCTAGTGAAATGTCTCAAGACGGTGAGCGCATGTGGCTCTGTGTATATAATTCAGTCTAGTTCAACGTTGTTACAAGTATTAAAGTATTTATTTTCCCTTAAATAAACTTTCTTCTCGTCCAGATGCAATGTCGAACTAAATAAAAATGTTTGTGTCGCTTGCTTTCTCTACATTTCCACTGTTTTGGATATAGTTTTTAAAGCTCTATTAACGTCTTCGTTCTTACCGACATAATTATTTGTATTAGAAACTATAAATTCATTTAAGTAAGAATATAGTTTCTTAGTACAACTTCCATTTCACAAGATGTTAAGTGACGATTGGGCTATATATGGTGAGCTGTAATTGCTTAAACAACCCTCATATATTGACAGCCAAAAACATAGTAACGCCGTTAAGGAAACAGATGTAACAATGAGAGAGTGGTATCTAGCTAGATTCGAACAAATCCTACAAGCAAGAAATCGCTACAGTATGTAGCTTTGACAACTAACTCTGGTGTAATAGGCACTTGCCTAGTCACTGCGCTGAAAAGGTAGTTAAAATTATAATCATCATAATTCTCAGATTCTGTTTATCCACTGCTGGAGATACGCTTTCTCTGATGTCTCCTGTTCATTGGAGAGTATTGCCCATAAGTCACCACGCAAGGCACGCGGGTTGGCGACTGTGAGGTATTGGTAGACAGGAAGGGATTTTTTTAGAATGGAATGTTAAGAAATACACTGCAATACGGGTAATGTAGGATGTTACTATTTGGAATATTGTTGGGGAAGAATAGTAACAGCTGTGGTCTTCGGGGGCGCGAACCTGTATTCATCGGATAGACGAACCCACTGACAGGGTAGTGATGGTCGCAGAAATATTATTCTAACCTTTCCCTGGATTTTTCCGTCTTTAGTCGCCTTTTACAAGACGCCAAAGGTGGTAATAGTTAATACTATAGCGTCGTTTAAATTTTGATTTCAATGATACAAATTTCCGGTTTTTGTGCTTAACAAAAACTGGCAGTCGTGTGGTGATCACGTGATAGCAATAATCGTCATTGTCTCTAAAACAAGTGGCTGTCTACAATGCCATGCTTAGCATATAATCATGAGACGTAACTGATATAATACAAATCTCTACAATTGAAATAAAGAAAACTTCGTCGTAACATTGGAGAATGAAAATAGCAATATTTAAATTTTAGACTTGTATAAGAATAAATTTAATTCGACGTCGTGACGAGACAAACGAAATCTTCACCTGACGCTAAGTGATACACCTGCACATAACAAAATAGCCCAAGTTAGGATGATAGACACTTAAGAATGTAAGTCTAGTTACCCTAATCACACTAGCTACAATGCCTTTCAAACCGGAACACAGTAATGTTTGTACACAACTGCTTGGCTGTAGAAATAGGAGCTGCGATGGTACCTATCTAGACGGTCTCCGGTATTACCAAACGCCAGCAATATAATTCTAATCGGCTAAATATCATATTGCAGGTGTAAATAGAAATAACATAATAGATTTCCTTATATCACAATCTAATATTATTGATAAAAAGACATATTTATCTTTGAACAATGAAGAAAATATTCAGTGTGTTATACAACTATTTAGCGCACAGTGTTCAGCGGTCAGGTCGCATTAAAGGGAAACACTTTGAGGAAATGGACATTTATATGTATGTGTATATATATGTCCATTTCCTCAAGAGATTTGCGTTTCCCCTGACATGAAATATATCTGAAATATACCTTGAGAGCAACCGCAAACTATCTATAGCAGCCGCATAAGTAATACGAAATGGAAATGTTCACAGAAGTTAATTAGAAATTAACTTATTAAGTATTCATGAAATTAGAAAAATAAATAGCCTATAACCATCTATAAATCATTCCGCGTCGATTGATCATGTTCCTATGTCGATAAGTTTACTAGTTTTCACGTGATTGGCGAACAAATAAAACCTATTTTTATTATACATATATGTATATAGACAGATACTTAGATTTCCACCTATGTAGAGACTTGAAATTTCGTGGGAATATTCCTTTCCCAAACAGAGTTGCGGTGCTACAGTCAGAAAAGCGGGCGGGGAACAACTAATGTTCCAATAGAACTTTCTTGGGCATATGATGTCCACCATCCTGGCCAGGGTAGTAGATAAATAGCTTCCTCTACTTGTGAGAGAAAGCCCCAAGTTCCAACAGTGTCAATATTAAGTAGGCTGTTTATTATTATTGACTGTCATGAGGGACTAAAGGACAGATGACCTATTTCGTCATTAGTGTCACATTATCATTGGTGGTAAATATATGTTGTCAGAGAACATCAAGGTTAATACCAACACAGCTTCCATTTCAGCCGCTAAACAGTAGTCTGCAAACATAACTGTTCTAGTTTGAAGGGCGTTGTAGATAGTTTAATTACTGGGATGACATTACAACATCTTATGTCTCAGCTGACGAGCACATGATGCAGTGTAACAACGACTCATTTACCATCAGGTTAACTTACGTCGCATTGTCGAATAAAAAAAAACCTATTTCGTCATTAGTTGGTATAGGTCTAGGGCCCAACAGCATGTTAGATAGTATATATAACATATGTTAAGTTTCCTTAGTGGCTTTAACACTAACCCGCACGTTAGGTTCGACAAATCTTCATCCGATCGATCTTGGCTGATACGCCGAAGGCTGTACGTTCCGCGATAAGAATGCGGAGCGCTATCGTAGCACCCATTGCACCAGATGAAGCTTCAGCTGAGACTAACCTACCGGACACACCGCAAGACCTAACAGGCGATGCCGTCGACGGGAGCATCGTTCCGCAGCAGGTATGCAACCAGCTTGCATGTGTGTGTGTGTTAACTTGTTTACGTTTATTGCCTATGTTGGTATGGTTTACTTATATTACTTTTCCGCTTCAATCTTTTCGATTTTAAGGATATATTTTCTTTATAGTTGTAACTAAATTATACGTAATTATTCTCTATTGTTAATTTAATTAACTCTCTACCTAAAGACAATGATTGTGTTTACTTATAGATTAGACTTACAAAGTTACTTATACTCGAAATTTAGTTAAGGCGCTATAAAAGGACAAAATCACAAAAATTTGATTTTTTTAGTTAATTATATAATGATTATATTAGATTTTACAATAACACATATAAAGTAATAATGTTGAGAAAGCATTTTCTGGAAATTCTAGACTAGTACGTCCTGTGTTTGTGTTGTAGTATATATCTATTTATATGTGTATATTCATAACGTATATGTAAGTTTGTATATAATACTTTTACACTTTAAAAATATTACTGTATTATAGAGACAGTTAATGTTTACTTTATCTTGATTCTCCTTCATATAAATGTTAATAACCTGGTTAATGATATATTTTCTGACATTTACATGAATAAGTATCTTGTACCATATTTAACAATTTTTTTTTATAAACCTATTTCTCATACTATAAATAAGTATGTATAGTAAACAGTAAACAACTAGTGTTTATGTAAATTTGTTAGTCTGTTGTTTAGTGCTTGTTGTAACAAGTGTATTAATGAAATAGATATTTTAGTTTTTTTTTTTTGGAAATATCCATACAGATAGAATATTTTCAATAATTCTTTCTATATAATATTATTTTTCTAATTTCTATCAGGTAACCGTCCACAATGTAATAATCGATGCGATAAGCCCCTGATAATGGACTGATAAGTTCAATAGTTGGGTTATATCCGCCACGGCGCAGTTCGCTTCTATTTAATTAGTACAAACTAAATGATACGTGTTCATACATATACTCTTTGTATATATATATATATATATTATATACGATATTGCGTGTTTGTTCGGTACAGTAATTTCTCTATAGTTTTATCTTTTAATGAACTTATATTATAAAACAGGAAGAGATACGGATATCTCGTCATTAGTGCTTGGCGGCACTAATAAGCACTGTAGTATAATAGACAATCTTTATAAAGACAACTCGCTTTCCAGATTGACACTATTAACAGTAATCTTTAATTGAAAACCAAATAGGTGAACATGTGTAAATGTATATATACTTATTTCCTCCTCTGGCGCAGAGACCCAAAGTGAGTCTTGACCTCTGTTTCGGTTTCGGTGGTTCGGAAATGTTTATATGGTTTAATATTAATTATTGTGAGTTACCAATAAATCAAAGCATATGTAAGAAACCTCTCTCATCTAACGCAATAATAAAAATAAACTGAAGTATTTATTACTCTTTGTAAGCGCAGTCTAATTGGATGGGCATATTTCTATCAGATCGCAGCGTTGTGCAATCGGCAATATCGCATCGATCGCATCGATTTGAATAAAAAAAAAGCGTTATGTAAGTGATCCTTTGATAGTCTTGCTTTGTGCAAAAAATAAAGAACACTTTAGGTTCTCTCGTAATTAATATGTTACTATATGTTATTTATTAAAGGATATTAAATCACAAAAAAACAATTAAAACTTCCCAAAATAAGCCATTCCTCTATGGATGCAAAAAAATTAACTAATAATATTCATACATTTAGAAGATATATTTATTTTTTTGTAGGCCTTTGCAAACTACACGGAGAAGACTGTAGAATTTGCCCCCGTGCATAGAATATGGTACATCGGTGACGTCGACTTCCGGACACAGTGCACTTTGTCGCACGATATCGAAATAAACCCCAACGATTGGATCGGCATTTATGATGTGAGTATTATATACAACTAAATTTATTTTGTAAAGATGATAAAGATGAGTGTTTATCATCTCAACATTGTGATCGTCGTTTTGAAACATGACTCCAGTTATTTCATTACTATTTTGCGAATTAAATAGAATCAGGAAAATAGGCATAGTGCTAATAGCATGTTTAATGTAGGTTACGTAGGGCGATCTACTTTTATTGGTTATTCGAGGTTAAGGGCGCGTAACCGTTGAGAACGTAACAAAAAATAAACTGTGTTATTAGAACGCTGATCGAATTAATAGCGATTAACTCGTACTTTAAAATACATATTTTTTTTATAGGAAGGGTGCGCAATCGAGCGAACAGGTCACCTGGTGGAAAGTGATTACAGACGGCTATGGATACTGGAGGGGTCGCTTGTTGTTGACCGATCTCTTAAAAGATCTGACTACTGTGCAATTTTGATAGTATTGTAGGATCTTCGTCATCGCATGTCTTCTTCTATAAGTTAAAACTTATCATTAATTTCATATGGTGTTAAAGGATAACAAGATGGTGAAGCGTGCTCTCCTAGAAATCTGTCTTATATGTGATGATATGTAGACCTGGAAGAATGATAATGAATCAAATAAACGCGTGTTAGCTTGCAGACGTTTGTTTAATGACTCTTGTTTTATAAATTGGTACATGTAATATGTATGTGTGGGTGAGGTGAGCCGCACACAAGACCGGACTTGAAATTAGGACTTCCGTGTTATCAAGCAAGCGATTAGCCTCTACGTCGCGGAGGCAGTTAATGTTATTTTTAGACAATTTAATATCTTTATTACTTTATATCTCTAGGCGGATTTCCACAACTTGGACGATTACATAGCGTACGAATATCTCGCCAAGGTGGCAGTCCCGCAAGCGCCGCCGCCTCCTGGGCAACCGCGTACCATCACCCTCAGTTTCCCCGTGGGCAGTGGAGTCAGAATGCCGGGTTTCTACAGATTCATATACTTCAGCCAGCCGAACAATGAAGTTCGAAGTGTTTTAGGTGAGTGTGATATATTAGATTGGGGAAAAAGAAATCCATTATTTTTTCGGTAGACGGCTGTAGTGATAAATTTCTCGTAAAGTATCGATAAAACAGTTTCAGATTTATGCTCGTTGGAAAGGTGACATTTCGCAGTAAAAAAATTCTTTTGCTGTTTTTTGTTTGGTGCATTCAATTGTGAGTTACAGGGTGTTAAAAATGGAAGTGAAGAAAGAGAAAATTCGGTACATTTTACAGTTTTTCTTTGACACAGGCGAAAATGCAAGCCAGGCGGCTAAAATTGTGAATGGTGTTTATGGACCCGATACTGTAACAGCCAATTATGTGCAATTTTGGTTTCGTAGATTCCGTTCAGGAATTTTTGATGTTAAAGATGCACCTCGCACAGGTAGGCCGATCGCCGAAAATGTCGATAAAATCGGAGAAATGATCGAAGTTGACCGGCATGTTAGCAGTCGTAACATCGCCCAGGAGCTAAAAATGGACCACAAAACAGTTCTAAGCCATTTACACAAAGCTGGATTCAAAAAGAAGCTCGATGTTTGGGTGCCACACCAATTAACAGAAAAAAACATGATGGATCGAATTTCCATCTGCGAAGCCTTGGCCAAACGGAATGAGATAGACCCATTTCTTAAACGGATGGTGACTGGAGATGAGAAATGGATCACATACGATAACCCTGTGCGAAAACGATCATGGTCAAAGAGCGGTGAAGCACCTCAAATGGTGGCCAAACCAGGACTAACGGCCAGGCAGGTTCTGCTGTGCATTTGGTGGGACTGGAAGGGGATTATTTATTATGAGTTTCCATATGGCCAAGCACTAAATTCTGATCTCTACTGTCAACAACTGGACCGTTTGAAGATAGCAATTGACCAGAAACGGCCAAAGTTGGCCAACAGGAGAGGTGTCGTGTTCCACCAGGACAACGCTAGGCCACACACGTCTACAGTGACTCGCCAGAAACTTCGGGAGCTTGGTTGGGAAGTTTTAATGCATCCGCCATACAGTCCGGACTTGGCACCAAGCGATTATCATCTTTTTCTTGCATTACAAAAATTCTTTAGTGATAAAAAATTGGCATCTAGGGAAGATTGTGAAAATCGGCTACTAGAGTTTTTTGCAAATAGAGAGCAGGACTTCTACGAGAGAGGCATTATGAAGTTACATTTAAAATGGCAACAAATCATAGAACAAAACGGTGCATATTTGACCCAAATCGGACAATCCGAAGCATGTTAAATAAAGTCCTGAAGTTCATATAAAAATAATGGATTTCTTTTTCCCCAACCTATTATGTGTAGTGGTATTTCAGACTGTAAATTAAACTTCATTTTGCTTATCAATGCTTACGAAGATTTAAAGAACATTTAATCTCATGCATTTATAATTAGCTCTTCCATGGTTATTTTGTTGGCTATTACACTATACAGGATGAAAGGAATATTCCTACCAAATTTCAAGTCAGGCCTTACGGTTTCAGAGATATCGTGATGAGTAGAACTCTCTTATATCAGTGGACACAGATGGAAATCTCTTATAACAAACACTTGCTGTTCCCTGGCCGCTTTGCTGGCCGTGTTATAAAATTAGACTTGAAATTTGTCTGAAATTTTCCTTGAGCGCAACTCTAAAATGAGGATGTTTATAAACGTTAATTAGAAATAAAATTATGAAGGATTTATGAAAATCAAAAAACAAATTGTCTCTAACCATTTACAAATCAGTCCGCCTGGAATGGTCCCGTGTCGATACGTTCA
This sequence comes from Troides aeacus, assembly GCA_033220335.2. Classification (NCBI taxonomy): domain Eukaryota; kingdom Metazoa; phylum Arthropoda; class Insecta; order Lepidoptera; family Papilionidae; genus Troides; species Troides aeacus. Next base: position 7,099,399 of record CM067270.1, read on the forward strand.
CTAATTTTCACGTGACGGATAAAAGCAATGTTTACTGTGTAAAATAATATACATAGATATTATTCTCGAATAACGAAATAGTTTATTCAACATTAGAAGGGATGTAAGAGGTCCAGCACAAGAACTCACGGTACGCAAGCCAACCATACCTGCTTGTGGTGCACCCCGATAATCAACAAACGAGGCTCTGACTCACATCAACCCGCATTGGGCCAGCTTGGTGGGAAATGGCCCAAATGAGAACCATTACATACGACGGATCCTAGTGCTCGGCGATGCAGACAGCGCAGGATCTATCGATGTGGGGAACTTTGGGAGAAGCCTATGTCTAGCTGTGAACGTGTATCTGAAGATGATGATAATTGAATATAATCCTAAATTTGATAGATTAGTAACGATATATTTTTAGACAATAAAATACAGCCTCAATTTCTTTATCTTTTAAACTTGTAACATCAAGCTATAAGCGCGATGATAGTGTAAACACTCTATCTATTTGAATAGTGTCAATGCAATCGTTTATGAACAAAGTGAACGTATTTTAATCCCACCAACTCGCATTGGGCCAGAGTGGTGGGAAACGGCCCAAATTCCCCCATATGAACCCCCATAAATCGACGGCTTCTAGTGCACGGCGATGTGAGCAGCGCAGTAATGATCGATGTAGAGATCTCTGGGGGAGGCCTATGTCCAACAGTGGACGTCTATCGGCTGACGATGATGATAAATGTATTGTACTTCGATGTATCTTTACTAATGCCATAACTTTAAGACGACATTATTGTATTGTACAGGCATATCGGAGCCGTTCGAGGTGAGCAGCAAGGAGGATCAGCTTGTCAGCATAGATCTGTGCCAACAGGCGTCAACGAGCGGTTCGCCTGGCAGGGCCAAACCAACGACCGCCTCGACGGACATCTTCACCGATTTCACTGGTCTCGATGTTGCCAAGCTGTCGCGCCACTTCTCCAACGATCTCAACATCGACTGACTAAAAGGATACCTGCCCGGCTCTCCGTCCGGCGCAAGGAGGAAACGTGATGGAGTTTAAAGGTTCTAACTATATTAAGTCACAAATTCATATTTTTTTCGCTTTTTCCTCAATACAGTAGTGATTACTTTTAGTTACACATGACAACGTTATAATTAAGAATTATTTATTATCTACATTGTACATCTATGTAGTATAATTTAGATGCTCCATTGAAATTTGTTACAGCTTATAATCATTTTAACTTCCTCTGTACTTCAGCGGTTAACCGTTTGGACTGTAACACGGGGGTCTCAGGTTCGAGTCGGGCAACATCTTGAGGAGTTTAGATGAGTTATAGTTTTTTTAAACTTTGGTAATTATAAATCTAAATTTGCTGCCATAACGGCGTGGCTCTGTTCCGGCTGTCAGCATATGAGAGCTTGAGTAGTCCGGGCGAGCGCGCTTTGCCATCCTCGGTCTCATTATCATTTAACATAATATAAATTTGATGTCTAGTGTTAGCTCATTGTAGATGAGATATGTACTTCCAATATTAGCGGCAAAAAAAATAATTATAGAACTTGTTTGCGACGATTTCTTGCATAAGTACAACGTATCTGTATTATTAAAAGAACGGAATAGGCTTTACAAAGATTCCGCATTTTTTTTTTGCAACATTGTTATCTAATATCAGGTTGTAGTAATAGTAATTTTATCAAACCATTCAAATATAAGTAAAAAAAACATCAACTACAATGTGCTTCACAGCCAATTTAACTGTAATCATTGAAGGAGGTTTTACATAAGGCAGTATATTGATTGACTAAGGGCAACATTTGGGAGTTCATATTAAAAAAAAATATACATTTATTTTCTGTCAGATTTACTTAGTGATACATTAGTACAATTGTAAATATTGAATAGTCAATCTGTTGTAGTTAATATTAAACCCTTCGGTTTGACTTAGGCGTAATGATTAAAACTGTGGTTTTTAAACAATTGTAAGTGTTGCCATTGACAGTTCAAGGTAGATTGATAACCAAAAAAATTAGTCACAAAAACAATTAATTGTGTCAATAATATTTATAAACAAATTCATAATAATCTTTACTTTTTCATATAATTAATTACTCATACAACCCAAATTGAATATTTTGACAGCAATTATTTAGTATAGAACTTTGTTCTAATTAAATTTAAACTGTATCATCATCGTCATACGGTGCCTTCTTCAATCTGAAGTTTACATTATTCATTGTTACATACATGTACATTAAAATTAAATATTATATTATGAAAAGCTTGTATATATATAGATACATACAAGCTTTTACATGTATCATAGGTGAAAAGTTAAATGCAACTTATAACAAATTTTTATTAAATAATAATAATTGCTACCAAAGTAGCTCGCTGGCCTAATGGTTAGAGCGTGCGGCTTTCATTCCGAAGGTCGCGGGTTCGAATCTCGGCATGTACCAATGACTAATATCTAAGTTATGTACATTTGTGGACTTTAGTTACAACAGCGAGATACAAACGGTGAAGGAAAACATCGTGAGGAAACCCGCACATGATTTAGAATTTATTCTAATGTGTGTGTGAAGTCACCAACCCGCATTGGGCCAACGTGATGACTATGGCCTAATCGCCCTCATATTGAGGGTATGACTGTGCCCCAGCAGTGGGGACGTAAATGGGCTGTTATTACTGTTACCATTTATATAATTCTACGCTATATTAAAATAACGGTATACATAACTTCAGTTAGAAGGCACCTTATGATGATGACAATGATAATACAATAATATATATATATATATATATATATATATATATATATATTTGTCAACTGTTGTTAATATGGAGAATATAATTAAATTCTATATAACTTCGTCGCGAACCTACTAACTGCTTGCTTGGTTAGGTTGGTGATAGTTTTTTCGAACACGCCTGTCTAGCTCATCATCATTGTGTGACCTCTTCAAACTGAAGTTTTCTTAGCTACCAACCTCACATTGTAAATCTTCCATAACAGCACTGCTGTTCCAGCTGTCAAGATATGAGCGAGCACACTCCCTCATCCACGGTCTCATTGTCGCTTAACATCATGTGATAACGAGTGTTACCTCTTTATAGATAAAAAAAAAAAAACTTTCACAGCTGTGGGAAAGTCAAAGGAAATAGGATTTAATCAAAAAATGATGATGTAGGTATATGCAAGTATATAAAGATATATTACTTCAACGTTAGTAACAGCAGTAAGCTCCAAAATACATTCTTCTAGATCTTTCTATGTTATAATAAATTTAATTAGTAGTAAATTATTAAAAAAAAGGCATTTTTGAGCAACGGTTTAATTAACATTATCAGACTTCTGCAGTTCAATTTGGATTTTTTTTTTTTCACAAAAATAACGTTATAATAGCATATTAAATAACACTTCTCTTATCTTATACTGTTATAACGGCTACTTGATACAATAGTAATATTAGTTCTGGTTATTTGGATGCTATTTTTTTTTTAATATTTTTGGGTTTTGTGGTGTTGCTGTTTACAATTCATTTTTATGTATAAGTAAAATTTATGGTCTTAGTGATTTACGTTCATCTGACTATACTTATTTTCTTTCATTCGGCGTTTAGTGTAGTTTGCAGAAATATTGAAGTAGTTAACTACAGATTGTTACCAATTATTGCCATATATGAAATGTAATTTTGATAGTTACGTTTGTGTGAAACCAATTGCTAACTGTAATTTGATTTTTGTTGCAAACAATATATAAAAAATCGCATTTATATAGAGGGGTATTAAATTACAGTGTCTTTGTTCAAGTTTCATCATATTTCCTTCTATATAAAAGATCATCAGAGAACAAATATTTTTCATCATAATAATTTTTTGGCAAATTTTGTGAAGTTTGTCATTTTATATGTATCAACCATAAGTTCCCAACAGCAGCAGTACTGCCCCCTAGTGAGCGCTGAAGCTTTTAGGGGTGAATTAATTTTGACTATTAACAGATAATAGAATTATTTATTCCTTAGAAAGGGGGGGAGTTATTAAAACGTTGAGAATCTATGGTATAAAGCATTATAAGATTTTCTTCCTGTACTTAAGTTTTAATTTTTTACTATTGAAATAATATTCATTAACCAACAACACAAGCAAAACTTTCACAGGATAGTAAGTAAAACTATAGAATGTAGCGTTAGATTGATATACACTGCACTATATTGTGCTCGTTTCAGACTTAAGATGTGGGATGAAGTGACGATCACAAGTTGGTGCAGTGTATATAATCCAAATTTCTAATAAAAAAATACTAAATTTATGAGCTTGGAACTGGAAATGTAAGAATTATAAAATCATTTTGAAGTGCGTTTTACGGTTACTTAAGGTAGCGACATCTCATTGACAATCGTTGAAACTAGTAGGTACTTGATGTATGAATAAACGTTTACATCTGTACTAATAGATGGCGTAACTTGATGCGTGTACATGTATTTTTTTTAATTCTATGAAGTGACGAGACGATCGAGTTGTTCACCTGCCTATAAGTGATCTATCGTGGCGCTTGTTAGAGTGATAACACAGCGCCACATCTTACTCGTCTTGATACAAGATGTTACCCCAGTAATTTCAAACAAAATGTATGAATAATCACAATGATGTGTGTAAATAAATTACCTAGCAATTTACTATGATTACAATCACTCGGTGATTTCCTAAATAAAGTTAAATCAGTTAATTAAGCCTTCATGAGTTTTAATTGGAAAAAAATTGTAGGTATTCAATTCTACTTTTGTTATATTACTTCCCTTTTTATGTATGATTCTGTATAATTTTTTTTTTAGTTATATCCATGACTAATTACTAACTCACAGTTAAACATGAATAAGAAAATTAGTAAAGGTTAATGTCCATCTGTTCGTAAAGTAGTTTGAAAGAACATCAATTATTTTCTATACGAAAAAAGTATTAATAGTTAATGTCGCATTTTATTAGTAGTCTAGATTTTTTAAAAAGTTAAATTTAACCAGAGCGTGTGATAAAAAAAGAGGGTGTATATCGGTCAGTGTCAACTCGTGCTTTAGTTATTTTCTGAAGGCGATCATTTTCATTAATTTTTTTTTTTTTTGGTCTGTTAAGTTGTGATTATTAATATTATATAAACATTTCAACGTGGTTGGGTTATACCTTGGGTATGTGACTAAGGACTTAATATAATTAAAATCATATAACTTAAACTAAAAATCGGTACTATGTTATTGCATTATTACTTTGCTTTTTAAGAAGTCACAAAATATAGGTGATTTGGTAGTAATTAAAGTATAATTTTTTTTATATTTTAACCGACATTTTTATCGGCGAACAGTCAACAGTTCGTATATCGTTATAATACTATAGTTACTTATATATAAGTAAATATGCTTTTATTTCTGTAATGTAGTAGCTGATATAGTTTAAAAGCGCAAAATTCAGTCTTACCAGCTTTAATTTAAGGGTGTTTTTCCCTTTGGTTGGTGAGCGAAATTATATAAAGATATCATAAACTGTTGAATTTTCAAAATATTTTTCGATACTTGGCATTACTCATTGAAAACAGTCACAAATATGTTTTATATTTAACATGACAAGTTTTGTTTTATTTATATCTAAAAACAAGGCTTAATAGTTAATGATATTGGTATATCATTAAATACAATTAATAATTGATTCAAAGTAGTTCTTTGTGATCATTATCATAACTATGTAATAAATACATAGATGTAAATAAAATCTAACAGCTGTAATCAGCTAATATAAAAGAAATATATAATAATAGTAGTAAGAAATGTATTTCTCGCTGCTGTGTACAATATTATTGGATACTGTTCATATGTTGGTTGTAAAATATTTACAAATTTTACTGCTCGTTGATTATAAATCGGCGCCATTGGCTGTTGGAAACTCTTTGCTATGAAGTTTTGTTTGTGTACCACCGATTACATTACACGTTTCCTTAAATATGTTATATTTAGCTCCAAAGACGTATATAAATGTTTCTGTAGAAGCTTCGAATGTGAAATAAAGTTTTATGATCGATTAACTCTATATATTAATAAATATTAAGTAAATTGCTAATTTAGACGTTTAACAAATATGTATGTTATTAATGTTTTATGTCATTACTTAACGATATAGACATTTCAAGCTCGCGATATAGTTGTAACATAACTTAGAGAAGATATATGTTAAAAGAACTATAGAGATAGATTGGAAATTGAATAGGAGAAATTCTTGGTAATTAATTTGAATATTGTTAATTGCTATTTATAATGTAATTTCAGATTGTAATATTATTGCATTTCGGATGACGGAATTGTTGTTGTTGTGGTTTTTTTAGTACAAATGTTTAATTTTATTATGTCACAACCGTTGTGTTACGAAAATAAAACTTATTCAATCGATTGGGCTGTTTTATTTTTATACATTTGGCGCATGTTTCGCGTGTTACGTGTCGCGACGTTAAGTGCGCGGGTGTATCGATGCGAGGAGTGAACCCGCGGAGATAAGGATTACGTGAAACTGAGCGATGTTTATCTGTGGAGCGGCGGGGCGGTGAGGCGGCGGGGCGGTGGGGCGGCGGTACGCGGGCCGTAGCTCGTAGCGTTATCGGGAAAGCGCGGGAAAAGCGCCGGCCTAGGTATCACGCCGCCGGTGGCTCAGTAGGCTCGCGTTCGCCGACGGAGATGGACGCTTCCGCGCGTGCGCTCGCTCTGGCTGTCGCCGCACTCGCGCTCGTCGTACGCGCCCACATGCCCTCCCACGACAACATACTAAGAGTCCAACTGTGGGACGCCGAGGGACTGAGCCGGGAACCTGTCCCGCCCGAAATACTAGATTCTGCGCCCAATCACCGCAAGTTAAAAGTTAACGTCAACTCTCTCTACGATGCCATGATGAAGGAGTCCGAGCACGGTGTCGGGAGATTCGCTAGGCACAAAGTCAGGCACAAGCGGCGAAGGCCGCGGCAAAGCGGTACCGAGCTTCCTTGGAGATTTCACTCGGGAGATAGTTTGATGAACGTGGCGGTCTATGACGACAGCGTTCCCTGGGATGTAATCGAAAGGAGAAGCGTAGGAGACTATGAGAAGACGGTGAATTCAAGTGCAGTGAGTGATCTAAGTGCCGGTAGTCAAGTGAATGCGCCGAGAGACGTATCGCCGCCTATGACACTGCGCCAGGAGGAGGAGGTAATGAGCGAGAGCAAACAAACGGCGTAGGATAATGTAAAGGCGCCTTTCAGCGTTATCGTCGCCGCGAGGTGGTTGATATTCATTTAATGAACCGGCACCTTGTCACCACTGCCGAGGACTCCTATTCACGACTTCCTTTCACCACGCACCCTCGGGCGGCGATGCGCTGATAAAAGCGAATGCCCTTCATTGTTTTTAAAATATGTTTTCTCACTGAACATAGATGTTATCGCACCCGGGCGGCCTCGAAATGAAGTTTAAGTGGCGATTGGGTTGGGAGTTCGTAATCAGTAGATATACGCGCTGATAACGTGTCGAGTGGCCGGTGATGCACTTTGCTTTACTCGAGCACTGCCGATTTATGTACAATCGCACGCGCCGGTTCATATTGGAAAAGACTTTATAAAAAAAAAAAATCGTATTTATATTCCCCGGGAGCGGCTGAGTGGGATCTTGAATAAGAACATTATTATGAACTAAAACATTTCGTGACCGCCAATCATTTTATTAGTAATTTATTAGGGTGTCTATTTTGTGAAAAACAATCATTTTTTTTACCCTTAAATCTATTTTGTTATTATTTCATTATAATTTTGTAAACATTTCAAACTACTGCCAATGGATAGGGTCAATGTAAAAAAATCCAGTACTCTGTACAGTTGACGTACAGTTTTTGTAAGGCTAGAGTTTTTTTTTTTACCGTGATGTGGCTGTGGTATGGTCTGAAGTAATTAATTTAACAGGCTTTTAAGATGTATACATTAATAATAGTTTTTAGTGTAAGATGTAACCGTTTAGTAATAGCCATAATGTTAATGTAGGCATGTATAAAGGTTTATTTTCAATATATAAAATTCGACACATTTAAAGGAATTTCATTTAGTTTACTCAACGGCAATATCTGCACCGATCCATTGTAGCCGCCCCTACACTTTGTACGGCCCCTTTACATACCCGGAATTTAACATTCGACCTTTCATATATATTGTTAACCTTTTGCGAAACTGGTTGGGGTCCGACTGTAGGGCCAGTTCAGCATTGCTGATTTATTTTATTGAATGGATCTTTGGGTCCGTGTTGGATGTTTGAATAGATTTTGGGCTATCAAATACAAGTCTAGGGGAGATGATTTTTTATCCATGTTAATTAAATTCCTTTTCGCGTATTTTTTATTTTATGACAGATAATATATATACCTAATGAATAATTAGCTTCTGATAATTATTGGTCAGTATTATATAAATGTTTACTACAGTATATTAAAAATACATAAAATTATCAATAAAAATTTATTAAACTATAACAAATGGGAATACTATACAAAGTATTAGCAACAAACAAAGTTTACTTTAACAAACCTAGAATGTAGCGGAGGGAGCTTTAAAAGTTTTAAATATTGAATGAAATTTTAGAGAACTCCATTAAAACTCCGTACGTATCTGAAGTAACTAATTTAACATCGTTTTAATAAATATAATAATTTAATTCAGTTCTATGTATCAAAATATGTGGTTATCGAAAATTTCAGTAAGCATAGAAGATTTTTTCGGAAATATAAAATCGTTATTTTTGATCATACAATTGAATCTTTGTAGGGTTAGCATCTATAATATATATTTTCATGGATAGTGTTTATAAACTACAGCCAGCTTATAAAAGCTTATATAAAATCTGAAATACAGTGATATTTAAAGCAATAACATATAGCCAAAGTAAAGAGTGATGATGATTATAATAACACTGAAAAAATGCATTCATTGTACAAAGCGAAGTTGTATCAATAGAAAATGTTTTAGAAAATTATGTAGAGTTTAGATTATATAAGACAAGTTCATACTCATATGATAGAATGGTTGAGATATGGTTGATAAATAGGCAAGGACTAATAAAGGAGTCATCGAAAATATAAATGAAAACTTTGTAATAAAACAACAGATAACTTCTATTAAGAGGCATAGACAAGTATTGTCTAAAGAGCAATCTTAATGGATGAATAAAAAATGTGAAGTTTAAATATTTATTCATAGCAATGAATCAAATCGAACGATGTATATTTCAGTCAATTAAAGTTATAGTTTTGCATTAGCCGTGCGCTACGGGTCCGTACGTAGCGGGCTGACCGCCGACACGCCCGCCGCCCGCAGTCCACCGTCGCCATCGCTCAACCGGAAATTAGGCGCAAATCAATAATTTCCCTCGCAACACTGTCCAGCGATCGACACATCGCTAATAGAGTCTGATTGACTACCTACAAACATCACCGTTGATATCAAAGTGAGCAGTACTGAACAGTAAACAGTCCTTAACGCCGATCAAACGGCAAACATTGATCTCAGTCTAGTTTTATCAAAAGTACTATTTTCTTTTCGTTTGTTCTCGTTGTTTGAGGATATTTGCTATTTTTCAATATTAATGTTATAATCAAAGTGTGAAATTTATATAAATGTAAAAATTACAGAAGGATTTTATGTAGTTTCATAAGAATTCATTTATTATTCCGCATAAGGAAAATGTCTTTCATCCCAAAGGACTAATAACGAGGCCGGAACGTATATTTATATCTTTTGTTATACATTACTAATAGTTCGAGAGTTTAGATAAAATAAAATTTGTACAAGACATTTAACCTTCAGTTAAATTACGATGGTTAATATGCACGAGAGGTAACTATTAACTGCGGCTGAACCCATACATTTTAAGTTAAAGATTAGTGAAACACAATCTACCCTCGTTTAAGCGGACTGTATAATTCGATTAACGTACATACGTCCAAACTGTACGCCGATATATAATTTGATTTTAACTTCATACTAATGAGCGCTGACGTTATTTCAATTAAATTCGAAACTACCCAGTGTTGTTACATACTGTCACTGTCATTCAAGTGTTTACTTGTGTGACGTGCGTTACGTGCGCGAAGTTGTGACATAATTTTATTACTGCAAGTTTACATAGCGAGATATTCGCTGCTTAATGAGATGCGGATACGTTATGCAGACAAAAATGTCCCCTTTTGTTTATTCATGTCATCTCGAAGATAAAAACGTTATTTTGATTGCTTTTAGTATATATCGTGTTACGTTACTATAGGATATGTACACTGCGAAGTTTTATTGATAATATACGCCATATTTTATCGAGCAACTTTCACTTTCGCCGGTGGTAGGGCTTTGTTGCCGAGAACCGTCTAAGTAGGTACCATTGCAGCGCCGATATCTGCCACCAAACAGTACTGTGTAATTACTGAGGTAATGGGATTCAACATCTCATGTATCAGGCGATGACTTCTAACTAGCGCCACGTTGGTATGGACGGGAGTATCAATTACCACGTGAATACTATCATGTAATGTTCCGCTCATCTCTTCTTTCTTTCCACTGCCCTTTGCCCATCTATGTGGGGTCAGCACAGTATGTACTTCTCTTCCGTAGTCCTCTATCAGCCGTCATATCCATATACGTCATATTTATATATATATATATATATATATATATATTAAATAAAATAATACTTTACTAAATATTAATTGTCATTTCAGGGTTCTAATAACTTAGTTTAATGCTTGCAAGTATTGTCTAGCAGCTAACTTTTGGTAAAATAACATTTTGGAATAGGTCCTTCAATCTGATATATATAGAATAGTATAATATGATATAATACATACATCTTAATATAATTTGTTGATCACATTACATATAATTTTTAATGTTGTTATTATTATCAATACAAAAATATTTATGCACAAACATAAGGGTAAATTAATAATGAATATGAAAGGTTTTAAATTGGGGTAATTTTTAAAATAAACTTGGCAACACCATGAGCGTCAGCCGAGGGCTTGTTTAATTAATAAACAAATGAAAACATTAGCGCGTAAACAAGTAAATTTATCGCCACATATTTCTAGTAATAACAAGACAAAAGACGGCTTTCAAAGCTTTTGAATTAAATTGCAGCAGTCCATAACCACAGCTCCAACACGCAACCACATTTCTAATTAATAATTAAAGCAATAAACCCACGACTCTAACACCCTAATTTATTAATACCACAATGCAACCACCTACTACGTGTTCAGGTGGGGGTTACTTTTTGGGTATCCTTCAACTTAGGGCGTGTTTTTTCTTACTTAACATAACCGGGAACATATCATTGCCGGGATTTCTGGCCTTCGTAATAACTACCTCGGTTCTATATACATTGCGTCGATGAATAGTTTTTTTTTTTAATTCAACGAAGCGACGACGAGGTGGACGTTCACGTGATGTTGTCACACGTCTGCTTATAAGAATTTGGCGCTACTTAGGATGATATTCACCCCACCACGCTATACTCGTCGCCTGAGATAAGATGTTGAGTCTCGTTACCCCGGTCATCACACTAGCTACAGTGCCCTTCAAACCGGAACACAGTAATGTTTACACAGTAATATTTGTCGGCTGCAATAGGCGCTGCGGTGATACTTACCTAGACGGTCTGCGGCCTACCACCTACCACCAGTTAAATTATATAATATACTTATACATTTATTTATACATCGGTGTAATAAACGATATATTAATATTGTATTTTAGTACTTTTTTTTTCTACATTTACTTTGATACCAAATTGTACCATTATTGATTTATCAATTTTAGTTCACGTAATTGCGTTAGTAGCGCGAACGCTTTTTGGCTTCACAGGGAATTATGATGCAAGTACATAAGCCGGCGAATATTATTCATAAAACTAGTTTTACTTTCATTAATCACATTATATATATATTATACATTAGTTTATATATACAGGTGTAATATATTGAAAAGAAAAATGCAATCTACTTTATACTTTGTAGGACCGATACATATTTCCAACGTCCTCTACCTTTGATTAATATAAATTCAAGTACAATTGTATTATTTGCCTAACATTTTCACCTAATTAAATGTAATACTTAGCTTTCTTTACGTCTTATGAATCCCTCATTCATTTTAAGGAGTGCTTTGAAGCGGAGGGGTCAACAGGCTTTGTAAACAAGACGAAATTAAAGAAAAAAAAGTCGTTGACTTGATTACAAATTCTTGCAACGCACCCATTAAAATTTCTTTGCTTTTTCCATCTCGGGCCCTTTATGTTTATAACACAGATTAAATAAAAGACAAAAGCAAGTTGCGAACGAAATTAGGGCTGGATAAGAATATTAAATTCTTTTTTCCTGCTAAATATAACTTTTATCTTCTTTTTATTATTGACGCTAAAATACTTCACTTAAATTAGGCGGTCGTAAGAAAATCGTTTCCTGCCGAAAGTAATTACCTAACTGCTTGATAGTCTGCATAAAGGGAGTCATTATTCTTAAGCAGATCAAACATCTGCTGGGGCTTTGGCCATAACCGAAATTATTATCTGTTGTTTTCGTTCCCCTAATTAATAAACGCAACGGGGCGAGTAATTATGTAAAAATCAATAGCACCCCTCCGCTGCTGCTGCTCGTTATTGTTCGCTTATTGGTTTCTGTTCCGCTCGGAATGGTGTTTTTGTCATCCCATGTAAATAAACTTTTTCTTAAGAAAAAAAATATTTTTCTACCCCATAACCCCCACAGCAATGATAACTGCAAAGTCGAAGTCTAATTTCGTATTACTATATTAACGTGTGATATATATATATATATATATATGTATATATATAATAGAAAAAAAAAATAGTTAATAGTTGTATGCTTTGTAATTTTTTTTTTAATTTCATTGACGAGCCGAGCGGGACGTTCAGCTGATGCTGAGCTACTTGGCGCTAGTTAGAATGGTATAAACTGAACCATATTGCGTTCGTCGCATGATATTTAGATATTGAGTCTCGTTATCCTAGTAATTACACTAGCACCACGTCCTTCTTACCTGAACACAGTAATATTTGTACACTAGTATTAAGCGGCGGAAATACGCTTTGCGGTGATGCCTGTCTAGACGGTTTATGGCAACAGACACAACCAGTAAACAGAGATCTACCACCCTTAGCAGTATTTATTCAATTAATAAGAAGACGTTGTTTTAATTTGTTTGTTAATTTCGATATGAAATTTCGTATAGTTTACGTTATTCTAATTTTTACTGACGCTGGCGAATTGTGAAAATCTCCTGATTAGAGATACGTGAGTATGGTAATACAACCGCTGCTTAAAACAACTTAGACTGCTAGCTGAGAGGAAACCTGTTTCACATCCGCTGGAATATCCATTATTTAGATATATTGCGTGAGTGAAACACATAATTTCTTTCTCTCAATTTTGTACAATAGCACTTCACTAAAAGTGTAAATTGGTTAAAGTAATACTGTTTGAATGATATTAATGTTTGGAAATAAAATGCGTTGAATCTCAAGCAGTGTTACTCTAAATGTAAGACATTTTGACGATATATGTATATGTTAACTTTTGTTACTTAGCTTACTTTCTCGATAAGTAACGAATAAACAGACCCTCATTTTTATTACAAACGTGATGATCGGAATGTGTAATTTCAGCTCTAAAAATCATCATCATCGGTTGATTGATGTCCATTGTTGGACACAGCCATATAGCAATAACAAGAACAATAACAAACAACAAATATAATTACTCCCACGTGCATTGAGCCAGCGTGGTGGGAATCGGCTCAAATCCCCCCACATGAACCTCTTATAAATGACGGCCCCTAGTACACGGCGGTACCGGAGGCGATGCTGATTGTGGACCGATTCAATGTGATCTTTGGGAGAGGCCTATGTCCAGCAGTGGACGTCTATCAACTGTTCATGATGATGATAATGATGAAATATACTTAAAGAATGAATTGAACGAACCGGTCTGATTTGACTTAGTAAGTCCAGTTTTACCATAATATCGGAGTGTCGGTTTACCCCTAAAAATATTTGATATTAATTAAGACGCACCCTGTATATATATACACCCCGCTGAGTTCCTTGCGCCCATCCTGCACAGGTCCGAGGCAATGCTTTTGCGATTGTAAAGTCTTGACATTCGATAAGTGAACTCTTTTATCTATATATAGTAGAAATTAAGTGATTGATTGACTCATCAAGAGATCTCCGAATCTATTACACATGAAGACTAAATTTGCTTTTGACATTTAGAGGTCAGCTGAGAATGGATTTTACAAAATTTCTTTCCCAAAGGGAGTTGCCGGGGGTGTCAATAACAGGAAGGAACCAGGGAGGCAGCTGGTTGACGCCGGGTGGGAATATTTCTGACAAATTTCAAATCCAATTCTATATTACGACCAGAAAGCGGCTAATTTCGTATACATCATTGGATTGACGAATAATTTGATTATTATAAAATAGTTATCACCAGAAGTGGAATTATGACGCCATTAAAGAAAACCAATTAACGAATTATACGGACCCGTCTGATTTGATTTAACAAGTACAGTTTTAATGTAAGATCGGAGTGTCGGTTTCCGTAACAAGTTGACGCGGGAGACACTAAATAACCTTCATTAGTTATAAAGATAGCGATCGGCAAGGATGCGGAGCTGATCCCGCCGGCGGTCGTTCAGATTGAGTGCGGCGTATTGCGACCTCTTACAGAAATACTTGTAAATAATTATATTACAAATCCTTTTTTTATTCTTAGTATTGTCGAGACGAACGAAATGTTAATTTCAATATAATAATGGTTACTTATAATATTGTGGCAGTAGTTAAGACGGCATATACAGCAACGTCCCCTCCACTTGGACAAACAGGATTTTGAGTATCGATATTTCTTTTCATAAGCTTCAGCATGCCTAGAATGGAAACATATTAGTGGTGCTTTTTTGAAAAGAATCTACAACCCTTCAAATACCGCAACAAATAGTTTTAAAATCGAACTAGGAACCATACTAAGGGTAATCGTTCAGCCGCTTCACAAAGGTTGTAAAACTTAAACGTGATATCCTAGAAGGTCAGTGCCAATAACTTCGTCCTTTCATCTACAAAAAGATGGCGGGACTTGGTAACAATTAAAAGTAGCGTCGTAAATATCAATCACATGTACATATATTTCATTGCTTTAATTGAAATGCCTGTGACTTCTTGTTGCGTCCATGGCCTCGCATAACGATATATCAGCTCATCAATGTCTTTAATTGCTGACAGCAATACTTTTTTTTTGTATATAAACATTTTCATATCGACCAACTCGTACTTCGGCAGTGAAGTAGCCAAAGGGATTTGATATTCTCTCCTCGTAGGAGTCCATCAAGTCCTAAACGAGGAAATATTAAATGGCTGTTTAGTTTATAAATGTTTCCATAAGATATCAATTCTATTTCAAGTAACAGCGTACTGAAATAATTTCTTCCTTCCACGACATATCATTTTGAACTGGTCTGGTTAATCGTGTGTAGTAAATGTTTAATATCTTAACGAAAGATATAAAGTACAGCAAAAATTAAGATGTAAAAAAGGACATAAAATGCGACGAGATTGTAAAACATAATGACCTCTCAACAATTATTCAGGACACGAACGAAAGAAATTTTAAAATGCAGTTTAGTAAAAAATATGTATACAAGCATGTTCTGGAGTCGCTCATAACGGACCGGTTCTTTTTTGCTACCGAGTGGAATCCAGCTCGCCTCGGACGCCGGCGACGGCAAAAAAAGCTGCTCTGTCACCGAGGAGAGGCCGGTGGTCAAACAATAGTCGATAGACAAAAACTGATAGGTGACTACGGAATAAGGTCGAGGTTATATAGCGGAAATTACACTAATTAAAACACCTCTACAGGAACATGTTTAAGTAATCCTCTGACGTTCAGCAGTGAATTGCATTTTCAGAAATTTTCGATTGGCTGAGATATTTACAACTAAACATCTCTAAATCTTTATTATTTGTAAAACAATTTTCTATAAAACCATAGGTTTCTTATACTTTAATAAACAAAAATAGACAACTCAATATATTATTAGTATCAAATCAAATCACCAATCAAATGTTATTCAGAGTGTATATATATGTTTCTTACTGTGAATCAGCTGTATGTCTATAAAAAAAATGGAAATATAATTGTTTATCTATCATATCATTGAATTAAGTTAATAATAAAGCAAATTGTTTTAAAGATATCTATAGATTTCTTTAAATATATGCAGCGAAACAAAGCTGTGTAATATTTCATGATGTGGCCGTATGGAGTATTGATCAGTAATGTGGCCCGAGTTCAAATATTAATAGAGGCAAATGATAGATATCGACCCGTAATTATTTTCTATTCATTCGTCTGAGACATCTTATGAAATACTTCGACTTAGGAGGTATGCATGCGATCGTTTTGCTTCGGACAATAAATAAAGTGCCAGACGACGTGTTGACTTGCCACTAATTAAGTTCTTGTGCACTAGTCGCGTGGGCGGCTGAACAGGATCTCAACGACGCAACCAGCCTTTCACTATCGAAAACTATCTCTATTCGTCATGTACATAAGCTTCATGATACCAATACCGAGCTTTAGAATGGATGCAAAATCGAGATTTATAGTGAGCGGGTATCAATTTCATTTCCATTGATAATACTTCATTACCCGCCAGCGATAAAGCATTTCTCGCGTGAATGGATTGTTGCGTGAGTGTAATGTAAATGAGTAAAGCAAAAAAAAAAAAAATTAAACGCTAACAATGCGATAATAACATGAAATTGTTATGTGAGAATTTTTGTGAAAAAAAGCATTTTCAATTCATACATTCTTGTAGTGACTTGACACAAAGGTTTTTTCAACCTTGAGTACAATGTTATGAAGCCGCCACAATGGTACGAAAATGAGTAAATGCTATGCTATTAACATTTTTGATAATACAACACGAGGAATATTTAATCCCTAGCATTTTAATGAGTTTTTTTTATATAAAACTGAGCGTTGAGACGAGCGGGACATTCACCTGATGGTAAGCGATACGCCTGTCCCTAACATGGCGCTAGTTAGTGATTCTACACCATATTACGCTGGTCGAGCTACAACGCCCTTAAAACTGGAACACAATAAAGTTTGCACAGAATTAGACGCTGCGGTGATACCTACCTAGACGGTCTCCGGCGACAAAGACCTACCACTAGTAAAATCATTTTATTGTTTTCTAGATTTTCTTCAAAGTTTTTTAAACAAAGGAAATACGAAACAAGTATACAGTATATAATAAACAATTATGCTACACTAATTTTGTATAAATGATAATAATATATAACTTATGGATATATTAAAGATATATAACGCCCCCTCGTTTAATTTAGATCAGTCAAAAACTGCAACATATGCTACTTTTAATCATCATCATCAGCCCTCCACTGCTGGACATAGGCCTCCCCCAAAGATTTTACATCGATCGGTGCCGCGCTGCCCTCATCCAGTGACTTCCGCTTCCCTTCCCCGGGACGGGCTATCCCAGCATAGCGTTAGCGAGGCCGCGGTTGTGTTCCGAACGGAGATCCTGCGACCTCGCCAAACGCCGAAGGTGATCACCGAGGGTGTTTTAGTGGGTAAAAATCTCCATATAACTCTGACTTCTCCCCAGAAGTCAGAGTATCTTTTCGAAGATTTCCTCCCCGAAACCAAAAAAAAGGGTCTCATGAGTTATCGAGCGGCACCCCTTACTTTTAATATAAACATTTAATTAGAAAAAGTTGTACATTTTCAGCGACTCTAGAAATGCTTTTAAAAATAAGATGCTGAATCGCTTTACTGATATTCAATGAGTGATTTTTCTTACAAAACATTCTGTACTTGCGCGTTAATTGTTTGTTATCAAAATTTACTTGTATATTTTAATTAATTGTAGTCAATAACATTCCTTTATTATTATTCTTCTTCTTAAGGTGCCTCTCCTACTAGCGGAGGTTGGCGGTCAGTATATTTCGTCTGGTTTTTTGCGAGGAGGAACAGTTGAACACTCTGATGTTATATGTCCATGATTTCTTCCTACGACCAATACTTCTTTTACCCACCAAGACAATGTTAAGCAGTTCGTACTTATCGTAAGCCGAGATATAATATATATCTCTTATTATTACATTTCAATTTACGCTTTGATGTTATTGTGAGTTCAATGTTATGGTCAAAGCTATGTACGTCTATAATATAATAGGCATACATATTTAAACTAGAAAATAACATACCTAGAAAATAAGTTAATATATAACATGCTATGCTGAACCACATAGTAAACAGTAAAGTTAGAATGTTATTATTGATGATTTTCGTATTTATATGTTATAATAGAGGTTGCTAACATTGAAATAGTCTCATTGATGTTGTGTCTTCGCGGACGGAATTACTGCGCCGTTACTCCATGTTGTTGAGATCGTGTTTCACTTACAATTGCAATGATGGTTCAGAAATAACAAGATTCTTAACTTCAACGTCACCATCAATTTAGTTAATAACCTCTTTTTTAATATGACTAACACTTAAATACATATATACTATACGCTTAATTTATGAGGAGAGAGTGATAACTTAATTTCCTCAGTATTTTGAGGAAACCTAACCTAACCTACCACCGCAGCGTCTATTTTTACCGACAAATAGTACTGTCTGTGCAAACATTACTGTGTTCGGATTTGAAGGATGTTATAGAGTAAGTAAACACAAGGGGCACTGTGGCCCAGTGTATTACGCTACGTTCATATGGGCAGGCATGTCATTTAACATCAGGTGAACGTATCGCTCATCTCGTCGTTAAATTAAAAAAAAATACTATCATGTTTCAAGAAAAATATATGTGGATATGAACAAAACCAGACTATGCTTGTCACGTTATTTGAAAAAAAAATACCATAGTTGAATATGTAGGAAAGTATCGGAATGATATATCTTTTATTGCATATATACTACAGGTTTGTTTGTGGTCCCCACACGATTCGAGGGACCCAAGCCATCCTCACATGTACGTGGTGCACCCTGCTAATCATCAAACGAGGCTCTGATTCCCAACAACCCATATTAGGCCAGCGTGATGGGAAAGGACTCAAATCCCTTCTTAAGAACCTCTATAAACGACGGCATTGATGCCCCATGTTACAGGCAGCGCAGGACTGATCGATCCTTTGGGGGATCCTCTCTGGGGGAGGCCCACGTCCAGCTTTTTTTATTATTATTATTATTTTTTTTTTTTTATTTACGTGTGTAACAAAATGCTAACGGAAATGCACACCCCGTCGTCAGATTGGGCCGGCGCCGGTGGTAGTGTCGGACTCCAACCGACTAAAAAGCTTCACACGGTATTCCACTCTCATCCACGTGTTCATGGGGTCGCGGGATAAAGTATTGCAGTTCATCCACGACACGTCCAGCTGTGAACGTCTATCGGTGGATTATGATGACGATGATGTAAACTACTTATTATTTATTAATATATCAACTACATATACATATTATACAGTTAGATAACGGAATGGAAGAGCATAGAACATTTATATGGAATGTATGTATTTTAATTTTTAATTTCTTGTATGAATAATGTATTTTTAATAAGGCGATATTAAAAGGTTTATAGGTTTGTTTTGTTAACGGAGTCTAAACGAGTTTTATGATGCCCGCGGGGAGTCTCTCGGCGATAATCAACGTTATAACTTTTTTTTTCTCACCCTATGCGCAGCGTGGTGCACCCATATGAGAACCGCTCTGATATTTTTAATGGATGTGATGTAGATTTTAAATTGTCATTTGTATACTGTATTGTTTCAATACAATGCCCGCCATTGTCATTGTTAATGTTATGAAAACATACAGTTACTATTATAATCTTATATTGTACAATTGTATAGATTTTAAAGAAGCATTTCGTCATGGCGTCATCTCACTAATGATTTTAGAATAGAAAACAATGCTGATGTGCTACATCAAAAGGAAGTATGTAAATAAACAAAGTTATTTACAGCAACATCTTGTTAATAGTTGTAATATTATTACAAACAATTTACATTTTATAACTAACGTACAATAAACGACATTAATCACAAGGACTATAAGATACCACCGCTGTGGATATTTCTACCGCTAACAGAAGTGTGCAACATTACTATGTTATAGTTTGAAGGACGGTGTAGCCGGTGAAATTACTAGGGTATAGACCTAATAAACTATGCCTCAAGACGATGAGAAACTGGTAATGCAATGTATATCAGACTAACTAGAGCCCTATTCTGGGCGACTTGTTTCGGTGAAAAAAAAGTTTCATATCTTCTATAAAAAAATATTATTTACTTCTCACTGATAATATTTCTGCTATAGTTTGGTTTCAATTATTATTACTTAATAATATATGTTTATTACGGAAGCGGAAATGATAAGTAATATCGATATTTTATTGGTATCGTTTCTGCAAATGTGAAGCAAAGTGTATGATCCGCTATAATTTGTTTATACATCGAAAGTAGAAGAATAATTTCTAAATAAACATTCAGCAGGAATAAGGATAATTCGAATTCGTATCATAATTCTCAATTCCCTCTGTTTGAAATTGAGCGGCAGAAGGAGGATAGACATTACAAGGTAACGCCACGTCATTCGGGGAGGTTTGTCGTCGCTGAACTAACAATTTATGCATGGGCCCTAATGGCCTGCTCCATCAGCCTTTGTTTGCGAAGCTTTCTATGAAATTTTATTCGGTAATAGCGCGTGTAGGCCTCCGCGTCTTGCCTCAATTTCACATTGTCAATATGCCTTATTGTTGGCCGATTTGAAAGGGAGGCTCTTGTTACGATATAACATATAGTAATGGAAATTTTAATAGACCCTCTTATACTATTACCTTTTATGAAGAGAGCTTTTAACATTATCGAATTATATGATAACTATAAGTAATATATATAAAGTTGTCTTGTTGTAAAAGTTTATATATAAAACCTAGTAAAATTTGTTCTGTTCCTAAGGTTTATTAAACAATTAAATTTTTTATTCAATTATTGTTTATTCCTTATCAAGTTTTATTCATGTAAACCATTCACATAAATAATTGTAATATTTAACTCTGCCAACAATGACAGGAATTGCCTCCAAACCTATAGTGCCCTGCATCTCTTTGTCTATGATTTTTCTTTATTTTGTTTAGCCTCGTGTATATAACCCTAAATAAATGTCGTGTTGGTTATTATTGTTAATTATAAATAGTACAAAAGTTAGTTTATATGCTGTTAAATGATTTTATGCTAATAATAACAGAAACTGTGGCGATAATACAATTTATTTGAGATATAATACAGAGGATATAAAACCTTTTTCGTGAAATAAAATGTATACAAGTTTTTGTAGAAGCATAACAATATGAACATACAACAGAATGTATGAAGTAAAAGAAAGAAAGTTAATATCAACTACATTATTTCGTATTTTATTTGTTAGTACTTTATTAACAAATTAACGTTTGTCGCATGCTCAAGTTCCTGGGGGAATACCCCTTTATTGTACACCTGGTTCAAGCTATGTATTTGTTTGCGTCGGGGATGTATGAAGTTTTAGTGTAATACAAGTAAAAATAAATCGAAAAATACTTCTAATTAAACAGTTTGGGTAATGTTTGTATAGAAAAAGATTTTATATCATAAATTGTTGTTTTTAAACATTTAAGTATAAGTCAACTAAAGCCTTGATTTTTTTTTATACAACTAATTAATACATTGGTTGCATTGGTAAAGAAAACCTTTACTATTGAAAAATCTAAATTTCTGTAAGTTTACAATACTATGTGAAATTTTAATAGAAAAATTATTTTATACCAAACAAATAGCTAATCGATGTAATCTTAGGCACATTACGTTGACTGTAAGCGATGTAATTTAGCCAGCAAATGTCGGCATTTATTGTGGGGTTGTAATAAGCAACCCTCGACAACAGAGCCGGGTTGAAAATAATTCTATAAACTAACTTTCGATGTTATTTAATTTCTTCAACTAAACCATCTTTTGTTAATATGTTTTATTGATTAATCTGTTAGACAAGAGGAAAAGAGTGAAAACAAATTTAGGTACGAAGATTAAGCTATACCATACTTGGATTATACGAAAGTTGTTTATCTCTCTTTTCAATAGTTTTTAGTGCTGAATAGGTGTTTCCCTGAAACTTTTTAATGTAATAATGAAATGTAAATATAACAAATTTTATTAGACAAGAAGGTGAATTTTAAAAATTAAGTTAAAAGTCTAATTAAACCATCACTACAGTAAGAAGCAAACTACTACTGACACATCATACGAATTAATTGTTTAGTAGTAGTTACTGTACAATTTTCGCTATCGTCTATAGTTTACAAGGTTAATAACCCCAAATCACTGCTGATTATACCGTACTGCTATTCAAGTAAAAAAAAATGATATTTTGGTGTATTAAATGTTTTAGTTATATCAGAAAGAAACTCTTAACCTACCTCTCCAGCAGTAAGTCACTATCGAAATAGTAATAAGTATATCAAGTTCCTTTTACTGATTAATCATTTTGTAACTTTATCTATACAAGTTATCGTCTAATGCTAACACATGATTTCATTATAGATTCTAGATAAAGGTGATTTGTTAGATCAATTCAATATAAATTATTATTACTTTTATGTGAGTGGATATCGTGACTTGTTTGAAACGTATCCTTGTTCATCTTTTTATTTATTACCTGTAGTCATAATTTAAATTGTACAATGTATGCAAGTGATCGGATATCGCATTGTGCGACGTGCTTATATTGATTAGAAACGTAGGAGATATAATACTCGATGACATCGGTTTACCTATTTATAATTTTAATAAGATAATAGTATAACAAATACTTGCTAAGGGTAAACAAACATACAAAATAAAGGTGTTAAAAACATAAAGTATTGGTCATAGGAAGTTTTAGTAACATTCTGTGTGTTAGTTTATTTACAAATTAAAATTTTTTTTTTTTAAATATTCGCTTTTCTAACAATACTATCCTTTTGGGCTCTTCGTAAAAGTCTGAATTCTCTTCTTTGTCTAACCAGTCTATTCTTTTCTAAGATGTGCTCTCTCTCGTTCACTTGTAACTGTAATAACGTTTAGGATAAAAAGTGAGGGAACTCTTCAATGTATTAATAACTTATTCACTCTACCTACCCCTACCGGGAAAAAGGCGTGATAATATATATATATTCACTATTGAAATTATTTAATGTTTAATTTATTTTAAGTATATGAGTATATATTTAATAAGAGATATACCCACAGCATTAAATTTCTATATCACGTAAGGTAAACTTAGAGATAATACCAAAAACATTTAGTGTATCTCTTTGTAATGTATCTGAACATGTATTAAGTATAAATAAATAAATAAAAGGCCTAATCATTCGACTATTAAACAATTATTATCATCAGATAAAAATGAACTAAACACTGTGATATTCTTTTATGCAAACGACAATAATGTTTATGCAAAGTGTTAATAGTAAAATATCTCATGGCGCCTTTTGGCTTCACAGGCGAGAGACTTAAAGGTTGTTTTTGAAAAAAAAAAAAAATTGTGTTACTTTAATCGTAGTGTATATAGACACGGAAGATAGTGTGTAGTGTATTTAGGCGAGCGTATCATTCCACATGGCGTGACGTCGACATGAATTTATCGTCAGCAATATCAGAGCAGTCATGCGTATGGAATGCGTATAATTATCGTTCAGGTGGATTTGCTTCGAACAACTAAATATAGTTTAGAAGCGAAAAATTCACAAATAACTAATATACCTAAAATAAACCGGTTCACACAAATCATCCGGGCGAAACGGTAACAGTGTTTTAGTGGGAATATGTTAATTATACGAAGAATTTCGGTTTTAAAGTCGCCACGAAATCGTTTTTACGTGCTATATTATAACGTATAATGCGATTACGAAGTAAATCTTTAATTAAGTATAAAACTCGTCTGTGATGATGTTTAAAAGGATTTTTTTAAAGTAAACTAGGCCAATTGGATCGAGATCCCTCAACGGTATACATAAATGAAAAAGCTTTAATTAGTATGATTAAATATTAACTGTAGTTCCGGTGATGAAATGGTTTTCGTTAAAATTCTAGTAATGTTAACATTTGATGCAAGTTTCCGATCTTAACTGTTGTCCAATGACATTTTCCACTTACCAATAAATTCTCACTTTATGGCTTTATTGGCAGGCTTGGCAATGAGAGTGAGTTGTGTGTTAATTTAAAAAAGTGTACGATCTTGTAGTCATCAGTATACATGATGATTTGAGTGATTTCCACATCAGACTACCCGCTGACTATAATTGATCAGTGGTGGATATGCTCCGAAATACCTTTAATCGAAGGTCCCGAATATCAACAGTGGTATTAATTCGACTGTTTGTAGTTATATACTATACTAAATACACATAAGATTGTTTACAATGTGGGAGTCGTGATACAAAATATAGAAACCGGTCAAAAATCTATATAAGGATTTGATTTAACGTTATTTGTATTATATGTTATTATTATGAATACTTAATTTCCGTTTTATAATGGAGAATTTTATGTTAAATTAAGTAAGTCAACCGATTTTGTCAATTTTATTATTGTCGCATCTGTGTGGTTGTTGATATCGAAGTTATGATAAGTTTTAATATTAACTTGGATATCGCTTATATGCTATAGTTTCGAAGCCATACATTTGACAACCAATCATTTGATATATATATATTTATATAGATTATTATATTATATTAATTGTATATTATCATAGCCTGTATAGAGCAATTCATTGATCATTTATTCAAGTATAGCAATCAACGACCAGTTTCAATATGGTTGTATAAACAATTGTAACTCCAGCTGAGAATGAATTATAGAAAAGATAATGTTTTTGCCTAGCTTAAAGGCTAGCTGGTAATAAATTAAAATATGGATTCAATTCACCCTGAAAACTTTTATATTTTAAGGTAATTTAGTTTTGTAGTATTCACAAGTAAAAATATTTAAATGATTGATTAGTCTTACTGGTGTAATCTGTTGCTGGAGACCGTCTAATGCGCGTATTTATCCATACCAATAGTAATGGACAAACTGTATTGTATTTCGATTTGTAGTGTGTTGTAGCTTGTGGAATTACTATGGTAATGATGCTTATAAACTTATATATCTCACGGCAATGATGTGCAGTCCACATCATCTTTGCATCTTTAGAAAATTTGAATTTGAGAGAATTTTGTAAAATCCATTCTTACCTGACTTCTAATTGGCAGAAGCAATTTCTCTACCAAATTTTGTGTTTAAGGCTAATAATTTCCGAAATCATGTCATGATTCAATCCATTTCTGGATATCTTCTATATATATAGGACATATATAAATGACATATTCAAATAGGGAGCGATGTCGGACATATGTTAGCTTTGTATACATTGTTCGTCGAACTTCCGAGCGGTATAAACGACAGCTTTGTAGATTAAAACTTATATGAGAGCAACAAACAAGTCGCTTAGCGGGACTTTACGCGATAAGCTCCGAGCGGCACTCAATTGAGATATTCTTACACGTCATGCCGTTAACATTAAGATTTTAATGCTCCTCAGCTCATTGTATATCTCGACAGCGTCAAAACATAAACTCGTTAATTTCCCGACGTCTTAATCGAATGACTTAATTTACATTGAGATTAGTTCGTTTCTTGAGTTGCTGGATGTTTTATGGACGTGTGCGCGGACATGTTACAGATATTTCATCTATCAAACGGTATTAAAAGGTTTCTTATGACACTTGACCTCAATTTTACATGGTGTTAACAATGAGGGCGTGGTGAAACGTGCTCATAGAAATACTCTGGCTCTCTTAAGTTGATAGCCAAAACGCAGCAATTGTTGTTATAGCGATAGATTTAAAATATGAAAGAAACAAACCTTATCATCAACCAAACTCTGTAACATGTGCCTGCGAATCGAAGGCAAGCGTCGAGCCAGTCCATCATGGAGACAGCTGATCAACTTAATTCTAATAAGCATCAATCGACATTGTGAGAACTAGAGGCAGATGTATGGGAACCAAATAATCTCAAAATCTATATATATCTACGTAGGAGATATCCAGAGACTCATGGATCCATCACGAGATCTTCAAAACCATTAAATGTAAACACTCAAAATTTAGTTGGGATATTGCTTCTACCATTTAGAGTTCAACTAAGAACAGATTTTAGATATCAAAGGGAGTTACGAGGGTATTACTGCTAGCAATGATCCGATGGTGGTAGGGCTCTGTTGGCGGAGGCCGTCTAGTTAGATACCATTGCAGCTCCTATTTCTGCTGCCAAATAGTAATTTGCAAACGTTATTATTTCGAGTTGAAGGGTGCTGTTGCTAGTGAAATTATTGGGGTAACGAGACTTAACATCTTATGTGTCTAATGGTGACGAGCGCAATGTGGTGCTGTAAATTTCATCTTAATTACCGCCAAGTATCACTTACTATCAGATGAACAACTCGCTCTCTTCTTGTCGCTTCTTTGAACTGAAGTAAAACAAATATAGTGTAATTAAATGAACAGTTATACAGTTTATAAATGACGATTGATCTGCTGTTAGGCGAACAAAGCACTCCGTAGTTAATATTGTTAAAGTTATCAGTTGAAATATGACTATGCGATACAACGTAAATGATCTCTCTCAATCACTACTGTCTTTTCTTAGATCCTGTGATTTATATTGTACGCAACAAACATAAATTGATTTATTGTCTTCGATTGTGAATCTGCTATATTTGACTACTGCTTTGATTCTGGGAATGCATTTAGATTTGTGTTATTTCAACGGCGATCTATAGTTTATTAGCACATTAATTAGATGTTAAATGTAAATGTAAACTGTTTCTTTACTTATGTTTGTTTAACGGATCGTTAACCGCATTATTTATAGACGGCAATACGTAACGTAAGCCGTAATATTTCTATTAATCAATCGCTTAACTAACTAAGATTGTAACTGCATATTCATGAGGTTTACTTTTCAATTCTATTTAATTTATATATGTTAATGTTCAAAGTGTTACGGAACCGATACTCGGAACAGTATTTGTGGAACAGCATTTATATAACAATGTTGCAGTAAATATCAATTAACCGGATATAACAAGCAAAGTATGTTTAACGTGTTTTAGAAGCTTTTGTTTTGTGTCAGTTTCTTTGCTGATATTCTAACGTTTCAGCTAATTAATATAGATTATTTCTATTTCAGGTAATGTCAAGCGTGGTTAACTCCACATTCAAAATTAGCAATTTAAATGACGAGCAACGTAGAGCGATGCAAAATAACTGATTTTGGATTCAAAGTTTGGATAGGGGAGGTGGTGAGCGGGAGCTTTTTCAAGGTAAATTATCTCTTTAAGCGTACCAATATAAGGGAGCAGGTTCGATGGCGCAGTAATTCATTGCTATAAACAGCTTCTGTGCGCCCCCAAACTCATAAATTATAAACCGGTGACATTCAGATTGCTGGAGGGGCGTTATCCTATCCTGGAGAGATTTCCACATCTAGGGTCCTTTTGCGATTTCTTCTTGTGTTATTAAACTTGTGAGCTTTTTATATAAGCATTTACAGTACAAATATAGTGGGCTATTACTTTGAATTTGTTTTTACTTATATTTCTGATATGGTTTTAAATTTGATCTGCAGTGTTTTTTTTAACTATTTAGACAGAATGTTAATTTTATTAGATACTTACAGTTTTATGTAATGAAAGCGTAATTACTCTTTTTTATATGAAAATCAGATATATTGTCAGACAATGATCAACTTATTGTCTTGTTGGTTATTTTGTTATACATATTGTATACTATAGTCTGATGAAAGATAAAAATATCGTCGAAGTAATGGAGTTTAAAGTAACCTTTATTAATTTTATATATATATATACTAGCTGGCCTTATATAAAATATATATCTTTCAAGGTTAGATTAATTGTTTTTGAGTAATATACTTTTGTATTTAAAATATTAATAAAACTATATATTATTGTATAAAAGATTAGTACTTTTGTTAAATATCAATTGGTATAGCTTTGTCTGTGCCTTTGTTTGTATGTTTTTATAGTAAAAAAGATATATGTGTTCAGTATGCCTGTTGTATATGTGAACATGTACTCTGGGCATCACTGGTTGAATGAAAACATTGTGCTTCGATGGTTCTTATAAAAGCGTATACCCTGGGAACATTACGAGTATTTGCACAAACCTTTTCACCTACGTCCCAATGTTCGATATTAGTTATTTAATACATTTGAATAAACGGTCATGTCTCTGTTGAAAAATAGTATTTTATTCCCTAAGAGGTACAATATGTTGTGCTGTAAACATCCTAACTATCGACATTTATGACTTGTCCGAATGCCGAGTTTTAAATATATTTTATTATAAGACCAGTATATAATATATAAACATATAACAGCTTTCTTTAATTAGAAATACTGGTACAAAATTACTGGTGGTAGGTCTCTGTTGCCGGAGACTGTAAGTACCACTATAGCGCCTTTATCTATTGCCAAACAGTAGTATGCAGATATTACTGCGTTCCGGTTTAAAGGGCGCTGTAACTTGTGTAATTTATGCGATAATGAGACTCAATATCTTTTGCATCAGGCGACAAGAGCAATATGGTGCTGTGTATACTTTATTAACTAGCACCAAGTTGTTATGGGCAGGCGTATCACTTACCAGCTGAACATACTTCTCGTGACATCGCCTTCAGGTTTCTAAATGTTTTAATATATTTAACTTTTGTATTGTACAACATACTTGTTTATGTACAAACTATAGCATAGAGAATTTAACTTACATTTATCACGTGCTGGTATGTAAAGTATAAATTTTAACAGATATCTACTGTGGCATCTTTAATATTCGCCGACGGAATATATCGATGCGATTGCAAATACTGATTAATATTGAAGGAGCGTTAAAATGCATATCGACTAAAGAATTTTGCATGACTAAGAAGTTAAGATAAAGAAAAAACGAATTGAAGTCGGCCAATCTGTACTGTAGCCGCATTGTGGTCGCAATAAAGTCTAAATTTAAACTATCGCCTTACTTTATATAACTTAAGTACATTGAAGTACGAAAGACGATATGAGAATGAGAAATACAAGTACTTGAAATCGTTAAGTTACGTTTGATTCTTGTATTTTCTATACTGTTTGTCTTACTACGAATATTTGGTAAGTGCTTTTTTCATTGTAACCTTACTGTAGTTATATACGTTAGGATTAGGTTAGGATTGTTATTTCTATTTTGTTAAAGTACTTGTTTTAGATAACTTAAATTAATTAGTATATCGATAAAAGAGTAAGACGTTTGGATATGTTACTTAAGACGTTACTCAAATAAATTGTGGACATTTAATATAATGCGCTTCACACAACTTATCGAGGCTCGAGAAACGAATAAATAATGCTATCAGTACAATGTTGCCGAGGATTACATTACTGCATGTTATTTATCGAGTATCACTTTATTTCAGAATATCCGTTTTATTGTGGAGACATGTTAACTACGTTATTTACGAGGTATTAAGTAGACTTAGAAGAATTTAAGTACACTAGAGAGTTATTGCGATTACGGAGCCAGCTTTAATTAGATGGAATTGTTGGGAGTTAGTTTATGAGGAACATGGAAACGATCTTAACCATGAGAATGTACGGAGCATATCTACAAAGTTTGTGCGAGACGGGCGCGCTGGTCGAGTGCGCATATGAAATGTTACGAAACTTAAGTCTAAAGTAGATAACACACGTATCTAAAGCAGTTTAAGTGCCGATAGCTTAGAGGTGGGCATACATGTTAGACATCGTATAATAGTCCTTCTTTATATCTACAATGGGCTAATACTTGAACTCTATTTACATGGTGATAAATGACAATGTGGCCATAGAATATGAAGCGTGCGCGCCCAGAATACTCTGCCTCTTATATATTGACAGATGGAACACAATAAGGCTTCTTGCTATACGGGTTCAATAAAGCCGAAAAATAGGACGTATTTGAACAAAAACTTCCGGGATATTAAGCAAGCTAGTACGCAATAAGGGCAGTTAATAGGCATTAAGACAATTAAACAATCTCGATTTTATTTTGAAGTCTAAACACAAACAATAATACGGAAATCAATTGTTTTGTATAGTTTGTATTTGACCCGTGAAATACTTGTGTGCAAATATTACGGTCCGGATTAAAGGGTACTGTAGCCAGTAAAATTACATTACAAAATATTTAACATCATATAATACGTCAGTTTAAGATCAATGTGATGCTAAGTGGCGATTCTAACTAAACTCGCGCCAAGTCAACACTTGAGAAGGTTAGATTCATTGTCGTTTCTTTTTAAAAAAACACTTACTTATGACAGGCTTTTATGTTAATATGTTCACGAATATAATTCCGAAAAATTACAAACATTACGACTCACTGTTAGGATATTAATTCCGACGGCAGAAGGTATTGGATGACTTAGAATAATATGAACATGTATGATGTACGACTACGTGGAACCGAAACATTAACTGTAGTATCTTAGTCAATTCATATGAAAGTATAAACGGTTGTAATGTATAAATTTGGTTATTAAATTATTTGTTACTAAATTAAAGGGAAAAGAATATAAATAGACTTCTTCGTACAAAATACCTCAAGTCCGGAAAAATCAAATGTTTGATATTTAAACGTAACCTTGCAAACAAGATTTACTGGTGATGAGTTTGTATTGGTGAAGACGATCTGTATAGGTACTAACGCAGCTTTTATTGCAGCCGAAGAACAGTAGTGTGCAAAGATTACTGTATACTTGTTTGAACGGCGTTGTAGCTAGTGAAATTACTGTGGTAATTACCCTAAAGAGTATGTCTTTAGGCGACGAGTACAATATGTATAGCATATTAACTACCGCCACATGTTTATGCGAAGGCGTATTAAACTTAAAAAGAAAAACATTTGTAACATACATTTTTTTGGTACAAGAATGTATAGAATTAAATCTCTTACAAATCGTATGAGATAGTTTATTATTTGGTTTTCCTTATGAGTTTGTAACAACAATCACTGGACATATTTACTTTCATGAAAGAAGATATCTGAGGAACATAGGGTTAGGGTTGCAACTAGTAAATGAACTACTTCCACCGGTTGTTCCATCATCATTACGATCACCATTTCACAATTGATAAATAAAATTTGGAACAATCTAGTGCCGTAAAATATTATCTCAATCTCTTATATGTGCCGCGCTGAATGTAATCTAATGAGATACAGACCTTGGGGCTTAATAATCCTATACCATTTACATTGTATGGTGATGACACAATGCAAATAAAAAAAAGATAATCGGAAACCACGTGAATGTTCACTAACATCATACCTTTTTTAACACGACCATGTTAGATGAACGTTTATAAGTATTTGACTACGTAAAACTTATTTGAAAAATATCTTAAAGAATAAATAGATAAATAGTTTAATAAATACCATAAAAACGTTTTGCTTTTCTTTTCTTTTCTTTGCTAATCACGAGATAACTAGTGAACGGACCGATATGGGAACATCGACGTGGAATGATTATTAGACTGTTGTAGGCTATTTATTTTTTGAATTTCATAGATTCATCGTCGTTTTATAATTTATATGATCATTTTCAATGCGGTTGCTATAGTAACGGTTGTTAAAGAAAGTCGTTTGCGGTTGCGGTTGCTCTCACGGAATATTTCAGACAAATTTCAAGTCTCTATTTATATTACGGCCAACAAAGTGGCCGGGGAACAGCTAGTGGTTTAATAAATGTAACAATGAAATGGTTTCTCTACTGCCTCACATTAGCTATATCCACTGTCGAACATAAGCTTGCTCACAAGGTTGCCGAGGCTAGTCTGCTGGTGAAGAGGAAAGATTGTACCGTTTCCCTGAAATCACAGTTTTTTTTATTGTGATTCCGGAAAGCGAAGCGATGAGACAAGTGGAACGTATACCTGATGGTAAGTGATACGCCTATCGACAACAACGTGGCGCTAGTTAAGATGGTATTCATAGTATCACACAAGACATATATACAAAAGATGTAGTCTCGTTAGCCCAGAAGTTTCACTAGCTGGAGCGCCTTTTTAACTGGAACACAGTAATATTTGCGCCCGGAACACAGTAATTTTTGATGGGAGCGATAGAAGCTGCGGTAGTATGCAGTATGCAGCAGGTGGTCTCAGGCGACAGAAACCTACCACCATTACGTTTCTATTGTCGCCTTATACAATATAGTGAGTAAAGAGGTTATTTTTCGTTCACCGGCTGCGTGGCGCAGTGTTGGACCCCTGGTTGTAACACTGAGGACCCTACTCCTACACCAAAGTCTCTTGTGAAGGCTGATCAGTGGCAGTATTATTTTCGAATCTGCCTGGCGAGCTGTTATATTCTATGTCTGCTCTCATAACAGTATTGTTGTTGTTTCTGCTGCTAAATTACGAGAGTTAGGGTATTCTTCAAGCTTCACCTTTAACGGATTCATTGTCAGTTAACACTGTGTAAAATTGAGATCAAGTGTTCGCTGTCCATAAAAAAAACGATACAAAGAGAAGACTTGCAAAAACGTGAACAATACAAAGCGAGAGGCGGTCTTACTAGCCTTCATGCGAATAAATCATGAAATTTTAACGATAATGTGACTGGTTTACAAAATGACGCACTCAGTACTTAATTATCGTATTCCCTTTAACAATGTACGTCACTAAAAAATGGTTGGTATGTACTTATCTTAAGCTTTGTGCTCATTATGTCACATGTTCCCTTTAATGACGTGCGGTGACGAACTTTCGTGTTTTTAAACTGTTGTAAGAGATTTCGCGTAGATGTGCTATGATATTTAATAATCATATTGAACTAATATGAAACAGTTTGATCATGATTGATGATGCTTATATTCCTTCTTATATCCTAATTACATTTGTAAGCTCAATGTGTATTATATATATGTTTTAAACAAAAATTTATAACGAATCTTATAGATAGACTTATTTAAAGTTTTGTTTATAAAAAATTATATTATCTTTGTATTATCGCGCTAGTTCCACTAATACGAGACAGTTTTTATATAAAGAATATCTTATGCTTATTAACAATTTCTCAGGCTTTCCTAAAACCTCCATAAAATTTTACATTATACATACAAGTTTGAAGTTTTATAAAGAACAGGTTTTTTAATTACTAATTTTATGCCTAGTTCTTTCTGCAATATATTTACAAAATACTAAAACCTTACTTATAAATGAGAAACAAATCTATGAAGTAAAATTAACGAGGGATTATACAAATCTTTGACTTTTACAAACTATGCTTATAATGCAAAAGTAGTGTAAAATATAGTAGATATCAAAAAGTTTATATACAAACACAAATTGAGTATAACTACATACAAGGTTTGTTCTGAATAAAAACAAAATTATATATTTAAATGTGATTTGTATGATAAGCGTAAACATATCTCCAAACGGATCTGTAGATATAATCAACAAATTATATATTCGTATGCACAGCAAACTGTTGTATCAAAGTTCAAACATATCTGATCCGGTTGTGTATTCCTAGTATTATGTTGTATTTCGGATTTACCGCTTACACTATATTCAAATGATGATCAACCTTTTAATTCGCTCGAGGCGACTATTGATGGACCTCGTCGGCGGGTGCTGGCGGATTGCGGAACGAGTGCGTCTCAAACAATCGTTCGTAGAATTGTACACAGTCAGTGCCGGTTATAAATTACCGCATCCGTTAACTTCGCCGTCCAACCTCTCATCACGAGTTCATAGAAATAAACGAGGTACTGTCCCTATTATCTGATTTTCTAAACGATTTACTACCATTATATGTAGAAGTGAATCATTCTTTTCTAGCACAATAGATAAGGAATTATTTTGATATTATTCCATACTTTTTGCACAAAACTTGCTATCTGTCTTGGTCTTCTGTTTTCTGAGGATGTTAAACTTTGAAATTCAGCTTATAGCTCATCTGAGACTGAGTTCGTAGACCCGGATCCACGGCCTGTTTGTCTCGGTCTGTCTTAAGTTTAGACAGTGAAAATTTTAAGTGTGTAGTTATTATTATATTAGATGCTAACGGTAAAAATATACGATAAAAATCAAATGTTTGTGCACACATTTAAAAACTCGTAGTATGAAGAATAATAGGAAATTATTGTATTTCTGCTGCCGTTACTGAGCCCGGGTTGTCAAAATATGAGAGCCAGAGCGTTTTGGGCAAGGTTTTTGGTTTTATTGACATGTGACACTGTAACATTGAGATAAATTTTTAGACCATTGTAGATTTAAGAATTTGTAATTGAAATGATGGGATGCGGACATGTAATTTAGGTAGTAAAGCGCACTAGTCTAAAAGAAGCTTAATCACTCTTTCATTAAAGACTCCTACGTCATAGCTGGATAGAAATTCTACGGCGGTAAACTGTTCCATTCCTTCGCTCTTCGCTCTATGAAGGGATAAATAACAGCCTTGTGCTCATACGTCCGGTGGTAACAGAGCGATGACGGTATTAAACCATTTAATTCATGCACATTCTCCAAAATGCAACCTTATGTCGGTGACCCACGCTAATCAGTTTCGAAATTAACAGCTCTAGGTTACTGATTATCTTATTATTATATGTTGTTACTTATAATAATATTTAATTTATAAGATATTGTAAGTGAATGGTACCTTAAAAATACATCACAACCAACAAATATCACTTTTGAAAGATTCGAGTATTTCAGAGTGTTTAGCAGTCAAAGGGTTAAAGTCTGTATTCGCAGTGTGTAAACGGTTATAACTAAACGCTTCCAAGAACGAAATTAACCATTGTTGAATCACAGCCGGGTTCCGGGCGGGGCGGTGCCGTTATCATTGTTACAAATAGACTCGCCGATGAACCGCTGCGGTGACAAGTTAAATGACGGAGCTTTGAACTCTGATTGTCGATTCCTTTACGCGTCATTCGTCGGGTTTTGTGTAAACACATGCGCATATATACCGTACATACCTCACATACATAAACATTACATAAAAGCATTACGCTCTTCCCACAAAAACTAAGACTGTTCGGACATCGTCCCAGCTTTTTTGTGTTTCCTTTACGATTCGTGTGATACACATGTATTTTGTATTATGTTCGCCTTTAAAAATCATGAGTAAACGCCGTAATTATGTTTCCTCTTTTAATAGTGATATTTGGTTTTTAAATAAGCATGACAAACTATTAATACTTATGATAACATATTGTCTAAATAACAATTAACTCTTATCAGAGGAACTAGCGCATTGAAAAACTCTGGGACTCCCTGTCTCCACACATCCGATTAGCTTACAAAGAGTATATTTTAAAAAATCTTAACAGGTATTAGTGGTATATCTTAAGTGTTTATATACATAGATATATCTTATATATTGTATTTATATAGAGCCAATGTTTAGCAGTGGATTAAACTACATTAAAAAGATGAGAAATCGTGAAGTATCAAATGTTCATCTAGCAGAGAACACATAAGTAATAGTTTCGTGTCCAAAAAAAATTACTGTATGTAATAGATTTAAATGTCTGTGATAGTAAGCATTCTCTAAGTAGATATTTCCAATATTACAACTATGTTTCTAACAGTTTAAATATTGATATTTATGTACTTATAGTTCAAATAGTAAATGATGGAACTGTTTGACATTTCGCTGGGTCATAGACAATGATCAAACGATGTTATTACAAATGCTTGAAAACGTAAATTTTATTAAAACAATTTGAACAAATGCTGAAGGCATGTTTAAACCATGTTGAATTTATAACTATGTGAAAAGTGCTTGATAACCTAATTAATATAATTAATTTTGTATTCCCACGCGTTAAAGGCACATTGTTGACTGTGTACCACAGTTGTTTAATTTAACTCATTCCGATGAAGACATTGTACATATAACATACAAATTCATGATAACGGTCGTTATTACCTTAATATATGAACATACGGATATTATAACTGACGTTAGAATTAGATTTTATTTCTATATTGCCCTTTTTAACTAAAGCAAGTTAAGCCTTGCTAATAATATTATGATGTACGACGATTACGAATATACCTACTTGCGCTTTAATCAAAATCAGAGTATTTTTTGTATCGAAGCTAAAAGACCTATATAACCTGATAGAACACCTACTCATAATAAAGTGTCACTAGTTCAGATGATAAATACACTACATTTGTTACATTAATGATGATCAAGACGTTGTAGTACATATAATATGACATTTAGGCAATCGATGATAAACATCACTGCAAATCAGAATACAGAAAAATTCCTATATTTGTGCTGACAAAAGCAAGTGCAATACTCTGAAACACAATACTTATACATCTAAGTGGTGGTCTCTATATAAGTTTTGTGTTTCAGATTATTGCACTTAGTAGAGGGCAATTAATTGGCAAATTAGTTATCAAAAAATCTTTAAATTAACCTGAGTAATGTGGCAATCAACCCACCTATTGTGTGAATGCAATCTCTTACTCGTAAAAACACTGTATCAATTAGGAATGATATAGACTGAAAGGTATGACTACAGGCAGTTTTCGTTGGGCAGAATAGCAGGAAGACCACACGAGAGGACCAGCACGATCATGAATATTGACTGTTGATTATGTATGGTATATGATATAGTTTGATATGAATATAGATAGCAGAAACGGGGTTGATCACAAAAGATCCAACGATCTCGTACTGCAGCTAAAATTAAATCCTGTTCAGTCGCTGTACAAGATAAAATAAGATTAATGCTTCGATTTCCTTAATACTGCTATAAATAATAGGAAAAGTTTTTTTTTATCCGTGCAAACAGTTTGCAAAGGATGAATATTGTTTTCATACACACTGTATGGATGTTGATGTCATACATACGTGATCGCTTACACGGTCATGAATAAATCATTATGTTATGTGACGACAACAACAACGAGAAGCGGATGTCTACAGGTCGCTAGTGCATCTCGTTATTTTTTTGGTACAGTTGATGAACGTTTGAGATAAGTGGAATCATTGTGGAATATTAAGTTCTCGTTGTTTATGCACTAAAGTGACGGTGCAAGGATTAATAGAAGCAAAATGTTAACAAATTTAATTTCATATATTCAACTTTCAACTGCCTTCGTAATGCTGCGAACTGTTTGGATTGTTACACAAACGTCCATGATCCAATTA
Organism: Troides aeacus; assembly: GCA_033220335.2. Classification (NCBI taxonomy): domain Eukaryota; kingdom Metazoa; phylum Arthropoda; class Insecta; order Lepidoptera; family Papilionidae; genus Troides; species Troides aeacus. The sequence continues at coordinate 7,136,820 of CM067270.1, forward strand.
CTGGGCTTGTCGTGTAGATTTTTAGAGGTTGTTTTTAATAGCGACTATCGAACTACCTACCTCTGATTATAATTTTGCTGCTATAACAAAATTTATGTTATTGTTTCCCTTTGTCAACATATAACAGTCATCGAGTTTGGACAAGCACGCTTAACTATATCCTCTCCAGCTCAACATCATGTGGAATTGAAATGTGACGTCTACTGTAATGTGTAGTCTACTGTAGATTTTTTTTTTATTCTACAAAGCAGCAAGACAAGCGCGATGTTAATTTGAAGGTAAGTGTTACACGTCTGCACATAACAACGTGGTTCTAGTTAGGATGAAACTGCACCACATTTTGCTCGTCTCGTTACCCAAGTAAATTCACTAGTTCTAACGCCCATCAAACTGGAGTACAGTGAGTGTAGCGGCTTAAATATGAGCGGTTGAGATACTTATCTAGACCGTTTCCGGAAGCAGAGATCTATTATAAATAATAAACAAAGGTAAAGCGTTTCCTTTTTGAGACCGCTGCAGGTATTGAAAATATCAGGACTTAATATATTTTACAGCGAAGAGTATAATACAGTCCAGTGTATATCATCTTAACTAGCCTCATTGTTATATGAGGACTCAAGTAGGAGTAACATTTACTATCAGGTGAACCCTCTGCCTGGCCTCGCCTTTTTATAGTATAATATGAAATATGTATGATCTAAAAGGAAGCTGTGCGATGTATTATGAGTCTATAATAATAAAGTTAAAACTCCTCGACTCATTTATAAACAATCGATGTTTAATCTGCGGTCGTCGGTGTATAATAAAATACTGAACATTACACGAAGGTTGCTTTAAGTTTGAATGCTTATTTAATACGGAAGTGAGAGAACCATGGCCACATCCTACGTTGCTGTAATAAATTTTAATTATAATTAGTATTTAATTGCAATTGACACGTTAATATTGTGTATTGATTATGAGCGGAACAATATTTCTGTGAGCAAAAATTCCTTACTCCAATACGTTTGTAAATGTTAAGTGCTTTATTTCGAGCTTTAGCACTTTAACAGGGTTTAAGTAACTGATAGTGTACGAGTTATTTATGAATATTTACGGGTGCACAATTTGATTAAAGCTGAACGATTCTTACGAAAGTTACCAGAATCGTAATGGGATATGGTTTTGTACAATGTCGGTTTACGTTACGGGCGAATTTAGCACAAACTTTAACTATCAAGTTGGAGTACCTACGATCTTATAATCGCTACCTCAAAACTGTCGATTATTGACCTTAAACGTATTATTATTAAATTACCAGAAATATTAACATTTTAGTAATAAGCATTACTCTCGAAACTATGTAGTATTCAACCATAAAGTATATGAGTAAAGTTACTTAAACAATCAAATTGTATACAAACGTCATGATCATCATTACAGTAACAAATGTGGTGTATTCATCATCTTAACTAGTGTCACTTTATTATGGGTAAGTGTTCTATCAGGTGAACGTTATATAGGACTTTTCGCTTCATCATCATCATCATTAGGTGCCCTCTTCAAACTGAAGAGTGGTGATGAGATTGAGAAAACCAATTCGATCCTCAGCTATTCCTTTCGCTCCCACACAAAAAATATATTTTTATTTGTATTAAAGAATAAATAAGTATAATCTGCGAATGAACAATATTATACACTGTAATAACTTAAGTATTTAAGGTACTTAGTAAATACGACGGGAACTATTCTTAATATTATATAGTGAAAGGGTTTATAACAAAAACCCATCCATGCCTCAAGTAAAATAGCGCAGACTAACCGCCATAATAATAAATTATTTCCGCATTTATCTAACTTTCATCTACTTTGTTAGTTGCGTATTTACTTACCTTACATTATTCAGTTATCTGTTTCCCGATATCTTTGAGCAGCGTTGGAGTATTGTTACTATCTATTTGCATTTTATCGGGCCCCGGGCAACATGATAACAGTCTAGGAACGGGCCCGTAGATGATAAATCTTTGTTTGGATTAGCGATTATTGCCTCATTTTTGTTATCTTCTCAAACCGCAAATGTTTGGATATTTCTTCGTTCATACTGTTCTACGTTTATATATCGACTTTGCTTGAAATTTTTAATATACAGAAAAAAAAAAAAACAGAAAGTTTATCAAAAATCTTTTCTAAATAAATATTATGATTTTTATGTCCATAGTTTGAGATATTATTCTATCCTTTTGATACAAATATTCATCCCCTCTCACTTCTCCATGTGATCCTTTTTTATTTATAATAAGTATGCTATATCCTTCTGTACGACCTCATCAATATGCATAACAGCCAATTAACATCCCCACCGCTGGGACACAGGCCTACGCTCAATATCAAGGCTATTGGGCCATAGTCACCACGCTGGCCCTGGGTCGGTGACTTATATATACGAGTATAAATACCATAATTAAACAACCGCTAAATATTTTGTGTTTGTTTTGTTCAATTACATCCAATGAAGAACATCATAAAAAAATCTTACTTATCACGGTCCCATAAAGTTTGTGCGTAATAACTCTAGGATGTTATGGTCTATAAACTTGACAGATTAAGGGAAGGAAACAGGAAAATGACGAGTTTGAATAACAGATATGTTGTGCATTTTTATGATTGTAACTGCAGATGTAAACAGTGACCTTTTCGCACATAAATAACTTAACGACGAAATTGTTTCACTTGACCTGCAGTATAAATTTGTTATTTTATAGCTTTGAATGTGATTTAAATATTTTCTGTGGTACCTTTTTAAGGCAGCTTTCTAGTGGATCTTGTGCACGGGCAGGTGATGGGTCAGGCCGATGGATTGTAATGTTGCTTTAATTCCATCTGAAAAGTAAAACCGTTTGGTTTGAATAAAAAAAACTTTACAATCTGAACGTTTACACCAGTTGCTTCCAAAGTCGGAGTTACTCTAAGAAGACGGTAGGGTGATAAGTTTCACCAGTATGACGTAGGTTAAAATTATTTACAACTTTTTGTTTCTTAATGAAGGGTAAACAAAGTTTGGAAACCGCTGGTTTACACAGTATCTGTAACTGTGGATACAGTGCCTTTTAATACGGAAATAGACCATTTATACAATCATTAAAAACATCGACGCCGGCAGCCACTGTATTCTATCACTAGCTGTTTTTGTTTAACACAAATATTTGCTTAACAGTCCAGTTGTAAGAGAATAATAATCATTTAACCAACATGCCAAACGTAAAGTTGATATTTATATAGCAAACAACTGGATTACTACGCTCTGTCCATGTGTTAATATTTAAATGATACATTGATAACGTAAATGTGGGCGCTAAATGGTTACAATAACATCCACTTCGTCTTATTTGTGAGATTTACAGCACACATTTATTCCAAAGCTCATGCATTGTGAATCATACGCTTTTAATGGACCCTTTACATATTGTTTATAAGAGTCCTAGTTAGTCCAAGTCCCTAGACAACGTTTTACTGGACACCTCCGTCTATTTCAACGGTCACAGTCTACAGTAAATTATTTTAAAGGATTCTCCAGCTATCAAATTTAGTAAATTTCAGCGCATCACATTACTCAAAATAATCAGATCAAATGATCGTTGTATAAACATCTTAAGTAACTTCTAATTGTTATAAATAGAGGTATCACTTACTGATAGATGAGAGTTCTGCTTTTATAGTCAAGGTTGACTAATAGTGAAGTTTTATGCGATTAAACGAGACGTTCACCTGATGGTAAGTGATACGCATACCGATAACAAAACGATACAAGTTAAAATGTTCACATTGAATGAAATTTTAAACGTCATATTGAGACGTAAAATATTAAGTCTCATTACCCATCTAATTTCATTGTCTACCTAGTCCTCTAAACCTGGACACGGTAATGTTTGCTCACTACAGTGTATTTTAATAGTAAGAAATTTAAATAGGTTTTATAATGATCTATATATAGCGTATATTTCTAGCCAATTAGGAGTAAATTGAGGGCAATAACTTCACCAGTGCGTACGGTACCTTAAAGGGCTGGCGTGCCCATGTGTAGGTGTTCTTATCTGCGGCTGTCGCAGTGGGGCTACTGGATCGTCATGTCACAGCGATAGCACGCTCTTCGAATTAAATACAAGTTTCATGAGAATCTCTCCACCGTGGGTGTGTAAGTGAAGGAGTTAGATAGTTCCAATACAAAGAAAACGACTTTTTTGCAGTAATAAACTGATACTTTAATAGTTTTCTTTACTGGTGGGTAGCTCTGTAGCCGGAGACCGTCTAGGTAGGCACCACCGCGGTGCCTATTATCGCTGTCAAACAAGACTGCAAATATTACTGTGTTCCGGTTTTAACGGCGCTGTAGCTAGTGAAAATACCGGGGTAACGAGACATAAGTTCTTGTCTCAAGGCGACGAGCGCAATTTGGTGCAGTGTATATTAATCCTAACTAGCGCCACACTAATGGATAAGCATATCACTTACCATCAGGTCTGCTCGTCTCATTGGATCGTCGTATAAAATAAACAAAAATCAAGTAATTATTTTTAATTAATCTTATTGTGAAACAGGTCTGATTGAAGCATAACCTCAAAGATGTTTTCATTGAAATTCAATTCATTCATAGAGCACGGAAAATATGAAATGTTATTTTAAACCTGTTAATTTTCTCGCCAGAATGACCTAACGCTTGACCCTAATTCATACGTAATTACGGCCGAGTTGTTTTTGAAGTATTAATAGACCCGAAAATAGTAAAATCCGATATTCAACATATTATTTTTCCCATATAAAAGGCTACCGGAAGACTGACGTTGTTATGGCGGCAGATTGACATTGCGTATGGTAACTAACGAGATGGTTTCGAAAAAAGTCGAACCACGAAAGTCTCTTTTTTTTATACAATTAAGCAGAGACGAGCGGAAGGTTCACGTGATGATAAGAGATACGTCTGCTCATAAAAATGTGGCGCTATTTACGATGTTATACCCTGAATCACATTGCGCTCTTCGCCTGATAAGATGTCTCGTTATCCCAGTAATTACACTAGTTACAGAGCCGTAGTAACGTTTTCACATTACTGTTTGATAGCAGAAATAAACTGCAGTGTTACCAACCTAGACGGTTCCGGAAACAGAGACCCGTCACCAGTGGAAACATTAGGTACAAGGTTTTTAGACTCAGGATTCATACGGAAATAGTTAAAATGGTATTGTATTGATCGTTCGGAGGTCGTTAAGAAATATCTTCGTCAAATATTGTGTTTGTGTAATGTTTAAGTATGTAGTACTAGAGGATCTAAACAAAGGAGTAAGTAGTAAATAAATTCTAAATGTAACTATTTAGATACCACGGAACTGTGTAAATATTTAGTTTCCTATCTCTAGACGGTTGCCAACGTGACCGGCGGCACACGTCCACGAAACGAAGACACATGTATGTGTATTCAATTTAATGGACCATTTGATACATTTAGACCTTTTAATATTAAACATACTAATCGTAATAATAAATTTTGGACCTTTTAGAATACAGTTTTTGGAAAGTAGATTTACTCTGACAATATTTATCCTTGGGGTAATTTTAGTATCAAATGTCCTTAGCCTTTTCTACTTTAGTGCTCCTGTCAAAGGTGGGTGTCTTTAGTTAGTTTTACTATCGCAAAATATATTGCCATTTAACAACAGATAAATTTCTGCAACAAATAAAGTAAATTCAAGCTATTAACTAGTATTTTATTATTACATCATTTCGGTCTATTGTCCCCTGAAGAAAATATGCTTTCCCTATCGAATGTTTATTTATAGCAAAGAACTTCTCGTCTGTTTGTTCTGGCTGAACCGATTATGAATTCTTTGATATGAGAATGTGTGAGATCTAACATAGAAAAGCTTTATTTTAAAACAGAGTTATTCAGAAAATCCTTAGTGCTTTAATTGCTGATTTAGATTAATCTGAATTTATACAAGTGAGACTTTGTAAAATCTTACAGTTTTCGGTACAGCTAATGAAATGGATAATATGAAATTACATAAGCAGTACAAAGTATGTCAGTTTCAATTTATTTACTTATAGATAATGTTTTGTTCCTTCTACATAGTAGTGGTTGACAATAATAAATTACAGGGACATAATACGGGAATAGAAAGGTTGCGATTAATACAAATTTATGATAGTTTATATTAAAACATTTAGTAATAACTTTAAAATAATCTCTTTGATGCTTTCAACGTCATTTTATTCATATCCAATGTTTAAAAATGTAGTGAAAGTAAACAATATTCAAAAATATGAAACTTAGTAGTTAGTTATTCAAGAGATGAGTTTTAAAGTATTCAAAATTGAAATTCGGCTTGACATAAATAACTGTGAAAATCCTTCGAGGCAAGAAAATATTTGCGCTGTGACGTAGTTAGGAATGTTGCCTTAGAAATTTAATTAATTTGGTTAAAGAATTTTATTCGTGTCCTTTTTAGTGCTGAAGCTCTTGAATATATTTTTGAAATTCCATCATAATTAAGGGCAGAGGTGTAAGAGGTTCCGCACAACAAGTCACGGCCCTCAAGTCGTTGAACGATTACCTAGACGGTCGTCCGTAACAGAGACCTATATTCACTGGTATAATTATAACCCATTTAATACAAATTACCATTAAGTCAACATTAGAGTCTTCTGTAGAGATAGAAGGTCTATTAGCCGGAACAATAAGAAGGTTGTTTATTAAATCAACGTTTTGCTTAGGACAGATGATTTGATAATCAAAGCGATGGTAATCTACGGGTACCTTTATTAATATTTAAATGACCTTGAGACATGCGAGTTGTGGATAGTTGTTAGCACTGTTTTGAAATTACAATAAGCACGTTTGCATGCAAGCATATATGCTTGAACTCAGCATTGTACTGCTCGTGTATATTTCTTTTATAAACATTATTATTATATATCCAATGTACCCTACATCTTATAAAACTACTCAATAAATTATGATGCCGACACTGTAGTTTGTAGGATATTTCTTTTATTGTTGCCATTTCAGTTTGTTGTCTGTTTTCAAGGATAGTAAGTGTCTAAGGGTAGTAATAAATTAGTAATAATTACAAAGAATGATTGTAACTCAAAGATATGTAGCTCCGGGACAAATTCACACGGTACACTGGTATTATAGCAATGTTAATAATATGTAAACTTTAGTAGATATTGAAATAATAGTTTGGCAAATATCTCCCTTCCGCCTTTTTGTCTTTTGAATTTCGCGGCTGTGTACAAAGCGCTACAGAGCTCGTATCTGGCAATACTATACATAATTTGAAAGGTCTTGACATAACCTACAAAACGACGCTATGCATAATTAGTTTGGATATTGCGTTCAACAGTTATAGACGTGTAAACATATAGTTCACTAACGCCGAAATTCGCGCTATTTTAAAGTTTTCCTTCGTTAAAGGCAAATCCGCTAGAGAAACGTTCCGTGAGATTAATGGTGTTTTGGGGGATGGTACTCTATCACTTCGAACCGCGGAGGAATGGTTTCGACGATTCAGAGCCGGTGAAAACGACACCATGGATAAGCCAGCCGGCGGAAGACCTGTGACGACAAATACCGATCAAATCATGGACTACATCGAGTTAGACCGGCATGTGGCATCTCGTGACATCGCCCAGGAGATGGGAGTTAGTCACCAAACCATTTTAAACCATCCGCAGAAGGCTGGATACAAAAAAAAGCTTGATGTTTGGTGCCGCATGATTTGACGCAAAAAAACCTTCTGGACCGAATCAACGCCTGCGATATGCTGCTGAAACGGAACGAACTCGACCCATTCTTGAAGCGGATGGTGACTGGCGACCAAAAATGGATCACATACGACAATATCAAGCGAAAACGGTCGTGGTCGAAGGCCGGTGAATCGTCCCAAACAGTGGCCAAGCCGGGATTGACGGCCAGGAAGGTTTTGCTGTGTGTTTGGTGGGATTGGAAGGGAATCATCCACTATGAGCTGCTCCCATATGGCCAGACGCTTAATTCTACCATCTACTGCGAACAGCTGGACCGCTTGAAGCAGGCGATCGACCAGAAGCGTCCAGAATTGGCCAACAGGAAGGGTGTAGTGTTCCACCAGGACAACGCCAGACCACACACTTCGTTGATGACTCGTCAGAAGCTACGGGAGCTCGGATGGGAGGTTTTATCGCATCCACCATATAGCCCGGACATAGCGCCAAGTGATTACCACCTGTTCCTGTCCATGGTGAACGCCCTTGGTGGTGTAAAGTTGAACTCAAAAGAGGCTTGTGAAAAGTGGCTGTCCGAGTTCTTCGCAAATAAGGAGGGGGGGCTTCTACGAGGGATGTATTATGAAGTTGCCGTCTAGATGGAAACAGATTATCGAACAAAACGGCGCATATTTGAACTAAATTCGATCACTGTAACACTTTTTATAAAGCATTGAATAAAGAGCAAAAAAGCGGAAGGGAGATACTTGCCAAACTTATATAATAAAAAAAAAAGTTAATTCCAAAAAGAAAACCTAAAGCGTTTCTGTCACATACAGAAGAGGGTAAAATGAATAAAATTGAAACTAGGTTTGTTTATATATACTGGAGTTAATTTTTTTAATAATATTTATCAATATCATATATTTGTAATTACATACTGAAAGTTTATTTATTTAAAATCTTTATAGTACAAGTTATTAGGTATTATAGGTTACGATTTAGTGGATTTAAAGCCTACAGGCATTTTCTATCTAACTTAGGACGTGATGAGATGTAATGGTGCGGTGAGAAATTTCTATCAGATTCAGTCCATCTGGTACCGGGATTAGACTGAAAAAATTAACAAAACATTTTTAGATTAGATATTTAGTATTAGCATCGTGTAAACATTCATACGAATTATTATGTTTTGTATTCATTTAAGCTACGAGACGAGCAGGGCGTTCACCTGATGGTAAGTGATACGCCCGCCCATAACAACGCGGCCCTAATTAGGTTGATATATACCATATACCGCTCTAAATTCCGCTCGTTGCCTAAGAAAAGATATTGAGTCTTGTAACCCCAGTAATTACACTAGCTATAGTGCCCTTTAAACCGGAACACAATAATGTTTGCATAGTACAGTTTATCGGCAAAATTAGGCGCTAGTATGGTACCTACCTAGATAGTCACCAGCAACAGAGACCTACCACCAGATATATTATATAAATATTTTCTATGTCCAGACCAGATTTGCTTTATTTTCTAGTAGAATAAATTTTAAATCTGTATCAATATTGAGTTCATAACTTATTAGTTTGTTTTTTAAACAACAGTTGTATCTTTTTTTAGAGGAAACGTGGGCAAACGATCGAACAGTTCATCACTACAATACCAGAGGGGTCGCAGTCGCGTTACCGACCTCTAAGGGAATAATAAAACGCTCTTTTCTTGAAGCCCGTTCTTTAAAATGACTTCAGAAACGACTGTTTTTTGACAATAATGAAATAATTGTTAAGGTCGCAGTTATATAGCATTGTAACTTTATTTTATTGTTGTTATAACCGTCCGGTTATAGCAAGAAATGTCTTGTTTAACCGTTCATTGGGGAACATAAAATATCTTTGTTATGCATGCGCTGCCGTGCATAGTAAGTGGCATATTTATTGTTATTTTTTGTTTACACGGGAACAGTAAACAAAGTCACTTTCAAGTAATTTAATTCCATCAACGTTTTTGTACTGTAAGTATATTGTTAACATAAAATACGTATTCATGTTATTTTTATAGTTTAATGAAAGTTATGTTTATATGCTTGTGTTTAAGTTAATGTTTCAATAAAGTTTTAAAGGTTATTTCTGTTAATTATATACAATGAATGGAGTTTTGTTTTTGCTCTGTGAGGCGTTATTATATAATATCTGAAGAGGCGATAAGAAGAGAAAAACTTTTATCTGGTGCTGAACAATAGACCGTAGTATCGTTTATTCAATACCACACTGTGCATGTTGCTCTGCATACTGCATTAGAATTATTTATATTATTACACTGCGTATACAAATACTTTCTTTTTTACTATACAAAAGTATTCATGCTCATATGGTTAGATTTGACGAGTATTGTTATGGCCGTGAAAACTTTAGTCCACTCATAATACTTAGAACTTTACGTGAGCAATATTATTAGACCTTGACTCAATTAACCTTTGTCAAATTATTTTATAACTTTGATTTAACCTCATACGCAAGTTGAATATTTTATTGCATGTAATAGTACACATAATCATTGTTTACTTCATTTTAGATTATTACAAATAAGCCCGACAAAACGTTCAACATATATAGTTTATACAATATAGTTTCTACTAGAATAAATAGCTGTTAGTATTCAATAAGAACACAAAAGGAATAGTCTTCTTTATTTCTTTTCCCTCGTCTGTAATTTTTAATAACAAATCTAGTTTCTTCCTGTTAGTTCCACTTAATTAAAAAAATATTTTATATAGAAACTGATTAATTTTTTTTTCTTTAACAGGACGAGGAAGTGAAAAAGCAACTGCCGGTTGCACCGAAATGTTGCCCGAGCGGTCAGAATCTTACAGTGTTGTTTGAGAAAGGCGTTTCCAGAACAGTGTGCACCCGCTCCAGCCTCACTTTTCAGCCGGTTTTTCACAAAGCGAACGACACCCACATATGGAGCTACGACACCAACGTATTCGAAACGATCGTCGGCAAACCATGCTTAAACGATTGGTAGGTCAAACAATCAAATTACATAATGGATCTCTTTAATGATGAGTATCTAGATGGTACCAATGCAAAACATCGACTACTAAATCGTGTATAGCACACAGTTGACTTTACTGATATTCGTTATACAATTTATCATTCATATTATATTATTTTTAGTAACACTTTTTCATCGTATTTGCTTTAAGATAATAAAAAATCATTGTTATTGCTCTATTGTGGCGAGTGAGGATTTTCAACAGCATCGCCCGAATGAGAATGGAGCGATTTAATTCGGGAAAAACCGAGGGACTTTATTGTCCACGCGAATAGCTAAAAAGATCCAACATTATATACATTATACACATCTATTCAATTAATCATTATATCATTAAGTGAAAGCGATTTTGTTTTGATGCTTTAATTTAATATCATCTTTATTAATAACCGCAAAGTTTTAACATTCGCGTAGGCAGGGGCAGGCAGCTTGTTAACATATTTTTTCAGATATTTGTTAAAAAGTTTTTGCTCCTTACTAAAAATATTCTCAGAAGAAGGCTATTTTATTCATACTTAAAAATACTTATAAGCATTGAGAAATTTTTAACATTCTTTGAAGACAGTTTTTAAAGCTTATTTTAGTCGAAGTAGTGGAGTAGTATTAAGCAATTATAGAGCTGTTTTAGATAGAGATAAAAGGGGTAAATAAAAGGGGTTTCACCTAAAATAAATATTTTAGTTTCACCTAAAATAAATATTTTAGGTGAAAGGGGTAAAGACTGCACCTTGTCTGTTGCACATTACACTATATAAACATGAAACATATACACTACTATTCTGTGTGCTTGGGTTCTACAAATTTTATATAACATAAATTACTATAAAGAGTTAGATGTTTGGTAGGTCATAAAAATTGCTCAATAGCGATTACATATAATCCTTCTCATTTCTCTAAATCCTAGAGTAAAAATAAGTACTAAAGCGTTAAAATAATCACTAAACAGTACATTTAGTTCTATAGAAGCATTGGTTTCTAGTTGAGCGGTTTATCAAAGGTAACGGTCCACAATGATCATCTTGGGTCATGATTGTCATGAGGCAAGATGAACGTTGTTGGTGTATAAAAGGATTTATTTTTCTTTTTTTTTTTTCATTCACATGTAATTATCTCAAGATATATCATATGATATAAAAGCGAGATCAATCTCACTTTTATATTATATGACATTGAGAAAGGATGTAAATGGTGAAGTGTGCTGCTCCCAATTACTCTGCCTCTGATTTGATGGCAAACAAAGAGACAAGACATGAGAATGTTCAGCAATGTGATGGTGGTAGTTGGTCAGGCATGTTCGAAAGAACCTTATCAATATCGAATAAACAGTTTATTTAAAATTATCTCGGTTTCTAGGTATAAATTAGATCCCATGGAGAACAGCGGTGATGAGTTTCATTTATTAGTAAATGGTTCACTTTTCGTGCCGTTCAGTGAACCTTATTTACTTGGGACAAGAGATTACTGCATGGAAACGTTCTGGAATGAAACGAATCCTGCCGGCGTTACACTGCCACTTGTTTGTTTTCGTCCTGTCGTCGAGGAAGCGAACACTTCTGTCTCTCTCATAATATATGTTACAGGTAATTTAGTTATATAACTTACGAATGGGAGCTGTAAATCCATCACCTGTTCACTTCCCATGGGTGTCGTAGAGTTTGGCGAAGACTGATGATAGATGTGCTATTTAAGTCTGATAGGGGTTAGGAAAGAGGGTTGTATCTTGTAAGTTTTGAGGGTGATCGACTCTCCACTAATTTTGCTTTACGAAGTGTATAATATGGTAAAGTATTTATTACGAGGAAATTTAATATTACTTATAACTCCATGCTCTCTTCTATAATACTTATGTACGAAGTAGTGGAGTATAGTTATGCATTTTAAGTGTATTTGAGAAAGAATTTACATAACTTTAACTTATTAATTATAACATCTAAGATAAAATATGTAAATGCTGAGCTATACTAATTGCTAATTAATTTCATTATTAAAAAAATATCCTCAAAAACTCTTTCCATAGAAAACGGATAGCAGGTTGATTGACTTATTATTATTAGGAAATATAACAACGTTAATATAAAGGAAAGTAAGAGACCTATAATTTCATTCAAGGTAGCAATGATAAGCGTGGTAAATGAAGTATTGCCTTTTGATCAGTATATTATGTGGTAGCTAATTACGCAATATAATTAAGAAACCAAATTTAATTGATTGAACGTATTATCAAGATGTTAATAAGCTTTCAACCGGCCTAAATAATAATTGAATTCTGATACGAGTTGATTCTGAATGGGATGTTTTTTTTACAGCATTGATAATTTCAGTTCCGTTCCTCTTAGCAACTGCGTGTGTATATACTCTAATAAAGGAACTGAGAGACACACATGGCAAAGCCTTGGCATGTCATACAGTATGCCTGGCCATAGCGTTCTCGTGCTTAGCGACGACGCAACTCGCTGGCCGTGCGTTCTCCACTACAGTTTGTACAATAATGGGTATGTATATAAATTATTCTAGATATGTATCATTTACAAATATGTTAAGGGAGTAGTTTATTTCAAAACGAGTGATGGGAAATAAGGCGAGGAGATATATTCCAAAAACTACAGCTATCATAGAACATCCGCCAATCCACACTCTGTTAGTGTGGTGGTTAGATTGCACTGACTTTCTTTACGAGAGAAAGCTCTGATTACCAGCAGTGGGAACGTTTAGTGGGCTAATAAAAATATAACTTTAAAAGTACAAAGTCTTTGTATAATAAAGTAGTATAACAAACAGGATTTGTCTTAATTACCCCTTCGATAACATATGAAGTATCTAGAATATTTATATCTCCTTTTCTGTCCATTGAAGGATATGGATGTTAATTTGACATTTAGAGTTTAGTAATAATATATGTGATTAATAATTAATTATTATATATGTTAATTTACTTATACTGTGTTGCATATTTAAATATGTTTATCTGGAGTGGAAGGCAATTAGATTTTTTTGAACTGTAAGTTGTTATGGTAATATTTTGATAAAGACAGTAGGGAAAATTGATAGTGATATAAAACTTCAGGAACTCGTCAAAAATTCTTGGGTGGGAAATTAATAATTCCTTTCTCTATCACTCCAAAGGTATTAAAATAATTCATAGATTAAAGAATGTGTACGCGATGTTAGATAGATAAATAAACACTTTATTGCTCACATTAATGTAGGTATAGTTAATTGACTAATACTAAACTTATAACCTAAATAAGTAAAGGCGACTTAATCGCTATCAACTCTCTTCTTTGACAACCCTGAATGCGATGAATTACGAACCTTCCTTTTGTAATCGGTTAAAAAATGGTAATTATATACGTTCATCGATATTCTATAATTATTAATATAGAGATTTAAGACAATTATATAGATTAATATAAGAGACCTATGTCCAGCAGTGGACGTCCATTGATTGAAATGATGATGATTATTTCAATGTCCTATAAATAGGAAAATAACTAGTCTATAATATAATATATAGTATATAGTCTATAATATATATAATATTATGTAGTGCATCTAAAATTATTATTTACTTACTTCAATAATATAATATTTATATTAATTTGTTTTTATTTTTTAATTTCTATGGCACAGTTGATATACGCTTGTCTAGTATCACAGACGTCTCTGGTTCGATTCCATGGTCACGTGTTGTAGAGTTTAATTCCTGGTGAGATTTTTTGGATTCCCCTTGGCTAGCTACTCTCATATTATAAGCCATCCGTTTACTTATAACTTGGTTCAGCATATTTGTTAAAGTATTATTTTCTTTTTCAGCATATTCGATACAGTTGTCATTCGTCTCGTGTTTCTTTTGGTTGAATGTTATGTGCTTCGATACATTTTTGAATGTTAGGTAAGTAATTCATATAAATATATTTTTTAATACGGCTGTACTTAAACGTTGATGTCATTGGTATATGAATTTAATTTTGCATATGATTAGAAAACATTTATAAGGGCTAAGGTATTTCAATCTTTTATATACTATGATAATGCTTAGATTTGGATCCGGAAGTGCTTGAAGTCACTTACTTTCCATATTCATGCTGTAAATCTGTCTAAGAACATTGCTATGTTTCAAAGCTATACTTATGTAAGTGAATTCTCAGCTAATCGCTACTTTTGATTGAATTGTCGCTTAAAATTACTTAGAAGACATGTGTTACATTGATAAAACTTAAAGATTTTTTTAACAACTTTTTTTTTCAGACGGTATATAAATGCGTCAGTAAGTAGAAGAAGTATGAGACGCAGGTTCGCTTGGTACTGCGCTTATGCGGTGCTCTTACCAGTAATATTGTTGATAGTTACAGTAATAATGGACTTATCTCCGGCCGTGCCTAGCACTTATCTCAAGCCCGATTTCGCTGTGAAAGGCTGCTGGTTCAAAAGTAAGCCCATTCCATACTTATTACGTATGTAGATAAGAGAAGGGAAACGCAAATCGGATTATTGTTAATATTTCATTCTCTTTTCACAGCGGATGAAGCGGCTTTGCCTTATTTTTACGGTCCTGTGACAGTTATCCTTTTAAGTAACCTTGTCATATTTTTCTTAACATCGCGCGCCTTTGCATTGCATTACGATAAGTTAAAAGATGTAACACGTAAGTATAACTTTAATTATTTATTCTTTAAACAGCACTTTAAGCTCTGTCTGATATTGTTAAGTTAAAGGTTGTTATCTCTAAAGTAGTAATGAAATATGGATATTAATTATTTCATATTTATGTATCAAGTAATTGTATATTGTTTTACGTAGTCGCTAATTGATGTTTACAGCTTTATTGTGTTTAAGTAAGCTGGGATAAACCAATCAAGTTTAATGTAAAATTTAATATCGCTTTCTGTATTGGTAAACATTATTATAAATCAAGATTATAGGCACTAATATGGACGAAAATCTTAAAGCATAAAGTAAACATTCATTATAATTTGGTTTTGTACTTTAAAATACTCTTAATATAAATCAGGAATATTCCGTTACCTTTGAAAGCATTTCGCAATTATGATACTGTAGGCAGGCTTTTTTAGGGTTAACAAAAGTGTGTTTAGAAGTTGTTTTTTTTAATATCATGTACTAATACAGCGCTGGACTTGGCGCATTCGGACAACAGTACGTCTGACGATTGGGTGAGGCTTGGCATTGTGCTCGGCCAGCCGATACCTTCGCAGGAGCGACCAGCTACACCGCCGAGGGAACCTACAGTCAACTTCAACCAAAGGCTCAAAAAGTACAAAAAAATGTATGTACTGTACGATAAATTTGGTGATCGCAATATAATGGTGATTAAGATGTTCACACAGCAACATATTGCTGATGCTTTCTTCAGACACTAAATGTTGTCTTCTAGCATCAATAAGTATTTATTTTAATATAACTATTGTATCCATGTTTTGTAGAATAACTTTCAAGAGACTTAAGTTCAATAGTAGATGATAAACGATTTTATACGACCGAAACAACTTGATCTTTGAGAATTTATATTTGTATTTTTTTTTGTATCATTTTCTATGTTTTATACACAGTAATCGATATTTTATGATTTATATTGTTAAAGTTAGTATTTTTCGATTTTTGTCGCGTAAAACTAGAAAAAAAAGTAAGTGCAAGAAAATTTGCACTTGATTATAAAATTGGACGTAAGTTAGCTTTTTCTAGTTTCTAGTTTGTATTGATTAAATTTATATTGAGAAAGAATTTTTTATTTATTTTTTAATACGTACATATATACCTACAATATTTCAAATATGTATACGTATATAATAACTAGATAAATATATAAATTACAATATTATTCTAAATAAATTAAAATACTAGTGAACCTGACCTGAGGCATTTTTTCTATGTCCTTTTCTTTTTGGTTTGATATTGATGGACGTCCGCTACTGGACATAGATCTTTCTGGAATACGTTACAAGATACCTATATATATATAATTAATATGGGTATATGAAATTCTATTAGATTCCGGACATGTTGCATTCTGTCGGTGCTCATGGGTCTGTCGTGGGTGCTGGAGGTCGTGTCGTGGGCGGCGGGGGCCGGCACCAAGACGGTGTCAGTTTGGTCCCTGTTCGACCTCATCAACGCGCTGCAGGGAGTTGTCATATTCACAATATACGTTCTACAACAACCCGTCCGTTCTTATGTTAAGGTGAGCGAATTTTATATAATATATTATTCTTTATACTACTGTTTCAATAAATCGATTTTAATGAGAGTTTGTAATACTATTAATACACCTTTGGGTGTCATGCTAGAACTTTAACCTCGTTTATTAATATAATACAATAGGGAACAACGTAATTTTTAAAATTCTCATTACGTTGTTTTATATGATGATTAAAAATTAATGCGTAAATAGTTAATTAATCAACTTTTGATGGAAAAACATCGACATTGCCCTCTGGACGTACTTCTATGTATTTGTGAAACAACAAAAACGGCGACCACAAAAATTATTTTTGATACTCATTCCAACGCCGCAAGCATTGTTCAACATATTATCTATACAGTTATAAGTTAAAAAGTTTCATTTGTGAAACAGTTCAGTTACACTGTAAGATTTTAATGGTATATTCTTTCAACAGTTATCAAAGCTCCGTAAAGCGTGTAGAAGGAAAAAGAACGGCTCTGAAGTGTCCGTAGTGAGTGAACGGAACAGCGTAGACTGTGGATCCGGTCGGAGAGACTATGTGTAGAGTGTCGGTTTGTGTCGCAAGTGGCGTCCCGAGTGTCGCTAGAGACTGATAGTAGTAAAAGTACGACGTACACAAAGCTGGTACGTCAATAGTGTACACTGAAGAACCTTACACCTACCTGGTATTCTATATAACGCTCTAAAGTTTTATTTATTTTTTATACATTTAAATTAAAACTTAGTTATAGTTTATTAAAATTTAATTTTAACTTATAGTTAGTTATTAGCTGTTATTTAATCTATTTATATATATCCAAGTATACTGAATTTATTTATTACTACTAAAATAAGACACTGGAAAAAATCTTCAGGAAATCTGTATGGTGTTATACGTACATGAAGCTCTTTTAAATTTTGTGTGTAAATAAATTAAATAGAACTTCTGGAAGTTTAATTTTTTTTACGTTGTTACATCTGAAATATTGTTTTCATTGACTTACGTATGATAGTTAATCAAAATCGTGTGTAAAATTGTAATCACAAAAGCGTGTACTTCACGATAACAACTGTAAATCGGGTATAGAATTCCTTCGCAATGATTATTCCTGTGATAACGCCTTATAATCATTATTTACATTGAAAATACTTTATATAACCAAATGCTTAGATACTCGATTAATATGTTAAAAATATTTTCTTCACTATTACATTTAACATTTATTAGTATATGCCAGTTCTGGACATAATAAAATTGTATTTTTCTCATATAGATCTATATAGTAATTTTATCGTAAAGCTTTTGTATGTTTTAATATATTATTTCTTTCTATGATTCATTATAATAGATATATTTTTGCTTTGTTATTAACCAATAATAGTTCTACATAAGCTTTCGATCCTACAGTAACGATGAAACAAAATATTATATTTGAAAATTGCCTTGAGTTGTATAAACATACATAATTGACAAGTTCATAACTTTCGTGTGAATTCAAACCATCGATAGATACAATAATGTCTTGAATTATTTATAATAGATACCTGAATATGAATTCATGTGTTATTTTAATGTGTCTTCAATTAACAAGTTTTACTTAAGCTTGTTTAATAACTCCACACCTCGTTATTTAAGCGAACATAACAAACTAATCAAAAGCAGAGCGAACACACAAACTCGGTTATATATAGTAAGCAATTCATTAAGCAATTAAGTAAATTATTTCGCTGTTTAAAGTAAGGCTTCTCTTCAATTCCAATAAATTATATTCATATGGTTTTCCTTGTTAAAGTACCAGGGAGACTGCCCATAACAACATGACGCTAGTTACGATAATATACAGATAGAAACATGATGTATTTGGTCCCAACCGGAACACAGTAATATTTGCTCACTACTACTTGGCGGTAGAAATATAAGGTGTTGTGATACGTAGACGGTCATCGGCAACAGATACCTACCACCAGTAATAATAACAATGTTTTTTGTAATAAATTATTTACGTTTACACTGTCTAGATTTGAATGAAGCCTTTCGTATATTGATTTTGTCTTATAATACAAAATAATATTTTATGAATGCAGTATCCTCATTATTATACAGAATGGACATTCAATGATTTGTTTAATATTCCACATTATTTTGTACACATTTCAATACTAACTCGGATTCATAGAATGTTTATAATGTATGAACAAACTTCGAACGTTATTGGAAACTTCTCAAAAACCTGTTGGAAATACCGTATTGTGTATATCTCTTACCGTATTGTTTATTATAGATTTCGTTCTCAAGGTTCTTACATACATAATAACGTTGTCTGCGTTTTCATATGTTGATGTGATTTAAATTTTTAATGAAGATAACATAGCCAATGAAACAATTATTGAAAACTGTTCGTTTGTGGTTCTTGGTCCGAAAGTTAGCTACGCAGAAGAGAAGCCCGACGGCAGCTTGTTATGTATATGGTTGTTGAACATATAGTGTAAGAAAGCATATTTTTGTAATGTACTAAAAAAAATCGACCAATGTTAACGGTTATTACGTAAAACTAAGCGCACGGCTTAAGATGAATACATTTATAATTTTATATACGACAATGTGTAGTGCCATATGTATATGTTAGTGGATATATAACAACGCAGTGCATCCTGTTTTATTTGTGAATGCTAGTCATAATGTTGTAATTAATAGAGGTTATTTAATATATGAGTTACTAATTTGTTTTTATTTAATTTTCCATGTTAACTAACAATGTTTATGCTTAAGTATGTCAAGTTAATTATTATCGATTTGATTTATTTTCGATTTGTTCCGACGAGAGAAATTGTTAGACGCGTCCGCTTGTTAATAAGTACGTATAAGTACGTAATTTCTTATCAAATGATATACCAGATTACTAAAGGTTTTCTTTCCTTCATAAGTGTATTAAATTATTGTTAGTTTATACGGTTCTTTCTTCTGTTTAGTTTAAAGTGAAATTAAAATTCCGATGGGAGATTTATTCAAAATTAAGAGCTCCGAGACAATAACTAATGTTAGATTCATAAATTTGTAAAGTATGAGTTCAAATATATTCCTAACTTAACAGTAACAGAATGTTTACGCGAAAATAAAACTAAAACTAACGATCTCGAACGAGGTTTAACTTAACGTTACAATTATTTATAGAAACAAATAGTTCTCGTGTATGTACGTATGTATCGTAACTTGTTAAATGTTGATGCGGAATTAAGTGATAAATAATGTATATTTGTCTATTTTGCAAAACATGACGTTAAATAAAGATGCTTTATATAAAATCGATGTTTTATTTATATTGCATCGTCTCGATTACTAATATAGCTTATAATGTTTCTTGTAATGTTTTCCGCTGTAATATTCACGTCAAGATCCCTTAACGATGTACACACACAAACATCTGAATATATAATATGACCGTTGGTAAAAGTGTAGTAGTGATACGTCTTTAGTATATTTTTTTAATTGATTGCAACAAATAAGCATTCGATTATTAAGCCTTGTATGGAGCTGAGTGTTGAGCCACCAAGAGTTCGGTTGAAATGAGATTACATGTAGCCGAGATGCAAATGTTAATATGGATGTGTGGTGTGATGAGGATGGATAAAATTAAGAATGAGTATATTAGAGGAAGTCTGAAAGTTGCTTCAGTGACAGAAATTCAGGAGCAAGGGGTTAGCGTGGTACGGGCATGTTATGCGGAGGGATGAAGGACATATAACAAAGAGAGTAATGAGTATGAATGTGGAGGGTTATAAGGGTAGAGGAAGACTGAAGAAAGTGTGGATGGATTGTGTGAAAGATGACATGTGTAAGAAAAGTGATAATTCAGATATGACGGCTGATAGAGCGATATGAAAGAGAAGTACATACCTCAGAAAAGGTCTGGAGGAAGAGGCATTAGATCAACCACGGTTACCATTAAAAAAGCTTATAAACATTTTGAAGGTCATTTCTTATATCATTATGACGGCGCCATCTAATATTCATCTAAAAGATAAAACAGTATTAACAGTTTAATTTTAAAGATAATAATTATTAGTTATCATAGTACATAGTATATGAAAGTAGGTTTGATACCGAGAAAAAATACTAAATATGTTATACAACTTCTTATCACGATAAAGTTTTGAATAAATAATATTAATAATGGAATTATACTACAGTACTATACATCTTGTATTTGCTATACACATTTATAAGATGCAATTAAAGCAGAGTGGATATAGTGTGACCTAGTAAAGGAGGGACATAATAGAGTTGTCACGAAGCCTCCATTGAGACAGCCAGGGAAGTAATTGCCACTGCAGCAAGGGAATTAAGTGTATGTGCAAACGTGGTTTATCACATTTCCGATTCCTTTGGCGCACTTATTCCTTTCTCAGGATTTAATAACACCAACATTATCTCTGTAAACCTGCCTGCTGCTACATAACTGGTGGTAAACCTCTATTGTCAGAGACCGTGAAGGTAGCTGCCACCGCGGTATCTATTTGTACCGTTAAACAGTTGTGCGAGCATTATCGTGTTCCGGTTTGAAGAGTGCGGTAGCACATGATATTACTTGCATAATGAGACTTAATATCTTGTACTGCAAGGCGTCGAGCTCAATGTGGTATAGTATACATCATCCTAACAAGTGTCGCGTTGTTATTACACCATCAGGCGACTTGCTCGACTAGTCGGTTTGTCAAAACAAAATCGTCGCGACTGGACTTAGACCGCAGTGTATTTGTTCTAAGAAACTATAATACCAGATGACGTAATTAATAATATTAATAAATATTAATTAGTATATTTATTTGCAGATGATTATGTAAAAATATAATTTCGTTTCGAAATAAATTGTCCTTTTCAAATCGCATACTCTGTGATAGTATATGAGTACGATCAGAAAACAGACAAACTCCTCTTCAGTTTCTTGTCGTTTCTTAAAGGACTTTTACGAACAGACTTTAGCAATAAATGATTGACGATGAAAACTTAAAACTTTTTACTTATAGTGAAATTGAGAGTAGATGATTTTGTGAAGAGTAGATGTCGTGCTGGAAGAACGTCTACAAAGTGAACTTACTCGTTGCAAATTTGGGATACGAAGCTCTGGAATACCGCAGGACAGTGGTGAGTAGACTTTTATAGGAATCCTTGACGAACAGTAGACGTTTATCCGCTGACCATGACGATAGCTTTAAAATAGAGTTTGGAAACTTTGACTTGTAATTTAGAATACTTGGAATATATTATCCTCGTCTTATCAATGCCTTCACTGTTTTTACCGTCTGTTTCCAGTAAATACTAACGGTTAGTGTTTTCCTCTTAAATAGCGTGTGTATTAAATTTCTCATGAATTAACATAGGTTTGTATAATGTTTTATTTATTTTTATACTATAGCTACTAGTGTAATGTTTTGACTGCAACAATGTGGCGCCGTGGACTTCTTGAAGTACCACAGCGCATGTCGCCTTAAGGTATAACGTCGCTTAACAGATAACTTGCGTTATAGTTCGCTAATTTCACTAGATAAAGAAATGATTTATCGATGTAAAGTTAGCCTTTTCATAAAGTTTTTTGTGTGTAAATAAATAATACATAATGGTTCGAAAGCCCCTGTACCTAGTGATATGATGTAGACGTTGTTGGCAATATGGTACTTTGAGAACAACTTATTGGCGTTCATATATCTTACATTAGATGCATGGTAATTTTGAGAACAAAGAAAATATAAAGCATCAAACACAAAATAATGTTTCCTTTACGAATTTTAACATGTAATGAAAATACATATTTCAAATGATCCTTCTGATTCACAATATTAGTGCTCGACTATGATCCCACCTGGTTAAATGGTGATGTGGTCTGCGGTGGTAGTGCTGTAAGACATAAAGAAAAACATTTATTTGACACAAATTACTTAAACGGAAACAACAGTGATGAGTACATTTAACTATTTACTTAATACTAATAACGGTATGAACTGTAGCCTAGTAGCAGTCTAGTCATACTTGTTTTAAGGACGAGGAGTCGTGGTATTTGTATGGGAACACTAACCCCGACAAGTTTTTCCACTCTTTAGCTGTTCTTGACAAGAACAAAGAGATCTCAAACTGGGGATGTTTACAGCATCATGGTAACTTGCAGTGCGTCTGGTGGTGAAATAGTTATTGGGAATGATATCGATTCATTATAACGCACATTCCCCAAAATGTATCTTATAGGTGACGCTTGTTTTCAAGACTATATTATGATTTACATAATATATAATTTTCTTCTCTATCGGTTTTAAAATGAACACAATAACGTAATTAAATACGGATCTATATTTAAAGATATTATAAAGAGGTTACGCGTGGGAAGGAAGTTGGGAGGGAGTATTTTCACATTATCAGTGCTTAGACAACGGTGAAATTGAAACCTGTAAAATGTTGTAGCGAGTAAAACGTTTTCCTTGTATTCGTTTGAAAAGTGACAGCGCCCTAACAGTTGACGAGGGTTGTCATAAGTCTTCCCTCCAGCGCCCACATGTTACGCCCTTATCTATTAATGGGCCCCGGAAAGAAGTAAATCGTGTCGTAATAGATTTTCACTATTTATATTATTTTTCTAGACTGATACGACGTATTCTGAATGTTCAGGCATTTACATTTTTATTATGTGATCGTTACTGGACTCATTGGATTCGCTTCATCACTATAAACGAATCGCTGACATATCTGCTTGGTGTGGAATTAGACCGGATCCTTGCCAACACCGACTTATACCATAGCTACGGACCTGTCGTAACAATCGTACTACTTTACTGGTGGTAGGTGACTGTTCCCAGAAACAGTCTAGTTAAGTTCCTCTGCAACGCTTATTTCTGTCGGCAATCAGTAGTCTGTAAACATTATTGTTTAAAGGAGGTTGTAGTACGTGTAGATTGATATTTAACATATTCTGTCACTCGGCGACGAGTTCAATGTTGCCATTGTTCAATGTGCAATGTACCATTACTTGAACTTCTCGTAGCTTCATTCAATCAAGAACAAAACATTGAAGCTATGAGATTTTGTATTCTTTTAACTTTCACTACTCTTGAATTATCAACTAAATTCTAAATAGCTATCGTCATAAACGTACTGTTTTTATTTTCGATGAAGCGACTAGTCGAGCAGGAACTTCACCTGACTGCAGGTGGTATACCTATTACTACGTGGTTCTAGCTAGGATGATTTACATACCAAATCACGTTAGTTAACTCAAGATATAAGACTACCAATAGCCAGTTTCTAGTGACTTACTACTTCTACTAATGCTTCCGTCGTATTGTGGAGATTCTTTATAACACGGAAGTTCACGGTTTAGAGTTTTAATGATGGTGGTATTTTTCCATATCCGCCCATTTAATCTTGCTGATTCTTAATTTGTTGTAATAGCTTTGCTTTGTTCCGGTAGTTATACGATGAAAGCCGGAGTACACTTCGCGATCGCGACTCACAATCGGCGACCTCGTTGTTACTTAACATTAAGTATAATTTAGGTCAAGTGTTAGCCCATTGAAACGTGAAAAAAACGTTCGAAATAAACTTGTAACAGGTCATTAAAAGTTCGCACGTGGCTCGTGCACCGCTGGTCCGGTTTAAGTGACATCAAATTAAAAATGTGACCTAAAACAACAAAATGCACGAGTTCATTATTCGCAAAGTGACGCACGCGCTGCACGTAGTGCTCCTTCAAAAAACGTTCCAGTCGCTTCGCAAAGCGCAACTTTATTTTAATTACAGTATCCAAAGTAAGCTCGGATGTGTTTTTTTGCTGTTGGAAAACTGTTGTCGCCTAAACAAAGTTTTTTCTTCCTCTTTAGTTAGTTCGTGGCGTATTCTTTGTTAGGAAAAATTTTCATTTTATGTTCTACATTTTTTTTTTTTATATTGTCACGCCTTTTTCCCAGTAGGGGTAGACAGAAGTGAATAAACACCCACATTTCGCCAGATGTGGTCAGATTAGTTCCCATGTAACAGGGGGCGAGCCTGTTGCCACTTTATTGGGACCACCACACACACAAAGATGATTTCAGTGTGCGGGTTTCCTCACGATGTTTTCCTTCACCGTTTGTATCTCGCTGTTGTAACTAAAGTTCACAAATGTACATAACTTAAATATTAAGTCATCGGTACATGCCGAGGTTTGAACCCGCGACCTTCGGAATGAAAGCCGCACGCTCTAACCATTAGGCCCGCGAGCTACTCATTAGGCCAGCGAGCTACGTTCTACATAAGTATATATAATACATAACGAATGTTGAACTCATAACTTGACGTATTTTGTTTTGGTTACTTAGATTCAATTTAGACAAAAAAAAAACTCTTTATTTACTCATTTATTAATTTATTTTCCTTTTATTGTAAAACATATAAATGAGGAGAAATAGTAGACTTAATGTCTAGGTGATTTTCTCTCGTAGTAGTGAAAATTGGTGATAAGCAGAATTAATGAAAGGACTAAGATATTAAAACATTATATATATGAAAAAAATATATATCTAGAAGCATAATGTAACATACATAGGATACTTTTATAAATTTTACATACATTAGTAATAAAATAATACAAAAAAAAGTAAAAAAAGACTAATGGTTTTAGGTATGATTGAGTATGTACTAAATGACTATATGAATAAAAACCTAATTTAAAAATGAAGTAATTAAAACAAGTATGGACAAGACAAATATTCTGAAGACCAGTAAATATAGTTTACTGGTGGTAGGTGATATATAGTCACAACGTCGAAGTAATATTTGATGTCTAAATATGTCACCGACGGAAAACTTTTGTTTGAACTAGAAATATTTTTTTTTTTATGTAGATTTGGTTTGATTAGATCAAATACCTACTCATCAGAGTGGATTTGAAGTCTTCCCTCGCAAGGAGACAGTCAGGATTTTACTTGTCGACGAATGTTATCGTTCTTGGAATTGATCTGTCTTCTTACGGAGGTTTACTTCATTGAAAGACTGATGGTGAAAAATCAACATCATTAACTAATATTAAATGTAACTAAGTAATTATACTATGGATATGGATGTTATTGATCTTTTATTGTATATTAGGAAAATAAATTCGTCATATATAATTTGAGGAGAATACAGCATCTAAATTACAGATAAAAATTATATAGCTAGCAATTGGTATAAAGCATTTTCTTTATAAACTTAAGCGATGAGATAAGCGGAACGTTCACGTGATGGTAAGTGATACGCTTGTTCATAACAACGTGGCGCTAGTTAGGATGTTATACACTGCACCACATTGCGCTCGTAGAGACATATGTCGAGCCTCGTTTGTCCAGTAATTACACTAGCTACAACACTGTTTCCACAGTACTGTTCGGCGGCAGATATAGGCGCTGGGGTGATATACATCTAGACGGTTTCCGGTAAAATCCGACCACCTTTAAAAGTATTAAAGCGCCTACTTTAATTTTCATTTATTAATATATATATATATATATATATATATATAAAAATTTGCAACGATCAAGGGTTTGTTTGTACGACAAATCCGTATCGAGCAAAGGTCCGTGCAAGTAAATTGGGACGGATATAACAAAAGCCTACTTCCGACGCGAGGACAACTTAATTGGAATGTCACATAAATAATGATAAAATACAGGGATCATACTCATAGAGGCCTTATCAACCATTCACAAGACGTATTTCCACTTTAATCATAATCAAAAAATAATTTGACAGAGGTTAGGCGGGACAAGGTTCTTTGTTGAAAAAAAGTCGTGGTCACGTACGTCCGTCACGTAAGCAGGTTTCAGCACGTTAACATCTATTTTTATCCTGCTTTTATTTTTTAAATAATACTTAATTATTTTTCATTCAATTAAGTGACGAAACGATCGGGACGTTCACCTGATTGAAAGTGATACACCTGCTAATTAGGATGGTATATACTGCACCACATTGCGCTTGTTAAGTGAGACAATATGTGGAGTCTCGTTAGACCAGTAATTATACTAGTTATAGCGCCTTTTAATCCAGAACAGATGAATGTTTGTACATTACTGCTTGGCGGCAGATATAGGCGCTGCGGTGGTGCCTACCTAGACGGGCTCTAGCAACAAAAACCTACCACCAGTTTAATATACAGGGTTTCTGGTGGCAGATTTATGTTTTCAATTTTAAATAAAAAATAATATTATCAAAAATAACACGAACGAATTAAATTCACACTCGGCCCATCGCCTATCCGTCGAATATTGAAATGTGAACAAAACTGTCGGCGAGCGAGTACGTAAGAATCGTTACTCTTGAAAAATGCTTCAATAGCGAACGCGCGATGCTCACCCGACCACTGCGACATCGTGACTAAGAAATCCGCACGATCGGTGATTCTAATGACACCACCTTCCCCCCGCACTGTTTATAACTTATTTAGATATTCGTTTTTTAAAATATAAATCTGCCGCCAGACACCCTTTATTATTTAAACGTATTATAATCAGCAGTCGATAAATGTCCACTGCTGGACATTAATGGTATTAAGTCAAAGAGAAGGATTTGGCCATTTCCTCACACTCTATCCCGGTGGGAGAGAGATTCGTGTGTTGAGTAGTAGTGCACTATCAAGTGAGACTGGCTTGGGTCCCGTGAGTTGTAAGAGATACGTCAACAATGTTGTACCATTAAGGATGATATACACATCACATTGTAGTTGTCGCCTTGAGACATAACATGTAAAGGACTCTTTAGTCCAGTAATTTCACTAGCTACAGCGCTCTTCAATCCGGAACACTATAATGTTGCGGAAATAGGCACTGCGGTGGTACCTACCTATACGGTATTCGCCAACACAAACCTACTACCAGAATTAGTTATTAATTATTGTTAGTTGTGTAAGCTTTAAAACTAGTAAGTGCTTTGTGATGGCTATGATATTGGGACCTCCGTCATCTCAGACCCTCGTGACCAAGGCTGCTGTAAAGCGGCACGAGAATCATGATAATAAAATAAAAGCTATAAGATCTGTAAAATTAAGTTTTGTTGAACATTTAATGTTCCTGTTCATATGAGATCAAATGAATAATTAAGTTCAGAGTGTTTTATTATATATTAAAATTGAAAATATTATTAAATCTGTAGCTTTATGTTATTTAAGATTAAAATCTATATACATAATACAGTAACACTAGAATTTAAGAAGCAAAACTAAAATATCTTACAGTATCTCAAAACTTTTACGTCGAATTCATAAAGGGTGAGCTGCATTTCCATTCTCGTTACACGAAATGTATTGGTAGTTTCGATACACGAACCCTTACCACCAATAGGATGTTTCCATAAAATGCGTATTTAATGTGTGTAGGCGTCTTATCTCTATGTAACGAGTGGATATCGATGCTCATACCAAACTAGTAGCACCTTCAGTATAGCTTCAGATAACGCTTTACTTACACAGAAAATACTTTAGATCTTATGAAATTGCTTCAACAAAGTGCTACTGTACATAAATATTTATTTATATATTCTACATACATGATACAGTATGAAATTATTGAAATAAATACACGATTACTTCTGTTCAAGTCAATGCTTGTTCATCATTAGCGCGATTGACGTCCACTGCTGGACACAAGCGTCTCCCAAAGATTCCCACATCGGTCGAGTAGGAATTCATTTGAGAGGATTTGGACGATTTCGCAGCACTCTGGCCGAATGCTTGTTGATGGGATCCACAGCCTCTTGTTAATTAGCAGGGTGCACCACGAGCAGGTGAGAATATCTTGGATTTCGTGAGTTGTTGTACGGGATCCTATACATCCCCAATGTTTGTTATATAAATGAAAAAACGATGAAAATATTGTTAGTATTGAAAACGTAGGGAACGTAACAAAAAAATTGTGAACTTCATAAATCGTTATTACAACCAACACTAACATATTTTAATTATTTACTTGGACATTTGAATGTAGCGGACGTAGTGCCACAATGTACCCTCACACTTCTTAAGGAAATGTAAACAGAACCTAATCAAATAATTTTCGAGATAAGTTTATGTTTGCAATACGCAACGAAGCCAGTTTTAAACAAACATTCGCCATGTTCACAAACATTATACCAAAATCATCATTAAAGTTTGTTCTGTTCTAATAAATACTTTGCGGTCATCGTAATAAGTAAAAAAAAGCATTTCATTAAGAACTTAATAGTTCTGTCTTGCGGATAAATTAAAGTTTAACATTAAACATAACGCTTGCTTATGATTATCTATTCTATTAAGGAAATCAAATTTGTAATAATTCTCATTTCAGTACTGTGCAAACATTACTGTGTTTCGGTTCGAAGGGCGTTGCAGCTAGTTTATTTACTTACTGAAGTGACGAGCGGAAACGTTTACCTAATAGTAGATGAAACGTCTGCTCATAACAAAACGGCTCTAGTTAGGATGGTATTTACAGAACCATATTGCGCTCGTCGTCAGATTTAATATGTTAAGTCTAGTTACCCTAATAATAGCTACAGCGCCCTTGAAACCTGTACATAGTATTGTTTAGATACTACTGTTTGACGGCAGAAATAGGAGCTGCAATAGTACCAATCTAGACATCTTCAGCAACAGAGATCTATTAAAAGTAAGATCATTAACGAGACGAAATATCGTATATCTCAGGCGACAAGTAGATTGCGCAGTGTATAACATCCTAACTAGCGTCAAGTTATTACGAATAAGCGTATCACTTATCATCAGGTGAACATCTCGTTCATCTCGTCGTTAAGTAAAATTAAAGAATTATAGTCTTTCTTAAGCTTCAGCAG
The DNA here is from genome assembly GCA_033220335.2 of Troides aeacus. NCBI lineage: Eukaryota > Metazoa > Arthropoda > Insecta > Lepidoptera > Papilionidae > Troides > Troides aeacus. Next base: position 7,166,588 of record CM067270.1, read on the forward strand.
CTTTTAAACCTTTATATGAATAACATTATCCAAGCAGCAGCTATTAATGATGAAATAACCTTAAAACAAAGTATTAAATGGATTATTAGTAACTTTTTCTTTATTCATGTAGGTGTTACTAAATAATAAATGTGAAGGGAAACTTCTGTAACACAATTTTAAGGGTCTTTAATTGTTAGGGTTACAATGCGGGTACAACCACTGTTATATTGTTTTCTACAAAAGGATTTGATGTTCATCTCTAACTTTGTTCAACCCCTCAGCAACTTCAAGATCTATATCATTTACGGATTCGTCGTTGTCTAATTGCTCATTGAACATTATAAAATGATGAATATGGTACTAAGTTTAATTATCAACCAATGTATCAGAAAACTGAAGAAATTGTAAAGTATATTTTAATATCCATTCTGAAGTAAAATAGCTTTTACAAATTATTAATTACAGCTTTTAAAACGATGCTTAATAGCTATACATAATCATGTCTTATATATATATCTATATTATTCATACACAAAATTAACTTGGACATTTACCTTCCTGTCACAGGTAATTCTTACAAAGTTAGTCATCTTAACAAATAGTTAACTGTGGTATTATAATCAGCTGATAAAGGTCCACTTCTAGACGTATACCTCAAAGATTTCCACATTTATCCAGCGGTGCCCGTATCCAGCGGCTCCCTCGAACCACACCAGAATATCAGTTCAAATGTGGTAAAGGTTAAAATAGCGTGATTATAATAGAAACCTTTTTTTCTCCGAAGTATGTATTCAGTGTTATAAATAAGTTATTATGTTATAGCGATAAAGCGAACGTGAAAAAACGTCTTTAAAGGTCAATTTCTATTGACCTTTATCGACGTTCTTTCAAAGTAATTTCAAGGTACAAGAATAACTATTATTTTATTATACTCACACCAACCTTTTTTTAGTTTTGTAAGCTTTGTACTAGTTTTTAATGTTTTGTTTAAAAAATGATAGACAAAATTTTATGTATGCAAAACCAACCCCTGATATATTTAATACATGATCTTAATGTTCTTGATATATTATTCAATCAATATGTACTATGACATTGCACTCATCACTTTGCATCATAACTTAGTATTACTTGTGGCTTAAGTAGACCTTCAAAAGATAGCAGGTGAATGGGAGAGGTCAGATTTATGTGGAATTTTCATCCACTGACAAACACAGTGGTCTTTATCAGTCTATTAAAAAGACTAGAATTAGGGCACATACTAGTAGACTTCTGCACTATATCCAAGTAGGTTCTAAAAGGAGGTAAAGCCTTCCTAAGCATCCTCGCTTTGCTTTAAGACACGAGATCACTTCGTGTTTACAGCTCTTCTAAACTCGCTTAGTCGACAATATATGCCTATTAATACCTAAGACCTGCGATCCCTTCTAAGACAAGCACGCGTTACCTTAATTCTATCCTTAATATCCTAAAAATAGAGTAAAAGAAGTGTCTTCTTAATACACATCCTTTTTTTGTTTTTTTCATCTCCTCTTTCCCTTTTTTTAATAGTTCCTCTGCGTGTGGTGGGTCAAAGCCTTTATTTTTCCAATCATTTGTAATCCTTTTCTTACTACTTTTTAACTCATTCCAATCTTTCATTCTTTCTTATCTTTCGCTCTCTGCTCTTCTTGCACCAATTTCTTCTGACATTCTACATCCCATTTCCTTCTTCACTCCTACCCTGAGTAAGACCGTCGTCTCATGCGTGTTTTTCTGCTTAATACACATCCTCTAAAGTGAGGAAGTGATTGGTGAAATACAACGGACGTATGCAAAGCTTGTTTAATCAAGTAATGTGTTAGGATTAATACACTGCGACTCGGTATAATAAATTATGGTCATTTAGTATTCCCACGCGGAGCGGCTAATATTACGTACCATGTTATTCAGTCGTTTAGCAAAAGCGTTTGTATAAAAATTTCCTCAAAGCTAAAAATAACTTTTAATGCTCTTTCTCGGGTTTTTAAACCGTACAGGAAAATAATGTACCGAGAAGTAATTGTTTACATTAAATAAACAAGATTTATTTCGTTCGTGTCGTATTATTATGATACTGTACTGAATATGTAATGATTTCGGGCATGACCTTGTAATTTTATGACATAAAATAACAGATAAGCGTATACGAGATAGAATTTAAATTTACTTCCATGACTTAAGTTATATATATGATTTATTTTTCTTAATAAAATTCGTTAAGTAGCTCGCTGGCCTAATGGTTAGAGCGTGCGGCTTTCATTCCGAAGGTCGCGGGTTCGAACCTCGGCATGTACCAATGACTTAATATTTAAGTTATGTACATTTGTGAACTTTAGTTACGACAGCGAGATACAAACGGTGAAGGAAAACATTGTGAGGAAACCCGCACACTGATATCATCTTTGTGTGTGTGTGTGTGTGTGATGGTCCCAATAAAGTGGCAACAGGCTCGCCCCCTGTTACACGGGACCTAATCTGACCACATCTGGCGAAACGTGGGTGGTTTATTCACCTCTGCCTACCCCTACTGGGAAAAAGGCGTGACTATATAAAAAAAAATAAAAAAAAAATAATAAAATTCGTCAAGTTTTATTCAAAGTTTTGATAACTTACAGTTATCATAATCTATAATAATAATCATTATTATCAGATGATAGACGTTCACAGCTGGACATAGGTCTCCCCCAAAGATCTCCACATCGATCGATCCTGCGCTCCCGCTGCTTCCCGCAACCTTCACCAGATCGTCGGACCACCTCGTGGAGGGCCCGCCAACACTACCTCTTCCGGTACACGGTCGTCATTTAAGGACCTTAGTGCCCCATCGGCTGTCAGTCCTTCGAGCGATGTGTCTTGCCCATTGTCACTTCAGTTATCTATATTCCTTATAAAGAATTGGCTTTATACGTGAAGTTACTTATTTGTTTACTCGCTTTTATCATTGTCCTTGATATTTATCTCCTGAAAAAGAACCAGGAATCCCAATGTTCATTTCTAAATTATCTTATACATAGAATTCTGTAATCCTTTAATGTAATTATATAAACTCACATATATTCCAGGTCAACACGTGTGTGTCCTCTAAGTCGTTTTCGGCTACGGCTACTAGTTCAGTTATAATCAGTTAATCTTATATATAACTATATTATACTATAATGCATGCTCAAGATTTAGTTCTGGCTGCTCCGACTTCATCTAGTATTGTTGGTTTAATAGAATCTGAGTTTTTACTATAGTAAAAAAGTACTTGATCTATATTTCTTAATTGTAACATCTACGATGTTCAAGTTGCTCTTACCCATATAATTTATATAACGGAGTTTAATAAACATACTACGGCGATATAAAGGATAATATTATGTTTCACTTATAACTTGTTCTAAGTACAAAATTACATAGTGCTTGAATAAGCACAACAGTGTTCACTGTATTTTCTTCAACGACTTGGTACTTACGTGTTGGGCTTGCAAATGTACTTATTGTTGATTCGTTATTTTTTTATCCTTTTCTTTTTGTAGATCATATACAAAGTTATCATATAGAATAATTATTTAAACAAACATTTGTTAAAGTACTTCAGAATTCACTAAATAATTTTCGATTTCACAATTTTTAAGGTTATGGTATTTATAATGTAATAAGGTATAGTGAACAGCCTTCTTAATGTTCTCTCTAGTGTAAGTCAGGGTCTTCTCCAACAAGGATGGTTCAGGTCATTTATCCATCGTACAGGCCAAGTGAGTTGCTCGCTGGCCTAATGGTTAGAGCGTGCGGCCTTCATTCCGAAGGTTGCGGGTTCGAATATCGGCATGTACCGATGACTTAATATTTAAGTTATGTACATTTGTGAACTTTAGTTACAACAGCGAGATACAAACGGTGAAGGAAAACATCGTAAGGAAACCTGCACATGAATTGGAATTTATTCTAATTCATGTAAGGTGTGTGTGAAGTCACCAATCCGCATTGGGGCTGAGTGATGACTATTACCCCATCGCCCTCATATTAAGGGTAGACCTGTGCCCTGGCAGTGGGGACTTAAATTAGCTGTAATGGACACTGGCCAAATGCAAGTAGATAGGTGTAGTTTGTGAAATAACGATGCTGTTATTGGAACAAGTTGGTATTCTCACGATGTTTTCCTTCACTGAAAGCTCAAGTTCCGTGGTCGTAATCCGCGCCCCTCCCAGCCTTATACCTGTAGTATATAAATGATTAAATATATATGAATACTTTAAGATCTTAATTAAATAATCAAGAATACATAACATGTATAATTAGAAATACTAAAGCATCTATTAGAATTCTAAAAGTATAATGCGACCCGAAGACATATTTCTCAATGCTGTCGTCGATTACAAGCATTTAAGATATGAGGAAGTCGCCAAATGTTGTGAAAGCAGTTTGTTTCAAATGTATAAGTTATTAAAAAGCTGCAAACGTAAGCTGATGACAACTTGTTTGATTCGTAAAAGCTGTAACTTCATTCGATCTAAACATTACACATAAATTTAATTCTAAATTGATTGACGATTTCCTAGACGGTAGAATAATTGTATAAACAGTAGCATCAACTACTACGTATTGACATATGAATGGCACTAACTGTATATGTTACTGACATTTCAATTTAACGCGTACTTCTTTGGGTGGATGCCTGCCTTCGGCGCAGTACACGATTAGCATTTATAACTGTACTGCTGATAATAAATATTAATAGAGAACTGGCCTAGGATCAAATAAAACCGATATGTAAGAAAAGTACGAGTATGCGATTAACAACGAATAAAAACCACATAAAACGGTATTCTCTACTTCTATTACTGTAGTTTTTAAAACGCTTAACCATAAATACTTCTTGAACATTACTCTTTTTATTATTTATTATCTGTTCTATAATATATTTACTTTATTTCTGTTATTTAACTATTAGTAACAATAATAAATTTAATAATAAATCTTCATTATGTAGTACAAGTTTATATATATTCTGATGAAAGTCATAGAGGGATGGAAGGGAGGCTTTGAAGAGGCCTATGTCCAGTAGTGAGCGTCTATTGGGTGATGATAAGTGATAAAAAAAATTATACCTTTATCCTGGAGTTGTGATTTTGCTAAAATGGTGGTGGAAAAAAAAATATTTCTCATGTTTGGTCTTCAACAATCATACATATGACAAAATAAAGAGATGAACATAATGGCAATTATTATGATTGTTGTTGAAATATATTTTTCTTTTCTAACGTATGTCATTAAAACATTCATTCTAATGAAATAATATAACAAATTTCACCAGAAGTTAATAAACTTTTCTGTGAAGAAATAACCTTAAAGTTCCACTTAAAAAATGTTTCGAAAGTATTACGTTTTTCATACCGAGAGTAGCTCAGTGGCGAGGGTTGCCATAAATCAAAAATGTTACACAAGCTTAATAAGTTAAATAATAATAAAGTCATATGTTTGTCTTAAGAAAAAGCCTTAAAATGTATAATGTAATATATAGGTTAAGTTATTTATAAAGTTATAAGTATATGCTTTAATTTGAATCTATTTAAATTGTAGTATGGTTACGCTCCTTACATAGATTCTGTTGTGAATTTTGCATAACTTAAAATAAGGCCGGTCAATTCGTGTATCTTTGAACGTGAGAATGCAGAAATGGCTGTAAATGAACATAAAAACAAGCGATCAACGTTGAACAGGTTTATTTATTACAAGCTTTTTATGTTTTAACGTTTTGCGTGTACCTGATCTAGCGAGGACTTGTACTAGTTATTTTGTCTTTGCGCCGACTGTGGTAAATATAGACTATGAAAGAGTTTTATAGAACCTTTTCGGTTATATTTATACTTAACTGTATGATTTAATTCCACTATCACCCTTTGGACGTATAGACACACCACCAGGATTCATCCCTTAATTTAGATCATTATTTCAGAGAAGCGAACGATTGGAACAATCTGTTGGCATCAGTGATTCCGTCAAGGTACGATGTGGGAATTTTAAAGATAAGAAGACTAAATTACTTCTAGACTAGTGTGCTATACTCCCAAAAACTACATCGCTGCTAACCATCAGATTGGATCGCAATCAATCGCTATTCTCTATAGTTTAAGAAAATTAACTAACACCCCCTTAAATCTGTTACAATAACGACTTTGCTGTGTTCCTGCTTTATAAATGAGACCCTGAGTTTTTTAGGACATGAACTTCAAGGTTTTATTACCACTTGAAATCGAGAGAAGGGTCAGTCTTTTGTTAGTTAAAAAATAATACGAACTGTCTTCCTTTGACGGCGATTTTTGAAGGATACGGAAATAATTTCGTACACTGTGCGTAATCACCGTAGAATCTATGCGTTATGGTTGCAATTGATAATAGATTGATTGGATAAAAACTGATATGCTTTAGTTATATGAATACAAATACGAATGATAACAATACTATTTTATATAACCTTAAAAACCAAAGCTTCGTCACCGAGTAAAACTTCTGTATCTAATTTACCTGTAGGTAATATGAGATGAGGTCGTACCTAAAAAACACTGTTAGATTTAAAGTGATGTTGTACAATATTTAAAGCAATTTAGACATTTTACGAAAAATTGTTAAACGTCGTAATAAGTTAGCGAGGTCGCGCTTATGATTCACAGTTAAAGCCTTAACTTAGGTAATTACAAGTTGCGCTAAGTTGAGCACTCGCAACATAATTAAAGTGGTACTAAACGCTAGCCGAGTATGTAAAAACGGTACAAACATGTTAAATTTAAAAATTAAGAAACAGCCTCTCTTAATGTTCCCAGTAAAATAAAATAGTATTTATCATTCAGTTTACACTCCTTAACTACTATTTACAACATATTATTATGATAGTAAGCTATGTACTAAGTATTATTAATAAATATTATCAAACTAAAATTTTAACAGGTATTTATTTTGCGCATAAAAAGCACAGGAAGTACGTCGTTTGGAAATCGAGATGTTTCAAGAATTTGCTTTGATGAACATGCTATAGTATTAGACCATCGTATTGGCTCTGACTCTTTGCAGCAATAGTAGAAAGTAGACTATTATTTTATATGTTTCTGCATATTAATGTTCACAATGAATACATAAAGAAAAGTACATAGTTTTTTATGTTTATTTCATTTGGCACGAGAGCGCAGTTTGCTGGTAAAAGACAGGTAAAATTGTTGCTGTTTCTTGCATAGCTCTATAGTGTCATTTTACGATGCAGGAACTATAGATTGGTAGGACATCGAATATTCACACTAACTTTTAAGTATGCGTTATATGCGTTTCCCATTGTTCGAATAAGTTTAACCCAAAATGCAAGACAATTGGAAAGAGCCTGGCGTGTTTGTGAACTAGTTGTCTTTACTCTTTGAAAAACAACTTTGCTTCGTTTGCAATCGTTGTATAATAATTTCAGATATACCTGTCGAGATTTTACCTGGGAGCTACAATATGAAGTTCTTCAAAAAGGGCGTGAACAGGTTTCTGTAGGGTCGGCAACACGCGCTGTGATACCTCTCTTGTTACTGGTGATCATAGGCTGCGGTTACCGTTCAACATCAAACAAGCCGCAAGCATTTACCATCTAAGTAGTATAAAACAAAAATATATATACATAAATATTTTTATTTCAACATGAAGAAAACATTGAAGTAGATGAAATTAAAAAAAAAAACTAATAATATATAGTAGAAACATTTTCTTCTTAATATGAGTCAAGTGCATGATGTATAAGTGCGCTCTGTATTTTGCTATATTCTATGTTTTAACTTTTATGCTAGAATCTATAAGATATTTATAGATTCTAGCATAAAAGCTTAATACTAGAAAAGAAGATTTATACATCTGTGTCTCTGCAACTTCCTGTTTGTACGTTTGCCTGTGGTGTTGCAGTATACAAACGATTGTGTAAATGGAAACGTTTGTAAGCTCTAACATTATGTTAGCTACACGAACCGATTAAAAAATCGAAGCGATTGCCACCGGCGATAAGGAAAGTTAGCAAGTTTTCCATTACGAAGACCATCGCCTTTCTTTTAGTCTAAAATATTAAGTAACACTGCCGCTTTTACTTTTATAATGACATGGACAATCCTTTAGAGTCGATATAGAAACAAATTTCTATCATCTTTCTAAATCTACGACCTTCAATAAGTAATTAATACTTTATTTCTCTCCTAAGTAATCTTGAATGCCTTATCTACTTAATTAATTTCCTACTCGTGTCATGTTTCGTAACTATAATTAGATTCACTTAACTAATCACGTTGTTAGCGTGATACCGGGTGAATTTAACCGCGACACGTCGCTCTAATAATTGCATCTTCGAGATTGTATGGATGGATGTTTATTGAGCATTGCTTCTCATAGATAATACGTAATATTAGTAAAAAAAAATTAATGTTTAGCATAATGAAGTATCAAAATATAATATTTATGTTAGTAGAAAACAGGTACTTAATGTGTTTTAACAACTTATTAATAATTTTGACGTGAAACATAACATTTCATCCAAGAATCTTTATTCCGATCGGTCCTGTTCAGCTTTTTGGCGTATTCTGATTGATATAGTAATAGCTTTTATTTTAATCTGGATTTAAAGTATTCTTGAATAAGGTTATATATAATACAATAATTCAGATTGCTGATAGGCGTTCTTCTAAAGCGACAAAGCTCATAAATATTAAAGGGATCATATTCAGATCGCTACAAGGGTATTAAGCTCGAGAGCGTGTTAAATTCATATAGAGCTTTCTCGATGTAAATTAGCATTTAGCTCGATTTTATAATACGTCGGAGGCTGTTGTTTAATGGTGTTTATAAATCATTGAAAATGTCTTTATAATACTGTTACTTAATAGAGTTATTAGATACAGAAACTACTTGTCTGCTTAGAGTTAAGAGTATTGATAAAATTAAAGTGTAATAATAAGTAACAATAAGTTTCTGTAAGCGATGTATAGATGGATTTGTTTTATTAAATAAAATGATCCATAAATGAGCCAACCCTGGAGAAAATTGCAATTATACTACAGTATGGTTGTTAACGTCTTTTTACCTTTGACTGGTTATAACAGTACAAATTTGCTTTGATATATAATTGTTGTATGTCATAAATAACTATGAGGAAAGGTGTTAATTGTTACTCAAGATGTATATTAAATGATAATGATATCGCAAAGCTACTATATAAGACTAGGTTGTTGAATTTTGAGAACTAGGGTATTGTGGACGATAATACTTAATTCTCCATGGCTTTAGTATTACATGTGAAAGTAAGTTTAGTATTAGCTGGTTGTAAATAAAAGATGGTAACACTTACTCGCCAACACTTGTTTCTTATCAATATGACTACTGTGTAGTTATATGCTGTTGCGGTTGCTGTTACTAGTATGCTGTTGTTATAGTACAAGAATAACAAAATGTAAGGGGTAGTAAGGGAAGGAAAGGTTTATTAGCCAGACAAATAGAATATCTCCTTACTACTTAAACTCCTTCACTTGTGAGTATTGGAATCGAACCAGGAACCTTAGTGTACGATTACCTATCGATTCACGTGTTGGACATTAATCATAGTGACTTAGTGATTCGTTATGACAATTCTTTATTTCGATCCTAATTGTTTCGCTTCGTACTGTTTTATCCAAAAATATAACGACAACGGTAAACGATAATGATAATAAACTTAGCCAACCTTCATAACTCTTTTCCACTAAACTTTTGTTACAAACCAAACTGATAATTATACTTCATAACATTTTGGATAGACAAAGTTTAATATAATTGCCCGTAAATTCTTCGTACGGTTCGAAGTTGTTACAGGAATGAAATTTCTTATAACGCACGTTGTTCCAAGTCATGAATAAGTCATCAGAGTCGCGCCTTCATCGGGAAACGGATGAAGTACAGGTTGTTCGTGCCTTGCCATTTTTATTGAGTGATATATCGTTTGTGATAAGAATGATAATCAATTTACATATCTACTTAGGTATACTTATATAACAAATATAATCTAGCTTACCTGGGGTAGGTGTGATATAAGATTTGAAGACAAGGCGGGTGGTACCTACCTAGACAGTCTCCTTTCTATCTCTTTGTTATGTATCAGTGTACGAGTAAGTTTCTTAGTTATTGGTTTAAATTATTGTTTAGAATAAAAACAATTAACATTATTAATGTGGTTTAATATGAAAAGGAGGAGATTCACAAAGTTCTTGATTTTATTGTGTGGACAAGGATATATGTGGATTGTTGAAATGATTAATAAAAGATTCACCAATAGAGGTAAGGTAGGCCAAGGAGGTAAGGTATTGAGTCTAGCTTTTATACTATTTAATTCATAAGAAATATAAACAAATATTACATCAATTGTAATACACAATCATTACTTATGATAATTTCTTTTACCATAAGTGTTAATGATAAGATTGTCACATTTTGATATATCTTCAATGTATCGTTCAAATATCTTATAAATTTCTTTTGGATATATTAAAATCGCTCGGACTATGTTAACCGTAAGATATTTCTCTCTAGATATATAGAAATACCTTTTTGAGTAGTAACTACTTGATAAAAATCGCACTCGATTCTACTGATCGGATTAGTCTACATACATCTTAATCACGTATGAGTTGGAAATTATGCAAACAAATAGATAAATATGATAAGTTAGAAAAAAACCATCCAAGTAAGCGGTGCTTATGAATAATTACCGATTATTATATACAATCACTGGATTAAGCATATTTATTAAACATACTTATCTAACTTTATATTTGCTTGAAAATTATCTATCCTTGCTCTTGTTTTGTCCTTTGTAAGTGTACTTACTTATATTAGTGTAATAACATATAATACTAGCTGGGCTGGGGATGTATATGGTTCCGACGAACGTATTACGGAGCCCAAGTCAACCACACCTGCACGCGGTAACAGCCAGCGTGGTGAGGTTAAAGCCTAATTATCCCTCAATGAGGATCTTTGAAGGAGGCCTATGCCCAGCTATGGGCATGATCCAGCTGATAGTACTAGCTGTTCCCCGCCCGCTTTGCCAGCAGTAACATCTCCGCAAGTCTTTTTGGGGAAAGAATTTTATAGAGTCCGTCTATAGCTGACCTATAATCAGTAGAAGTATTCTTACCAAATTTCAAGTCTCCAGGCCTTTTGGTTCCAGAGATATCGTGATGAATCTCTACATCGAAAGTCTCTTATACATATGCAAGTAAAATCAATAGATTTTGTTTCGTTTTTCTCTCTTTGAGCTTGAGTTTATCTATTTAAATGTTACGTTCACATTTTTATTACATAATCGAGCACTACAACAAACAAGTAATGGAGCGAGAAGCTGTATCAGTAAATCGTCCACAACAGATCCTATTGTTCTAGTACTGGAGGTCTCTTTTATAGTTCTCAAAATGACAGTTATAATATAATATATATATAACAGGTATTATTCAATATGTGAAGACAAAATTGAAAGGACAAACAATATCAAATTGTTTTCATTACACGAAAGATTAATATAAGACGATGAGAAATAATATTCATGTGTTTTACGGATGTACTGATGATATTTCTTATAATAGTGTAATTATTATTAATTCTAGCAAAATTTTCTTTGTAAGTAAGTGGACGTTTTATATAGATTATTAACTACAGACAGAAATAAAAAAAAAAGAGGGCGGAGTTAAAAATAATGTAGAAATCTCTGATTCAATAGAAATTAATAACTCCTTTCTTTCTCCCGTCTCCTAAGGTTAAGCCTTTTTTTTACTGTTTAAGCTACAAACTTTCCACTAATAAATAATCATCTAAATCGCTCAAAGTTTATTCAGATTAAAAGCGATTGAAATTATTATTTCCTTTTTTCTTAAGTTATTTTCAAATATTGGTCATATAGTAAATAAACTTTGAGGTATTTGAAACTAAAAAACCAAGAAGAGTGGCGCCACTTTATAGAAAGTTGTATAAATAAATAAACATATAAACAACATGTTTGTCCTCGGTTATAAAAATTATATTAAAAGATAAAAAACTACAATGTCCATATCTAAGAACACTTATTTTCTAAAGCTTAGTGAAATTCAATAAAAATTCATAATAAAACTTTTTCAGGTTTCACACAAATCTCCGACGAGCAAAACTTTCAAGTGGTAGGGAACTCATAAATCACATATGGGGCGATTTTCAGAATGAGAGTTCTTTCAAACTGTACTCGGTCGGACATCCGGGGACTTGATCGATGTCTCTGTTTATGTATTTGAATGATCCCTTGCTTTTCTACTAACGAACGTTGTTAAACTTTGGCCGATAGTTTTTCAGACTATTCGTAAACGACTATTCAAATGCCCATCAGTTGCGAAGTATTTATAGGTAAACTACTTACAGTAGTATTTACGGTTCAAGATTTGGTTATTCATTATTTAAGATATTCTATTTGCTTAACTGTATATATTAAACGTAATCCTAGATCATCTATAGATACAGAGGTAGTATTCATGTCGATAAGAGGCAGAGGCCGGCATAACAAGTTAGTTGTATCTTTAGTAGTAATTAATAGATACAATTGAGCTATCACTTTGAAAAAATATACGGTTAAAGTAAAAGTAATGAAAAATCTAAACAATAAAACAGGAACATTCATAGATCATGAAGCTATTGTTAGGTGTAAATAATTTACAATATAAATTGTAAGATATATTATATACATATTGTTTTTTTTAAGTCCAAAAAATATGAACTGTAAACTAAGATTACTACTAAAAAACATGAGCTCGTTGAGTGTCTTGAAAAGAAGAGTTTGGCATGTAGGCGAAATATCGCGAAAGAAAATAAAGTTATAGTATATAACAGTGATAAGGAAAGCCAATTAATTAAAAAAAATACATGATTTCTTAAAACAAAAATTGATAGATCCCGAAGAAGAGGACGGTGTGTTAATGAAACAAATTCCTCTCCTTAACTGAGAGAGAAGGAGCTTAATTTGCAAACTTGGCGCCGGTCCAGCTCAAATGTCTTGAGTAACAGAGAGCTTTATAGTACTTTGTCGAGAGCTTCCTCTTTGATAACTGACTACCTTTAACAGGTTGAAAATTGAACAATATCAAACTGACAAACGTGCAAATACATTTGCCTGTTCATTTAGAACTTTCTTAAGTTTTTTTTTATATAAGATTTATTTCCCCCGCTTTACAGTACGGCGCTATAGCTAGTGAAAGGAATAGGGTTAAGAGACGTTTTATGTTTCTTGGCAACGAGCACAACATAGTGCTGTGTATATTATTCTAGGTAGGGCCTCGTTGTTATGGGCGAGCGTATCACTTAACATCAGGTGAAAGCCCCGCTCTTGTTGATTAATTGAATAAAAAAGTCTGTGGCTTTCCTTTCTTTGACGCTATGGGAATTCTTATAAATATAACACGTTTAAAGTTTAAATAATATAATAAACTGGTGTTAGATCTTTGCTACCAGAGACCGTCTAGGTAAGTATGTAAACATTACTCTGTTCCGGTTTGTATCGTAGTACGTGTAGTACATCACTTATCACCTGGTGAAAATGTCACCTGTTCTTCGAACAAAAAAAGGAAATTATCGAGATCTACATGTTGTAAAACAGCCTCCAAGTATATACGAAATCCGTTAATATAAAGATAACCAGGATTCAGTGCAGTCCAATACACTATCCAGTTATATATTTATATATAGATTTCTAATTTGTTGGGCCTTGTTTAAAGCTATCGTTCTGAAATACTGTATAATTACGCCAGTTCTAAAATAAACAAGTATACATAAATAAATGCTATTATTATTGAATGGCGTTAATAATAACAATTGTATTTGTTAATAATAATTAATAAACAGAAACTTGTTAATAATATTTTGTATATACAACAAAAAACTAACCTAAAATCAAACATAAATTGTACCGCTTTGTATGATATCACTCGTCTATTTATTCAGTATTACTATGTAATTATGTATACATTAAATTAGTAAATAATAAGACTATTATTATAAATGTTTTAGTCCTTTATTATTAATTTAATGTTCATAGATATATGTGATAATGCTCTGTGTAGTCTCGGACTATTGACAATAGGACTAAAGCCTGCCTGTCGTAGAAGACACTGATCTCTGTCTTCATTCCCCAATAAGCAAAACTACGGTGAACGACATATACGAGAGTGCCGAAGAGGGTTGCGATTCCCCCTGGGACGTGCTTTAGTGTATTGCATGGAGGCATTGGTGCATTCCGTGATAGATCCCTGTGCTCCGTGAAAGGCAATGAGGATCATCGAGGTGGTTTTAATAGGTACGAATCCAACATAACCTTGTTTTAATGGTAGAAGCAAGGTATCATTTGAAAGATTTTCTCTCCGATAATAAGAAAAGGATATCTGTGATAGATATATAAAAATAATGAAGCACATATATACTTTTCAATTATATTAATATTCAACAGGTTAAATAAATAATGATGTGTGGTAAAGAGGAAATAAAGCTCGCATGCGAACCACTTTGTATTTGAGCTCGCCGCGAACTCGTATCAATGTTACTCATCTGACAAGCTTTTAGTGGTTGAAATTTATATTGCTAGTTTCCATTACTCGAAGTGCTTCTGTCGGTAAATGGATGACACATGACGTACCCGGCTATCAAAACGTCTTTTAGATGACGCTTATTGGGTTTTCAGCAGCGGGAATATCCGTTTTAAAATCTGTACACGTCTTTTAAATCACTACTCCAACAACACACTTCACTTTTTGGCGTAATGGGGTTTAAATGCAAATTGGGGTGTCTTTACGGTGTTTAAGTTTGAAAGGTATTTACAAGACTGCGTTATAGAAGTTTCTGAACATCTGAATTTAATGCAATCTAGTAGTTGCTAGAATAAAATCTGTATATGTATTAAAGGAAAATGAAAAATAATGTACTCCGGTCTTGTGTTGTCAACAATAGCGACAATTACTTAAATATTATAATAGTGTCAGAAGTTTAAATTTATTAAGTGCCGACATCCGACAATCTGTGGGCGCATATTTGAATCCGACATGGGATGAAAATCCAAATGTAAGCCAATAACTTATTGGGCATAACTGGTACACACCATCATAATGAATGGTATAATTAAATATGGCGTAAAGTCATATATTCTTATCGGACTATCAGTGGAACTAGATCTTAGTTCGGAAACGAGGTGATGTGAAGATCCCAGGAAGTCGTTATATTCTATTAGTATCGGACCGGTCGAATCGGAAATCGATTAGCTTATACGTTCAGCTGTAGACATCCATATACGAATACAGTGGTAGTAATACTACAACTGTTTATAGATTTATATATTTACATTACCATGAAAATTCAACATATTTGTATATGGTGAAATCATAAATTTAATTCTGTATTTATACGTGTGAACTTTATGTAAGGTTTATGAGAAACCAAAATATTGCCACTAGAAAATCTCAAGGGAGATCTCGAGTGTCTTGATAACAGTCACGTTAAGGCCCCCTTTGAAATGAAGAGAGCGAGCGATATTACGTGAAATTTGATACAGCGTGTAACGGCATCACCAGGGCCATGTAATTTCGTTCTTTGTGTGTAAAATGAGAAAATATTATCACTCCTACCTCGCGAGGTAACAGTTGAAAAGCTATTTTAGTTATTTCTATACGCGAGGCATTACATTCTGATGATTGTAAAACATTATTTCAGAAGTAACATGTTCTGTAAACTTTTAAACACAGACGAGATAATGAAGAGGCTCACTTCTAGTATAATAGTTATTAATTAAGAACACCTCTCATGTGTAAACACACAACATTATCTTCACCGCCTTGTCAGAATAAGTTGTGTTTTCCCTTTAATTACTCCATATCCCATTCTTCAGCTATAAAGTCTTTTAAATGGATAAATTAATGTCTACATATTACAGCAGACTTCATGTGGGGTATATTTACTAGAAATATCTACGATAAGCTTAATAGTAAATTATAAAGGAACATTTTCTTGTGTCACAACGTACTGTCTCCTTGCTTAAGAAAGATTAAACAGCCAAGGAAAACAAGGGGCCCCGTTTGATAATTATTTAGGGTAATATCAGCATAATGAATGTATGGACACGTTTTGGTGGAAGACTACATCATAATTAATCAAGGAGTGGGCGAGTTCATATCCTTCACGTATAATAATTTTGTATAACTTTATATCAAGTTGATAAACCTCTTTAGAATCAAATCACATTTTAAAAATTACCTGCACGTATATGATAATAATATACGGCTAATCAAGTTTACTGTACAGACATGTGACCTCAATTTAACAAGGTATTAAGTGACAATAAGACAGTTGAAAATGATCCAAATGCCCAGAAGATATTAGCTTTTATATCTTGTAAGCTGGAACACAGCAATGGTGGCAGATTTACAATATAGTGGTTAAAAAAACGAGCATTAAACAAATTATTACTGACTAAAGAATCAAACCAATAAAGCTGTGAAAAGTATAGAATCTATACGCAAAGCAACTGCAAGCAAAGGTGTTATTTAATTTTAAGATAGTACTCTAATAATTGATTATTTCAACATAACGTTACATTCCCACTAGTGGGCATCCAGTGTTTTTTCTTCTGGCTAAATGTGGGCTGACAAATTTTTCATACCTTTACGATGTACGCCTTTACCGATTGCTCGAGGTCAGGTACTTACGAACTGAGCGATCTTTTTTAATGTTTATTGATTATCTATACCAAAACATAGACGAGAGAGAACATTGTTAAATCTTTTTTAATAAATTGAACAATTTTCCTTAAAAAAAAGTCCTCACTGAATAGCCCTGCCAACGAATCAGTGATTTAGTACAATTTGTTGGCTTCGCGCGAAATGAATTTGTAATGAAGCCAAAAGAATTTTTTCTACATAAAATAAACCTTTTACAAGATTTTATTAGTTCTTAAATTAGCTTCCAAAAAAAACTTTACAATCACGATCTCAGTTTTCTACATTGACTTTCTATTATAATTACACTTATTTCTTTATCAGGTTTTCTTTCTTCTTTATACCCAGAGTGAAAATTTTTACTCCCTTTCTGTCTCATACTATCAGGGGTAGAGGATTAGTTTTGATACATTCAAAATATGTGTTATATAACTAGTGTTACTATAAATACTGTTACATAAAAACTTTTTAGTTATTTTGAAATTGGGATACGTGTATTATTTTAAAAACTTCTTTCGATTTTGCGCCATTTCATATATATTTTCGTGTTTATTATCAAATTACAATATGGAATGGGGTGTTAAAGATTATAGGATTGCAGTGATCGCCTTGCACAAAGTGTGTATAGAGCCGGTCTAGTCCGTCATATTCCCGACACTTCAAAAGCTTGGTATCAGCCACAAAATTAGCCGCAGTATTATAAAACAAGAATTGAAGGTCGATGCTTATCGTCGATATACAGGACATGCCCTAAATCAATCTTTACAATTAAAGAGAGTAGATCGATCAAAAGGCCTGCTGTCGCGATACGCAGATGAAAGGCATATAAATGTCCTCTTTACCCATGAAAAAATTTTCACAATTGAAGAACACCGCAATAAGGAAACTGATTTTGAAGTCTTAGATCATGTCGTGGACCCCTCAGCAATACACTTTTTAAAAATATACTGTGGATTTTCCAGCAAGACTCTACATCTGGTCACAAGGCATGAATTACCCAAGCCTGGCTTGAAACCAACGTTCCGGACTTTATAAGAGCTGAAAACAGGCCCTCATTTAGCCCAGACCCAACCCTTTGGACTTCAAATTATGGCTAATTTTAAAGGACACGACCTGCTCTAAATGACAAAGCGACTTTGAGACTCTTAAGAAATCTTTGGAGCAAGCAGTGGCGGTGGTGGAAATTTCCCGTGGAGACTGCATATATCCATAGATTCGTGGCCAAACAGATTAAAGGCCTGTATAAAGACCAAAGGTGGCCATTTCAATTAGATTTTTTTTTAATTTTTTGCTGAGACAAATAAGTAGGTTTAAATTTTAATAATATTACATTATTTCATTAAAAAAAATGCATTTTCCTTTTGTAACAGAACTTTTGACCGGACTAGGTACACATAGCATTCATAAATGCAAGATTTGGATATCTATACTTATAATTTTTATTTCTATATATACGATGACTTTTTTTTGTCGTATAGAGAATTCTAAAGTTAATATATGTCTAGGAATTTTTCTGTAATTCAATTAATATCCATAATATAATAGTAATAGTTTTATTGTGTAAGATAAGTAAACGAATAGCAGCCAACTATCCGAACAAAGCGAAATTAGATTGTCAAAGAACAAAGACGTTTCACCGCCGAACCAAACAAAGCTCTGTGCATTAAATACGAAAACTCTTTATGTAAAGTTGAATATAATAATATATTTATATTGTAGTGAAGATGTACGATTAATTAAAAGTCAAGAAAAAAAGTTTAAAAAGTGTGAATTCATATTTTAAACTCGAAATTATGAAATACAATAGTATATAGTCTATAACTGAAACACTGTAATATTTGGCAGCAATAATTTGTAACAAGGCGTTCTCTATCTATCAATCATCCTTTTTTTTAATTATTCTTAATTATAATTGACATTTGGACCTACGAGAAAGCTGATAAAGTAATCTTTCGAACGCTACGCCGGCTGGTCCTGGAGACGGTTCTGGCCCTAATTTTCACGGGCCACACGGGATTCCCCGAGTACCTGCATAGGTTCAAACTCAATACATGTCCTGTGCCCGTGTGAGTCCTTCGTGCTTTTTCGACCCCGCAGTGGACCAGACCGTGGTGCATATTGTCACCTCCTGTCCCTTGTATGGGAGAGAGAGAGAGACTATAGAGATTGAGTTAGTAAGACGGATAGACAAGCTATTGCCTTTCTGATTAGTGAAGACGACAGTCGTCAAGTGTTTTTGAAATATTGCAGAGAAGCTATCGAAGATATAATTAAGAAAAACATAAATTAAAAACTAAGTTTGTGATGTTAGAATAGTTATAGCAAATATAAGCAGTAAATAGTATAGTAAAGAAAGAAAACAAAAGACAAACAAAATATGTACGAAAAAAATTTCATAGCTTTCTGCCTTTTATAACTGGAAGTCATGTATGAAACGGCGGTCTTCACTTGAGGGAGTGGAATGGTAGAAGAAACTGGAATGTAGAATGATAGAGATATGAAGTTTGTAAGAAAAGCACAGCATGAAAGAGTGGAAAGAATGAAAGATGAGTATGCATAAAAAATAGAGTATGGAAGTATTAATGGTAAATGAAAAGAAATGTAAAAGCTCTAGACACATCATACGTAGAGGAACGAAAAATAGAAATAAAGTAATCGTCTACAAACTAGTTCATTTGTTTGGCGAATAACTTTAAGAAGTCATCGTTAAACGTTTTAACTAGTAATTCAAATACCTCCTTGTTGTTTTACGTAACGAACGATAATTGAGTCGGTTATTGAAATAATATAACAGGGGTGTTATATTATTGTAGAATACGAGTTCAGTCTCTTGAAACTGTAATATATTGGGAGGCTTATAATATGGGGAGACGTTTCTATAGCTACGGCGACGTATACACGAGCTTGCACTGCCGCCGGCTACTTTATATGAATTTGCTATTTTCAATTCGTCCCACTTCCTGTCGAGGTTATAAGCTTTTTTATTTATTCGACGAAACGACGAGAAGAACAAGGCGTTGTCCTTATTGTTAAAGTTACTTCTGGCGATGATAATGTGGCGGTGTTCAGGATGATGTACACAGCGCCACGTTGCCATCGTCGCCTATCAACTTATACGTATTGACATAAGATGAAAGGAGTTAAGCCTCGTTACTCGTAATGTCACTAGTTACAACATCCTTCAAAACGGAACACAGTGAAGTCTACACACTGTTATTTAAAGGCTGAGATAAGCGATGCGATGGTATCTACATTGACGGTATCCAGCAACAAAGATGCGACTAGTAAATGTGTTTATCATCATATATATCCATTAGCGTCACATTGTCACTTGCTAACAGGTGTAAATCTTGATAGTCTCTTCTTCTTCTTAAAGTGCCTCTCCAACTAGTGAAGGTTGGCGATCAGCGTGATACAGTCCTTTCTGTCTCTGGTTCGGCGGAACAATTCAGACGCCTTAGATATGCCAGTCCATTCCCTGATATTCCTCAACCATGACTTTTTCCTTCTCTCCACCTTTCGTTTTGCTATTCCCGTAGCTTTTTAAAATAATTGAGACTAGTGGTATTGATAAAGTTAATAATGATATAACTAAATTACTTATATATAAATATATTAAATTTTTTCTAAAGGGTTGTGGAGTCTGTCTTAATAGAATTTTCTATAGTTCTAGTTAAGGGTTTATAAAATAGAAAATGTTTATAAAGCCTTCGAATACAGTGACTTATCAACGAAGTAAACGGCGGCTTTGGTATCGAGCTATTTACTCAAGTAACGGGAGATAAGGAGTGGGAAGGCTTAATGTTTATAAATCGCTCCTGAGCGTATTAAATCTGTACCGAGCCGGACTTATCAGATCGTACTCTATTTGCTACAACTACCTCCACAAGTGGATAATATTTTGTCTTTAAAATACAGTCTTTTATACGAGATACCATTGGAATCTTTGAGAACAATACTTTTTTATATACATATGAAAAAAACAGCAAAAGAACACAATAATATAAAACAAAAATAAATATTTATTGTTAGTACAACTCTATTGCCGGAGACCGTCTATGTAGTTACCGCAGCAGCCAATGCCACCGCCATACAGTACTGTGCAAATATTATTCTGTTCCTGTTTAAAGGGCGTTGTAGGTAATGAAATTATTGGGGTGACGAGTACATAACATTTTACGTGTCAAGGCTACCAGCATACCCTAGTTCGGTGTACACTGACTAGCGCCACGTTGGCAGGCAGGCGTATCAGTTACTAGTAAACATCTCATTGCTCTCATCGCTTCATACAGTAGAATAAAAAAAAAATATAATAAGTTTTATTTGTCGTAAGTGTAACATACAATATTTTATATAAAGAATAAATGAGTTATATATACTAATAAATATACATGCAATATCATACTTACGTAGTCGTTACCCAGTTCATAGGTTTTTAGCTCGTTGTTGAAACATGATAATAAAGGTATTTTAAACAAAACTATAAAAGAGTTTGATCAGAAATCTTTCTGAAAAAACGTCTCTCTCCAGTTTCCGTTTGTATATCTATATAAATATATAAAAAATAGTTTTTTTTTGTTCGCCAATCACGTAAAAACTAGTCAACGTATCGATATGGGAAAATGAGCATTACTAATTAAAAATAACTAATTACTAATGATTTGTAAATCGTTAAAGGCTACTTAGTTTTTTTTTATTCAAACATCTTTCATAATTTTATTTCCAATTAACTTTCATAAACATTTTGCATTTAGTATTATTTAAGCGGTTGCTATAGTGACTGTTGCTATAGAAAGTCATTTGGTTTAGCGATGACTAATAAGGAATATTTTATATTACGGCCAGCAAAGCACGCGGCGAACAGCTGATAGATTATATAATGAAATTTTATATTTATCAGTAATAAACTATAACGGTTCTACAGCATTTTGCTCTTGATTATATTTAATATCCTGTACTTAAGAATGATTAATTACGAGGAAAAATCTTGTGTAAATTGTTCTAAGTATTTAAAACGCTTTAACTATGAAAGTAATTTAAACTGTAATATTACTGGTACGAAGACTTTTGGGAATGATCAAAGAATTCGCGGAAATGACAACAGCGTACATTTTCAAAGCAACGATCTCTTATTTAGCTTAAATGTTTCCTTTTGTTTTCGTCATAACTCCAGAGATCAAAGAACGGGTCTAGACAAATTAAAATTAAGAGATGTATATATCTTTCGTTGATTACTCAAAATCTTGATAGACAGTTTAAGTGATTGATTATAAAGTTTATTGGTAGGTCTCCGCTAAACAGTAGTATGCAAATGTTATTGTGTTCCGCTTTGAAGGGCGCTGTAGCCAGTGAGGGCAATTTGGAGCAGTGTGTATCATCCTGACTAGCGCCATTATGTTATGGGCAGACGTATCATATACTATTAGGTGAACGTTTTGCTCCGTTCCTAGCAATATTGAATAAAAAAAATATTACATTATATAAATCCTATAACATATGTATATATATATATATATTTATTGATAATGGGTTTTCTTTGTTAGTCAATCACGCGAAAACTAGTGAGCGTATCGACTGGAGAGTATGATCATTCGACGCGGTATAATTGATAGATGGTATTCACTTCGTATTACTTATGCTGTTGCTATAGTAACGGCTGCTGTAGATTGGATTGTAAACTCATATGATGTCATTCAACTAATGTTTTAAAAACATTGTGCCAAAAAGCACAATTAAGCCGCCGACGAGGACGATGATAAATGAATGAATGATTAGTAGTACTTATATAGGAGTATAGGAATGATAGCTGACTAGTTAGAGTATGTAGAGTGTATTTAATCGGTAATATTGGACAGGATTAAAATAAAGTTAAAGTATATGATGTTCAGCAGATAATCAGGTTATCGGTGAAGTTCACAAACTAGATGTAAAATGTCAAACGAGACGAGTACCTCGAAACGGGAAACTAAGTTTTAATATAACCGACGAAATGTACTACTTGGGTATATCTTGATTAGTTTACGTACTTACTCGAAGCAAATTGAGTCCGTAGTTGTAATTTTAGTTAATAACTTACTGTTCTCTTCCCGTTTTGCTTGCCGTAATATATGATCAGTCTTAAACGTTATTCGAAATATTCATTGAAAGCAACCGGAACCGAAAATGACTTTCTATACTAACTTTTAGTACAGCAACCACATAAATAATAAGAAATGAAAGTGTTCATAAAAGTTAATTGAAAGAAAATAATGAAAGATCTATGAAATTTAATAAATAACTAGCCTATAATCATCTACAAATCTTTCCGTGTCGAATGGTTATATTCCCATGTTGATACGTTCACTAGTTTTCGCGTGATTGGCGAAGAAAGAAAACCTACTTCCATTGTATATATATAAATACTTAACATATGGATATCTACGAAAACGATCCACTGGGATTGCCACGAACTTATTGCTCTTAAGAGAATTAGAACTGTACATACAAAAGTAACTGTTATATTTAACTCTTGTCTTTAATTTTTATATACTTTTCTCATATTCCTCTTTTTTTATCACGTATGTATGTATGGGAGATATCCAGAGATTCATTTACAGATCACTAGGTCTCCGAAACTATTAGAACAATACAAATCTCGTAGAGGTGTAGCTTCTGCCTCTCTTCTTGGTGTTGTGAGGGTGTTACGTCCAGCAAAGCGGGCTGAGAACCGCTAGTATGATATAATACTTTTAACATAAAGTGTATACATAGTATATATTAGGAGGTACCCAAAAATGTGTCTGATGTTCGTTGCAACTGATTGCTATGTTTTTGCTCAAGTTCTTTCGTTCTTTGACTCTTAAGTAATTTTCAATCAAAATAGATTTGCCTTAACAGCTTTAAGCTTCTAAACGTTTCTAAGTTATTAGCTTTAAAACATTATATTACCGCCTAAAATGTATACGTTGTTTGAGCGAACGAAAAAGTCGAAAGTAAGGCTCAACTTTTAATATAGCAAGCTCAGACTTAAGTCTTACGTTATAAAGTTTAATCATGGTTCAAAGGAAAATTAAAAAAAAACACGCATATTCTTATCTTTTTAGTGAGTTGTTTTTATATTTTGTGATCTACTGTACCAAATGATTAGCTTCATAACCTATGTAATGTAGGGTTTCAATGAATTTATACGCAGGAGCTGGTAAAGTCGATCCTGGTCAACAGTATCAATGTAAAATATTCTGCTCATCTGTGATAGGAATGGTGACAAAGGGCTTTTTATTTTACATCCCTTCGTTGAACCACTTAGTGTAGAGCTGATAGCGATAACTAGTACAGTTGACCTATACTAGGTAGCAGGATGTACCACGAACAGGTGAGGTTCAAATAAACAAATAAAAATGGAAAAACACAAGAAGGAGGAAGACGAAGCTCGAGGAGAGGACTTGGCGACAAAAATCTTCACACATCTTGCGAGAGGTATGAAAGAAGGAAATGGAATGGAGAGTGATAGAAAAGAGGAGGAGATTACTTAAGGAAGAAAGATAAGTTTAGAGCGAAAGATGACAGTATGAAAGAAAGGAAAGAAGAAAAATTGTAAAAATTAAATAGATGTTTAAGTGATATGAAATAAAGGCCCTGACCCGCCATACGCAAGGGAATGATGTAAAAAAAAAATAAAAAAAAAAAAAAAAAAAACCAAAAAAAATTCACCTTTTATACCCGCTTACAAAACCACCATTAATTACTTGACTACAAACTAATACCTATTTTCAACAATTTTGATTCATTATTATTACCCAAGACATGTATTATAATTACTCCGACTAACTCTACATAGTTTTGTGATAGATAACGTGAAAACATATATAGATATTTACTATGTAGCGTTTCTCCAGTCGTAAATAAGAAAAGCAATTTTGATTCCACATAGATTTACCGATACAATAACAGCAAAGCTGAAATTACTGGCTCGTGAATAATAAAAAAAGGATAAGTGAAAGTACGCGTAGTATACTTTCGCGTACATCTCAACTTAATAATGTATTCATTCAATTTCATATACATGTGTGGTGTATTAGATATGTAAAACGTATTACTTACACGAAAATGAGCGAGAGAAATTTGAGTGATAACTGTATCTAATTTGTATATTATTATGGTCTTTATGTTATATATTTGTTTGAGATATAAGTCGTTTTTATTTCACGGAGCGACGACACAAACAAAATGTTTACTTAATGGTAAATGAAATTTTCGCCTATACCAACATGGCACTAGTTAGCTAGATATACACAGCATTGTGCTTGTATTTAAGTTTGTTACCCCAGTAATTTAAATAATAACAGAGCACTCTTTAAACTGGAACATAATAAGGGGGAGGAATACACAATAAATGAACTAGTGGTAGTACTTTATTGCCAGAGACCGTCAAGCTAGATATCACCGCAGTTCCTATTTCTGCCGCCAAACAGATGTGTGCAAACCTTATTGTGTTTCGGATTGAAAGCAATTGTTGCTAGTAATATTACTGGAGGAGACTTACATACTTCGTATCAAGGCGACGAGCGTAATGTGGTGCAGTGTATACCGTCCTAACTAGCGCCACGCCGTAGTGTGCACGCGTATCACTTATCATCAGCTCAAAGTCCCGTTCATCTCAGCGTTACGTCGTTATATATATAAATATGTGTACAAAATTTAGTTATATATGTCTACCTATGTAGAGATTTGCACGATATCTCTGTGACCCTAAGGCCTAGAGACTTGCTTTTTTGATTTTACAAAATTTCTACCCCAAAGGGAGTTCCGAGGGTGTTCATATCGGAAAAGGTCCCGCGGAGTAGTGAGTTGCCGGGTAGGGAATATTTCTGACAAATTTCAATTCTAAATTTCACATAAACTATATTACGGCCAGCAAATCTGGCGGGCAACCACTTGTTATATAATATATATATATGAAATTAATGTGGTGTTGTACTGGTGGCAGAGTTCTCTCGCCAATAACCACGTAAACATGTATTAATTTTCTCGGAGTATTAAGAATATGACTAAGGTAAGCCCTGCCTGCCTCAAAAGGCGACTAAAAGTGTTTTCCAATTCACGCGATTTGATAATGAAGGTCTTCGTTGTATATAAAGCAAGCTCGGGGTGGATGACCTGATGTACATAAAAAAACCGTAAAGTTTATTATAATAAACATTGTAATAAAAATTTTAATAGTATTACAGTTTTTGAAATAACTTTAGTAAGTAATTGTTTATTTACTTTACTGAGTTTTGCTTTCTAATTAATAAAGTTAAGTCGGAATTGTTCGCCGGAACAAAATGATTTATTTGTGTGGTTAAAGAATTCGAAGTTATACAGAAAGTTTATTGGTACGGAAAGTTCGCGATAACAATGATTTTACAGGTTCAAATAATATTAAATAACTTAGTAATGCATAATTATGTATTTTGTTAGATTAATTTTCAATTGTTGTTAGACATGTCTGTCGGACAGGTTGTAGAACTTGGTTGTGGTAACTTCAATAAAGAGATCAATAGATGCATTGGGCTTGGCTGGCTTACCCTAATGTCTACCAAAGTTTTTAACCAGTGCTTCCCCCCCACACTTACAGCGCAGACACATGGCATCTGAGTATCAAGCTGGTCCACCGTTTCCAAGTAGCACAGCGAGTGGATGGAGACAGCTACGCTTGGCATTTCTCTGAAGGACAAAATCCGGAACTAAGAAATTCGTCCGAGAGCTAAATTTGTCGACGTAGCTCTCAAAATCTGCAAGCTAAAATTGCAGTAAACCGAATATGTTTATCGTGTAAGTGACGACCGAGGGCGAAGAACAGTCTTGGAGTGAAGGCCACGTACAAGTCGCAGAAGTCTAGAATGCCCTCCCTCCAGATAAACCGACAACATCATCAGGACGGTCGGAAGTGGGTGGATGCGAGAAGCTGAGGATAGCATTTGGTGGAAGACATTAGGGAAGGCCTATATCGAGCAGTGGAAAAGGCTGATAATGATGATGATATTTTTGTTAGAAAATATTTATAAAGATCACCATCAGTCGATATTTTATACGGCCTGTCCAATGCTATTAGATCTTTACCAGATCGTTCATCAGACTGATGGCTGTTCATCACCTAAAATATTGCTTACATCAAAATAATTTTAACAATAACTTTAGGTTGTAGCGCAATGATAAATCATACTTTTCGTATATTTCAACGGAATTACAAGAGGGGTGCGTCCCCTTCGCGCAGGCACCATTGTTTATAACTCAAAGTGTGATTGATAAACAGTTATCTTGCGACATGCACGAACCCTTCCAACTTAAATTATGGATCGACACGCTGCACTTGTCGGGGATCAGGAGCTGACGGGAGGGTGTGATGCTACAGTCACACTGTTTGTACTACTTGCGGGGTACCTATAATTATGATTAATGGTAGAGATATTCGAGGGTGTTATTGTCGCGTTGTCTTCTGAAAGATGAATTTTTATATCGTACATATATAATCAAGCGTGAGAGTGCTATGAGATACTTAAATAGAGAAAATATTAATATTATAAGAAATTCATATTATTGTTAATATGCTTCATTGTAAACTCCAAGGAATCAACAATATTTCAAAGATGGATGCTATTATGTTTAATTCTACTATTACTTATTTATTTCTAAGCAGATGCTGAATGACTGTTCATCTGTGTAAAGAGCGTTGAAACTAGTGGATGTATTGAGATAATTTATATTCGAAAGTAATGAGTAAAGATGTGTGATCCAGTGTAATATCGTTTTTACTATAATATTAAAGTCCTGCTTGTCTCGTGGAAAGAATGAAAAATGATATATTAAAAAAAATATTCAAAACGTTACTATACAAACAAAATTGTCTTCTTAAACTTTACTACACAGTCATATTTTACTAACACAATCATACTTCTATACTTCCAAACAAAATATATATGAAATATTTAATCTAGAATAATGTTTACATAAGTTGCTTTCTTAAAAGCTAGAAATAAAGTAAATAGAAGTTTCGTTGGCGTTAAATAACTCAGTGCGGTAAAGTAAATCAACGTTTCAGCGTTTCAATTTTCATAATTCACACATTATCAAGTTATTCGCCCGTGAATAAAGAAAAATCCAATTTCCTTTGCTTGCATTATATGAAAGGGACTAAAGATTTCTGTTTCTAAGGCCGAATTCATAGTGATGTTTTTAATATGGTAACATTTCCTTTTTATTATTTTTACCTAAAAACATTCAATGTAATGTTAACATGTTTGCAAGTGCCGAAGGTAGGTTTTTAAGCAAATGATTTAGTCAACAGTGCTTATAAAACTCTGCTAGTATTTGATATGCAGTTTTGTTATGTAGAGGTTATATAGTATAGGCATTACATATACACACATATATATATTACTTCTATATAATAACTATATATTTGTAACGAGTGTTGCCTACGTAGGCAAAACGTCGTCAGTTTGCTTTTGCTCTGTCAACACTCTCGCTTCATTTCTTCATTATAATTTCTAGATAAATTTTCTAAGTAAATTTATCTTTGTTTAGGATGTAGGAATAGTATTTTTTTTTAATATTTCTGATATAGACCATATAAACATAAACCATTAAAATTAATGATCCAATGTTAAGATTTGGTTCACTATCATTTCAGGACCCAATCGAAATGTTATCATTGACTAGGGCAGGAAACAACTAGATCAGGATTTAAATTATTCAAAGGGTTTTTTGATGATAATCTAGATTAATTATAATTACACCTGCTACCAGTAAATGACAATATTAGTCCCAATAAAATTTTAAATTTACTTTAGTTAATACATTATAATAATGGCTGCTTGGAGAATCTGTGGTCGCATATATTGTTTAAATGAAAAGCATATCCCAGCAAAACTAAGCGTAGTTAAGAGGACTTGTAAAGACATTAATGTAGCGATATAGTTACTAGATCTAGGAATATTTCTTTTAAGAAAAGGTAACTTATAGCATTGGTGCTTAAAAGTTCAAAATCAGTGAAAGCGATGAGAAGAGCTGAACGTTTAATAGTAAACGTTGAGGTATGAGATAATGTGGCGCTAGTTAGGATGACTACATGTTTATCGCAATGTATATATGATAGTAAGTATTTTTACCCCCCGTTCTTTATCAACAATGCATTCAAACTGAATCACAATAATGTTTGATCTATAAAAAATGCTTTTAGTAAGACCTTAGTTTTATAAAGGTGTTTCGGAAATGAGTGGTTAGGCTAGAGCTGCGATAACAATGGGATAATAAATTATGATTGATGGTTGCCCGAACTGCTCCCAAAATGGCGCTACAAATGTTATTACGAAATACTTTCATCCAGTTCCGATGGAAATATTTTAGTTTTAAAAAAAGTTCAAATATAAATAGACAACTTTATATTGCAACTGTGAAGCAGTAAAGCCATGATAGCTCAATTTGTAAAATAACTATCTGCCAATCGTTATTTAAAAATACCCCACTAAAGTGGGATGTTTATTTGTTTGCTCTAGTTCCCATCGCAGGGACACAGGGCATTCTTTTACGGAGAGAAATAGCATAATCATTGAATGTCTTCCTATAAAACGCATATTTATGAAGTAGTAAACCTTCAAGTTATGAACGCTTAAAATAATATTAAAAGAATCAGTGACCGGACGGCACTGAGGAGTTGACATATAAAGAAAAGCAAACCCCGCACAGTTCCTGGGGGAGAGTAATATGCTTTGCATTCATTTCTACTGCGATATACTTATATTGTTTGGTATTATATAAATTTTATTATACTGTCATATCTGAATTTTTAGATATGATAGAAATCGCAATATGTTGTGTTCATTGTTTTGAAAATGTCTCATCAACGTAGGAATTTCTCTACCACAATACATTTATACAAATCCTTTCTAACAGGGCGGACAGTCTTCGGCAAAGGTGACTAACATTAATATACCGTTTAATGATTTACAAGTAACATTAGCAAACTAGCGTTTTTACAAGGTGTTTCCTCCTAAAAATTGCTGGAGCGAAACTCCTCTGACCCCGTTTATGACTGGAATTGTGATTGATGGGCCCGTTATCTCACGACATGCATGAGCCAGGCTAACTTAAATTATGGACGGATACCCTGTGTCTATTCGTAAACGGATATAGATATGAGTGAAAATGTATGAAGTTTCTACTTTGTTTACGCAAATTGATAAAAGATTATTTTGTGACATCCTCAGTAACTACAGAAAATAATTACCCCTGCCACAAGGTAGAAAATATAAAATTCCCAATAATAAGGTAGAGATTCCTTCAAATAATGGTTTATGATAGTATATCTAAATAACCTTATGTATTATTAAGGTGATGATAGTGGATCAAGCCGAAAAGTTAACAAATGACAGGATATGTACCAGACATATCCTGCACATCATCACCTGGCAATAACATCATGGACCATTATGTGTAAGTTGCTTCAAAATTCTGTAACGACGGCAAATTTTTATACGAGATGAAGAGTCGAATCGAGAAGGCAAAACACGTTGTTACTAGTATCCAAAAAAAAAAATGGATATATTAATATCAAGATTAGATTAGTACGAATTCTGCTATTTCCTAACTTCCTATACATCTCCATGTTAGAGATATGCTTAATATACCTTGAACTGTGAAAAGCTCTAATGTATCAGTCATCACCCAGCTTCAGACACAAAGGTGTCTTTCCATCATATGTCAATAACTCATCTTTACGTATATCAGCTACACAACGCGCTGAAGCGAGGGTAGTTCGGAAAAACTGCTTGTGGTTGGTAACACTGGCAGCATAAGATCTTTCACCACCAACAATCTATTGGCCAAGTAAAAGAGTTGTTGTAGACTCTGAACAGGAACCTGTGGAAGCAGATAATCTATTCTAGACACCAACTCCAGTGCTGACCACGATCCCTAATTATGAGGGAATGACCCTAGAGAGAAAGGCACCTTACTGGTACTAGGTTTCTGTTACCGGAGACCGTCTAAGTAGGTACCACTGCGGCTCCTATTTCTGCTACCAAATAGTAGTATGCATTCGGTTTGAAGGGAGTTATAGTTAGTAAAATTACTGGGGTAATGTATCGACGTGTGCAATCTGGTGTGGTGTATCCTTTCCCAACCAGCGCCATATTGTTATAAGCAAGCGTGTATTACTTACCATCAAGTGAATGTCAAGCTAGTCTCGTCACTTTGTTAAAAAAAAAACTAGAGAAAGAGAGAGATGTATATAGAACCGGAAGAAATATGCTAAGTATATAACATTTTCGTTTTTCTTATTTCATAGAAGAGTATGCAAATTTTATTTCTTGATTACGCGCCAACTTTGAGGAAACAAATGGTGCATCTGATTTTATTCAAATTTTTATTTTTGCTTATCATAAACTGTACGTGATATAACAACGAAGACAGCATCTGCAGCTTTTTACTGAGATTCTTTAATGCGATGTGCTGAAGAACCGGCATGGAGCATTCTTGTTGCCAAAATGTCTCGCATAAAATTTTTGCCCCGAAGGAAATATCTGGAAATGTACAGAAATCTGCTAGTTGGCTATTTCACTTTGAATATACATAAAAAAAATTATCTCCGACTGAAAGCTTTTCAGAGTGATTAAGTCAATTGTAGTCGATATCATTTTGCATTCTATAAAGAATCTTTGTCGACAACAGGGTATTTGAGGAACAGAATCTACTTATCTCTTAGATTTTCTAACACACAAACCGATAGTCTGTTTAAGAAAAAAAAAATTAAATAAAATGGCGAATTCTCAAGTGTCCATTTTAGACCTTGAATCCGCCGAACCAGAGACAGAAAGGACTGTACCACGCTGATGAGGCATTTTAAGAAGAAGAAGATATCATCCGAATAAACCTTGGGATCAAAAACACTTCAGAAGGAAATTAGGTCACTTAGGTTATTTAATATGTTTTCTTGGATCATAAGGATTGTTTCTGAAATGTTATGAACATCCAAAGTAATGAGGAGTAATATCTGTTTTTTTTTTTAAATCATACTGTGGAAGACAGGCACATAAAATTGTAATAGAGCCTACAATAAGACAGCTTTCTTGTTGCTGTCTAAATATGTTACCTATGTTATTACAGACGCTTCACTATATGATATGTTTTTTTATGCTTTTGATTTAACAATGAAAAATTTTTTTTTTTCTTTCTAATTAAGCGACGGGTCAAGCGGGACGATCACCTGATGGTAAGAGATACACCCGCCCGTAACAACGTGACGCGAATTACGATAATAAATATTGCACCACATTGCGCTCGTCGCCTGAGATACAAGATGTTGAGTCTCGTTACCTCAGTAATTACACTAGCTGCAGCGCCCTTCATACCGGAACAGAGTAATGTTTGTACACGACTGTTTGGTCGCTTATATTGAAGCTGCGATGGTACCTATCTAGATGGTCTCCGGCAACAGAAACCTACCACCAGTAAGTTAAATTCATATTGATGTGGAAGTTTTCTGATGCCGGAGACGGTCTAGGTAGGTACCAATGCAACGCCTATTTCTTCTGCCAAACAGTACAGTGTTACGGCTTGAAGGTCGCTGTAGGTAGTATAATTACTGGGGTGACGAGACTAAACATCTTGTGTCCCCTAGGGATGAGCGCAATATGGTGTAGTGTATACCATTCTAACTAGCGCCACGTTGTTACGGGAAGTAGCTGAACAGCTGAACAACCAGCTCGTCTTGTCGCTTAATCAAATAAAAAAAAACACTGCACAATTTTGCTACTCATTTTGCTTTTGATAATTGAATTGTCATTAACTCCGAATTGGATATCATCATCATCATCATCATCATCAGCTGATAGACTTACATGGCTGGGCATAGGCCTCCCCCAAACATCACATACAGTCAGAATGGTTTCCGGTACTGTCATATTAGATTCTTAGAACTGTCGTTTGTTTGTGAACATGGGTTTACATGGGGGGGTTAGGGCCATTTCCCACCACGCTGGCCCGATGGGGTTGACGGGAGCCAGAGCCTCGTTTGTTGATTAGCAGGATGCACCGCGAGCAGGTGAGGTTGGCTTGGGTCCTGAAGTTGTTGTGTAGGATCAAACACCCCACTTGGATATTCCAAGGACGATTGATTGATGATATAATAGTGATTTTTTTTTAATAATCATTAATTTATTTACGACAATAATGTGTGATCTAAGTAAATTTGCAATAAAGATTTGTAACAGTAAATTTACTCCGATATAAAATTCGATTTTAATTCGCAGGAGCCAAAGGACAAACAGCTAATACATGAGTACTCTTGCACCCTCCTTCCGGAAGATTTACGTTTATTACATTTAGAGAGTTGCCGAAATCTCCCCTAATGCCTAATCCCGTTCGGTACAACAACAAAGACACATAAAAATAAATCAGCTTATTATAATACTGAATGCGATATTAATAACGGAGATTTTATTAGATTTTGGTTACTTTTTTTTTTAATAGCATAACATACATTCATCATCCACATGATTCTACATTTTTTTTTTTTTTTTTTCTTACAATACTCATTCCCCTGTGAATGGCGGGTCAGGGCCTTTTATTTCAGATCACTTAACATCTATATAATTTTAACAATTTTCCTCTTCCCCTTTTTTCATACTTCCATCTTTCGCTCTTAACTTATCTTTCTTCCTTTTTTATTCTCCTCCTCTTTTCTTTCACTCTCCATTCCATTTCCTTCTTTCATACCTCTCGCAAGATGTGTGTGGATTTCGGTCGCCTCGTCATTTCCACTGGAGCTTCGCCTGCCAATAGCCTGTAATAAACTCCTTCCTTTCTACTTTGTCTTCTTTTTTTAATTTTACAATTTTTATTTATTACATTGTTGCTTTGTCTTATACAATTTACTTATTTTACAGATTTTGAGTTCTAATTTTTTGGCTGTTACTAGCTCACTTGTCTATCTTTTTTTTTTTACTTGTATTTGTACTTAGTACCTTTTGGACTACTGCTTTGCAGTAGTCCAAGGACTTGGCGACTTTCGTCCTCATTCATCACAGAGGCTACCGACACCATATCCAGTTTAACCATGATTCTACCTTAAAGGTTCTGCTTACATTAACGTGGCATTTGAGATTAGATAGATAGGTTAGAGGTCTATGTCCAGCATTGGACGTCTGTCGGCTGATGATGATGATGAGATTAGATCTTACAAGGTATGTTTGATATGATCAGTAATTAAATTAGCTATAGTATTATTAAATTGGGAGTAATAATTGCTCGATCTGGTAGCAATTGCTGAAACTTGGCGAAGCTCCACAGACTGCTGAAGACGGTCTGTAATAAGTATTATACTTAACACTTGAAATACCAAAGAATAACATATAAAAGAAAAAAAAATATTTTAGTCTATGTTTTTCTGTATTTTCTGTGATCCACAACAACCATTTTAATAAGTAATAAACTTTGAATTATGAATTTTTAATATGAATTTACTAAATAATTGATTATTGATAGTAACTGTAGTTAATAAATTATATATATTATTATATATATTATATTTTCCTTCACATAATAGCATTTGTCGATTCGTAAAGATCAATGAAGCAAAGCAGATCGAAAGATCATTTTTGTATGTATTTTCATTATACAACTACCATTATATTTCAGTTTTGTTTAATAATGTTTTCGATATAATATATTGATTTATCGTCATAGATTTTGTTTATTATACAAACATATAGTCTGTGGCAGTGTATATAGATGAATTATTAAAACATCGGCTCTGCGTAAGATTTTCTAGAGACTTTTGAAGTTCGGATCCTTACCCGTGGGAACTCATTAAAAGTTTGCGCATTTTTCTGAAGACGATATGAAATACACCTAATTTAAACTTATACAAAAATGAAAATCTTTTCGGATTCTTACATGATTATATGTAATTTTACATTGATTTGAATTAAACATGAATTGTACTTAGTTATAAATTTCTTCTAGTTGTAATATAATTCTATTTGTCCTTGTACATTAATCGGCTTATATAGTTGAATGCTCCGCGTTCCGCATGTTTTTTTATAATATATACCACACTTTAGAATAAAATGCAGCCTTTTCATTATATTCATCCCTATAGTACTACATTGATAGTCCGTCTATGAGACAGGATCCTCATAAACTTAAGGAAATAACAGCAAGGAATTCACTAGCTATCGAAATCGATTCTAAATGTATGAGCTTAATTTCCCATATACTTTTTTTAATGGTTTCTATTAAGCATAATATTATTTTATGACTTTTTTGTTAGTGTGATGTTATAAAGGAAATATTCATTGAATTTACGGACATACTAGCGGTGACTTGCGGTCGTTAACTCGGTCTGCTTGTGAAACCCTCCCTCATATTTCTGACGTATAAAATAATATTAGTCCGCGAGTTCTTCAAAATTGACCACTTCAATATCTAAGCGATATTCTTAGTTTCAGTAGTGGGCTGTTCTCTCTCCTATGCTTTTAATACGTGTGATATAAATGAGATCTCTGTTACTTTGTTCCCTGTTTGTTGTAAGTTTAATATAAACAAACAGCCGCTGCTTTTACGAATAGCCTTTTTAGTTAACACCCTAAATGATTTTTAACATATCTTTTTTGTCGAGCAAAACATTTTAAAATGAGACAGATGCTGTTCAAGTCCTGAGTGTTAATTAATAAACGTTGCCGTAATGTTAAAACGTTTTAAAATGTTAGTATTTTTCATTTGTATGTATATAATTTAGGCTCTCGGAAAGCTAGAATCGGTGTCTCTGTGTTTTGTGTTTGGTAAATAGTTAACTTAAAGAAATGCGATTAAATTTCTATCCTTAGTTATATATTACTTAAAAAATTAACATATATAATAAAACTATATTAAATGATATGGATGTGTAAGGGAAATGGTGCAAATCCTCCGACATAAACCACTACAAACGAAGGTTGCGCGAAGGCGGTGGATGCGAGCAGCGCGGGAACGATCGATGTGGATATCTTCAAACGTGACCCATGGCCGGCAATGATTGATGATGATGATGACGATGACTATATTCAATGAACGTTATCGCGATAATTTAAACATTTTATAACACAACTATTGGAGTAGTTACAGCCTTTTAAATCTATAGTTTACAATCTAAGCTGAAGAGAAAGAGCTTAATGCCTTGAAAGCTGTCAGTGTTATTGGTGGTCTATTATCAACTACAATTTAACTAATTAAACGCTATAAAATCCATATAAATATAATTTTATTTAATGTCTAATATTCGTATATATTAGTTAAAGTACTTGTTTAAGAAAATATTAAAAGTGCTGACAGTTTTCCGGATATAGTACAAAATTGGATACTTTAGCAGTTCATTTTGATGAAATGCTTCTTACACTTACATTTTTCTATTCATCAATTATCCGTTAAGATATTATTAAGTTTAAGCTTTAAAGTTACTCAATTTTACACATAATTCATCATCAAAATGATCTTATGAAGCGATATATGACATTTTACTTAACATTGTTCCCTTTATATCAAAGAGAGTTTTAACGTAACCCTGTAAAATATCTCACGGTGAAGGCTCTGGCGGAATCCTCTCAGGTAATATTCTGTTTTATACTATGATATATAAATTATAGTACATTATTATGCATATATCGCTAACTTGTTTGATTTCTGTAATCTGATTTTTTTTTGTACTACGAAGCGACGAGACTACCGAGACTTTCACCTGATAGTAACTACGCTCGCTGTTATACATAGCACCACATTGCACTAGTCGCCTTGAGACAAAAGAGTCTCCCTACCCCAGTAATTAGACTAGCTATAACGCCCTTTAAACCGGAACATAGTGATGTTTACACATTGCTGATTGTACTGTATCTACCTAGATAGTTTCCGGCAACAGAGGTCTGTTATCAGTACAAATATAAAGCTTAAGAGTTTGATTTTTTTTAAAAAGAATGTATTGTATTCGGAAATAATTTAGGTAAGTCATACTACAACACTATGTATTGTTGTGTATATTACTGTAGTTAGAGAAATTACTGCAGTAACGAAATAAAACATATAGGGTAATAATAATAAACTGTCTCGTTATTGTTATAGGCAAGTTATTGTTATCACTTGTTATCAATTTATATTGAACTTTTAATGTTTGGTGGCAGAAACAGGATCTGCGGTGGTACCTAGACAGTCTGCGGTAACAGAAACTTACCACCTGCTACTTCATCGCTTCATCGTATTAAACTAATGTTGGTAACATTTGTTAAATTCTCATTAATAACTATTGAGTATTTCATCTATAATATCATGATATATGAAAAACATGGAAAGTTAGGATCGAATAGTTTACCAGGTGAACCTTTTGCTTGTTTACCCACCCTCGCTATAAAAAACCAATGATCTTATATTCGTCGTAGTATTAAAATCATAACCATACTTTTTGTTTATGTCCCATGTTTTTTTTTTTCTACAATTTCCTATCGTTCTGTTGCGAGTGACACATAACGATGCGCACATTTGAGGGATGATATTCCTACCTCTATTTTTCTATATTTATGCTTTCGGAATCTTGAATAAGTATATCCGGAAGTCGTTAATCTTGCGGAATAAAGCATAATACTAGTCACGTTCATTTTTTATTGACCACGGGAGATTTATATACATCATTCTATATTTCTAAGGAAAAGGCATATCATTCTTGGTAAGACAAGCAGACTGCCCAGCCTGATAAAGATGTAAGAGAGTATGTGAGGTGTTATTTAGTAATATTGAATCCTGTGGCAGTACCCCGAGGCAAGAAGACCTAAGTGGTTAACGTTTGTACTCAGCAAGAGGGATGTAAAGATACTGTTAAATAGTCTTGTAATATTAGAATCCTTTTTATAACAAAACCAACATTAAAATGTTAATTGTAAATTTTGGTAGCCATTCAACTGTTCTCTGTACATAAAATAAACGAGAAATAAACAAAACCGAACAAGTGCGTGTTGGGTCACGTAGTCTAAGGATCTGTAAACATCTTGGCGCCTCGGAAGACACCTATATTTTCATTTCGCAAAAAGAATTTCTTAAAACTCTTCCTAGACGCAGTCACTGCGCGACCTAAATTTGGCATTTAAATATAGTAGACTAAAAGCAAACATTTTAATCACCTTTTTACATTAAAGAATCTGAGTGATAGATATTAAACTCTTCTTTAAAGGGTAAGTATTTAAAGCCTGTTCGTTTAAAAAAGTTGAGCTTTACTTAAATATAAATAATAAGTTGAGTATAAAAGTAAGAGAGAAAGAAACCGGAACGGATGGAGAAAGAAAGCATGAATAAGTATCCGTTGTTAAGTAAATTTGGGAAACAAGCGGAGAAACAAAGAGACATAGAAGAAGTAAATATATAATGAGAAGAGAACCATACATCGATATACGAAAAAAAAAATCAATATGTCCTTTCTTTATCATCAGCCGACAGACATCCACTGCTAGACACAGGCCTACCCCAAAGATTCCCACCTCGATCATTTATATGGGGCGATTTGTGCTGTTTCCACCAGGCTGGTCCAATGTGGATTAGTGGGAGGCAGAACCTCGTTTGTTGATTATCAGGGGGCACCACAGGCAGCAGGTTTTCTTGGATACCGTGAGTAGTACGGGAACTTTTACACCCCTTACGTACTTGCCCTTTCTTACACATTCATATATCGTTTCTTTACTGTTTTGTCGACCTGCACCCGTCAGTAGTGACAGTGTGAACAGAACAACGAACTGTTCGGACCTTTGAATTAAACAACGACACTGTTATTTCATCGGCGGAAGTTCAATAGAAGAAAATCAGGAATAATCAAAACTCAACGGGCACCCTCCTAACAATACTCACAGTTGTTTGTTTACGCGATAACTTTAATGAAAGCAACTCACAATTGTTTTGGTTGCAGGCGTAAACAATATCTTGACTCCGTGCTGGTTATACTTCTGATTTCCCTAGTTGAGTTTTCGATTTGAATTGAAATGCAAATTACTTATAGCTTTTTCTTTTGTTTCAATGTGAAATGCAATTTTTCTATTAACAACCTTCCCTTATAAGGGATGATATATTATAAACTTGTCGCCATAACCCCATTGCTGTGTACGAAAGCCTAAGTATTATTATTTTCGACGATCACGCTTTATCATCTACAGTGTCAGTCTCACTTAATATTTTTTTTATTGAACGAAGCGACGAGACGAGTCTAACCATTAGAATTCGGTGCTAGTTATGATGGTATACACAGCACAACATTGCGCTGGTTGCATTGAGACATAAGATGTTGTCTTTTTACCACAATAATTTCACTAGCTACAACACCCTTCAATCCGGTACACAGTAATGTTTACACGCTATTGTTTGGCGGTAGAAATAGGCGCTATGACAATACCAACCAAGACGGTCTCTTGCAATAGAGACTTACGACTAGTGAAATATCACTTAAAATTGAGGTTAAGTGATAATCCATTGTAGATTATCATAATATGTTAATACTATTCAAGATTGAAAATTAACTTTTTTTTCATCTCTATAGCCTCTATTGATTCATTATTGGAAACAGGCTTTCGCCAAGGTATACAATAATATATAAGTAATAACTTATATGTATAGTACCTGGCTGTAATATAAATATAGACTTGAATATTCCTAGAAAGTAACCGCAACTGCAAATGTCTTTTTATAACAATCGTTACTATAGCAACCGTGTGAATAACACGATTTGAAAAAAAAAAACATACATATTACATATAAATTTATGGATCTATGAAATTCAAAAAGCAAATAGCCTATAACCATCTAATATACAAATCATTTCGCGTCGAATGGTCATGTTCTCATCTCGATACGTTCACTGGTTTTCAAGTGAGTGGTGAACAAGCAAAACTCAATTTTCGTAATATATATTATATATTATAATACAGAATATGCAAGACCAAGACTGAACAAAGAGTATGCAAGTCTTAGTCTTGTTCTAGCTCTCTATACATCAACTTTACCAAATCTTCAAGAATTCTAGCTTTAATGAATGCAAAGTTGAATATTTTAGCTGCATCCAAACGTTTGTAGATAATATATACAACATTTTAAGATTAGACAGTACATTTTAATTTTTCTATCAATCATCAGCCGATAGACGTTCACTGCTGGACATGAGCCTCACCCAAAGATTTCTACATCGACTGCCCTGCCCACCTGCAGCAGCTTCTCGTAACCTTCAGAGAGACAGCGTACGGTACTGCTGGGCACTAGGGACTGTCGTTTGTTCATACGGGAGGATTTGGGCTATTTCCCACCATGCTGGCTCGACACAATGCGAGTTGGTGAAACTTAATTTTTCTATAGATTTACACTTCTATTCTGTTGAGTTAAACAAGCTCCGTACTGCACAGGATACATAAGGACTTGATGATTTAGCGGAAGCGAGTTTAGGCTAAGAAAATAATTTGTATATGTTTCATATGATTCATTCAGTACAGAATATACGGAAGCTTTCGGTTACATCCAATACCCTCTATCCATCTACATAGGTTCCACAATGTTACATAAACCAGAATATTTGTTGACGGCGTCACGTAAAGCTCTGTGATATACACCAACCAAGTTGTCTAATAACTATCTAATACAAACATATGTGCATTAAACTTAACAATAAACTATACAATTAAGTAACAAATTAAATGCACTGTTTTTTTTTAGTGCTTATCTTTTACTCCTCATAAAAAACCCTACAAACATAACCGAGAAAGAAAGTTAATAACAGTAAAAAGTTTTCAAGCGCTGCGAAAGAAGTTTTTTCTGTTAGTTTTATATTCGCAATGAATAGAGAATGTCTAGACTTCCGGTATTCATATTACATTTTAGTGCAGTTTTATAACAGTAAAATAGTTTGATATACTAATTTTTTTTTAAACTTTCATAGTTTAATCTATTTATCGTATAGATTATTTTTTAGGTGAAGCCATGTTCACTAGTGGAACTTTTTTCATAGTATTTTTACTTTAAATGTTATATATACAGATTTTTTTCTATTAGAAAACAGGAGTAATTAAATCAATCTTTAATGTCAAATATAGGGCATGACTATTATACTGATGTTATCAAGTTATCTGCAAAGTTTGAGTATTTTCGTAATGTACGTTGTAATATTTCATCGCGATCTTTTATCATGATGTCCAATATTTACTTATATTCTAGAAAATGGACGTTATAACTTTTTATTGCTCTCTGTAACGGTATTGTGTCCCGAAACAGATGCTTATGTCATAAACTTTTGTTAATATTTTATCTTACATAAGTATGTTACCGCAATATTGTGTAGTGGAGACATAAATTCTAACTATAATCTCACCCGCATCGTAAACATGATAATGTGTTTTATTCACAATGGTACAACGCTCCGAAATACTTTAAAAATATGCTTCAACGTAAATAACTTCCATCAAGAATTTAAACAGAAATATACGGAATTCATTGGTATATTGATAGTAGCATTGTTTTCCCAGTGTAGTGGTGGGGAGCCCATCACAAGCATAGCCGACGATCTGGTGAAAGTCGCAGGAAGTTCCTGAATGAACAGATTAACGGCATCAATCGGTTTGTAGATCTTTAAGAGACCTATGTTCAGCAGTAGACATTGCTGATGACAATGATGATAATTTATACAAATAGCTAAGTTTTTAACTGTCTAACTATATTTATACTATTACATATAAAAATTGTTGTTTATAATCGTTATTTGAACCCAATAAAGTTAGGTGAACGCTTGTGTTATTAAAGCTGTTACTAGGAGCGTTTACTTTCCGAAGCGGAATCCGTTTAATGCCGCGGTCTGATGGAACACGATACTGGCGGAACATGCTCATTAACTTTCAATTTTACGGCGTAATTTAAATTACATGGAAAGGGTAAAAGGCTGTACACTGCTGTACTGTTCTTGTAAACGTGTATTTTGTAACCACCGCGCTGTAAACGATGAAAGACAGCGTGAACCAGGACTGGGTCTGAACCGACATCAGTAATACAAATTACTGATCTAGGTTAGTAATATTAAATAAAGTTGTTTGTAATATTAGCAGCGATGAACTATCTTAATTTTGAATGTATAATAATCCGAATTAAAAGTTCTAATTCGACAAATGTAATGAAAAACTGAAGTTACTGGTGGTACGTCTCAATTCCTAGAGACTGTTTAGATAGGTATCACCGGAGCTCCTATTTCTGCCTACAAACAGCACTGTGCAAACATTACTATATCTCAGTTTGTAGCTTGTGACATTACTGGGGTAACAAGACATATCAAGTTATATCTCAAGGCGATGAGAACTATGTGGCACAGTGTATATAATTATAACTAGCGCCACGTTGATATGGGAAGGCGTATTACATACCATTAGGAGAACGTCGTGCTCCTATGGTCGTTTCAACGATTAAAAAAAAATACCAATATTTAACATGGTGTTAAGTGACACTAATGGCATGGTAATGATGGTAATGTTAAATGGAATATACAGAACTGTGCTAGCTAGATTCTCCAGTTCTTGTATGTTGACAGCCTAAAGACTTGTTGTTAAGACAGCACACAGTATAATACAATTTCGTAGAAAGGTGATAGAGTATATATGGATGGATGGTTATAAGGCTAGAGGAAGACCTAAGAAAGTGTGGTTGGATTGTGTGAAAGACGATATGTGCAAGAAAATTGTGAACGGCTGATAGAGGGATATGGAAGAGAAGTGCATACTGTGCCGACCGCACATAGCTAGGAAAAGGGCAGAAGAAAGAAGTGATAAAGTATATATTCTATTATAAATCAAATTCTTCAATTCTTGGAATCGAATCAGGGACCTTGATATTCAACCTTGGTGAAGACAGTTATTCATAATTATCATCATCAAAAGCTCCTTGTACTTCCTTTCTTATGTCCAGTCATGCTACTACCATTTTACTGTTGATTTCATTATTTAATAGTTAGTTTTATTCAAGTAAGCTTATTTATTAACACATAGATACACATGAATTGTATCTATTATTTAACAGATTATATATTGCACTAACTTGATCCTTTATATCCATATTGTATATAGGTAAGTACGATTTAAATACTAAATAAGTTAATATCTAAAGGGAGCTTGAGATTATTGGTTAAAATACCACGTTATATAAAAAGTTCAGTTTGAACAATAAAAGAAAGTTTTCTAAGTTTTTACATTACTGAAATAAACTTTCAAATATTTCACAATTTTCTCTCTTCAAGTTACTAAGATAATTAAAGTCATTTTTCCGCTTTTCAGAATTATAATAGACCTCATATATATGTACTTTATACGAAAAGAAAGGAAATAAGAGTAATAACAATAAAAAAACTCGTACAAATCTATGACACAAAGTTTTTGGCAAAGTACGTTGTAAAGCAAAGGAAGCTGTGTTCATTAAATCAAGTGCATGCTGAAAACTAACAATCTTATTCTTAGTTCATAAGAAATATATATTCTAAATCTACAACCCCATCTTTGTTCTTTGTTAACTAGTCATTTCTATTGATGTACCTAGTTGTATATTATTTTAGGAATATTTTTAGGTTAATAAGTAATCGTTATATTTTCAGCTGATGGTAAGTGACACGCTGATTCATAACAAGGTGGCGTTATTTGATATACACTTTACCCTGTAGCTTTAAGGTAAGCCCTGTCTTCTTCAGGGTTTTGATATTGGGGGCCCATTATTGTCCACTAAGTGAACCAGGGATTAACGACAAGTGCGAGGTGATCTAGTGCTTGTCGTACCAAAGCGAGGGTGTTGAGGAGGGCTACTGCCCTCTCTGAAACTTGTTACGGTAGTGCTGGGAGGTACCGGTGCGTTTCGTAAGAGATCCTGCGGCCTTCGGCAACGCACTGAGGATGACCACCGAGAAAGTTTTTGCGCTCGTAGCATAAGACAAGATGTTTTGTCTCGTTACCCCAGTAATTACATTAGCTACATCGCCTTTACATCCGGAACACAGTAATGTTTGCACATTACTATTTGACGGCTGAAATAGACGCTGCAGTGACCTATCTAGACAGCAGAGACCTATAACCAGTAATGACCAGTGTTAGATTGCGAGTCTCAAGTGGCAATGGGCAGGATACCTCGCTCGAAGAACTGACAGTATGGTAGCGATAGGGCACTAAGGTGCTCGAATGGCGACCGCATACCGGAAGACGAGGTGTTGGCAGAGCCCTATCAGGTAGTCCGACGATTTGGTGAAGGTTGCGAGAAGCATCTGGATGCTGTATTGATATGGAGATCTTTGACGGAGGACTGTGTCCAGCAGTAGACGTCTGTCGGCTGATAATGATGATTATGATGATGATCAGTGTTATAAGATAATCACATATGCCTTATAATTTTATGTTTTAAATCTAATTATGACATTATATATCACGACTAGTAGAAATACTGATTTTTACGAACTTGATTGCATTTTGGACGGGAATAAGGCAATCTTTCTATGCGACGGTGGTAGAAGGTTACTTTAAGGATTGGTACCATTATAAAGACGATTATCAATCAAATAACATGTCCTATTGATGACAAAATATACATGTTATGAAAGAGTTTAATGTAAAAAATGACGTTGTAGATTGTGGACGGTAAAAAACAGAGAAATGAAAAGGCAAACCCCAACGCAATTAGTGCTAATGGAGTTGTTTGTTTACCGTTATAACATACAGGGAAATCCCTTTTTTTTTCCGATGCGTGTTTTATGCAATTCAAATTACAGTTTTAACCTGTTTTAAAAAGAAAACTAGAAAACGATGAGACAAGCAGGAAATTTACCTGATGGGAAATAATACCAGTCAACAATGTTGATATATTGAACAATACTGGACCCCATTGTGATCTTTGAGACATATCTCTTGTTATTCCATTGTTACTGGTAATGTGTA
Organism: Troides aeacus; assembly: GCA_033220335.2. Taxonomy (NCBI): domain Eukaryota; kingdom Metazoa; phylum Arthropoda; class Insecta; order Lepidoptera; family Papilionidae; genus Troides; species Troides aeacus. The sequence continues at coordinate 7,211,277 of CM067270.1, forward strand.
TAATCATAATATAACTTAATTTTCTATTAATTACATTATAATATAAAAACTAATGAACTAATAATAAATGTGATAATCACATAATATAATAATAGCTGTAGCATCTGAACACAGTAATGCTGTTATGCTGATTGTTATTGCTCCTTCTAATTTTGTTGGCTGATAAAATATTAAAGTAGAACTTTTTTTACCGTAAAAAAACATACTGTAACTTTCAATTAACTCGACAGCTTTCATTAATACAGTTTCTACTTAGTAAATCAAATTCTATGTATAAATACACAGAAGAAAATGTAGGTCATGTGCTGCTACGAGGTTATTCAGTTTAGTACAGATTTATCATAACGCGAACATGAGCTTTTTGTATACAGATATATATTTTTTATGAACAAAACTCTTATATCGTCTCAAGTCTTCACGAACTCTTCTATACTATAGCATTTTATAACCTTACTCTTCATTTACCATCAGAAATCAAGCTTAAGTATAATTAATTTAATATAATATAATTATATTAAGCATCAACCTGGTGATAGGTCTCAAACCGGTTGATAAGTTTAAAACCGGTGCGTTCAGTTAAAGATAATGGAGTCTCTCTTACTACACTGATGGAGACCATCGAGAAGGTTTTAGTGAGTAAGAATCTCACATAACCCTGACTTTTCCTGAAGCAGAGAATCTTTCGAAGATTTCCTTTTCAAAACCAAAAAGAAAAGGTCTCTGTTGCCGAAGACCGTCAAAGCAGGTACCGGAGAGCGTCTATCACCGCAGCTTCTATTTCTGCCAGAAAATTAAGTAATTACAGTGTTCCGAATTAAAGGGTGCTGTAGCTAATAAAACTGCTTAGATAACGAGACTCAAAATTCTACGTCTCAAGGCAACAAGCGCAATGTGATGCAGTGTATACCACCCTAACTGCGCCACGTTGTTATGGGTACGCGTATCACTTCCCCTACCATAATGGGGCCTTTGTGGTTGTTGGCGATCAGAATGAGGGTTCTCATCGCCTTCTAAACGACCCTGAGGAGGACAATGGCTGGACGTGGTCTCCGGTCATTGAAGTAATACTCACGAGGCTGGTAGGATCTGTATAAGCAGACCCCGGGACGAGCTATTCCAGCATAGCGTTAGCGAGGCCGCGGTTGTGTTCCGAACGGAGATCCCGTGACCTCGCCAAACGCCGAAGGCGACCACCGAGGGGGTTTTAGTGGGTAAAAATCTCCACATAACTCTGACTTCCCCTCAGGAGGCAGAGTATCTTTTCGAAGTATTCACCCCCGAAACCAAAAAAAAAAAAGAAAAAAGGGTACGCGTATCACTTAACATCAGTTGAACGTCGTGCTCATACCTTCGCTTCATTGCATTTAAAAAAAAAAACAATTTCAGTCTATTTAATAAAAAAAAGTGACTGTATTTTAACTTTTTGTTTGTTGCTTTATATTTTTAATAATAAACTGAAAGTACTTAAATCAAGTACTACATAACATTATTACATTAGAGAGAAGTTATTATTACTATAATCAATATCGATCACTATTATACTATAACTTTCATAGTTAATATTTCTAAAATATTATTTTCTTATTACTTTCCTTCCGAACAAAATCCGAATTAAGGATATTAATACTGTTGTTTAAATAATACACATTTCTTAAATTGTCTATGTTACATTTCAAGTTTTAAACCTTTTTTTCTGAAAGGTTAAGTTTATATTTTCTATTGATTACTTGAACCTATAAATTATTTAACTTTGAGATGCCGTTTAAGCCTTTAATTCCTTTAAATTACATATCATATTATGTGTATATTCAAAATAGGATAGAAGACCATACATCCTCGCGCAAAGCGGTTTAGTCATTGACCTGTCCCACCCTACAGGAGTTTTTGATAAATATTTACAGCGTCTCACATTAATATTGGACATTATGGAGAAACCCCGCAGGGTGAGTTATATATTTTCATCGTAAGATTTATATATAGTCATAATCATGATTATTTTCATAGCGATTATATAGTACGCTAATTACGCTTCAGTTTTATTGTATCTTTAACCTTATGTAGTACCCATAACAAATATTTTTCCTTACTATATATCATGTAATAAATCTAGGTCATATTCTCGTTAATATTATATGACGTTGTTTAAGTTTAAACTATAGATCGAGGTAATTATAATGATTTTTCACTATTAATCTACGCTGTTATAAAGCTACTGTTTCTTCTTACTAAAATGTTAATACAAACTTGTAGTTTCTTAATAACATACGAAAATATCGTGCAAGGAAAATAAGTAATGGTGTTGGTTTTAGCATACAAACGCTCTGCAACAAATTGAGGGCAGGTTCGCTAGTTATTTGTTGTTTGTAACGTTCGAGTGTAACACGCTAACAACAATCATGTAACTTATAATTGGCTATCAACTGATATCGTATTCGGTTCATGATATCGTATAAGTAATGTAATATAGAAATGAAAACCTTAATCCTTTTTAGTTTTTTCTTAAGTTACAGGAAATATAGACTTCAAATGTAACCTTCCTTTATCTTGTTTAACATATCTTGAGTGTGAGTTGTCCTCTCAGAATATAACTAATATTATATGTTTTAGCGACAAACTCAAGTAGTAATATCGCGAGTATCAAGGACTGTATAAAAATATAGACTTAAATTTTTTCATACTAATTATTATTATTTTAATACAAGAAAGCGACGAGATGAGAGGATCGTTCACGTGAAGGTAAGTGATACAAGCGCCCATCATATTGCGTCTCCTTTAGTTACAGGATGTGAAGTCTCGTTACCCCAGTAAAAAAAATATGCACACTACTGTCTGGCGGCGGAAATACGCCCTGCGGTTCTACTTACCAAGATCCATCCTATCCACCAAATTATTAGACATCTCTAAAAGTGAGCAGGTATAATTAATGACACTTTCATTGTTATAAATCCCTAATTACAATAATGAAAGCATCATTCAGTTTACTTGCATTCATTCGAGTTTTGCCTTTCATCATTTCAAACTATTCATATTCAATAACCGCTTAATTAAGAGCCACAGTAAGCAAAGTAACAAAGTAAATACTCTACTACTACGTTAACTAATAATAAGGTTATAATTCGCATTACTTCATAGTTTTTTTTATTTCATTTAGTTAGTACACGAGGAAGATGTCCACCTGATTGTTAGTAATAGTTTATTATTTGAGACATAAGGTGTTATGACCTTCAAGAACTTCCAGACTACAGTAAACTTAAAACTGGAACACAGTAATGTTTGTGCCCTACTGTTTAGCGAAAGATATAGATGCTGCGGTGGTGTATAGACAGTCTCCGGCAACAGAGACCTACCCACCAGTTAGTGATAAAATCCATCGTTCTAAATTTATATCTAGAATTATACACCGCTATCTTGTGTACACAAATCTTCATGAAGTCTAAAACAAAAATTTAAATAAAGTGGTGACTATGGCCAATCGCCCTTATAGGGTAGGCCTGTGCCCCAGCAGTGGGGCTGTTATGTTATGGTATATGGTTATAACATTTGTAATTTTATACGAAGAACAGACTTGCATCATCAAATGTATGAAAGCCAACCATACTGTTAAAAAATCCACAAAATCCTCACAATTTGGTACGAATCCAAGATTCATTAATTAACTTTGTCCGTCCGAATCAATTTAACAACGCTTTAAGATACTTGAGGTCACTTTCGGATTTTAATTCGTTTATCATTAGTAAGCTTTTAAGTTGTTCATTTAGCTTAAGACTTACTGGTGGTAGGTCTTTATTGGTGGAAAGCGTCTAAGTAGCTACCATCGCAGTTCCTACAAAACAATACTATGCAAATATTGTTGAATCCTGATATGAAGGCTACTGTAGCAAATGTAATTACTGGGGTAATGAGACTCAACATATTACTTACCTTCAGATGAATGTCCTGTTTGTCTCTTCGCATTGTAGTATATATTTTAAGCGTTATTATGAACCTATCTACTCAAGAAGGACGCGCTATTAAAATATAAAGAAGCTGAACAGGATGTTATTATTTTCATAGTAACGGCTTCCTTTTTGAAAGATCGATGTAAAAGATTACTTTGTTGAGCGTAACGGCTCCTTCCTTTTAAGTTTAACAAGATAGCCTAAGGAAAGTGTCAAGTTTTATACAACCTACATTGAGTGCCGTTAATGGATCTGAAATAAGGATTTATCACTACTTTTTTACATGATTATTTTTGCCACATTTTCCTATAATCGGGTTTCCTTTACTTCGTGAATTAAATATAATATGATTAGCGCGATGTTCACCGCTATAGATTTATTACTGTATACTTTCTAGGTTTGCGATTACCGCTGATTTTCATTAACATTTTCAACACGTAAACTTAGCGACTTTTCATGAAAGCTAAACAGGTTGTACAATTGTGAGATTCGCTTTGTGTTTTAGATATGTGCTTAGAGAATATAATCACAAAACTCGGTCCTTTATTGAATTACGTGCGCCTTTGTTACAACACCAATAAATTTCTCTCTTCTCTTTTCTTTACCGTCCTGAATATCGACTCGTGCAGCTGTTTAGGTAACACGTTGCCTTCTTATATGATAGTTCTATAAATTATCTTCATAATATTTCAATATTACTATCACAACATTTTATATATACATAATAAATGCAACCCCGGTTGCCGGAAATCGTCTAGTTCTAGTCTAGTTGGGTACCACTGCAACGCCTAATAAGGCACTGTGCAAATGTAACTGTGTTTCGGTTTGAAGTGCGTTGTAGCTATTACATTAAAGAGATTCATCTCGTCTTTCTTTTCGGGTCTCAAGCACAATGTGGTGCAGTATATATCATTATAAGTAGCACCGCACTGTTACGGGTGGGCGTACCATCATGTGAACGTTCCGTTGATCTGGTTAATTAGTTAAAAATAAACCTCCTTAGTAAGTATTTTGTATTATTACTGAATCCAATTTTTTCCTATAATCCAAAATATCTGAAAAATTTCTTCGGCTTATCTGAAATATAAGATGAATAATAAGAAATCTTTCATAAACCACGTCAATGTACGTGAGGGAACGTTCATCTCACAATGGTTTAGCAATCACGGGAAGTGCTCCATTGAGATTAAAAAGCGTTTTATTTGATTGAGCGTTAAATCAGATAGCTGCGCCACTTTATTTGAATTTTGAACTTAGTTCATCGCATCACACTTACTCTAAGAAAGTCCGTTTAATCACATCATCAAACTGTTAGACGGTAACAATTGTAATAAGCGGTATCACGGTACAAGGAGAGAAGCCTGACCTGTTATCTCAAAAGGATATATCACATCATAACTTTTACAAACACACTGTTAAATTTTTCATAATAATATCTTTATGATATGAAACATAAAGTAAGAAAAATTATGTAATTAATACTAGTGTAAGTAAATTTAAGAAAAATCATAATGGAAAGAAATTTCTTTCTGTTCTCCTACATTGACAAAGTAACAGTTTAAAAATTTAAAGAGTATTCTCTCTAAGAAGTAGACTTTTGGTAGATCTTTTATAGGTTATAGGAAACCATCCTGTATTAGCATATCTCTCAGTACAATTGTACCTTCTAAAATTACTGATCTAAGATCAATATGCTTACTGGTAGATCTCTGTTGCCGGAGACCGTCTAGGTAGGTATCAGCGCAGCGCCTATATCTGTGGGAAATATTAGTATGTATACACTACTGTGTCTACTCTATCAAGAGAAATATAGCTAGTGACTACTGAAGTAACGAATCTTGAAATCTTTGGTCTCAAGAGGACGAGCTCATTGTGGTGTGAATATACTAACTAGCATGCATATCGGCGTGCATATCGTTTACCATCACGTGAACATTTCATTTATCACGTTGCTTTGTTAAATAAAAAAGAGCGGTTCCTTTTAATAAATAATACTAACCTGTCTAGGTAGTCTGTAGTTTAGGACGTATACGATACCGATAATAAAAACTATTATTTTAATTGTTCTTCTCAAAGTTCCTCTCCGTTACCAGAGGTTGGGCGTCAGCTTTGCGAATTTGTGCCTGTCTTGAGCCTTATGGAACTGCTTCCTTACACTGGTGATACTGGCCCACTGACCCTTACGTTTTGTAGTCGGGATTGTTTTAAGACTTTGCCTTTCATAATAAGTCGGAGCAGGTGATGTCTAAGTGAGAAGTGATCAATGCGAGATAGTGAGGGTGTGGAGAGACAGTACATATAAATAATTGAACATAGCTAAGAGCAAGCAACAATATTCTTGCAATTAAATAAAGTGTAAATGCATTAATGATAAAAACGGCACATTTACTCTAGAGACGTTCTTGCTGACCTGAATTTCCCGGACTTTCAGTGTACAGCTAAATCAAATTACCGACTCCAACTCGCAGCGAAATGTTTATGGTTATTTATAAAATGCTACTGCTGAAAGTGGCCGTTATGTAACGTTAAATTAATCACTGTACACAACGGCAAATGTAATTTTTATTTATTTAATTAAGCCACGAAACGAACGGTACGTTCATCATCATCATTAGCCGATAGAAATCCATTGCTGGAAATAGGCCTATCCCAAAGATCCTTATATGGATCAGTTCTGCGCTACCCGCATCGCCAAGCACAAGGAGCCGTCGTTTGTAGGAGGTTCATATAGGAGGAAATAGTCCATTTCCTACCACGATGACCTAATGCGAGTTGGCAGGATCCAGACCTTCCTTTGTTAATTATCAGGCTGCACTATGGGCACGTGAGGTTGCTTTGCGTCCCGTAAATTGTTGTGCGTGACCTGTTACATCCCTCGGTACGTTCACCTAATGGTGAGTGATACGCCTGCCGATAACTACGTGGCACTAGTTGGAATGGTAACTTCACCACATTACTCTAGCCTTGAGACATAGATTCATTCCACTACCTACACTGCCTTTCAGAGGAAGACTGGAACACAGTAATGCTTGCACAATACTGTATGACAGTTGAAATAGGTTTTTCGGTGGTATCTAGACGGTCTCCAGGAACAGAGAACTACCACCAGCCATTAGGTGCCCATTGCTGGACATAGGATCAGTTCAGTGCAGAAATAGATATTTAACTAAAATAGTACGTACTTTTAGGAGAAAAGAATACTTACAAAATCCTGACGAAGTAAACTTTCAACCACACATTGCTTTAAACTTAATCAGGTTTAGGCGTCGCTCCGGTAACCACATTATTGACAGTGCAGCGTAGTCTAGGCTAAAGATAATTAACTAACGCTAATTACGTGTTTAGATTTCAAAGCATCCGAAATTATTTTGGGAATGCTCTAATGAATTTATTTTGTTACACTGGTAGTTTCACAGTAGATTTATACAAACAAACATTACTGTGTTCCGGATTGAAGGGAGTTATAGCTAGAGAAATTGCAAGGGTAATGAGACTTAACATCCTATGTCTTAAAGCGACGAGCGCAATATGGTATAGTGTATAGCGTCCTAACTAGTGCCACTTTGTTATGGGATGGCTCATGATATAAAAAAAATACCAGATCGGAAACAAATACTATTTTCTATATAATTGCAAATAGAATCAAAATATTTACATATAACAAGCAAGATAGAATGTTTGGTGTTTCAACACAACACTTTTCCATATATATATAATATTACTATGTTACGGTTTAAAGGATGTTGTAGCGAGTGATATTACTGGAGTAATGAGACTTCTTATATCTTAAAGTGAAGAGCGCAATAGTAGTATTTATTAACGAAACTAACACTACGTTTTCTTGTGCAGGTGTATCACTTACTATCAGATGAAGGTTTTGCCCGACACCTTGGTTTATAGAAAAAAAAACACGGCTTAATACTAGTGGGGAGCATCAGCTCCTGATACCGCCCCGTCAAGGCACCTTTATGTCGGAATTACGCCTGTCTGCGAAACCATCCCCGTAGTTCCGGCTAAAAGGCTTGAGAGACTGTGGGGTTTAGCTGGTAAGGGTCCGGCATAACTCTCCTGTTTCCTCCGCAGCGTAAGCATATCCTCCCACATAGAATTTTCTAATAAAAAAAGAAATATTTCGTGTTATAAATAGGAAAGCAGATTGCCTTTTTTTGGTTGATATTTCTTTTGTGGATATCCTCCGATGGATGGATGGTCCTCCGTTTATAATAATCATAATATCGAAAAAATATACATACATAGAGTATTACTGGTGGTAGGTCTCTGTTGCCGGATACCATCTAGGTAGGTATCACGTCAGTGCCTATTTTAGCCGCCAGACAATAGTGTGGCAAACGTTACTGTATTCCGGTTTGAACGGCGTTGTAGTCAATGTAATTATTGGAGTAACTAGACTCAACATCATATGTATCAGGCGACGAGTGCAATGTGGTGCAGTTACATATCAATCTAACTAGCGCTACTTATGTTCTGGCGTATCTCTTACCATCACTTAATTATTACTTATCATTACTTACTAAAGAAAAAGGGAACTGTTTAAAGTTATAATTTTTTAGTTTATAGCCATAAGTTTATAGCCATATTTTAAAATTTCCATTGTAAAAACTCGCGGAAGAAGACCGCCGAAGAGGGGGAGGATGACATCTGCCGACAAGCGGATGGATGTAGAAGACAAGGGATCGAAAGGAGGGGAAAAATGGAGGGGAGACCTATGTTCAAAAATGAATTCTGTAAAGCTGAAATAGATAAGTACATACATTTTAAAATTGATTGTGATGAGACCTCAGCATCAGTCATCTCGTGAGAAATCTATAAAAACCATTGCTTTGGATAATTGAGCTGACGTTTATAAAATGTATTAAGTTTTCAGTCTTAGTTTAACTTAAGTCCTAGCTTAAATTGTCAGTGTTATAGTCTGATATGAAAATCTGTATCCAGCGAATGGAATGTTAGTGACGACATGAATTCTTCGGTTAAAATCGACACCCAAAAAAGGCTGCAACGGCAATATCGGAACAAAAGTCAACAACACAAAGTAATTGTGTTGAGGTTGAAACCAATTTCAGTTTTTGATAGTCGACGTCCAGAACCAATTTTCTAGTGAGAATAATTGGGAACGATGTTTTTTAGACCATACTCTTTCACTGAAGCTATCAAATGTGTATGAAGTATTATAAATATTTGGTTAAGTCCTGATTTAGTTAAAGACTCTACCTTATAGAATCATCGAATAGATCTATGCTGAGTTGTGACCTCGTGTAAATCCAGTTATTTATAATTGTTTATCAAATATCTTTGAAAACTACCCTAAGTGTGGGGTAAGTAAAAAAACGATTAAACAGAAATTTCGCTACGTTTTTATATTTTTCAATGTTGTGGATTTTTTTTAAATGAAACAAGTTTCAGTGATCCTGTTATGGCTGTGTCTAGATTTTTCATTGAACTTACGCCGGATTACACAAATGAAGCATATTTTATAGCGAAAGTTCCCATTATGTTGGACAACGAAAAGTTTTAACGGCCAATATCTGAGCAATAAATAAGATATCTCCAAGCCATTCCGCATAGATGTGCGAAACTTTATCGATATTTTCAATACGGGAATGCTCGTAAAATTCTAAAATTGGAAATGTGACTTGATTTCCTTCAACATTCTCTATACTTATGTATTTAATTTTTTTGTTTGACAATGCTTTATAAGGTTTCAAAATTTTATTACTTCGCCAAAGATTAAAATTCGCTTATGAGATATAAAACATTTCTAAAATTTTCACTGGTGGTAGGTCTCTACTGCCGGACACCTTACCACCACTGCTTGATCTGTAGTCTCGGCGTATTAGGAATAGGACTAAGGTAAGCCTTGTCATAGGTTTTTCAGGTTTGTCGGGCGGTCAGGTAACGACAATTACTAGGTGGTTTAGTACTTGTTGTATCAAAGCGAAAGTGCCAAGAAGTGCTACAGCCCTCCCCGGGATGTGCTTTGGACGTTGTGTTTTTTAGATCCCGGGACTTCCCGCAACTCTCTGACGATGACCACCGAAAGGGTTTTACTAGGTAAAAATGTCGTATATGCTTCTCATCCAAGAAGCAGGATACATTTTTAAAAGATTTACACTCCGATAACAAAAAAAAGGTAGGTAGCACTGCAACCCCTACTTCTGCCGTCAAACAGAAGTGTACAAACATGACTGAGTTTCAGTTTGAAGGGCGCTGTAGCTATTGCAATTACTGAGATAGCGAGACTCATCATTTTATTTCCAGGCGAAGAGCGCAATGTGGTGCAGTATGTATCGACCTAATAGCGCCGCGTTGTTATGGGCAGAAGTATCACATATTATTAGGTGAACGTCTCCTTTGTTTCGTTACATAACAGAACAAAAAAAAAATATAATATTACTAAAGTTTAAAGTAGACAGACTGTATAAACTATTTTGCATACAGAACATCGCAATCATTGATAAGTTAAGGTGCTTATACACTGCAGTAAGTTTGATTAAAAATATTGTTTAAGAAAATATGATTTTTTTTTGTTTGTTAGTCCTTTAAAAAGTGACGTTCTTATATATTGTTAAAAAAATTCATGATTTTAAGAAAAAAATTTTTTTGTCTATAACATTGTTGTTCTAGCTTTTCACAACTCACAGGACCCAAGCCAACCTCAGTTGTTCGTGGTGCGCCCTGCTAATCAACAAAGGCTCTGGCTCCTACCAACATTGGGCCAGGGTGGTGGGGGTAAATGGCTCAAATCTCCCTATATGAATACCTACAATTGGTGGCCCTGGTGCCCGGCGGTACCGGAGGCAATGCTGACTGTATCTGAGTTTGAAGGAAAGTGCGTAGACAAGGGATTGTAAGAACATTTTTTTTATACAATTAACTGACGAAACAAGCGATACGTTCACGTGATAGTAGGTGATATGCTTGTCTATAACAACGTGGCGCTAATTATGATTATATATACCGCAGTATATTGCGCTCATCGCTAGAGACATCATGTTGAGTTTCGTTGCTCGAGTAATTACAATAGCTCAACTCTCTTCAAACCGGAAACAGAGTAGTGTTTGCATAGTGCAGTTTAGAGGCAGAAATATGCGCAGCGGTTATACCTATATAAAAACTACAACCAGCAACCGTTATTAATATTATCAGGTATACGGCATTGTACAAGTAAAAACATAATTACTTCGAATTGAAAGCAACTATGTTTCTGCAATGTTAACCTTTTAGATTCAACAATTTAACAAGACAAAGCGAATTTCCCTGTTGTTGACGTTGCAATTTAATTGGCTTGCATTCGACGAGACCAAAAAAAAAAAGAAAAAAACTACAGACTGTTTTCGGAAACAAAACCGTTGGCTTCGACAAAGATTCGCCATTTTGTTATTCGTTTAAACTTGGCGATTGTGTGAAAAGATGTTTAACTGTTTGATATATTGCAATAAATTTACTAGTATACGAATAAATATAACTATGGATGATGTCCAGAATTAACCATTATTGAGTTTTTTTACTTAGAATATATCTCTGGTACTTTACTTCTTAATATTTTACTAGCAGTAGATAGTTACTACTGCAGCTCCTAATTCTGCCGCCTAACAGTACTATGCAAACATTATTGCGATCCCATTTGAATATCTTACGACTCAGGGCGATGAGCGTAATGTGGTGCAGTGTTTACCATCCTAACTACCGCCACGTTTTTATGTACATGCGTATCACTTATAATCAAGTGATTGTCCTGCTCGTTTCTTCATTTCGTAGAATGAAAACAACAGCATTGTTCTATGTTATTTTTACTTACTCCTGACGTTTTGAATAAGTTTTCAGTTTATTACTAATGTATTCGTGTTTTCATATAATAGCTTCAATGCCTTAAACAGTGCCGTAATACGAAGTGTGCTATTCAATTTACCGAGTAAACGAAATACATTTCCAGCTTGATTCCAGTTTCGTATAACAAAAATGAAATTCGGTTTCCGTTTTAAAATGTTTCGCGTGTTTGCACTGCATAATAAAGTGGGAATTGTTTGCTACGTCAGTTGTATGTTTATTTGACCTGATATACGGTGCGAAAATATTTTATCGGAATCAAATCCAGGATTGCTTTTTTTTGGGCAAATTCATTTACCTGCCTCTGCCTGTTCGCTTGCTGTTTATTGCGGAAACCCCTGATTCGTTTCCAGAGCCTTATGTTTAGGTGGGTCTTTGTATGTTATTGTTTCTTTATGTATGTTTAAAGTTACCACTGTAAGAATCAGTAAAGCAGTAATAAAATTATGAATTACTTAAAAATATTTATAAATATATATATATATATATATATATATATATATATATATATATATATATATATGCAATTTAATCTATCAAAGTTGAAGACTGATTCTAAAGATGTTTATGACAAAACTAAGTAGCCATTGTAAGAAGGGCTGTTTTGTTTTTCCCTCGGCACTGTCCCTAGCAGAAGTCTGATCAGGAAACTTGACAAATGATACTCGAGACAAATTATCTGTTGGAGGGAAGTAATTTAGAGAATGCCATAAGAAATTCACTCAATGACTTGGTAGATAAATAACGTAACGCTTTATATCTGTTATTAACATTTTACTAATTAAGTACACTTAAAAGCATATATCAAAAATGATGTTAAGAAAAATAGTAATATTGCTTCACTTGCTAGACATAACATTTTAGATAATATGTAAATTATATTTATTTTATTAATTTTACTAGCAACGAAAGATAAAAGATACTTTAAGGTCGAAGTGTAGCGGATCTTGACTCCTCGTGGTAAAGATAAAATTCAGTAGAATAGACAAACACATTTATGCAAGGATTCTTTAAATGTAAAAAAAAAACAACAATTTAATATCTTTTCTTTGATTGTAAAATAACATTTTACAGATTTTATTACTACATATAATACTAGCTCTACCCTGCCGCTTTGCCGACCGTAGCACCAGTGTAACTCCATTTAAGGATTTTTTTTGTAAAATCCTTTCTTAGTTAACCTGTACTCGGCAATAGGAATAATACTACCAAACTTCAACTCTTTAAGCCTTATAGTTCCAGAGATATTGGGATGAGTGTCAATATCGGTGGAAATGTCTTATATATGTATACAGATAACATGGTATGCAAAAGCTTGTATCGGAGATCATGATGGAGAACGCTCAATCAATCTATTTCTGAATAATGTGAAATTTATAATAATACAAACACTTTGTAAGACGACAATTATAATAATCAATTTTTGTTAAGTTAGAAATAAGTTCGAGAAGAAATGTTTCTTTTATACAAATTGATGTCACGCGACAAGCTTTAAACAAGTCCAAAACAGCGATGGAGTTTACTTGAGTTCGAATCAAAAGGGAAACATCGTTAAACTTGCAAATTGTGCGGTATTGACGCTGTTTTGTACGAAATAGACGCTTTAGTCGGTAAGAGTCCGACATAACTTTTCCCTCGCCCCCGCAGCGGAAGGATATCTAATGCAGGATGTTCCCACAAAAAAGTTCCAAGCACTAGCAAACAGGAAGTTTGTCGATGCACATAAAACCGCCTAAGTTTTTCTTCTAAATAAGACTGAATCATAGTCGATGAATAAATAAATATGTTAGTGATTTATCAGGTTGTTTAGTGTGCACTAGTTCTATGCTTTATTTATTCTAGATTGTTATGTATTTCATGTGGCCATGTTTATAAACAACTGATGTTATTATTGTTACAAAAGTTGCAATAACATCATGTGTAAATATCAATCTATTTTGAAAATTGCTTGCGCACCAAATGTTTATGTATTGGTTGTTAAAATTCGCTCCTCTTCATGTTGATATCTGTAACAAAGTATAGTAATATTATATTTTGTCGAACACTCCTATATTAAACTATATGTAAGTAGTAGTATTAAAAATGACTGTATATAAAAACTGGTATATTTTTTAAGGTGTATCACTTACCATCAGATGAACGTTTCGTACGTCTCGTCGCTTCGTTATTAAAAAAAACACACTGACCTCTTATGAATTCATTATCTGATAATTTAGCACAATAACACTCGAAATCGGGTATTACTTCTCATTTGGGTGTTAAAGATCAGAATATTTTTTTATCGCTGGTGATATCTTAATATACCCTGCTGCTGGGATAACACAAGGTTATATGGCGCTTCTACTAAATAAAACCCCTTCGGTAGTTTCTCTCAGTGCGTGTGGCTTCGGGATCTCCTACGGAATGCAACGGTGACCCCTTGTACTTTAGCTAAAACATCCCACAGAAGGACAACGCCGTCCTTAGCACCCACGCTGTGCTACGGCAAATAAAAGAACACCATGCATTTGCCTTCCTCCTAAGGCTCGCTTATTGAGCTCTGAAGGCCCCCATCCTCAATGCCCACGAACCCGAGGACCGTTTTAGTCGCCTTTTACGACAAGCTGGGAATACCTTAGGCTTATTCTTAGTACCCGGGTCTACAGGGCTGACGGGTTGGGGCGTCCGTTTCCATCGCTCCGACGCCCTCGTCTATGGACGGAGTCGGCCTTCTCTCGACTTCGCTCGGCGGACTCCTTCTGGATCATGACAGTTTCACAGAAGTTAACCAACGCTATCCACCCATTTTTCTTTGCCAGTGCAGTTGATATCGGTACTAGCGAAGAAAGATCATGCCCGATTTTGTGGATCAGAAGTTGCCGTTGGGATTCCCATGTAGAGCATTCTGCGAGCGTAGGCTGAGCGGAATCCAGGTCCCTACCACAATGGTGGCATTGCGTAGTTGATTCGCGTCTGACCCTATTCGTTACTCACCAAAACACCCGGCAGGTCTAGTCCTGTGTGCTAGTCGCTGCGCTTTATATATAACCGTACATATATATATATATATATATCCGTCCCGACTTGCCTTATACCATCACTACGCATACTTACACAAAGTGGGAAAATACAATTTAACACACTTACAATGTTATGTTTTGAACATAGTGAAATGAAATATGACATGCATATTGCAGTGTATCGCACTGAACACGATTTCCTCGTGTCATCTCTCGTCGCTTTCAAATCGATTGGCGTGAGATTGCATAGTGATTGCTATATCCGTTTGAAAGCAGTGAATTTTGCTTTCATGGAGCACACGTCAACAGAATCGGAATTTTTATATCTCACAATACGTTGCAATGTATGTCTCACATCTTAAATAAAAAGGTGATAAAGGTTATATTGGATAGTAGCTTTTATAGTCAAATATATGTTCTAGATAGTTTCGTTGTTACAAGAAAAAAATAAAGGTATACAAACAAGTTCTGTGGGTTAGAAAAAATACTTGTTTTCTTCTTACTAATATACAATATTTTGATGTCCGTACTGTGGCTTATTGCAAAACTTCGTATTGATATATCAGATCGATGTAATAGAAATAATAAATGTTCTGTAACATACTTTGTTATTCATACTTCATGTTCATGTTATTTCAAGTCGGTTTTGGGTTAATATTTGTATTAAATTAGATCCTAAAGAAATTGGTAAAAGTAATTTTTGTATTACTTTGTTTCTTTTGGTGACCGTTATCGAGCAAACGACTGGTGTGATCATTTAGCGTATTATTTATGTGCTAATGAATGTGGTATTTTAAATACTATCTTAAATAGATATGTTTTATGAACCGATGAAAGAAGTGTACATAGAAAAAGTTCGTATTAAAATTGGGTTGACTTGCCTATAAGCTACTGATGCCGGATATATACATCTACATTGAAATCGATTGACTCAATAGTGCAGCGGTTGATCAGGTTCGATTCTGAAGTCACATGACGTGGTGTTTGTACAGCAGGTGGCTACAGACTTATCACCTGTCACCTTAGTACTAAAAATCTACCGTCACAATAATATCGCTAGAGTATTCATTGCAAGCGCTCTTCACCATCCACCGCCTCTTTGTTATTTAACACCTTGAATTTTAGATGAAGCGATAGCCCATATTAAAGTTATTATTACTAGCAAAATAATTAATGTTTTATAATAATAAAGAGTATATCGCTTCATTAATATAAATCTTAATAATAATATGATTCAGTTTAGTTACTATTAAGTTTTAGATTTTAAACCTATCAATGGATCGAAGTAAACGAATGTTTAAGGATAAAAAACATTAAAAATAATTATAATACTGAAAAGACTCATAACTTACGTATGAAAAATATTTTAAAGGAAAGTTTGTTCACTTTTTTCCTTAATTGCAGGCACTTGTTTTGAAGATAACATACCCGCTGTTGTTGGCAACAATAAGGAAACAACAATAACTTATCTGATTAGGGCCCTTGTATGCGACGGACATACAACTTGATAACATTTCATATTGTGATCATATGTTATCAAATTATTATAATTCATGTAGATTAATACATAAAGTATACCACATGCAAATTTTATAGTAACTACTGTAAAGACTACAATAGTCAATGAATATTATAGTAGTAATAAAATTAAATTCAATAGGAAAATTAAAACGCTAAAGTAACTTAACGTTGACCAACGTTATGAGATCGTCTATGTAGGTATCAGTGCAGCTATAATTTCTATTATCACACAGTAGTTTGCAAACATTACTGTTTTAGTGTAAGGGTAGTGAAATTACTTGAAATCTATGTCCAAATTTTAGTAGCACCGCGGTATGCGGCAGGTGTATTATGGACTAAAAGCGTGTGCTTCATATACACAAAGAAGCACTGTATACTCTAGCTCCCGGAACCTAAGTGAATATTAATATCTTAACTTACTCAAAATGTAATTCTGTTGAATTGAAGTTGATAAGATTATCTTTAAGTTAAAGATAAGCTAGGATTTTGTGTAAGTATACATACCCCATCGGAAAGCCCTGTTCTCTTTGTTATGGACCATAACGTAAACCCATGTTCTCCTGCTTTTTCTATTCGATGCCGCGACGAGATCAGCGAGACGTTCTCCAGATGGTAAGTAATACGCCTGGAAAGTGCACTACACCACATTTTTCTCGTCGCCTTGACACATAAGATTGTTAATGTCACTACCTTAGTTATTTCACAAGATACGACGCTTTTAAATCGGAAGATATTAGGGGGACCGGAAAGTAATGTCGTTTTCTTACGCTAAATTCAAACACATACATTTTTAACGAGTCTTTATTTTTAATCAATGATGTATTCCCCATCATTGTCAATAACCTTTTGCCATCTAGTGAGTAAATTTTCAATCCCTGATCGATAAAAATTAATTGGTTTTTCGGCAAAATATCTAGAGATGGCATTTTGGATATCATCCAAATTTGCAAATGTTTTGCCACTTAAAAAGTGTTGCAGCGCTCGGAATAAGTGGAAATCCGATGGTGCAACATCGGGCGAATATGGTGGATGAGGTAGCACCTCCCACCCCAATTCATTAATTTTTTCTAGAGTTCGCCTTGCGCAGTGCGGTCTTGCATTGTCATGTTGGAGAATGACGCCTTTTCGGTTGACAATCGCTGGCCACTTTTCAATTAAAGATTGATTGACTCGCTGCAATTGTTCGCTGTAGAGGTCTGCAGTAACAGTTTCTCCAGGTTTCTGTAATTCAAAATGAACAATGCCGCGAATACTCCACCAAACACACAAAAGCGCTTTTTTGGGGTGTAAACCTGGCTTAGCAGTACTCCGAGGGATTTCATTTGGAGAGAGCCACTGCCTTTTGCGTTTTGGGTTATCATACAGGACCCATTTCTCATCTCCTGTGATCAAGCGATCAAAAAACGCTTCTGTGTTGTGTCGTTGAAGCAATAAGTTGCATGTGATTGATCGGTTAGCCTTATTCTGTTCGGACAGATTATGCGGGACCCAAACACCTGCTCTGCTTACTTTTCCAATCTGCTTCAAATGTTCTTGGATGGTCGACCAAGGTTTGTTGAGACTGTTTGACAATTCCTCGATCGTCTGACACGGATTTGCTTCCACTTCCGCCCTTAACACGTCGTTGTCTAACGCTGATGGTCTTCCTGATCGATACGAGTCGGAAAGATCAAAATTACCCGATTTGAACTTGGAAAACCACCTTTGGCATTTACGAATGTCCAGTGCATTTGGATAAACATCGCAAATGTTTTTGGTAGCAACTGTTGCGTTATTTCCCTTGCGAAACTCAAAGAGCATGCAATGCCGGATGTGTACCTCTTCTGGTATTTGGCTGGCCATTTTACCCAAAATTACAAAAAAAAATTGTAATTCAATTGTCTATAAGTAAAGAAATCACTATAACCTCACAATGTCTTTGGTACGCCTCTGAACAAAACAATGAGCTGACAAATGACAATCAAGTATTGGCATGCGCAGAAACGACATTACTTTCCGGTCCCCCTATTATTTTACATACTACTGTATGGTGGCAGAAATAGGAGATGAAATGGTAACAATCTAGACGCTCCTCTGTAACAGACAGCATCATTAATTAAAAAGAAACTCTTTTTTTTTCTTATAAATATTTTAAAATATTACAATTAGCTTCATAAGCAGTCGTATAAGCGTGAAATAAGCTGAAGTCTGAAAGATGTCATCGTAAATTAAAATGAAACACGCGCCCGTGTACGTAACTGTTTGCTACCACCTTCCTCCCCAATAACTTGCAGTACCTCTTTAATTATATCGCAGCCGCTTGACGTTGCGGAACTTTTAATTACAAAACTTGTACATATAATCAAAAGTATACACGCAATCAAATAATATGAAATTCAAATAAAGTTCCTATATATATGTTTGACTAAGCTTTTATTAAGTGTTTCTATGTTATACAATAGACAGTAACGTATCCAATAAAGTAACGAAATAACGATAAAACTGAATACATATATAAATGAAGTATATGATGTCCGTTGTGTTTTTTCATTAATTAAGTATTTTAGAGATTTATCTTTGTAATCTAAATGAAATTCTCGTCCATCAAGCGGGGACGTGGACAACAATTAACTCTTTGTAATTTTCTTTCTAAACATTCCGGGCATCATGAATTTTGCCTAATGTGCAAAAAGGGACCACACGAAGTTTATGACAAAGGAAATGAGTTTGTTCCCAACAAACATTGTGGAGAATATCCTCATATTATTTTTAAGTTAACAAACGAAAAAAAATCTCGTATTTGAAACTTTATTAGTTTTTCAATTTGCTAAGAGATCTTCAATAGAAAAACTAATAGAAGCTTCACCTCATACTTAAGTAGTGTTCTGCTTAATCGCTATTAGAGAACACTGAACTGTAGCCGGCAAGAATCAGAGGTAATACTCTCTGCTGATGCTGAATGACTATAAAATAGTTGGTTGAACGAAGGTACTCCTGCCAATGTTGATGTGAGTATATTTACACAGCACCACATTACGCCTTATGTTTTTCTTGTTACAACGCCTTACAAGTCAGAACACAGAATTATTTGCAAATTGCTGCTTAACTGCTGTTTAACACTATTGAAACAATCTTGACGACCTCTACGATCTGATTGTCATATTACCTAAAACATCCTGGTGGACGATATGACTATGAGTAGTTCTTCCTCTTCTCAATAGTAACGGTCTTAACGGACTAGTGGGGGTTATTAATTACCTAATAAAATTAGACATCTCCACTCCTCTATAACTGCTGCTACGACTATGAGTACATAGTACATACTAGGTACATACATACTATGAGTACTGGTAAATTATTGGGTATAGATTTCATCAAAATATACAAATAAAATTGGAGGTGTACTCTAAATTAAACTTTTCTCATTTTCAGTTTCAGGTACATTACTAGAGTTTAAGTATCATACATACCTATATATGTTTGTTATGTTACAAGAATACAATTGAGTTACAGCACAGGACTATGTCCTGTCATCCTAATTTCATTCGCATTTTAGTCTAGACAGTGTCTAGACTTCAAAATAGCGGCTAGGAATTCAATTAAACGGAATTACCGTGCAGTGGCTATATATGACGTGAACTCTCAAAAAATCTAACTATTAACTATTGCTACTTTTTAAATTTAACAGTATCGTTTACTTTTAACATTAACCTAAAAATGGTGAACATGGAACATGAACTTCAAAGAGGTGTTTGTCTCGTATAATTAAAACAACACACTTAAACGCAGGTATCAACACTTTTTGCCCTGTAGCCTCGGGCTATTACGAGTAGGACTAAGTTAAACCCTCACTGTCGTAGAAGGTGATTATAAGGTTTTTTGGGTTCGTGGGTTTTGACGGTGGAGAGTCATTGTTGTCTACTAAGCGAGGCCGAGATCAACGACAAATACGATATGGTCTAGTGCTTTTTTTTTTTTTTTTCTTTTTCTATTTTAAGCCATACACCATTTAGGTTAAGCCGGCTATCTAGTGCTTTTAGTATGTAAATATTCCAAATAACTTTGTCTTCTTCACTGAAGCAAAGTATCTATTTAAAAGATTTCACCCTCTTCAATCTGCGTCCCGATAACTAAAAAAAAAAAAAAAAAAAAACACGAATCAACACTTTATTATAAGTAACAAACAGGAACTATAATTTTAATGAAATGTTGATTCTTCTTGTAGTCTCTTTTCATTTAGCAATGTAGCGCGGAGCGGAAATTAAATTCGAAAACAAAGAAGAATAAAAGAAAACGAGAACAATATTAAGTTAATAATCACAGGAGACATGATCATAATTTTATTATTTTCTTCTGTTTTTACCAGTGCTAGGTCTCTATAACCAGATCCCGTCTAGGTATCACCGCAGCTATTATTTCTGCCGCCGATCAGCAGCGTACAAACATTACTGTCTTCCGGTTTGAAAAGCGCTCTAGCTAGAGCAATTACTGCGGTAACGAGACTCAAAAACTTAAGTCTCAAAGGCGACAAGCACGATGTAATGCTGTATATCATCCTAACTAACGTTACATTGTTGTGGACAGACGTATCACTAACCATCAGTTGAACTTCCTGTCGTTACCCTTAATAGTATAAACTTCTGTCGAATATTTCTATTAGTTAGTCTGCTTTGTCAAATGAATTAATCAAACCAAAAATACAAATATATAACCGAATATACTTTGTTATATTATCAAACATTATTTACTTAATCTACTTAGAAAACAATGTAGTATTAGCTATTGTATCTATTCTAGTTCGCAACGGATCATGTCGCAGTCATGAGCGAATCCATTAAGCTGAGGCCGTTTGTGTTTTGTTCTATTTCCCTCTGAGTAGAGGAAATCTTGCGGACAGACTTAATAAATCACAAATTACGCATGAAGACTAAATATTGGGGGTAATATTTTCCTTTTCCTTTACTAGCAATAAGTCAGCAATGTTACACATTACATACAGAGCTGATAGAAATGAAATCAGGAAATTTTTTTAAGAATATTTGTTTCACTTATAACCTTATTATAAGGTTGGAAAATATCTCCCTTCCGCTTTTTTGCTCTTTATTCAATGCTTTATAAAAAGTGTTACAGTGATCGGATTTAGTTCAAATATGCGCCGTTTTGTTCGATAATCTGTTTTCATCTAGACGGCAACTTCATAATACCTCCCTCGTAGAAGCCCCCCTCCTTATTTGCGAAGAACTCGGACAGCCACTTTTCACAAGCCTCTTTTGAGTTCAACTTTACACCACCAAGGGCGTTCACCATGGACAGGAACAGGTGGTAATCACTTGGCGCTATGTCCGGGCTATATGGTGGATGCGATAAAACCTCCCATCCGAGCTCCCGTAGCTTCTGACGAGTCATCAACGAAGTGTGTGGTCTGGCGTTGTCCTGGTGGAACACTTCACCCTTCCTGTTGGCCAATTCTGGACGCTTCTGGTCGATCGCCTGCTTCAAGCGGTCCAGTTGTTCGCAGTAGATGGTAGAATTAAGCGTCTGGCCATATGGGAGCAGCTCATAGTGGATGATTCCCTTCCAATCCCACCAAACACACAGCAAAACCTTCCTGGCCGTCAATCCCGGCTTGGCCACTGTTTGGGACGATTCACCGGCCTTCGACCACGACGGTTTTCGCTTGATATTGTCGTATGTGATCCATTTTTCGTCGCCAGTCACCAAACTATTATATAATATTAAACAAATAAACATATTTAATATACATAAATAATAAAATAATTATTTTTTTTATGTTTGTTGGCATAATAAAAATATATCAAATCTTAAAGTTCATCATATACTAAACGGCGTTGTATGAAGGGCCAACCACACGGCGCCGTGTGTACAGTCACGAACAGTGATATTATTCAACTAATTTAAGTTCTTTTGTATTTTGTTTTATTAAATCCGTATTAAAACAAACAATAATAAATACAAAAATAATAGTATAATTTGACGACAGAGGTACTATACCTTTGAGTCGGTGCATAACACGGTAACAATCACATTTTATAATAGATATAGTAATGAATGTGTTTAAATATAGAAGTTAATCTGTATCATATAGTAAGCATAAGAACTTAACATTCTATATTTTAAGAACTCCTATAATTATGTTCTTAACTTGATTAAATTATAATATATAACGTAATGAGAGAGCATTCAAAGCTGCACAAGTCAAACTCTTTTCTTTCTGCTTGAAACATCATCACAATCAATAACCTTTCTGAACAACAAACTGCGATAGGAATTAATGAAATCAATTTAAATGGTAGATCAACAAATGCTATATAATCTGTTGAAACAATAACAATGGAAGTCTTTATCAATCTTCAGTCTGTTATCTATTGTTAATTTGCAAGAGTTTCAGATAATTGAAACATTAAATATGCTGCGCTCCATTGTACTGAGCCATGTTGCTCGACAGACTCAAATGTCTTTCCTTTACAGTTTAAATAGGTTTAAGTCGAGCATTTAACTACAATAGTTTACTTGTTTACAAGTAAGTTACATCTGTAATAACTTTGACTATAATTTCGTGATAACTCAGTGTGGCGGAAATTAAGATTATCCGACTCGAAGAAATAATGGGAACTGATACGTTTCAAGAACAGCAGCTTCCGAATATATGTGACAATCATCAATCTGTTCTTTGATGGATTAGTAGTTTGTATTCACGACTACGTCTAATAAAAGAATTAGGAACTACTGTATGTATTTAGATCTTTCGTTTACCCTAGACCCTAAAAGTGTATTTTCATTACTTGAAATATACTTGAGAGTGCCAAAGGATTGAACTAAATCATCATGTACATTATATTCGAAGGTGTTCTTAACTAAAATCAAAGAAATTTGCTCAGCTGTATGTTTGAAGTTTAACTTTTTAAACATTTTACTTTTGTCTACGGTATTTTAAAAGTTAATTACTTTATATACTAATATGACAATTTCAAATTAAAGTTTAACAAATTTTGGTTCTCAGTAAAGTAATTAGTTCTGTTTTTATTTTCTTCCTTTCGTTGTATGGCTGAATTAAAAGAATTATAGGGAAGTACATCGCATTTTAGACTTTTTCTAGATTATATAATACATAAGTACTAAAATTATTGATGAAAGTATAAAAAAAATAGTGATAAAACGATACAAGTGTTGCATGCTAAAAATATTTTTTTTGTATGTAAAAAAAAAAACTTTTACTGCTAAGTATTCTATTAAGAACAATACTCGGTAAAGTCTAGAAAAAAAAACACCTCCGTTAATTAACCTCTCACATTGCGACGAGATCGTTACGCGTCACACACTTGACGCTGCGAAGAAAGGACCCTTGACCCCATTTAGTTTGCAGTGCAGGTTAATGGTACGTGCCAGGCCATGTGTGCATTTCAAGTGATAACATACATTACTTATGTGGGCAGAGAAAAAAAAATAAGCACAGTAGAAATGGCGTCGTTTAGTACTGTTTTAATAACATTAGATCAAGTTATATTTCAGATTAAACCCGTTGGGACTCGAATTTTGTTAACCTTCATATACACCATACAATTCCAAAAACTTTTGTGGTTCATGATGTGACATTGTTCGTATATCATCATTATCCTTGGAGAATAAACAACAAATAAACAATTCCCTTTTATTGTTTTTACGTATATAGGTAATAGATATTTCTCGCCCGCTTTACTAGCTGTAACATAGAATTAGATTTGAAATTTATTTGAAATATTCCTTCAGAGGAACCGCAACTACAAATCACTGTCTATTGCAACTGTTTACTTTCTAGTGAAAATGTTTAAAAAAATCTGTTAGAAATAAAATTGTACAGTCTATGATATTCAAAAAATAAATAGTCTTGAATCATCTACAAATCATTCCTCATTCAATGGTCATGTTTCCATGTCGATAAGTTGACTATTCACGTAAATGACGAACAAAAAAAAAACAATTTATGTATATATATGAAGGAATTGATATAGCTTCAAAGTTAATAAAGTAAGATTGAAGGTGGAACAGTCCTCTTTTACAAATCAAGTGGTCTCGTTCAAAGTCAAGATGAACTATATGTCACAGGATAGACTTCGTAAATTTAAAATGAATTCAATTATTAGCATTATTCCTGTTTATATTTATACAATATATATTTCCATACAAATAATTATACAGCAGTAGCTTTTTATTATTTATTTAGAAATACGAACTGTCATAAAAATTTAAAGAACTTGCGAAAACTTGTTAATATTAAGCTTAAGTATAGATAGGTTTTCTTTGCTCGCCAATCAAGTGGAAACTAGTGAAAGTATCGATCTGGGAACATGGTTATTCCATGAGGATCATTTTAAATAGGCCATTCATTTTTTTATTTTCATAGATCCTTCATAATTTTTCTTTTTAATTATCATTCATAATCATTTTCATTGCGGTGGCGGTTGCTCTTAAGGAATATTTCAGACGAATTTCAACTCTAATTTTATATTACAGCCAGAAAAGCGGCCGGGAAATAGCTGTTATATATATACCTATATACATACACATAATTATATACATTTACTGCTAGCTGTTGCTTGCTCGTTTTGCTGGCCGTTATATAGAATTAGATTTGAAATTTCGACTTGAAATTTGTCAGAAATATTCCCGCCTGGCGGCAACCCGTTACACTCTAGGACTTTTCACGTTGTTAACACCCCGCCACCCTGTTTTGGGGGTAACATTTCGTAAAATCCGTTCTTACCTGACCTATACTCGGTAAAAGGAATAGTTCTAGCAAATTATATGCCTCTAGACCTTATGGTTCCAGTTTATTCATTCGTTATAAGTGTATGCTTTGAATCTCAGTAACGGGAATATATCGAGATTCAAAGCCTTCACTTATAAGGAAACTACTGTTACTAGGTTAGTGCGCCGTACATACCTCATATCGTCACTTAATATCAAGTAGGATGGTATCTAAACGCTATGTTTATCGACAAAAAAATTATCCAGTCTGTTATATATATATATATACATATATATATATATATATATATATATATATATATATATATATTTATATATATATAGTTATATATATATATATACATATATATATATATATATATATATATATATATATATATATATATATATATATATATATATATATATATATATATATATATGGGACGATAAAACTAATTGACAGACTAAGCGTATAAATAATTGCATTTAACCTCGTAGTAGCATAGAAATGTTTCACTAAGCCTTAAAATATACATAATATATATATATATATATATATAAAACTAACTCATCATAATATTTAACAAGTAAAGAGGCTTTTTTCACGTTTACGTTAAGAAATAAATCGACGTTTTCGAAGATTAATTTCCTGAATCTCAGTTTCTCTGAACGACGGTTAAGAAAATTCTATTTCCTTCGATATGGTTTACTTCAATTTCCTCTTATTTGTTTGTGATGTTTCTTTTATATGAATTTAGTTTGAACTTAGGAATTAAATAAAGCTTTATTTCGAATATTTTTTACTATTCTATTCATAGACTATTGTTTACCAATACTATAAAGTATAAACATTTTGAATGTGAATCTATTGTATAATATTACTTTGCGATGAGTTTCAGTTTACTATGTTCATGGATAATTTTACAAAGTATCTTATCGAGTATGAAATTTAATTATGTAATAATTATTACAAAATATACATAAAAAGTAAAAAAAAAAAAAAAAAAGTGGATTGATCGTTACTGTTTATGGTAGTATACAAATATTGTGTTCAAATTTAAACGGAGTGATAGCTATTTAGTAAAAATAAGATATGTCGGGAGCTGCGAAGCTTTCTTATACGTATATAATTATAAAGTGAAGGCTTTCAATGTTAGAATATTCCGATTACTTAGAAAGCCTTCACTTATTAAGGATGAATAAACTGGTACCATAAGGCCTAGAGGCTTGAAACTTGATAGGATTATTCCTATTCTCGAGTATAGTTCAGCTAAGATTCGATTTTACGAAATGCTACCCCCAAAAATGATTACAGTAGCGGTTTGTTTTAAGGCGGGAATATTTCTGAGTTATTACAGCCAGAAAAGCGAGTAGGAAACAGTAACGTATGTCCCCCAGGTCCACACAGGTCCCCAGAAACCCCACAAGGGGGACCAATGATCTGTTGAGAGTCCCTGGAAGCTACAGATCTGTCGTGTGAGGACTTTGTCTAGCAGTGGACGTCTATCGGCTGATGATCATGATCTATATATAAATATATCTGATATATATTTCCAGCTTCCAGTACATACTGTTTGATTAAAGGCTGCAGATACATTGATTGAAAATTACTGAACGAAGTTACTTCAGTCCCCTTCAGCTTGGTTTGAAGTAGTTCAAGTAATGATAATTATATCGATGAAAAGATAAATATATTTTTAAATATAGTTATTTGCCTTATTAAATTAAATTTTATATGATGAATAGTGTAGTAATGCGACCATAGTAGACTAATATGACCGTGTAGGTGATACCTATCTCTGCCGCCAGACAGCAGTATGTAAACTTTACTGTGTAACGGTTTGAAGGTCTTCGTAACTATTGTATTTAGGGTACGAAACGTATCGTATTGTATATTAAGACGATAAGCACATTATAGCACAGTGTTTATCAGCCTAATTAGCTTTACATTATTATAACGGGCGTATCAGATAAAAGACCTGCCACTGTCGTAACCATTGTATGAAAAAATAAAAAAAGAGTAAAAATACTAAAGTAAATTAAGGGGGCAAATGAGCTCTGAACAATTCAAAACAGTGACAATGTTACGTACTGAGATTCTATCGCAAATTCAATACGCGGGGGCGGTTTATAAACATCAAGCCTTCCTACCCTTATCTTATGTTACTTGTTAGTAAATAGCTTGATACAAAAGAGGCTGTTTACTCCATTGATAAGAAACTTGAATAGGAAAGGTGTTGGTATGTTTTGACCCAATTTGAGATAGATTTAAAATACTTTAAAGCTAACGTATACTACATATAATTTTAAAGTAAATAAAATTTATGAAGATATCATTCAACTTAAAAAGAATAAATATGTCTCTATAGTGTAAAAGCATATTTTATGTATATAAATAAGATAGGGGTAGTATTTGTAAATAGACGAACAGTAAAGAGAAATATTCAAGACAAGAAATGTGTCGTTTTAATTTGTAAAGCCAAATTCGCAACGTCTATTACTATGCTCATCTTCTATAGTGTTTATTTTATACAAGAAAAATAGAAAGAAAATGGTACGTAGGCAAGCTTAACCCTAAAAGAGTGTTCTTCCAACAAACCTGTAAAGGAAGAAAATTAATAAGTAAAAAATAGGTAAGTGTAGTAGTGAAAGTAAGGAAATACTAGAATTACCCATATTGCATGAATTTGTAGCTTATCAACAAATGTTTAAATAGTCGTAGAAAGTTCTTAATAAATATAAAGAAATAAAAATATACAAATATAAAGTATAATATATAATTTACAGTAAGTAGTGATATTAGCTATTATACGATAAAGTGTTTATATATAATTGAGAGTGATTGAGCGAAAGGTCGTGTCCGATCCTGAGACTCGGGGTTTGTCGCTTGGACTCCGCATTCATCGAGCGTATACTCGTCGGTTAAATACTCACCTAAATACCCGGTCCGGTGAGCACCTGAGTTAACCCGGATATGACGTTTACTACTCCACTCGATCGGAGTCATACTTCGTATCTTGGCTGTACCGCGCTTACAATACACCGTCGAAGAGTGATTGATCTACAGCAAGTCAGTTGTGCAATTTTTTTTTATGAAATTAAGCGACGAGACGAGCGGGACGTTCACCCGATGGTAAGTGATACGCCTGTCCATAAGAACGTGGCCCTAGTTAGAATGGTATACACTGCAACACATTATGCTTGTTGCCTTGTCGACTACAATGTTGCCTGGTTACCTCAGCAGTTTCACTAGTTACAGCTCGCTTCAATCCGGAACACAGTACTGTTTGGTGGCAGAATTAGGCTCTGCAATGGTACCTACCTATACGCTCTCCGACAACAGTGACCTACTATTAATGTATTCCACACCAAACAATAACAAGTAGAGAATTAATGATATATGAGATTCTTGTTCATAAATATATCATTGACTACAGGAAGCTTATTTAATAAGCCATAACTATATCACAAAGTGGAAAATATCACAATTTCCCGATGACATATTTAAGTATTAATTAATTCTGTTTTCATTCAAATAACTGCGTCATTCACAAAATCGAGAAATATTAATTTATCATGATCAGTGGAAATTGATGCGTCCATACGTATTTACACTACGAATACAATGATCATTGTTTACTTAACTGTAATGAACGTTATCGCTACAATTAACATGTTAATTATTAATATAACAACTATAAGTTTACATTAAAGTTATTATAAATTAACAAAAAGATGCTATATCATACAAAATACCTTTTATTTTTTCTTAAATACTGTAAGACTGTGCAGGTAGGTGTCCGTTACCGGAGACCGTATAAGTATCGCCGCAGCGCTTATTTCCGCCGCCAAACAGTACTATGAAGACATTTCTGTTCCGATTTGAAGGGCGTTGTAGCTAGTAATTACTGAGGTAACGATACTTAACATCTTACGTCTCAGGGGACGAGAGCAATATGGCAATATTACTGCGGTAAAAGGACTTAATATGTTGTAGTCTCCAAGTGACGAACATAATGTTTTGCTGTAAATATCATCTTAACTGGCGTCGCGTTATTATGGTTAGGCGTATCACTTACCATCAGAACGTCCCGCACATCTCGTCGTTTAATTAAAAAAAAAAGGGTAAGATTCATATAAAATTATAAAGTTTTTAATGTAAGGGTAATACCCGAAATGTTATTAAATTTTCTTGTGTAAATTAATAAAGCAGTGCTCAGTAAAGTACATGAAAAGGCTTCAATAAATGTCTAGGAAACCGTTCCAAAACGTACTTATTACGCTAATAAGGCTCTCGGGTCCACATTCACGTGGTAATTTATTACGGACTCCGAAAGAAAGGAAAGGGAAATCACCAACTATTTGTAAAGATTAAAGTATTTTTTTTTCTCCATCTTAGAAAGTGATTTACTGGTGGTAGGTCGCTGTTGCCGGAGACCGTATAGGTGGGTACCACTGCAGCGACTATTTCCGCCGCCGAACAGCAGTGCACTCATTACTTTTTCCGGTTTGAAGGCCGCTGCAGTGAGTATGTATCTACCTAACTAGCGCTACGTTGTTATGGGCGGGTGTACCATATACCATCAGGTGAACGTCCTGCTTGTCTCCTATTTCAATAGAATGTAAAAAAGTACTTTTTCAAAGGATAAGACATATATTCGGTTCACACCAATAGCAAATATTTAATGTATCGTTAAAAATAAATAGTTGAATATCAAAAAAACTAGATTCACTGTACAAATGTGACGCCACCTGTCCGAGAGACAGACGACATCTGTTGCAACACTGCCCCCACTACCGACACTACTTTACTACATTGTATAAAGCGCGTGCGCAGCGGGTATTCGCATCCCTATATTTCTCAAGAAAAAGGAAATCCCGAATCACCAGTTGCGCTTTGCGCGTCACTCCCAAGCCAATCTATATCTTCGATCGTCCTATCCTTTGGAGAGATTCAGTCAAATACCTTGGGGTTAACCTACACCGAAGACTAAATTTCAAGAGCCACATTCGCACAGTGAGGAACAAGGCCGCTTTTGTAATGAGCAGATTTCATCCCTTGTAAATCTAACAAGCTAGCCTTAAAACACATGGTGCACTTGTATAAGGCCTGCAGACCTATTATGCGTTGTATTTGCGCACTCTTACTCTAACACCCTTAAACCCATACAAGTCATCCAAAACCTCTTCAGCCGGTCGGAAGGTACCAACGAAACATCGACCTGCATAGCCACCTTAAACTTCTTTGTGTGCTGTCTACCACTTTACTAAGCCCACACACCACTCGAACCAACAAATGGAGCAAACAGTGGACTACATCTCGATCCCCGATGCCACCACTAAGAATCGATTTCCTCGGAACATGCTTCCGCTCCACATTGATGCAGAAGGTCAGTTCGACAGGCACGATACTCCGACCACCGACACCATCACGTCCACGACATCGAAACGTAAAGACACCAATCACGGATACACGAAATTTTGGACGCGTCGCTCCCGCCGCTGGTTGAGGCGCCCATTAGGCTCGCACCCGCACACAAGTCACACCCGACTGCCCGGGTGGTTCTCACCACCCTCAGATCACGATACAGATGAAGGTAATCGGAGGACGGCCACAAGCTCTCCGATGACCTCATAGTCATTGCCGGCATCCGACGCGCACCGTGCTTGACTTAAATGCATATGTATATTTATCTATGTCTATATTTAATTACACCCCTCTTATCTCTGCCTCTATAGCACTATCCAACTCTTCAACCCTTTCGCATCCAATATTTTCTCACATTTTTCCTCTCTTTTACATACTATTTTACCTACATAAATGTGTATATTTAATTGTTATGTTTTGACATATATGACCACCATTCGACACGAAATGATTTGTAAAAGATATAGGCTATATGTTTTTTAAATTTAAGACATTCTTGATAATTTTATTTCTTATTAGCTTTTATAAGTAATTTAGTATTAATTAAGTAGTAGCTATAGAAAGTATAATACTTTGCGTTCTAATTTTATATTACGGTCAGGAAAGCCGGCTGGGAATAGTTCTAGTATACGTATAGGGTTAGTCAGAAAAACCTACTGCCATGATAAAATATAACAAGCATGTCAAGATAGGAGGATACGGAAAGAACATAAAATAGCAAATTCATGAAGTGCCGATCAGGGCCGGGCGAGCTCGTATAACGTATATCATTGCAAATATTTTCCTTCTATTATCTTGCATCCTATCTTACTTATGATAAGCGACCTAACCCGACCGCGAATATATCGATATTGTATGTTATTTATAGAAAAAAAAGCTATTACTTAAATAAGACAAAGGTTTTTTTTAATGTTAAATTAATGTAACATGAATCATTTCTAACATGACGTATCTTAAATTTGTAGTTGTAATAAATTAGTAGAATAGAAGTCTCTGTAGTGAAAACTTTGTACAAGTATACGACATAAAATTACAGCCCGAATGACTTTCTATACGAACCGTTACTATAGCAACAGCATAAATAATACGAAATGGAAATGTTTATGAAAGAGTTAAAAGTAAAATGAAGGATCTATGAAATTAAAAAAATATATAGCCTATTACCATCTACAAATAATACCTGTCGGATAACATATCGATACGTTCACTAGTTTTCACGTGATTAGCGATCAAAGGAAAGCCATTTTCATTACATATATATATAGTTTGACCTTACACACCATGAGAAAGGGGCATTATTAAAATTGGCCTAGTGTTGGTAGACCATAAATACCGATTACCTGATAAAGGTCGCTGAAACCGGCTAGTAACTCAAGATCGATGGATCAAGATCTACGATGATTAAAAGGTATTGTTAGATTTTGTTAGCGCTATTGGTACATTGATGATAGGTCTCTCTTGCCGGAGATAATTTGAATACCTAACCAGTGGTACCTATCACCGCAACGCCTATATCTGCCGCCACATAGTAGTGCGAAAGTATTACTGTATTCCGGTTTAAAGAGAGTTGTAGCTGGTGAAATTACTGGGGTAAAGAGGCTAGAAATCGCTTGTCGAAGGCGACGAACACAAGGTGGTGTAATGTATATCATCCTAACTAACAATCATCTGGATCAGATGCAACTTGACACTCATCTCGTCGCTTCATCGTATAAAAAATAGATAATATATAGTCTTCAAGTAAGAGGTTCTATGTATCTTATTTAGTATTAAGTACTTTTTTAAATTTCTATCTTTTAAATTAGCGGTGAAAGCATTATCTGGTTTTAAGGGTTTTTTTTTGTTTGTGTGTCTAAATGAGCATTCCCGTGAGTTAGCCGCGCAGCGAACTGCAGTGGATAGATAAGGGCATGATGAATTAGTGCAGGCGGGCTCGTATCTCGGCTAAGAAAACAACCACCAACAATGAACTACTGAGCTTATCCTTCTCACATAAATGTTGCCACAGATAACATATAACTGCTTTTATAAATTATGAAGAATTAGCACTAAACTCCTGTTAAAAATAAGGTAGGGAACAGTGATAGTGTTGTACCTTTAATATGTAAGGATATAGATAATTATTATTATTCAAAAATAATCACATTCTTAGTAATTTTCTACTATAATCAGGTAATTCACTATTTCTCATAATGTTCTATCTAATCTTTTCTTTATTATTATTCCTTTAATCTTCGTCTCTTCCATGTATTACTTATAAAACTCTAATTAGTATTTTTTTTCCTTATCAGGGTTTGCTTGATGAAAACTCTTTTTAGACTTAAGCTCGAATCGTCAATACGTCGACACATTGTAATGATTTTTTTATCCAATTAGGCGACGAAATGAGCTGGACGTTCACCTGGTGACAAGTAATACGGTATATTCTGCTCCACATTGTGCTCGTCGCCTAAGACAAGATGTTGTCTCGTTACTCCGTTACTCGTAATTACTAGCTACAGCGCTTTCAAACCGGAGCAGAGTAATGCTTGTACAGTACTGTTTGTCGGCAGAAATAGGCTCTGAGGTTGTACCAACCTACACGGTCTTTGGAAATAGAGACCAGTAAAATAGACTGGCCAACCACATTGTTGTTTTACTAACAAAGCTTAGATTAATCTAGGATTTACTTATAGAAGCACATTTTTATTTATTTGGATGTCTTGTTAACTTAGTGACGACATTAAGAACAATGCCGTTTTACCCTAAGTTATATTTATTATACAGTTATACCTTTTTTGAATGAAACAATGCTTTTAAACGTTATTCACAGCTTATACTCTAGGGTACGGTTTGTTAATGAAACAAATTCCACTCCGTAACAGAGAGAATAGCACCTTAATTTGCAAGTTTGGCCTGCGTCCAGTTCAGACGTCACCGGCGACGGAAACCTTTACAGTTGTATAGTGTGAAATGTCTCTTTGATAGTCAACGTTTACAATTATACACAATTTAACTGTAAATTATGAAGTTATCATAATTAACTTTATGTTAATGTATTACAATTTTAAAACTAGCCATTCAATATCAAAACTAATGCTTATTTGTCCATTTCCATACATTTATCCAGGTTCCAGTTAAAGTGTATGACGTAACTGTGTCTTTAATTCGAGACGCCGTAGTTAATGCATTTTAATGCAAAACTTAAAAACTTTTTATAAGGTAGAAATTGGAATCGGATCTATTCTCTCTTAAATGGAAATTCCTTGCTCAGGGAGTTCATTTTAAATTTTAATGGCTACTGAAATCTGTTAACAGGATTGAGCTACTTTTTGGGATTAGCGCTTAAAATTTCAAGTGACTACTTATTCAAGAGCAACTTCGTCTATTTGTGTTTAAACAGTTACTGAAGAAATAAATAATGAGAATATATTATATTTCGGCTTAAGTTGTATGTTCTCATGATTTAAGTTACTTCCGGGAGGTAGTTTTATTCCTATCGACGCATATAGTGTCTTCCACAAAGAGTATGATATACTCATGAAAGAGTAATGTTCTTTGCTATAACGGTAAAGGATTAAGCTGTATCTTAATCAAAAATACATATTTTATTAATATTTAGTAATTGTTAAGTAAAATTTAACATCAATACACCAAGTTAAAGAAAACGAAATGTAACAATCACTCCTAACACAATGAAGGGAGTTTGTAAACTCTTTCAACATACGGAATCGTAAACTTACTGCCTTCAACTGAAACTGAACGATTATTTACATGAAAACTTCTAATATCCTTTAAATGTAATTTAACAGCATTCAATTACTATACAAATACGAAGCATTTCTTTTATATTTACTTTAATGTGTTTGTTTGGAAAATGTCTTTATACATTCCTAAGCAAATATCTAGTATGGTTGATGTCTATATTTGTTTGAGAGGTTAAAACATTAAAAATATATATATGTATATAAGTAGCTTTTGTAATATTCTCACTTCTGGACTCAATGCCTTGACATTTCTCTATGAGGATATTGAAATAAAGTACATATACCTATCTTAATAATAACGTTTAAAATTTGTATATATTAGCAGACCTTGGCTAGTTCAATCGATTTCGAATATTCGTACGAAGCGTCCATCATTTATTCATTCGAATAGCTTCATTTGCCGTCGGAAATGTCGAGAGACTGGTGCTGGCGTTTATCAGAATAGCAAAATAGGCGATGTCGACCTTTTCTTATTGGTTCCTCTTGTTCGGACTGTAGGTAACAGGTCATTGCGATTTTAAAAAGAAAGGAAATCCGATTGGCAAGGTTTCATTTGAAATTTATCGTGAAATCTAGAACGCGTTATAAATTGGTACAATAAAAGTAAATACAATAGTAATTATGTAATTAAATAGCTCATTATGTAAAGCGATCGTACTTACTATATGTTTCCAAGAGGCATCGGTTCTATCATCACTAAACATGAGTTTCCGTTCAAGAAAAACCTCATAAAGATAGCTATATGTACTTTATTTCAATATCTTGATCGAGAAATGTCCTTTTCTCTTCTTTTCAGACAAGGCATTGAGTCCAGGAGTGAGAATATTACAAAAGCTACTTATAATATATACATATATTTATATATCCCACTGTTAACCTATAAGTTTCTTTGTAGTTATGTTCACAGAATAACTAAAATTTATAATTCTTTATAATAGTAATAATGAGACAGTTAACTTATTTAGCAATAGTTAAAAACCTAGTGTTATAAAACTTATAGTTATTAGTAGTAGTAGTTATTATTCAAGTAACTATAGAAGGAAATTCAATGAAGCTGTAAAGATAGCGTAGTTAAATTTCATTTCACTGATATTGCTATTAGAATTTATTTTAAGGTCAAATCCGATTAAGTATAAGTTAAAGATATTGAAAATTATTTGAAACTAAATTGTGTGGAAAATGTCAATATCAAGTACTAACTTAAACGTTTATTATGTTTGAGTGGTCTTTGTTTGTTCACACTTTAATATAACTTAAGCATAAGGTAATAAAATAAACTCTTATAGAAATAACCATCTCATATATGAAGGCCTTTAGTATATGAGAAGCTCGGATGATGACGATGATGATATGAAGACGTTCTTATTACTTCAACTTCAAATAATTAAATGTTAAGACACGTGTTGGTGAAGACTAAAGTTTTCTCTATATAAATGATTTAGGACACTTAGGTAATCCCCTTGTCCCAGTCAATTAAATTGAAGTGAGGGATGCGTGGTCTCGAGTCCATTGTTCTCCGAGCAAAGTAGTAAGTGCTCGAACACCGCAACGAAGTTAAGCCGTGCCGGAACGTTCTAGAGTAACCCTTTCGGTCCAAAGGGAACGTCATTGGTTTTCATTATTGATACGTAGCTTTGACAGCACCTGCCATTGATCGCAAAGTTCTGATTTAGGATGTTCTACTTAAAATCACTTCATTGAATATTCATTTAAGCCTTAATAGGCAAATGATGCTTAAAGGGATTGGTTCTATAATCAAACCGGAATATAGCGTAATCTTAGTAGAATGAAAGACTGTGTGAGCTGATGTTGATAATGAGGCAGTGGATACTGCTCTCCTACATTACTCTGGCTCTACCACCGGGATACACCAATGCCGCAATTGCAGTAGATTTACGAGTACAATATGATGGTGGTAATTAGACGGCCTCTAAATAATCCTACCACCAACCACAACACGTGGCTTTGAAAACGAATCAGGGTTGTTACTAACCAAGCGCTTACCCATAGCGACGTAGAGGCAATCAAAATAACTAATATTAGCAGCTATATTAGCTTTATTAGTGGAGAGGGTTGGTCTCTGCTTACCCCACTGGGAACGAGGCGTGATATGTATGTAGTAGCAGTTGTTAATGAGTTTTATTCGCTAGTTATTTTACAAAATTTAGATATTAAATGTAACATCTATAGATGAGTTGGTTTTTGCTTTAGATGTGGTCGTCGATTGAGCTTTATTGAGCACGAGGAAAACAAGTAAACAATTTGTTCCTTATATTCCCTTTTCATGAAAACTGTGGTAAAATATATGTTATACTTTATAAATTTGCGAGGGAACGGAATAGATTTGCCGTACAAATATTATTGGCAAGTGCAATATGGCGGAAATCGATCATTACACGCACAGTTTGGTAAAGCTCATGAAATAAAATTTTCTGCGTAAAAAGTTCGCTGCGATATTTGTGCTAGTTATTCAGAAGGACTTACTAGAAAATATCCTGAAATTATACTGATTATATACTTACTACATTTATTATATATTTTACATTAAGTTTCCATTGCATATATATATGCGTGAAGCAGCTGGATACGGGCAGCGTACAATCGATCGATGTGGAGATCTTTGGAGGAGGCCTATGTCCAGCAGTGGTCGTCTATCGGCTGATAACGATGATGATGATGATATTAAACTGAGATGATCACTAATGTATGTATTTAAAAACCATACTAAGTACGATTTTTTTATCCAATTAAGCGACTACGCATGCCTATTACAACGCAACTCTAATTAGGATGATATGCACTGCACCACATTGCGCTCGTGTCCTGAGACATACAATGTTGAAACTCGTTACCACAGTAATTACACTAGCTACAATGCCCTTGAAATCGGAACACAGTGCTGTTTGCTTAATAATAAGTGCTGCGGTATCTTAGATAACTAGACGGTTTCCAGAGACAGAAACCACCAGTAAAAGATTTTACTATTTTACACTAACTTTTTCTTACGTTCTTCTAAGTTTGAATAAAAAACTATGAAATTTAAGTTAACTACGTCAGGTAAAAACGTAGTTATTAGAATGGTTAAAGTTTTAACGTTTCGGATCAAGAGGAGCAATCTTTGCTAACATGATACTAACGAAAGGTTCGGCGAAAGTTTCTATCGGTTAAACATTTCAGTAAACACTTTTACTGCTTTGTGATATACTTATTCGTTTTGGGTCTGCAATTGGACTTTAGGTTGTAGTTATAGATTATAATGAGAAGTTTATGATAGATTTATTATTATAGTAGATCTAACTGTAATATTGAATTGAACGTTGAAGCAATTTAGATAGTCTTTGTTTAGATATAATAAAAACTGAAGAAGAAGAGCAGACGGATAGTGGAGATATAGAAGTTTATTGTCTAGTAGATAATCAATAATGTTTTAACTTTTTTGGAAGATATATATATATTTACAGCAAAAGGTTCTTAAATAAAGCAAGAGATAGTTGATGAATGTATCTGTGGCAATATATTTTATTTTGGTGTTTATCTATTCCTATAATAGTGTGAATCCGGATAT
This sequence comes from Troides aeacus, assembly GCA_033220335.2. Lineage (NCBI taxonomy): Eukaryota > Metazoa > Arthropoda > Insecta > Lepidoptera > Papilionidae > Troides > Troides aeacus. The sequence continues at coordinate 7,249,046 of CM067270.1, forward strand.
GACGGCTGATAGAGGGATTTGGAAGAGAAATACGTACTGCGCTGACCCCACCGCTGGGATAAGGGCAGGAGAAAGAATGAAAGAAAGATTATCTACTCTTATGCAGTAACTACTTAATTATGTGTTATTTAGTATTTCATTGATTAATTTAATAGTGTCTTTTCATATTACATTATAACAAAGACAACTAAAGCTTGTGTACTTTAAGTATTATGTAGTTGAAACGGACAATCCAAATCACGGAAGCGTTATACCCTAAGGGTTGAATCCTCTTTAAAATCTAAATAGATTTCGAGCTTATCGAGGATCTGGATCATCCTTTGGGTTCAAGGATTGAATTTTAATGCCACATAAATATTAAACCGGCGTTCAGATCCCTAAATTAATGTCGTAACCTTCTTCGAAATCTTTGTGCTATTACTTACATTTGATGAGATGTAAAAATATACACATCGCTTTGTTCACGCAGGTAAATTACATTATTTTTGGAAAAATCAATCATCATCATCAGCCTGTAGCAGTTCATTCCTGGACATACATTTCTCTTCCTTTTAACCCGATCTTCAACTATACGCTTCCAGTGGCTACTATTCGCCATATCATTATCAAAAAAACATTGGACAAATGTCTAGAATCTCCATTAAACCTAATGAATTATATTACGTTTTTTTATATCTTCAAGGTCAGCGTTAGACCACGTTCCCACCTCGTGTTAATTGGTGATGTGATCGGTGGTGGTAAGACGCACTATTCTATTACCAGTCTATTTACTCTTTTCTTGAAGACACCACCATCACCATGACATTGGTACACTTAATTTTTCTTAATTTTTTTGCCTTTAAACTTACTGTTTTTCTTTTCTATGTATTATAAAAACATCCATACTGTTTATTTTATAATATTGATTTTATTACAAATTTTGTACATATAGTAAGTATGATCCGTCATTAGTGATATGATCGTCTGCAGCTGATTTTAATGGTTAAATTTCTGGGAAACGAAAGGTGGGGAGAAGGAAAAAGTAATGACTTTTTCCTTCTCCTCTTCCCCTGATATTCCTCTACCATGGTACAATATCTGGGGATGTAATGGCATATCTGTGGCGTCCGAATTGTTCCGCCGAATCAGAGACAGAAAGGACTGTATCACGCTGATCGCTTTAAGAAGATTAAATAAGAATATATGTAAACTATTTGGTGAAATGATAATGGTTTCTTTATAGTATCTATTTACTACTTCCCCACAAAAATATAGAAAAATTTAGTTACCCATATAAAAGGCGCTATTTTTTTATTTCATAGTTTAAAATTATCTATATTACAAAATTATGTTACTGTAATATACAATTATAAGATCTGAATCTACTATTTAGGTTCTCAACATAAAACATTTGCTTATGTATCTAAAGGGTGTCTGGCGGCAGATTTATATTTTAAAATAATATATATAAAATATTAAAATAATGATAATCGAACCATTTATTTTTTAAAATGCACGGGGCCAAGCGACGAATGTCAATGGTGAGAATTATCGGCTCATGATTTCGAATTTCTTTTTGCCGAACCTGCGAGCTCATTCATCATTCTCATCACACACGTGGTTTCAACAGGATGCGGTACAGGTGCGACCGCACACACGGCCAGAGCTTCGATGGATTTGTTGCGAGAATATTTCCCTCAAAAACTGATTAGTCGCTTTAGGGACATCCCGTGGCCACCGAGGTCACCCGACCTAACTCCAATGGATTTTTTTTTGTGGGGCTACCTCAAAGAGAGAGTTTACGCCAACAATCCGCGAACTGTTGTGGACTTAAAAGAAAATATTCGGCGAGAAATCAGCGCAATTAAACCAAGTTTACTGCAGCGTGTGGCACGGAATACGAGGCTCCGTTTCGAACAGTGTGTGTGTGTGCAACAGGATGGAAGATATTTGGATGACATTATCTTTAAAAAATGAAATCCGCATTTATACTCTATCTTTTAATACTTTTAGTAAAATTATATGTCAAACATATTATTTTTTATTTAAATTTGAAAATATAAATCTGCCACCAGACACCCTGTATGTATGAAATATGAATAGATAGTAAAAAAAAACTACTTGATATTGTATATTTTTACTTTCATTAATATAGTTTTAAAAGTTTTATATTTTTTGTATGTCCTGTTAAATTAATTTCTTCTTTAATTAATCGTTTTTAACACATCCAAGGAAATAGTATCTCCGGTATAGTACTTAAGTTCAGCGAAATGTAATACAGCGAATGTGATCACCAAAACTTATATAATAATATTAATATGTAAAATATAGAGGAAATACTGCTTGGTATACACCCTCCTAAGACCGTCGCTGAAGGCAATAACATTATCTCTCACTACGGTTAGATTAAATCTCTGTGAGAACAACCTGGAACATTAACTAATGACACTCAGGAAATGGGGTACCGCACTAACCCCGGCCCCGTCTGTTAACTGATGGGTCCATCTCAATGGTATAACGAAGTAATAATAGATAGCATAGAAATAAAAATGAAATAGTATTCACCACCCTTTATAATGAGATGGGTTGTGATGATTCTTAGCGACGTTGTTCTAGCCCACGGAAGGGATGAAAAAAAAAAAAAATTTGTAATTTGTCTGCTTCGAAGTCTTATATATTGGTAGTGCCCATCATTTTTTTTTTCTGTGACATTTTATATTGTAAGAGAACATATAGTTAACTCAATCGACACATCTTTCATGACGTGATAGTAATTAGTAAGACCATAACAATGCAGTCATCATCAGCATCATTGTTCTTTCAACCTTCAGCTATTTACTGCTGCATCAGTTCACATCCCTGGTGGTCAGTGCGTCCAGTACTGCTCTTGCTATTACTTTGGTATCATCACCATGATCTTTCTGTTCCATTGTAGTTCTCTTACAGTCACTTCAGTATACTATCTCGCTATGCTATATCAGAAACTTTTGTTCTTCTATCATTATCATCGCTATGAGGCTTTCTTGGAATAGATGTCGCTGATTACTGTTTAGAAGTAAAAGTGGTGGTTTCTGGTAAGAACAGCAGTACTCCGTTATAAGCATTCTTCGCTTGATAGTCTACATATCAACAGTAAAGTAAAAAGTAAATAAGAAAGATGATACATATAGCCACTTCCGTTTTACTGAATATTAATAAGAATTGTTTGAAGTTTTTATTACTTTCACAACATCCATCTTTGTATTCTAAAGTAACTGTTAAAGTTATTGTATAGTTTATACTGCAGATCTGATGGAGATCAATAAGATTGTTAAAGCTGTATTTCTTCGAAAACTTTTGCAAGTTTAAGTTACTATTCAAAACGAGGGCAATAGTCGCTGTCGATGAGAAACTTTATCGAGAAAAATGTCAAGCCTTTACTTCACAATGCATTTGAAATTTTCAAAAGGAAATACTTTATAGCATTATTATAATATTGTTATGGCTCACTCTTACGTATTTCCATCTTTCTTCAATGTTTCTTGATGATGTCATTGAAGATTGTTTCGGCGAAAAGCAATTAGAAAAAATGTACCAGTTCCGGTATAAAAATCTAACTTAATACCTTTACAAAAATTATCAAAATACTTAGTATAATAAAATAGTATTTATTAACGTAATATCAAGGCAACTCTAATTTTGATTTCGGTTCCGTTCGTTCCGGACTTTATAAGATTTGAAGACTGGCTCTGGTCTAGCCCAGATCTCAACCCTTTAGACTTCTAATTATGGTCAGTTTTATAGGACATGGCCTGCACTAAACGACACTACGCGACATTGAGTCTCTTTCAAAATCTTTGGAACAAGCAGTGGCGGTGGTGGAAATTTCTCTTGGAAACTGCGTAAATCCATCAATACGTTGGCAAACTGATTAAAAGCTTATATAAAAACCAAAGGTGGCCATTTCGAATAGATTTTTTTTTAATAAATATGTAGATATAAATTTTAATAATATTACATTACTTCATAAAAGAAAATGCATTTACATTTGTAACAGAACTTATGGCCAGACTAGGTATGAGTATATACCATCTATAAATCATTCTGTATCGAATGGCGAACAAAAAAACCCTGTTTTCATTATATGTATTTAGATTTAGTTAGTTCGTTGCAGTGAAGATATTCTGAATGCAAATTTCACTACCTTAATATAATAACTGGCGTCACCTTTGAGATTCACGCCAAACAATCCATGTAATGAGCTAGAAAACGAGCTCTCAGGAGTGTCGTCGGCAGGCGAGCAATTACGAGCTGTTTTGTGTAGATAATTGTTCCGGCGGGGCTTAATGAATTTTGTCACTCTTTCGTTAGTTATCTTTAGAAATTAAAAAAACATGTTGCATCCCGTTTAACTTACCCATTATCAGCATTATTGTAGCTCTTCAATGTTTTATAATAGGCGAAGAATCTGTCATTTCTTGAACTGAGCCATCAAGTCCCAATGATATTTATCGTTTAAATAGACTTAGATACAAATCCGCCGCTTTTAAACTGCGGTGTAGCTGCTGAACGAATTCGCATGTAGACAAATTTGAATCATAGTGGTTTTTTTAACTCCACTAGCCAGCAACCAAGATCGCGAACATATGAAAATCAGAGAGTATTTTACTTAAAGATACTTCCGCCATGTTGCCACTAAACATCAAGTGAAATGTCAATTAATAATGGTACTTTGTTTAGTGCCTAATCAAAAGTAAATCTTAATTTCGTAGGTTTACTTTGCCTCATGCAAAGAACTGGTTTATTTGAATGTTAACGTGTATTTTAGAATCTGTGGGTACATCTGTAGTACGGCAATTTTAAAATAGGGAAGTCGTTTAAAATATTTTTTTTTGTTGAAAGTTCAATCGATCGACAAGGTTTTTAACTGTACTTGAGAAAATGTATAGAAATGTTTGTCGTCACTACTCGTAAGGTTGACTGGTAGAGAATGCCTTGTGTCATTGTCTGCCTTTTTGATCATGCTATCTCTATTGTATTTTTGTTTTATGTATTCATAATACAAAAAGGGTTAAATAATTTAAACTAAAATGTAGTTTTTTTTAAATATTGATTTTTATTAGTCATAGAAATTCGTGTTCTCTCCTTAAGGCATCTACGCACCACCGTCTATTATCCCATACTATACTGAAATGCAATTTAGATACGGCGCAGTACTTTAACAATGGCGGTGGATTTCTCTGCAACAGCAGGAATCCATTGTGACTTGAAATGGTCACTTGGTAACCTAGTATTACTTTTCATCTATCACCCGACGATTTATCAAGTACATTGTGCGTGATATTAGATTGTACGTTGAAGTACCTTTTGTTAGTTATCTATAATCCAATTCTTTTTTCTATATTGTAGTCGCTTCAAAGCTTACTATATTTTATATCAGCCTAGAAATATCGCGGCTATGGTACCCAAATTAGATTTATCATGACCATTTTACTAGTGTAAGATAAACTGGTTTTTTTTTTGCGAAGAATCTTCGTGACGAGCATGACGTTTATGTATGCGGTGATATGCCTACCTATATGGCGCCACTTAAAGTACACTGCACTATATTGTCCTGAGATATAAAACGGTGTCTCGTCACCTAAGTAGTTTAACTAGTTACGATTTTCAAACTGGAATATAGTAATGTTTGTAAACAAACGTTTGGTGGTAGAAACAGGCGTGGCCGTTGCTGCAGTCGTGTTATTTAAATGATCTCCAATAAGACAGACAACATTACTAAAAGCTGTATACAGCAAACCTCTTCGCGATTTTTTTCAATAAAGTTTGAGGGTCAATAAACGCTGTAGATAAAAGTCCATCAATCATATTTAACGTAATAAACGAAGCGGCACAGCTGCGGCTTTCGCCCCTGGCCTTTCGCCCCGCGAAGCCCCTCGCTTTTATGGCACTAACTTTCAGTTAAAGCACCATTTCATAGTACATCCGAAACACTTCAGAATGCTGAAGGAATGTAGTTAGAGACATTCAGAACGGATGGTACTTATTCTACATCAGTTTAATACATAATGATGACGTCATAACTATGTTGCTCGACGATGGTTATGTGAAGTTTTTAACAGGTTAATGATAAACATTTAAACTAATTAGCTAATTTGATCGGTATTAGTTTAATATGAATGCGAATAGTCTAAACAGGGATAATTATGGGAGCGAGTGGGGTTCTAACCTGAACAGTGAAGTAGAGCGCAGAGCAAAGAGTCATACATCACGGCCTGGTTGAGTAGTGGCGCGTAATTAAACGTTAGCCGTCTGACATACGGCCGCTGCGGATAAACAATACATGATTTTCGAAATTTACAACTATATTAGAATTTTAGTAGGGAAACTTCTTTTGTGACATTATGTATAGGATTTTATGAAACGAATAAGAGTAACGATAAAAACACATAAATATTTTTATATCCATTCGAACTAATCTATATTTGCTAAAATGTTACTTTTAGTGCTTCAAATTATATCTATCTCTGTTTCGTTCTTCTTACTATCTATAAGAAAATGTTGATCAATCTTACTATCTCTCTCTTTACCTCTTCTGCAGTGTATCAACTAATTAATTTACAAATTAAACAGATCATATAGTTTAGTTTTCAGCCTGTCTGAACTTACACTCAGTGACTTCTTTATTTATTTTGTGTAATTATGAGATTCTACATCATTATTACAGGCAGCTCTGGTCTGTAGAGGTTTGGAGAGATCTGATCGTATGATATGAACTGCAGCTTTTACCGGTGAGTTTTTCTGAACATGATGTGAGGGCACTGTTGAATTGCTTTTAATATTTATTCTGTATAAGTCATTACCAGAAAATCCCAAAAACTAAGATTACTTACATTAGTAAATATAAACTACGGTTTTACTTGTCTTCTGGTTAATAATATACTAGATCTCTCTTCACAATAACAGTCTTAATAGAATAAAATCAATAAATACGTATGACCAGTTTAAAATGCAATGAAATGGGAGATGCAATGTTTCTATCATGTGTTATTTGAAACAATCAGATTATCGTAAAGGAATGCTAACCTCTTTAATACATCTATTTGCCTATATTGTAAAATGGACCTGCATGACTCGACCACATGTGAGAAGTATAAGATGGAGATGTTGTATTCCTAGCTCATAACAATACCCATAGAGTATACATATCGTTGTTTTGTTGGGTTGTCAAAATATGAGAGCCATTACATTATTATCAAAGACGGTTCATATTTCATAAAATTGAAGAGAAATATGTTGATAAATAAAATCTTAAAGATGTTGTTGATTAAGTTATAATTTCTGTGTAACAGTGCATGAAATTCATAGCATGATTATCATCACCATCATCGGCCGGTAGATGTTTACTGCTGGACATAAGTCTTTCACAGATCTTTACACTGATCGGTCCTGCGATGCATTCATCCAGCGACTTTCTAAAACATTATGAAAACACTTATCATTGCTTATTATTATCATAAGAATATTAACTATAACAAGCTGTCGTTAAAACGTATCATTTAAAACAGATATTAATGTTTTAAATAGAAAATATACTAAACAACGTGTCTGTGTGTAACAAATTGAGTTCAGGGAGAATTCTTCGGTAGAGAAACGGATTGAAACGTTGAATTGAAATTTACAAGAGATATCCGTTTCAGTGACGTATACCGTGTAGACCCGGATTAAGCTGTTATTACGAATTTTCATCTTCAGTTAAATAAACATACGGACATATTTACATTACAAACAAGGATTTAAATTTTTAATTAATAAAATATCCCTAAAAGTAACCATTTTGATAGACATCACCGCAGCGCTTACTTCTATCATCAAACAGTACTGTGCAATCATTATTGTCAGGGTCATCGACATAGGCTTACAAGTCGTGAGGCTTAAGTGGCAAAGGGAAGAACGCATAGGTCGTAGAACTGATGGACGTTAACGTCTTAAAGTGCTGGAATGGCGACTCAGACAGAGCTGGTGGACAGAGGACATAAAAAAATCGCTGGTACCCACTGGATTCAAACAGCGCAAGACTTGGTGGAACATATTACAAAAGACCTGTCCAGCAGTGGAAGTCCATCGGTTGAAATGATGTATCATTACAGTGTTCTGATTTGAAGGGCGTTGTCCTACACTAGTTGATAACTCCTATTAAATTAAAATATAGTGATGATTTGTCACTATTGTGCGGAAGAAGTAGGTGCTGCTGTAACTAATGGTACTGTAGCGCTCGAGGCCTTGACGCGAACGCAGCAAAATTATTAGCTCCGCGCTCGAAAAATTCGTTACGTTTGACAAAGTGCTGGAAAATTATTGTTCAGCACATCAAGAGAAGCGCGCTGATCTCGCGAGTTCAACTGTATTAAAATCGCGAAAATCGGCTCAGCGGTTAAGCCGGAAACGGCAAAAAACCGCTGCGAAAAATTTTAGTGCCGAACGCTGCGGAAAAGCGATCTGCAACATTATATTTTTAAAGTGCGGTTTAGTTCCTCATCCCGTTGAGAGTCAGTGGAGGAAGACTCAGAATTTTCCGCCTGCTCTCCTTGATCTCCTGAGAGAAACTAACCATCTCCTCCGGAAGCGAGTGTTCCTGGAAAGTGGTGTTCGATTTGGTGCCATCAGTGTGTAGGTCGCCAAAAGAGGACAAGAACGACACATCGCACGAGAGAATCGGGCCAGGGGGTACGGAGATAGGGGAAAAACAATTTTCCCTGTCAACAAATGTTTTAAAAGTACCCCGCAAACAAAGGATTTTCTCGTCAACCAAGGCGACGAACCACCACGCCTTGGTGTAAACGAACCAGGACACACCGGAGTAAGTAGCGGAGCCAACGGACCTGGTTCCTAAGGAGGCCGGCGACAGGCGGAGGGAGCTCGACGGAATTGGAACGAAAAGTTCTGACACCCCCGGAGGTCCCGGGGGACGCAGGTGGGCCCTAATTAGCTGCGCAACACTGGAACCATAAAGTATAGGACGGGGACAACCATTTGGCATAAAAAATTCGGAAATCAAACACAAAAAAAAAAATTCAAAATCGTAAAATTGCAGGGGGGGAAAAAAAAAAAAAAATTTTTTATAAAAAGCCCAGAGGGCTGTCCAGTGTTGGGCAGGGGGTAAACCACAGATACAAACTGCCCCTCCGGGACCGAGATCTGTTCCGGGGGTCTCAGAAATAGTAGAAACAGCCAAAAAAGCGGAACCGTCTTTTCTATCCGAAAACGACGGTATCCGTAAAAATCGACCGCGCGTCAGGTCGACGACGCAAAGCACTCAGACTCTGACCCCGGGGCAATAGTGGGACAGCTGGGGGAGTTAGGTATAAAATAGTAAGTAACCAAAGAGTAATTTTAAGTTAGTTAAGTTCTAGTAAGTAGACAGATACCAACTCCCCTGGCAAAAATAAATAGCAAGGTGTATTGTTGCACTATTGCCGCGGAGTCAGAGTAGGAGTTTAGTATATAAGTAAAATTGTAAGATCGTGGGTTTTTTGACCCACGATATTAGATTAAGCCCTTTTGCACTAGATTTAAGTATACTGTTGCTATTGCAATTAGATTAAGTTTTTAAATATTGACATCGGCCCTATTGCCTTAGTTTATAAGTTTTAAAATTGATTATTGCCCTATTGCATTAGGATTAAGATTTTAGACAAGTGACGAGTTCCCCTGCGTCCTTCCCCCTCGACATGATCCGCACTCCCCCGAGGAAGTCGGACGCGGGCGACGTGACCCTGCCTAGTGAGGCAGGAGACACAATGCGGAGGAGTGCGTCGCCCATAGCGGACGCCCCTAGAGGGGGCAGCGTCCGTAGGAGTGTAGGGGAGTGGGAGAAGGTCGAGGGAAGGAAGAAGACCTCTCCCCGAGCAGCCGCCCCCGCAACCAAGCCCAAGGTACGTGCCCCAAACGAAAAGGGACCGAGACCGGTACAAGAGCGGTCACCGGCGGGGGCGGGCGCCGCGGGCCCCTCAAAGGAGGGGAAATCGGCGCCCGTCGACCGCGTAGTGGAAGCGCGGGCCTGCCTGACAAAAGCCAAGCTTCACTTGGCGGGCTCGCGCAACCTCAAGTCAGAGATAAAAATAGGGGTGACCGCAGCAATTGATAGGTTGTATGAGCTGGTGAAGGAGGCCGTGGCGGACAGGAGACGGGTTAAGTCCCCTGTCCTGGAACCCCCGAAGAAGGCGGAGGAGGGGCGGGGGACAGAGGGTCGACGGGAGGACCCCGCCCCCCCCTCGCTGGATCGGGGGACAGCAGACCTCCTCCTCAAGAAGTTGGAGGACCATGGGCGGCTCCTTGAGAGCAGTAGCCAAGAGATTGGGAGGCTCAAGGAGTCGCTCAAGGCATGGGAGGAGGAGGGCGCCAGGCAGCGGGGCACGTATGCGGAGGCAGCGGCAGCAGCGGCCGCCCCGGCAAAAAGACCCCCACCGCGGAGCGAGGTGGTGCACTCGGTGGCGATCTCGTCGGAGGTGGCCGCGACAGGGGAGCAGGTGGTAGGGAGGATCCGTGAGGCCCTCAATGCGAAGGAGGAGGGCCTCCGGATCAACAAAATTCGGAAAATAAGGGATGGGAGAGTTATACTAGGATGTGGCACAGAGAGCGAGCTGGCGAAGGTGCGCGAGCGTCTGGCAAAGGCGGGCAAGGGCCTGAAGCTGGAGGAGGTGCAGAGCCGAGACCCGCTGGTCGTGCTGCGGGATGTGATGTCCTATAACAAAGATGAGGACATCATTAAAGCGTTAAAAACCCAGAACGCTCATCTGCTGGGTGACATCCCGGAGCGGGACCGGCGGGCCGAGGTGCGCTTCAGGAGGAGGGCGCGGAACGCGCATACCACCCACGTGGTCTTGCGGGTGTCTCCAAAACTCTGGGGCCGCCTCATCGACGCGGGCATGATCCACGTGGATCTCCAACGGGTCCGGGTGCAGGACCAATCCCCCCTGGTGCAGTGCACTCGCTGCTTGGGATACGGCCACAGTAAGCGGTTTTGCACCGAGAGTGAGGATCGGTGTACCCACTGCAGTGGACCGCACCTAAGAGGCGAGTGCCCGGAATGGCAAGCCGGGAAACCTCCCGCCTGCCGGAACTGCCGGAAAGCAAAGGCGGACCGGTGGGACCACGGGGCGTTCGACGAAGAATGCCCGGTCCGGAGACGGTGGGACGCCATAGCTCGGGCGTCGGTGGCATATTGCTAACGGCGTCCCGGGGGCCGACCGCAATATCCGGACTGGACTACGCCAGTATCGCGCTGTGCAGTTAAACCTGCAAAGGTCCAAGCTTGCCACAGCCGAGCTGATATGCGAAGCGCCGAAGAGAGGGTGGGCGTTCGCGATGGTCCAGGAGCCGTATATCGGCGCGATTGGCGAGATGCGGCACTACCCAGGGACAAGGATAGTACAATGCGTGAGCCGAGGCGACGAGGAAGTCGTCAAAGCCGCCATTGTGCTGTTCGACGACACCATCGATATCACTCAGTATCCCGACCTCACGTCTGGAAACATTACCGTTGCCAGACTGAGAACCGGGGCCTGGGAGATAGGGGTGGTGTCCGTCTACCTGGAGCCAAATAAGCCCGTCGGACCATACCTGGACCGGATCGGCTCGGTCGTGGGAAGGTTGGGGACTGCCAACGTGATACTGGGCGGTGATGTCAACGCCCACAACACCTGGTGGGGCAGCCAGTCCGGAGACCAGAGGGGAATTGATGTTGCAGCCGCACTCGACACACTGGAGCTGCACGTGATGAACCGGGGGTCTGAGCCCACGTTCGACACCTATCGGGGCGGAAAGCGATATTCCAGTTGCGTCGACGTTACTGCTTGCTCGACCACTCTGCTCGACCGAGTGGAGGGCTGGCGAGTCGCGGACGGGTTATCCTCGTCGGACCACAGGGCGATCCTGTTCGAGTTGAATCTCGTGAGGTCCGTCGGTACGGACATCAGGCGAACCACACGGAAGTACAGTACCTACAAAGCAGACTGGGACGAGTTCAAAGGAACTTTCGCCCAGCTGCTCTCGGACCGCTGTCTGACGCCAGCCGAGGTGACCGAGATCACCGATAAGGGGGCGTTAGACAGCATCGTCGGAAGGTACTTGGAAACCGTGGGGGACGCCTGCGATTCGGTCCTGCCGAAGGCCTCCGGGAGGAAGAGGACAGAGTTGCCCTGGTGGTCCGAACAGCTCTCTCTCCTCAAGGCGGACGTCTTGAGGAAGAAGAGGCGGATCCCGAACGCGCGGCCGGCCCGTAAGGAGATGGTCCTGCGCGAGTGCGTCGACGCGAAGGAAGCTTACCGCCTCGAGGTGAGGCGTGCTCAGACCTCAAGTTGGAAGCGGTTCTGCGAGAGGCAGGAGCGCGAGACCATGTGGGACGGCATCTATCGAGTGATGCGTCGCACGGAGGTTAGGCGTGAAGACGTCCCCCTCGTCCAGGGAGGGAAGGTGCTGGACGCAGCGGGATCGGCCAGGTTGCTTGCGGAGGTTTTCTTCCCGGGGGATGACCCCGGGGAGGACAATGCGGACCACTGTACTGTAAGAGCCCAGTCCGATGAAGTCAACGAGGGGGGACATGGTGATCCATGTGAACCCCCCTTCACGATGGAGGAGCTCCGATGGTCCGTGTCAACCTTTAACGCGAAAAAGGCACCTGGCTTCGACGGATTCACTGCCGACATCTGCCGGGCGGCCATCGCCGTGGATGCCGAACTATTTCTCGCGCTCTCCAACCGGTGTCTCGCTCTTGCCCACTTCCCCACGAGATGGAAGGAGGCAGCGGTTGTGGTGTTGCGGAAGCCCGGTAAGGACAACTACACGCACCCGAAATCTTACCGGCCCATCGGACTCTTGCCCGTCATGGGCAAGGTCCTAGAAAAGATGATGGTCCGGAGGATACGGTGGTACACTGCACCGTATATCAGTAGCCACCAATACGGCTTCATGCCGCAAAGGGGTACCGAAGACTCCCTGTATGACCTGATCCAGCACATACGCTCTCGCTTGAAGGAGAAGGAGATCGTTGTGCTGGTATCATTGGACATAGAGGGAGCCTTCGATAACGCCTGGTGGCCTGCTATACGGTGCAGACTGGCCGAGACTCGCTGCCCCGTCGACCTGCGGCGCCTTGTCGATAGCTATTTTAGCGATCGCAAGGTGTCCGTCAGGTACGCGGGGGCGGAGTGTGCCAGGGATACCACCAAGGGGTGCGTGCAGGGGTCCGTGGGCGGCCCAACATTCTGGACCCTACTCCTAAATCCACTCCTGGAGATGGTGGTCAAGAGCGGAACACACTGCCAGGCGTTCGCAGACGACGTCGTGCTGATCTTCTCCGGGCAAGAGACCGGGGACATCACGAGGAAGGCAAATGCGGTGCTCGCCGATATTCACGATTGGGGGGTCCGAAATAAGTTGAGGTTTGCACCACACAAAACCAATGTGATGGTGCTCACCAATAAACGTAAGTACGACAACCCAATATTGAATATGGGCGGAGAGCCACTTTGTCGAACTCGTGAAGTTCGGATACTCGGCCTGACAATTGACGATAGGCTCACGTTCAACACGCACGTGAAGAACGTGAGCAGCAAGGCCCAAGGCCTCTATCGTCAATTGTGCAGGGCCGCGAAAGTATCATGGGGGTTGAACTCGGAGGTGATCAGAGCGATGTATCTGGCGGTGTTGGAGCCGATCATTTTGTATGCAGCGAGTGCATGGGCGCCGGCGGCTAAGAAGCTGCTGGTCCGAAGGCAGCTCGATGCGGTTCAGCGTGGTTTCGCGCAGAAAATTGCGCGAACTCACCGAACCGCGTCGCTGCATTCGGCCCTAGTACTTGCCGGGCTGCTTCCTCTGGACCTTCGGGTCCAAGAAGCGGCCACTTTATTTGAGGTAAAGCGCGGCCACACCCGGCAAGTACTGGGTGACCGAGAGCTGGAGGTTCCGGTCAGCTACTTGAGACTCCCACACCCGTCTGTGCAGCTTGGTGTGGAATTCTCCTGTCTGGGCGAAAGTGCGGAAGAGGTCCAACTTGCCACCTCGGCTGCCGACTCGGTGATTTACACCGACGGCAGCCGCATCGACGACAAGGTGGGTGCGGCGTTCTGCGTTCTGCGGGACGCCGCAGAGGTTTCCAACAAAAAACTCAAGTTGGGCAACTTCTGCACCGTATACCAGGCAGAGCTGCTGGCTTTAGCGAAAGCGACAGGGTACGCGGCCAGCGGGTCGGCGCATTCGTGCGCCGTATTCAGCGATTCGAGGTCCGCCCTGGAGACCGTCGCAAAACCTGACACCCTCCATCCCCTGGCGATCGCAGTAAAAGAGAATATAACGAAAGCGCGTGAGAAAGGGACGAATGTAAGGTTGTATTGGGTGAAGGCGCATGTGGGGCTGGAGGGGAATGAAAGGGCGGACCAACTGGCCAAGGAAGCGGCCCTGAAGAGCAAAAGAAGACCTGAATACGAGGATTGCCCCGTTTCATTCGTCAAGCGTCAGCTAAGGCTGGAGACGCTCGACGAATGGAACAGGAGGTATGTGCAAGGTACGACGGCTTCAACAACGAGGATGTTTTTCCCGAGCGTCAAGTCAGCGTATCGCGTAATTCGCCAGATCGAGCTCGACACGGTCTTGGCCCAGATGTTCACCGGGCACGGGGGATTCTCCGAGTACCTCCACAGGTTCAAACTCAAGGAGAGTCCCGCGTGCCCCTGTGATCCGGAGGTGGACCAGACCGTGGCGCACATCCTGCTCTCCTGTCCCTTATTCGGGCGGGAGAGAGCGGACCTGGAAATAAGAATGGGTGTTAAATTGGATATGGAGTCGGTAGCCTCTCTGATGAGTGACGACGATGGTCGGGAAGTATTTCTGGGGTATAGCAAGAAAATAATAACAAATGTAATAGAAAATAATAAAATGTAAAATCAATAAATTAAAAATTTATAATTAAATAATAAACAACGTCCGGTATATAAATATAGTGGAACAGTAATAAAATTGTAAGTAAACCGGAAAAGAGAACAAGAAGAAATGAAGAGAGAGAAAAATGCTGGAGGGATGATTCTTTTTAGGCTCCCCCCCTCCCATTTAGCTGCCCCGATGCGAGCACGACGAGGTCTTCACTCCCAGCAGAGAGGAATGAAAGAAAGAAAAGTACGCGGAATGAAAGATAGGAAAAGAACGAAAGACGGAAAGAATGAATGATGATAATTATTTAAGATAATGACAAATAAGTAAACATATATTGTATACAAATAATAAAAACAGTAAGATGAAATGAACATGATGGAAAGTGAATCAGAATAATAAAGGCCCTGACCCGCCATACGCAGGGGAATGATGAAAAAAAAAAAAAAAAAAAAAAAAAAAAAAACTAATGGTACTAACCTTTTATCCTCAGCGGACTCGATCTTAATTTGATATGGTTTTAATTACTAATGGAACCAAGAATAGTGAAATTTGCTAGTCCCGAATACTTCGGCTCTCATATATTGATATCCGAAACACAACGAAGCTGTTGTGGCAGTAGATTTACTATATGTAGTCAGGATAGGAAAACATCACAACATGTGGTTTCAGAAGGGAACAAAGGGAACCTGTGTTGCTAGCAAGCAGTCGCTACTTCGCGAAGACATTCAAAAAGGTCGATGGCAACTTAAACCGACCACATAGTTGTTAGATTTAAATTTTAAAAATGTATGTAATATGTTTTTACACATAATATATTATAATATATCGCTAATAATATGTATTATTTAAGTATACGGAAATGATATTTTGTTAAAATGCATGAAGCTATATATGCGGAACACATTTCTAGTAAAGGCAGATAAGCATGTGACATACAAAGCACTTTAGTCGATTGCTTGGTATTCTTTCGATACCAAATTTATTCCTAAGTAGATTATACTTAATACTAGCTTTAGTAAAGACCGCATGAAGTACACTAATTAGCGTCTAAAACTATATGTATCTTCTAAATTCTTTTTAACAGTCTATTAAATGATCATGTTTGTGCTTTCTCATTTTATGTTAGTTATTAAACTAGCTGCTATCTGTTAACTTAAATTAACTGTTATTAATATAATTTTAGCTCAATATTTTTGTATTCTTGATAATGTTATAAATTTACCAAAGTTTGGAATATAATATAGTAACAAATGACGAAGTTTATATTGATAATATTTCGTTTACTAAACCCGTAAATACTCCCACATTACAAAGGAACTGGAATATAACAATGTAGAACAAAATCCTATGATAGACAAGCTGTTCTATTATTATTACCTGCTTTTAATTATTTTCTAGATTCTTTACTGTTTTTGGATGTAAACTTATGAATTGGATACTAATTATATTTAAAAATACACAGAAAGTTATTAGATTATCCCTGTACTAATCCAAAAATAACTTAGTGAAGATAACAAAGTAACATAACGTATTTAAAGTTGAATGTACTATAAACATGTTATTTTATTATATACTCTATTTTATTAATAAAGTTAATAAATGGTTAACAACCTAAAACTCGTGACTTGGATTATGATAATAGTTAAAAGCTGTAGGTACTCCGTAATAAGCTAAGTCATGAGTATACATACAGTAAAGTACACTGTAAATGATAAGTAACAAATAAGTAAACACGGTATATATTTTTTTTAATTATAAAGATATTTTAAAGTTAAACTTGTATCGACTCAGTCGCTCAATGTAATGTACTTACACGATATATCTCAGCGGATGCTGAAAGCAGTTTTCAGATGCTTGGAAAATAAAGAGAGAGGTTTCCGTCGTAAAGCCGTTAGGTCGTAACTCTCGTTGATAGATTGGCCTTTTTCGGCGTGCCAACAGTCTCCTAAATGGCTGTTAAACACCGACGTATATCTTGCTTACAAAATACAATGGCTTAAAAGGGATTTTAAAAGATCTAGCAATGATCGTCGCTGTTATACGCTTAACGTATTCCAAAAATATTTGTCATAGAGTGAGTAGAACTGGCGAGCTACCAGCATAACTGATCCCTACACATAATATTATATATCCTTTGCTAAACGTTGAGCTAGATCATCATAGTTATAAAGGATTATATTTTAAAAGAAGAAGGATTTATTATAAAAGAAGAAACTGTGATATAATATTAAGCTAAAAACATCATTTTTAAACAAGGCTGAGAAACACATCTTTTAGAGTTAAGTCATAGAATCCGTAAAAAAGTTTTTTTGGTGTACTATAACAAGTAATATTATTCTACTCTTCTCAAATAAGAACTAACACTTTATTAATATTTAATGAGTGTCCGTATATTCACGTGAAATTGAGTGTTTTACTTTATCCGATAGATGAATATGTTTATTTGTCTACTCCACAATTTAGGAGAGGATTATTTCAACAGCTTTGTTCAAGCTGACCTATGTGTTACAACAAAATACACATTTTCGCTGACGCGATGTGGGACATTGCCAAAGCTATACCTAATGCGATTTATTGAGACCTAGGAGTTCTAGAGCTTATTATGTTATCTTATGCCAAAGCTATTTTATTGTAAGCTGGACTAATGATTGTCAGTATACGTATTACATCGATTTCTGTATTCTTGAAATTGTTTCAAGACCTTTATTTGCACATAAAATCTTTTTTTTTAATACTAATCTCTGTGTTAACTTATCTAATATTACCTGACTATATAATATTTAATTATTAATATGACTTTTGGTCATTTTTATATATAAATGTCTTCGTGGTGTAGCAACTAAACGCTTGCCTTAAAATATGAGTCTTCGGTCAGATCCATTTGTGGTGGTAAGTTTTTCGGACCTACCTAGTCAGCAACCACTCCGCCAAAGCATTTCTCATAGAAAGAAGAAATGAAAAAGGGATGACTTTCATCGTTTCCTTTCAGGGCGACACGACTGTCTTTACTTGCGAGAGTTATGAAAGAAGGAATCGGAATATAGTATGACAGGAGAAAATAGGTGTGTAAGCAGAGCAGAGTATGATAGAAATTAAGATGATAAATGATTGTGAATAAAGGCCCTGACCCACCACACAGAAGGAATTATTTAAAAAAAAAAAAGCATTTCTCTTTCTCTGTCTCTTCCTGCCAATGGTCACATATGATGATGGAATCAGATTTCTTCTTATTTCTTCTCCAATCCGCTCTGTCTTTGGAAACGTCGTCAGTCCCTTGATGAAGCATGTTTTTAAACATTAAGTGAAATCAAAGTCATGTGTTGGGATATTGTTGGTAACAAATATCATAGATTTTCTTAACAAAAAATTCAAGATAATTTCATATTGGATTTCTCTCTTTATTATGGTTTCTGCGTAATAGTTAGGTGAATAAGTAATACGACTAATACCGCCCGGCTGAAAAGGCAGCTTAATAACATAATCGGATTACTTGGACATCGTTCAATAAAAGTAATATGAAAGGAAAGTTCTTAATAAACCACATTATCGATTATTCACCGTCACTGCGTTATTGGATATTAATTGAGATTTTTGTATTATCCTGTACTTGGTTAGGACAGTTGCTATATCATAATCATCATGAGCCGATAGACTTACACTGCTGAACATAGGCTTCTCTCAAAGATCACCACGTCGGTCGCTGCCTTAGTATATAACATTTTTAAAGGAATCGAAATTAACGCTATAAATCTATATGAATCTGAATTTCATTGTACAGGGCACAAAATAAGTTTGCAGTAGGTATATCAATAATGGAATCCTTTCAATATGCACACACAAATGTTTGTTATTCATTCTGTGCGTTTACCTTTTAAATCCTCTTATCCGACGCTTTAACGAACATACGCTGTAAATTGTGCCGCTATTGTTATTCCTGCAGATTCATCCATGACAATAATCCCTGAGTGTAGTATAAAACTTTTAACTACAATATACATTGTTACACTACAGCGTGTAATTTCCTATTAGTTTATTGCTTTAGCACAAACGCACCCAGTTTTAAATTTTTATTCCACTATAACAGTACTAGTTATATTAAATTACAAGTGTTTGTATCGGTTCTTGATCGTTGTAGTATAGTTTACATGCTATTATAAGTATCGAAATTAATCTAATTAAGATATCTATGAGATATAATATAAATAAATATATATTAATGACTAACAAGTAATTATTATTCGTAATCAACGAACGATTATTTAGTTCTATCGACATTTTCTTTATACAGCTTCCCTTTAATCTCAGATTAAAAGGTAAATAATGTTTATTATAACCTAGTATGAGTAATAATCTGTATATTTGTTATATGTTTGTACTATAATCTTATATAGAAATCGATGAAGTAAATAATTTTTTAACTAATTAAATATATAATATGGTTATTCTTATCGGAAAGTAATGGTATGAACGGACTTTGTTGTAATAAACTTGAAAGTGTATGGTAACTCCTAGAATGATTCGAGTGATGAGATCTTGAAATCCTCTCTTATATCTTCACGTGAAGACAACATAGTATCTATGGGCATAGATGCGAATATCTTAACTATCTCCGTATAGCTATGGGTAGCTTTAGTATTTGTATGACATGAAAAATAAGATGAAGTCCCATTTCATTTAGGATTTTTTTTGTATCTGCTAAGTTACTTTTTTACTTTGTACAATATGAGTTATTTCCAATAAATATATACAGATTCTCAATTATTTTGAACAAAACCAATATAACTCTGTATTTTGTTAAAATTTTTTGTCAATAGCAAATTGGTTCAGCGACGGTACAAACAAAAACAAAAATCGGTTCGAATTTCAACATCGTATTGTGCGGAATATTTTTTTATAAAATTGCTATGGATTTATTTCAACGTGTTTTTTCTTCTCATCTCTTTATAGATCATCCGTGTCCCGTCTGACAGATTGTGACACGAAAATCGAGTTAAGTTTATCAGTAACTCGTTTTTATCTTTCCTTCTGTATGGTATATAATAATTAATCCATTATACTAATATTCGAAATGGATAGTCAATGATGGATTGAAAGTAGGGAAAAGAATTGTGAGAGAAAGAAATAAACTATTAATTGGTATTACAGTCTAAGCACAAGCATAAAACATATTACATATATATGTATATTGATATCCTATTGATGACCTACACCTTCGTTGGAGTATGTCCTTGTGGATCCTGAATTTACGACCTAAATTAAGTGAAATAAATATATAGACGTCTAAATATAAAATGAGAAGAAAGATAGATAGGACACGTGAAGAATTATGAAGTACATATGCGGCTGAAACGGAAGTAAAATATTTCATAAATAAATCTATGTATATATACATATATATATAATAAAAATGGGTTTTGTCCGCCAATCACGTGAAAAATAGTGAACATAAACGTGTTAGGCTATTTGTTTTGAATTTCATAAATCCTTCATCATCTTATTTAACTTTTATAAGCATTTTCAATTCGTATTATTTATGCGGTTGCTATAGTAACGATTGGTATAGAAACTCATTTACGTTTGCAGTTGCTCTCAAGGAGTATTTCAGACAAATTTCATGTATATTTTTGTATTACGGCTAGCAAAGCGAGAAGGAATTCTAATAGCTAAATTTAGGTTTTAGGTTTAGATGTTCATTGTGCTGATGTAGAGTTTCAATTAAGTTCAACTTATATATCAAAAAATTTAATATAATTTTTGTTTATAAATAGTATTAATATATCCTTTGTTTTTTAACTTAATTAAATTTACTCGTAAAGTTCATATTAGCTTTGTGCTGTGGTGAGAAATGTATTAGTTTTAAAGCCACGATAATCTAGTCTATAACTATGAATTTATCAACCTAACCCGCCATTTATTGTAAATGCGGGCACATTGTTTGGTGCTAATGGAGTTGAGAGACAGTAGGTTCGTTAGTTCAAATTTATGTAATTATCCTGTTGCAACGCACAATTGCCAATAATACGGTTAGCCGATGAAGGTACTTCCGTTTTACACTATGTCGTCGCATTCCATATCAACACATTAAACATATTAGCCAAAGAGTTTCTATATTATATCAAGATGCATAATTTTTTTTGTGTATAGAGTAGGGAGAATCTACTACCTTATATTTGGGAGGAATTTAAGGTTGGGAGGGATATCTTTGTGAGTACTAACATAGAGTTAAAAGGCGAGTAGATTTGCCATAAATTCAAATTATATCTGCAGTTTCAACCCTGAACTTACAATATTTTATAATTAACTGGTGGTAGATTTCTATTGCCGCAGACTGTCCATGTAAATACAGTGCAAACATTACAGTGTTCCGGTTTGAAGGACTTTGTATCTAATGAAAAATTGGGGTAATGAGGACTGAACATCTTATGTTTCAAAGCGACGATTAACATGTTATGTAGTGTATATCATTCTAGTTAACGCCACAATATTACGGGCAAGCGTAACACTTATCTTCAGGTGAACGTCTGACTTTTCGTCTCTTCAACGAATTAAAAAAAAAAAAATTACTTCATTTACTCGAAAATAAACAGTTTAATAATGTTTTCCACTGTATACTTAACGCAGCTTCTTCTGATAAATGTGAAGTGTAATGAAATTCTTGATAGTAGTTCAATGTAATTATAACAGCTTAGTATGAAGGATTTATATTTTATTGTATAAAATATCACTTTTTATAAAGTGTTATATTTTAAAACGTTTAAACACAATAGGTTTTTGCCGCAAAAAGAACATAAAGCACGATGCAGGTGATGGATATAAAAACAATAGCAGTGAGAGACCCTCGATTGGAGGTGCACAATGCATAAACCCTATTTGAATATGCATGAGGATTTGCAATCTCCAAGCTGATATATCATACATAACTATCATTAAAAGAATCCTTGTTATGTTTAATTTTGAAATTATTATTGCGCGAGATCAAAATCTACATATTTATGAGATTTCCATCCATGTAGACTCATCACGATATCTCTGGTAGCATAAGGCCTAGAGGCTTGGAATTTGGTAGAAATATTCCTTTGGCTGAGTATATGTCAGCTGAGAACAGATTTTACAAAGGTTCTTCTACAAAGGAAGTTGCAGGTGTTAGAAGAGGAAAAGCTAGTATTATATATATCATTATAATATGAAAATTATTAACTTACGTGTTATGGCTTTAATAAGACGAATGATTGAATTGTAAAAGAATTAAATTTTCCTTCATACTGTATAAGCACTTTTTTAGTAATACACCAATATCAAAGTATGTGAAGATTAGTTTTATTATATTGTCGGAATTTCCAAATAATTGGTATTAAATAACTTCCGTTTCGAAATATATCTTTATTTGTAGTAATAGTATTTTCTTAGGTTATATAAAATGCTAAAAACCTGGTTATTTAACCGAGTTAGTTAACAATTTTATGGGTTTTAGTGACATGGTACTCTTTTGTGAAATCGTAATACATCCAATTGTTATTATTTTTTTATCCTATTTTGTTACTGATTAAGCTTCAGCAGTATATTACTAATTCATAAATAAATAAAAGCTTGAAATGTATATATTATATATATGAATTATGCATATGAACTAATTCGTAAAGATAATAACTGAAAACTAAACACTGTAGCGATTATCTGAGGGTTTACTTACGGTAAAAAAATAGGTAAAAGCTTCTTTATTTTTACTTAAAAAAAAATATAAATTCACGAATACAAGACATGTATCAATATAAGCGGTATTCGTTTTCATACAACTTACGTAATAATACTTTCTGTCCTCAAAAGACTTTGGGAACGTGCAGCTTCGGGGCAATCTACTAAAGTGGCCTTCATAGCCTTTATCTGGTTTTATCGCAGATTTATTCTTACTAAGAACTTAAGGCAACTGCCGATATATCGTGTTGTTTTTTGTCTTTTTTAATAAAAAAAAAAAATTGAACAATTGACAGTAAACCTTTGTGGCTGGTGCCTGTGTAATTCTAAAACTATCAGCGGTGTACCAATGACGCTAAATTTTATACGTTGCTGTCGCTACAAACTACATTTTACGGCGACGCGGCACCGCTGGAGGGTAATTCTGCTAACCAATATAGTCTAGTTCAAGTCGAATTGTCGCATATTTTACGCTTGTCGCCTCGACAAATAGCAAACCGATACCACAGCAGTAAACGATGGTGAAACAAAAACTCTACATTGGATATTCAAGCATTTATAAACAAACTTTACCTTACTTATCCGGTTTTTTTTTAAAAAAACTAATTTCTTTGTGTACTAGTCTCGTCTGTATCATTACTGTGTACCATGAAGGGTGCTGTAAATAGTGTGTTTATTAATTTTCCAGCTACCGCTAAACTCTGTTGATAAACAAGCTAAGGAACTCAACGTGTGCTGCTTGAACAGGTTCAGCAAACTTCTAAAGAACTAACTTATTAGTGTATCTGAAATCAATCAATTATATATAATAAAACAACTTTGCTGTAGGCCTTTGTCTAGCAATGGACGTCTGTAGGTTGATGTTCATGATGATAACAAAAAAATGCAGTTAGGCTAACTTTTAGTTATTTCATTATCAATGATACTAACAGTCATGAACTAGCGGCTAGTGGTTAGTTGGTCCTTAGTTATATGGCTGTAGAATGTTAACTTATTAGTTTACCCCATTATAGTTATTTCACATCCTACGTCGCCATTTTAATGGGAACACAGTAATTTTAGCATTTATCCATGAAGCAAAAAAAGGATCTCATTGATGGTACCTTTACAGTCTTTGATAACAGACTTACCAGTGTAGCTTAAGACCTATATTAATTTTACAGATATTAAGTTAAGGCAAAAACTTAAACATTAATTATTATTAAAGTCTTATTAAAAATCCAGATTTTCTACAAAGTATTTAAACCTTAGTAATGAACTTCTTTTTTTGGTTACCTTTTACAAACTTTGACGCTGTTTAGTATGAAACTGAATTATAATAAATAAACAGGGACTACATCCCCAGTCTTTATACTAATAAATGAAGATATTTAACTGGTCTTAAATTTATAATTTTTATATAGGAAGGGTGGGCAAAAGAGCGAACAGTTTACTTGGTCTTGGTAGGTGATCACTCACGCCCATGGACAGTTGCAACATCAGAGAGTGGTGGCTGTGTTGCAGACTTAAAAGCTGTCCTCCGCCAGCTTTGCTTTTAGTAACTCTCCGGCAACTTACTACATACGTTAAGTTTACAGTGAGTTTTATAAAACAGTTCAAGTTCTTCATATTATGTAGCTGTTCTTTGCACACTTTGCAGGCTGTGACATCCCCGCAAATCTTTTTATGGAAGAAATTTTGTAAAATCTGTTCTTAGCTGACCTATACTCGGGAAAAAGAATCGATATACAAAAATTAAAATCTCCAGGCCTACAGAGAAATATCGTGATGAGTCTTTACAAAGGTGGAAATGTCCTCGTATATGGATATTGAATATTTTACATACATATCATCATTTCTAGCAATGGATATCCACAAATCACGGTGTTAAGTTGCTGCTGTACTGCATCAGAATATTATTTTCTTTCTTTCTTCGTGTTATAATCTTTAATAGAAACGTTACTATTAAGACTCGTTATAATTCAAATGTTTATCCCTCTTGCTCGGTTTTGATGAAAATGTATTGTAACAGAAACATAAGCAATGAATAGAAAACCTTTCACATTTTTTTTTTATGTCTAACAATCTGTTTATCGGTTTTCAATCCGACTCGTGGCTTAATCACGAGTTACGGGAAAGGAAAATATTTTCCACAGTATTTTGTCCCCGGGCATAATCTGTTGCGACTGGGATTTATTAAGCCTCTCCGCAAGATTACATCTGCTGAAAGCGAAATAGGGCAAAACAAAGCAACGGCCCCGATCTTAATGGATATTCACTCATGACTCCCACCGACGCATGATCCATTAATTAACGCAAGGACACAAGGATATATATAGAAACAAAATTAACAAAGGTATCCGTTTTCCGTTTTTAATATTTAACAATATTTTAGTGGACACCCGGTTTACCCTGTAGCTCTTGAAAGGTGGACCAATCTGGTAATAGTCACAGGAAGCCGATAGATATGGGCAGCACAGGATCTATTAGAGCGGAAGCCTTTACTGGGCCAGTCTACCTCAAAATTGTTTCATTCTTTTTCTTCTACTTCTATAATTCATTAATAAAAGAGATATATAAACGTAACTATATTGTTTTTTTTTAACTTTATAATGTAATGTTTACTATATAGCATGATATGTTTATTTAATGCTCCCGTAAACATATTTAGTCGTAACCGAATACCTAACTCGAGACAAATTATTTGCGTTTGTCTGCTTGACGAGGGTCGAGGGATCGTTTACAAATGAAACGTAAAAAAACAACCCTATGAAACTTTTCATTTTAATTTATATATACTGAATATTTTTTAAAAACTTATCGTTATTCGAATTTATATACGATTATCTATAGCAACATTTTAGTTAAACAGCAAAATAGTTTTTGTTACTATCTTGTTATAGTTGTAAAGTTCTCAATAAGTTTAGTTATGAAGAAACAAAAAAATCTCTTCTTCTACGTTCATCTTCCGTTAAAGTAATATAATTGTTGTACAAAATCGATATTGCTTTCGAGAAAGAGTCCTTAAGACACCTGGCAACAATATAATTACTTCCATACTTCCAACAGAGCACCGTCCTTTAAGTTTTCTCCTCAATAATTGAGACGACTGGCTCTTACAGTTAATATCTTAAGTCAATAGAAAATTAATTAGTTCTATTCACACAAGAGTTCAAGTGATAGTAAAAAAATATATATTTAAAGCAAATCAATGATTTTGTATACATTTTTCTTTATGGATTTCTTTGTAAGTTAAAATATGTTGCCATTCTTTGGAACAATTAAGTGAAAAGAGTAGTCTTATATCTAGTAGTTGGCTTTTCAGTTTCAGCTGATAATAAAGTTGATCAATGAATATTTGAATATTTAAAACTAGAGTTGGCTTGTTTCAGCGTATCGTAAAAGCTGGCTATGGAAGTAATATTTTCAAGGACAGAAGCAGCTTTTGCCAACCCTCTCGCCAGTCGTGGAGAGTAATGTAAATACAGCCTTTTGTAGAGGCAGTCAATGGACATCGATAATATGAAATGATGAAGCATCACATCGATACTTGTCGCTATTTTCGGGAAGGGTAAATTACTGAGGTAAACTTAATACTTATTTATTAACGAGTTGAGTGGAAAGTTTTGTGTTAAAAACACTTACCAAACTTATCACTTTCATATACAAAAGAAAGAGAATTATTGTTTTATATTAGCAATAGACATCATATTACTTGTTTGGTTTTAAACTAGAAGCATTTGCCTAGTGAAAATTTAGTTTTTACGTAGTCTCATGATATAACAAGTCTTCAATCGATCATCTAAAGAGAAAATGGTTACATCTTAGAAATAAACTTTGTAAGCATAAGGAGATACTTCAATATATTTTGTATAGATATATCACCGAAACATGGATTACGATACAGCAAATATTTATACAGAGAAATGAAACGATGAGAAGAATAAAAGAAAATCGTCGCGAATATATTTTGAATAGAAATAGCTTTACGAGCTGCGTACAACATACAAATGTACGGAATGGTTCGATGAATTTCGATAGTACCCTCGTATTTTCATTAAGGAAATATTATTATATACAGATAATACTATGTTTCTGTTAGATACATACAAGAAAAGGATATTTATAACGCAATGTAGCATAGACAATGGAATTAAAGCAGGGATTATAAAATGAATGAAGCATGCTGATACTGACACTATAATATATTTTGTGTTATATGCTCTATTAAAGGTTTTTTCTTAACAATTGCTAATTGTTGTTGTTATGTAGAAAAATCTCTTTTATAGAATAATATAATAATAATCATTATATTATTCTATATAAGAGTTTTTTCTAATCTAATAGAAAAAAACTATAGACGATGGTTGATTGATATGTGTAGCTTGATCTAGTTCATTCTTATAAACGATTTGTTAAAATATTATTCATATCCATAAAGTATGATAAAAAAGGACTAATTAAGTAGTCCTCAATGTCAAGCTTGGAGCGTATATAGCTTTTGGGGATTATGCCTATGAAAGCCGAGAATAGAAATAAATGTAGACAGGTGCTGTCATCAAAGTATTTGAAGCCGTACTCGTCCTGCAGTAACGGAGATAAAGACCGATGAATAGTTTACATTAATAAGCTGAAATTAATTAGTAAGCAAGACACTTAAGTAGGAGAAAATAACGAAAAGTACTTATTCTTGTTAAATGTCCACTCAAAATCTGTCTAGACGGCGTTGGAGAAATATCAGTAGGATTCTCTGTGAAGTGTACTCCAATTCCTTTACCGTTTATTATCTCTGATGTTTCTTTAAATATTTCCATTATTAAACTATGATTTTAAGTAGATTTTTAAATCACTTTTAACAAAAAGACTTTGGTATATGCATATATACAAAGTGACAGCTTCATAAACCAAACAAGACTGGATATCTTCTGCCTCCAATCCAATCCAATCAGCCGGAAGACGTCCACTGCTGGACAAAGGCCTCCCCCAAAGATCTTCTGCCTGTCATATATGAACTGAAATGTTCAGGACATACTTCATTATTTTTAGCCAAGATCATATTTTAGGTCATTGCAGATAATAAGAGTATTATATCTGCTATTTATAAAAGCATAAGGTCAATCGTCAGGCAATAGACGTCCACAACTAGGCCTCTGCCAAAGCTCTATGAACCTCTGTTCATTTGGAGGGATTTGGGCCATTTCCTATCACTCTAGCCCAGTGTGGGTTGGTGGAAGCCAGAGCCTCGTTTGTTGATTAACAGGGTGCACCACTAGCAAGTGAGGTTGGTTTGATTCCCGTGAGTCGTTGTGCGGGAACCTTTACACCCCAGTGGTATTTGTAACCACCAAAATTCCCACGAAGCTCAGCCACTCTGAACTGTACTTAATCAACCAATCGTCAACGAAATATTATCAAAACAATTTTTGTTAAATTGTCGAAAAAACTAACTATTGTCCCATGGGTTTAAAAATCATTCGTTCTGTATAGGAACTAGAGAACAAATGATGAACACGTGAACAAATTCTGTTACAAAACCTATTAAAAGTTGTTCAAATTTTTAAGCCGAAGTTGGGGTTGCTTTTTTTCTGAAAATCGCACGGACTGTAGTATTTTCACAAGCTACAACTTCGTATTGCACTGCGGCAGCTGGGCAGTTATACACTTCCATTATACCTTCGGACTGCGTTTAATCGATTTAACATTTTTAAAAAAAAAAAAAAAAAACACGAGTAAATATTCATTATATGGAGAAGTGTAGTAATTCTGTTCAAGTCGTCTATCTGTCAGTTGAATCCTACCTTCCAAAATAACCACAAACAGATCTAATTTCCATTACTAGTGGTAGGACTCTGTTGCCATAGACTAAGTGGTTACCACCTCTACTATTTCTACCGCCGGATATACACAGGACCAGATTACACTAATCGCTTTTAGACTCAAGATATTTTGCCTTGTTACTTCTAATAATTTCACTAGCTACATTGCCCTATCTATACACTGCTGTTTGTCAGCAGATATAGGAGCTGCGATGAAACCTGCGTAGACGGTTTCCGGAAAAGAGACCTTCCTGTGTATGTGCTATATAATTTACAATATAGCCGTGTATGTTACAACAGCTGAGATCAAAGCTATGTATTATTGTCATCAATTCATTTCCTTAGCCGAAAGCCACATTCATTTGAATGCCTTCAATGAAATGCTGTCTCTACATCACTTTATCTTAAGTAGAGGGTAGTCGGAGCTATGACAGATCAATACAGATATATGTAGTAAATTAATTGTATAATAATCTTTTCGTACTACAGCAAAAACATGTTATTTTGTACAGTTAAAAAAATATTTATATTAAATATTTCATAGCAAACGTGATGCTTGGTCTGCTTGCGATTAACTTAATTACCTTTTGCAACGGAATGAGTTTTAATAAAAGTAGGTCGTGGAATGTTCTAGTGACCTGCGCTGAAATAAATCACGTTTAATTTAACCGGAAGAAACTTACTGAAATATTTATGACAAGCAAATTTTTTAACTCCCCGTTAATATACTTTGTTTCTAGCCCTAAAATACCGTCATTATAGTTTAAGATAAAAACAAGATATTAAAAGATTTATATCTTAACTAGACATCGTATTATTGTATACTTACTTTACTCTATATAATATTGTTGTACTGCTAGCTGTAATATAAAATTAGATTTGAGATTTATCCGAAATATTCCTTGATAGCAATCGCAACCGCAAATGACTTTCTATAGCAACCGTTACTATAGCAACCGCATAAATAATATAAAATGAAAGGGATTATGGAAGTAAATTAGAAATAAAATGATGAAGGATCTATGAAATTCAAAAAATAAGTAGCCTATAAAATCATTCCGGGTCGATATGTTCACTACTTTTTACGTGATGCGAATAAAGGAAACCCACTTTCATTATTATATATATTTACCTATATATAGAAGAAGAAGATACATATATATATAGCTAAAAATAAACAGTAATCGATATATATATCTCGATTACTGTTTATTGTAAGCTCACATTTATTACCTAAGTTAAAAACAAAGTTATTAATCTATAAATATTGAAGAAACATTATCATCAAAAAGTATTCACATTTAAAGAACTTCACCGTTTCAGGCGTAACTTTTTTTTTTTGAAATATGATAAAGCTTAATATCCAAAGAGATTGGAAAAATAAAAGGGAAAAAGTTTAATGGATCTTTAACGAGGCCTTTATATATCTATACGTAGTATAAAACAACAATGGCCGATAGTGGAAGGATTCTTATATATTTATTCTAAGTGATAAATTGATATATTATATAGAAAGTGATATAATTACGAAATTAATACGTTGAAATGGACTAGCTAAACTTGATAATTTATTGGTGATTGAGAATGCGGAAAGCTGAGGACTACATTTGATGAAACACTTTGAGCTTTATCCAACAGCAGGTTAATAAAAGCTGATGATAATGAAACTTGACTATCAAAGAGATCTGTGATTCAATCTTCATTAAATTAGAAGTATTTTTACACAAAGTTTATATTTATTTTCAGTTAAATTACGATGACAGTGTTAGATAATATTTTCTCTAAAAACTCGCCAAAGTATCAAAGTTATTTACTAAGTTACTTACAATGGTTATACAAATATGCTCTAACATTTAGTATATACTCGTAGTATTTGCTGTTATTTTAATCATACTATACATCTATTTAACAAAGTAAAAGCAATGTAAAAGAGTTGATACTTATTTCTATATAATAGAATTCCTTACTTTCATTGTTAAGTTATATATTTAACTTTATTTTCAGTACGTATTCTTTGTAGTTTGCAACTGTATGCCGTAATGGCTGTGTAATGTCTTAGTTGAGGTCAAAGAACGGCGTCCTTCCGGCTTAACTCAAATTACCCGTGTAAACTACAAGCTTACCAAGTCCATTACACTAGTATCGTGTTCGGTGTTTCACGAGCTTTCTCCGCTCTATGCTTTGGAAGTTTTCATTTTTTTTTTATTGTGGTTAGTGATACGCTTGTCCATAACAACGTGGCGCTAGTTAAGATGTAACACCATTGCGGCAGTTGCGTTGAGTCATAAAATGTGAAGCCTCGTTACCCCAGTAATTTCACTACCTACAGTGCCCTTCTGATCAAAACACAGTAATGTCTGCATAATATTGTTTGGCTGCATAAACAGGCGCTGCGATAGTATCTACCTAGACGGTCTATAGCAACGAAAACCTAGTATCAGTAAATTTTTTCTTAAAAAAACTGTATGTTATTAAAACATATTATTTTATTTAAATATATTGAAATATATATTTGTTAATTACTTACTAATAGTACAAATAATTACTTATAATGTACAGGTCGTTAGGGAATAAACCTTTAAAAATTATATCATTCCTTTAAATAATGCGAGTTATATCAAGTAATACATTGAAAAAAAAAATATTTTAGTAGTTATTTTTTTTAGTGACAGAAAGAGAAAGAGGGGAGCAAGAGGTTAGCGTGGTCTTCTTCTTCTTAAAGTGCCTCTCCAACTAGTGAAGATTGGCGATCAGCGTAATACAGTCCTTTCTGTCTCTGGTTCGGTACGAGCATGTTATGCGGAGGGATGAAGAACGTATAACAAAGAAAGTAACGAGATTGAACGTGGATGGTTTTAAGGGTAGAGGAAGACCGAAGAAAGTGTGGATGGATTGTATGAAAGATGACACTTGTAAGAAGAGTATGAACATATGGATATGAAAGGGAAAAGAGCAGAAAGAAGTAGATAACTTTTTTATTAAATTCTGATTGTATGGATGGTGATATGCCTGTCCATAACAACGTAGCGCTAGTTAGAATTATGTATATAGTCCTACATTTTGTTCCTCCCCCAGTAAATACAATAGCAACAGCCTTTTTTAAGTCTAAGCAAATTGATATATACGTATATATTGAATGAAATCTTACAAAATAATCGAATACTGTATTAGAAATGTACATTAGACAGATGTTTACGCGACAAAAACTTTCTTCACGAACATTTCCGCTCTATGATATAAAGGAAATGTCTGTCTAATATTGCCGAAAGTTTTAATCTGTCAATACGTATTTATTTCCTGCTGACAGAGGAACAGCGTTTTACGCTAAGTTACGAAGCAATATTTGTAGCTATTTATACATAATGTACATTTACTTTATTTACTACCAAATACTTGTTACCAATAAAGAAAAGAATACACTAGATTCTATCTAGAAAAAGTAATAAATATAAAGTGTTTTATTTACATTTACGAGTAGTAGGTCTCCGTTGCCGGAGACCGTCTAGGTGGGTACCAGCGCAGGACCTGTCCGCCGCCAAACACTAGTATGCAAACATTACTGTGTTCCGATTTGAAGGGCGCTGTAGCTAGTGTAATTAGTGGGGTAATGAAACTCAACATCTTATGTCTCAGACGGGAACGCAACGTGGTGCAGTGTATCCATCCTAATAAGTGCTAAGTACTACCATAAGGGAGGCCTTTGGGGTCGTTGGCGATCAGGATGGGGGTCCTCATCGCCTTCTAAACGACCCTGAGGAGGACAATGGCTGGATGTGGTCTCCGGTTATTGAAGTACGGCCAGCCTTGCCAGTACGGCAAGGCTGGTAGGGTCTGCATAAAGTAGACCCCACGACGGGCTATCCCAGCATAGCGTTAGCGAGGCTGCGGTTGTGAACCGAACGGAGATCCCGCGACTTCTCCAAACTCCAATGGTGACCACCGAGGGTGTTTTAATGAGTAAAAATCTCCACATAACTCTGCCTTCCCCCTGAAAGCAGTGTCTATTCGAAGATTCGTCCCCGCCCCACACCCCGAAACTAAAAAAAGGATGCTGTGAGTTATTGTGCGGTAACTATTACACCCCTGTGGTATTTGTGTCTCTAAACTAAGCTTAATCTACGTCCCAAAGCGGGATGCAACCTCTGCGGTGCTCTCGCTAGGAGCACATAGAGGATACAATCTAGCCTTTGTAGTCCACGCTGGGATCGCTTATTATGGGATACCTCTAGAGCCCACGAACCCAAAACCCCTTTTTGATGACCTACAATAGAGATGGTTTACC
Organism: Troides aeacus; assembly: GCA_033220335.2. NCBI lineage: Eukaryota > Metazoa > Arthropoda > Insecta > Lepidoptera > Papilionidae > Troides > Troides aeacus. The sequence continues at coordinate 7,281,701 of CM067270.1, forward strand.
TCAGTCCTATTCTTAATAGACCGAGACTGGGCAGAAGTATATGACCTTACGTCGCGAAACAATCTATTATTTAAGTTGGTAAGTCATCAATGTATTCTCGTTACTCCATTGTAAAGCTTGTGAATCTGCGATTTTATATATAAAAGCTCTTTAAGCAAAGATAGCAATTATTAGAGAGATAATATAAACTTTTGCACTTCAATTATTATATATTAAAAATTAGTTTATGTACATTTTGTACCTGTTACTTTAACGGTAACTTTTATTGTCGTACTTGTAGATACCGACATAACTTCCGAAGGATGCCAAGTTTGTTTTAAGTTATAATAATTATAGATTTTTTCTTTTTAAAAATTTCATTATAATTCATGAAGGTATGTAAGTTCAATGCAAAATTACAAGTACTAGTAAATTTTTTATAAATGTTATCCACTGTAACATTTTTTAACAGCGATACCGTAGTATGAAATGTTTTAAAAATACTGCATAAGTATGAACTATATTTAAAGATTAAATAAAAGGTGATATAAATGATTAAAAAGAAATATATGCAACGAAACGAAATTTGCTGGATTTTCTAAAAAATTATAATTAGTATGAGACAGAATCTAGTTTAAGTACTTTAAAGTATATTTGTAGTAACGTAAATTCTCTGAACTAAAATATATTCTACTTGACTATAATGCAAGATTTTTATGTTTGGTCTTACACTTGTCCTTTCACGCAATATTAAGTGACAATTTGATATATGTTGAAACGTGTTCCCTCATATATTAAGAGCACACAAACATGCTTTCATAGCGGTAGATGACTGAAAGATCTTCCAACATCTATACTGCATGACATATCTAAGAGAGAGAGTGTGTGGTGGTCCCAATAAAGTGGCAACAGGCTCGCCTCCTGTTACATGGGACCTAATCTGACCACATCTGGCGAAACGTGGGTGGTTTATTCAACTCTGCCTACCCCTACTGGGAAAAAGGCGTGACAATATAAAAAAAAAAATATATATCTAAGATCCCTTATGATGGAAGGAATTATGATAGTATATTTCAGTACAGATAAATAGAAATAGTCATTATTCCCACTATTGGGACTGCAAGATCACCACGTGGGTCAAGTGTCCGTTGGCGATTATCACATTTTCACAAAAGATGTTATGCTTAGAACACGATTATTATTTTCACCGGAAGTTCGACCTCAGTGGGATACTGGTGGTGTAGTATACCATCTAGTCGGGTACCACCGCTGTTTATATTGCTGCAAACATATACAGCGGTAGCAAACATTACCGTGTTCCGGTTTGAAGCGCGTTATAGCCAGTGAAATTATTGTTGTAACGAGATTTAACATCCAAGACGATGAGCAGAAGGTGGTACAGTATATCATTTACCATCAAGTGCTTTCAAGTCTTATTAAAAGCTCAGCTATCACATCTTCCATCACAGCTCTTCTATCAATTTATTATTCCAGATTATTATTTTTTTATTATTAGAAAAAAGCAATGAAGAATAATGCTTTTCATCCGATAAAGCGACGAGTCGAGCTAGACGTTCACCTGATGGTAAGTGATACGCTTACCCATAACAACGTGGTGCTAGTTAGAATGATATATGCGCTCTTGAAACATAAGATGTTGAGTCTCATTTGCCCACTAATTACACTAGCTACAGCGCCCTTCAAACTGGAATGCAGTAGTCTTTCCACACTTCTCTTTGGCGTATCAAATTAGATAATCTCCGGCAACAGAATCCTTATATATGTTATATGATGAGTAAATATTCTACTGTCAGTCAAATAATTGAATATTTTACTTAGCATTTTGAAGGAAATTTATTTTCAACAAAAACCTTCTAATTAACAGACTTTATTTTGTATTCTACTTGAAAAACTTCTAAAATAGAAACACCTGTTTTTAACATGACCGGAAACAAATTTTAACTTAAACTGTTCCGGTGTTAAAAACCTGGTAGAAAATCAATCGTGTCCTTCTTTTCTCTTTTTTAATATGTACTAGTTTTTATTTTATCAAACTAAGTAAAGGACGAAAGTAAGTTAATCATTCTACAGTTAATTAACAATCTCGGTTCTGAAAATATAGTTTCTCTGATTTTTTTTTTGCCTTTTTATATGCATTGTTATTCTGATCATTAGCTTAATATACAAGGACTATTCTCTTAATATTTGAAATGTTTGACACAGTCAAGCTGTAGTAAAGTTAATGTATTTCGGTTGGAAAGGAAGAAGCTTGCGGAATACTAGAGCGATGAAAAACCACTTTGTTCTACTTCCATTGAGTGACGGTATTAAATAAGAAACGTTATAAACTAAGTGATAAAGTTAGCACGCGACAGTTTTAGCGCCTAAAGCGCTTACTTCGTTTATGCAAATGAATGGTTTCAGCTGAAACTCGATTGCAGAAAATTACAAGGTACAATCGCATGAAAGTTTCCTATTAATGCTCAATAATTACACGTTGTTTGCCTTCTGTAATTATTCCGGGAAACTTTACACACGTTTCCTTCGCTGCCGCAGTATTAATCGTAATCCAAAATAGCTTTCTGTATGCCCATTACCCACCAACCCGCACTGTGCCAGTGTGGTGGGAAATGACCCAAATCCCCCCATATGAATCCTTACAAACGACGGCTCCAGTTGCCCGATGATGAACAAACAGCGCAGGAACTAAAGATGTGGATATTATTGGAGAAGGCCTGTGTCCAGCAGTGGACGTCTATCGGCCGATGATGATGATACCCATTACACATGTTTTTTTTATTCAACGAAGTGACGAGACGAGTGAGACGTTCATCATGAGATGTCCCCTGCTGGACGTAGGCAGAGGCCTAACTAAACTTGGAAGAGCCCAAACATCTCCACATTGAATGATCTTTCGCTGCCTGCATCCAGCTGCTTCCTGCGATCCTGCCAACATTCCGTCTACCAGTACGCATTCGCCATTGGAGGATCTTGGTACTCTATCACTTTGATGGAACTTTCGCCTGATGGTAATTAATACGCCCGACCATAACAACGCGGCGCTTATTAATATAATATACACATTGCGCTCGTCGCCTTGTGACATAACATGATAAGTTTCGTTACCTCAGTAATTACACTGCCTATAGCGCCCATCCAACCGGAACACAGTAATGTTTGCACACTACTGTTTGGACGCAAAAATAGCCACAGCGGTGGTACCTATCTTGACGATCTACAGCAAAAAGGACCTATCACCAGTATTTTGGTACAACTGTCACAAAATGGCGACGAGACAACCTACCTGCTGAAGAGATACGTTTGCTCCTAAGAGATATTAAGTTACATTGCCCCTAATACCTAAGTTATTAAGTTTTGTATTCTTACCTACTTCAATAACCACAACGCTCTGCTAACTGGAAAACAAATATTTATACAATTTAACCTACCGATATGGTCTCTGGAGATTAGACTTACCACCAGTATTTAAAATGATGATTAATGTTTTCATCATCATCAACCGATAGACGTCCACAGCTGGACGTAGACCTCCACTAAAGATCTTCACATAGATCGGTCTCACGCGTATTGTTTGACGGCAGAAATAGACGCTGTGATGGTATCCACCTGGAAGTCTTTGGTTGTGATTTGTTTACCTGTTGATCCTGTATTTTTTTTTTATGTCGCTTTGAAGATTTTATTTAAGGTTTTATAGGACACAATGAAGTTTATTCATACATATATGTATTGTAAATTGTTTCGTTCTTAAATGGTAACGTATGCTTAGAACAATTAACTACGATGTAATGGGTTTAAACTTATTACAGTTATTTGAAAGTTTGTTGTTTTAAACCATTTTTTTTCTTTTAATATGTAGGCGGTGTAAATGAGCCCCCGTGCTCATGGGGTTCAAGTCAAGTTCACCTGCTCGTGGTGCGCCTTGCTAACTAACAAACGAGGCTCTGATTCCCACAGACCCGTATTGGACCAGCGCAGTGGGAAATGGCTAAAATCCCTTAATATGAACCATTACAAACAACGGCCTCTAGTAGCGAAGGCCATGCTGACTGCTGAGTTTCCGGAAGACGCTGGATGCGGGCAGCACGGGACAGATCGATGTTGATATCTTTAGAGAAGGCCTATGTCCAGCAGTAGACGACTAGCGGCTGATGATTTAGTATATAGTAAAGATTATTTTTCTTTTGATCACAGACTAACTCTACATCTATTCTCTCCTCTTCTTGGCCACACGTTAACAATGATTACATCTAAATATTTACATACATACATATTTATCACGCCTCGTTCCCAATGGGGTAGTCAGAGACCACCACTCTCCACTTGCTACAATTCTGGGACACCTCTCTCGCTTCCTCCACTTTCATGAGCGTCTTCATGCATGCTCGTCGGTTGCGAGTGCTCTTGACCCGGCCTTTCTTTAGGATATCTTCGATTTAGTCGACCTGCACCGATTTGTCCAAATATTTCACGGCACTAAACTGTAGAATGGTGCACATTAGGGAATTTGAAACCAGAGAATTGCGGCGCTGTCAGCAAATAAAACAAGTCCTGTCACTTTACACTGTACATAGAGTGCACCTTAATTTGCAAGTTTGGCGACAGTCCAGTTTAGATACGGCGGGGAGCGTTGAAGTGCTTTACAACGCTTTCAAGAGCACCATTCGTAATTGACGTTACTAAATGTTCACATTTGAATAGTTAGCCGAATAATATTTACATATTCATAGAAGAAGAAGAGTTTTAACGTAAGAAAAACTGACAGTAGTAAGCATTTTCTACTAAACACTTCAAAAAGTCGCTCGCTAATGGTTAGAGCGTGCGGCTTTCATTCCGAAAGTCGAGGCTTCTAATTTCGGCATGTACCAATGACTTAAATATTAAGTTATGTACATTTGTGAACTTTAGTTACAACAGCGAAATACAAACGGTGAAGGAAAACATCGCGAGGAAACCTGCACATGAATTAGAATTTATTCTAAGGTGTGTGAAGTCATGAACCCGCATTGGGCCCGCGTGGTAACTATGGCCCAATCGCCTTCATATTGAGGGTAGGCCTGTGTCCCAGCAGTGGGGACGTAAATTGGCTGTTACGGACTTCAAAAAGAATTAAAGTATCACATTTTTAATATTAGAACTTTGGATGTATTTTGCAAAGAAACGTAATAATTTATGATATAGAATTGTTTAACATCCAATCCAATCCAATCCAATCAGCCGGAAGACGTCCACTGCTGGACAAAGGCCTCCCCCAAAGATTTCCACTTAGACCGGTCCTGGGCCACCCGCATCTAATGGATGCCAGCGACCTTGACCAGGTCGTCGGTCCACCTTGTGGGGGGTCTGCCCACGCTACGTCTTCCGGTACGTGGCCGCCACTCGAGAACCTTAACTTGTTTAACATACGTTACTCTAATGTATTAAGTATTGCGTAAAATCACACCCCTCTTTGATAAATAAAATTGTTGAAAATTGGCTAAAATTTATGTTAAACTTTAATAGGGGAAAAAACTACATTTATCTAAGTTTCAATCGGTATAATATTATATTATTATCGACAGTGATTTAAAAAAAAATACATGTACGAGAAAACTATTTCAGTCGAAGCGTCTCTTACATGAAATATGTCTCGATGGAAAATATATTTTGAACCATAACGTAGTGGACTACATAATTTAATTTAACCTCAACCCAATTATTTTCTATGAAGGCTTTCTTTTGTAGTCTATACAATATTCTAATCTAAATCGCAATATACATCTGCCTATTCTATTCTTCTCTTATATCTAACTCATCCCGTAAAATCATTAAGATATTGAAAAGACTAAACTATGTTTAATACTATAAGAAACACGTTATAGACATATTTCTCTTTACAGCAAAAATAGTAAACATTTGCTACATTTTCACATACATTTAAGGAGAATAGAGAGAGAAGAGAGATTTATTTTATATGTATTCCATTAAGCGACGATACGGGCGGGGCGTACATCTAATGGTAAGTGGTACGCCTACCTATAACAACGTGGCGCTAGTTAGGATGATATACACAGCACCACATTGCGTTCGTCGTCTGAGAAGTTAGATGTTGAGTCTCGTTAACCCAGTAAATACACCAAGGTTATAGCACCCTTCAAAACGGAGCACAATTACGTTTGCACACTACTGTTTGGCTGTAGAAATAGGAGCAGCGGTGGCACCTACCTAGGCGGTCTGCGGCAACAGATATCTAATACTAGTAATTAATAATATAATCGTGAAGATTATATTATCAATCTTCAAAATATAATAATAATAATTAGTTAACAAATAAAGTAAACAACAATGAAATGTTATAATAAAGCTGGTATCCATATAATAAACGACTTCTCATTTGAGGATGTCTTGTGGCGCAGAGCCAAATTTTTTTAATTAGTATCGTTATTAAGTTATATAAAGGAAAGCTTATTAGTAACACTTCCAACAAAATAAAGATCTCTTATTTGTATATTCTATCGAAGGTTTGTGTATAGAATAGAATAGAATAATAGATCTGTACCAGATTACTGGCTTAAGGTTTTACTGAACAGTAGAATAGAAACTTGCCTCTCCATCATGCTACTGCAATTTTGGAAGATAATACCTTCATACAGTAAAACTTTAACTTATTATTAACTATACAAATAAAAGATCGTCTTTATATTTAATTCATATAAATATATATATATAATACATGTTAATACCACATATAAATAATGTAACTGTCTGTCCGTCTATCTATTTGTTCCGAGTAATTTCTGAAACTGTTCGTACGATTTCGTTGAGATTTTCTACTAGCAGAAACTTTATCCCTTGTTAATTTTAGTTTTCATCAAAGCTTAAGTTATCAAGGTAGATCTTTTCATCAAGACAATACTTGAGGAAGCAGTTCTTTAGAACAAGAACGTCTTCGAGACTAATCATTTATGTGGAGATGTGTACTTTAAAAAAAAAGAGTGTACTAGAGTGCTACGTCGTCCAGTTAGACGTAAACCCCGAAAATGTTAATAAACAAAAGGGACTGTTGACGATCGTGTTCCACCCTAATTTCGTCATTTCCTGCTGAACTGTTCTCCTAATAAATACGGGACCCTTCTTTAATTTGTATAGCGCCTTAGGGAAACGCGGGGTCAACGTTCGAAGGAGGAAAAAAAAGAGCAAAGATTGTGCATTTTTTTTTTTAAATAAATATGTACATATATCAACAATTCAAGTGACGAGACGAGGGAGAAATTCACTGATGGTAAGTGATACGCCGGTCCATAAAAATGTGGTGCTGGTTTAAATGGTATACACAGCACCACATTGTGCTCGTCGCCACGAGATATAAGATTTTAGGTTTAGTTACTTAGTAATTATACAAATTACAGTCCCCATCAAAACGTAACAGTAATGTTTGCACACTACCATTTTGGTGACAGAAATAAGTGCTACGGTGGTACCTACCACCAGTAGTGGTGCTGTCTAAACCTACCTTACTAGCGCTACGTTTTCATGGGCAGGTATCACTTATCATCAGCTGATCGTCCTGCTCGTCTCGTCGCTTCCTTGAATAAGAAAAATATTCGTTCAGTATAAATACTCTTTCCCCTAATACTTCCTATTACGGTTTATACTCGTTAAAACTAGTATAACGAACTTAATATTTTTGTTGTATCAATATATTATTATTACCTGTACATTTCTATTGTATGGCTATTCTCTGTACTTTGCTCTCTACCTTAAATCGCTGTAAGGTTCGTTATTATAAAGTTATTTCCGGTATCAGATAATATTAGTTGACGTAGTAAGAAGATACACATATTACCTTTACGTATACTAAGTACGAACCCTAAATAAGTCACCTTCTGGAATCTGTGCCCAATTCCCAATAACGGCAGCGTGTCGATCCATAACTTAAGTTGAAGCTTGTGCTCGTCGCTAGATAACTGTTTATTAATTAATCTTTAAATTATAGACAATGGTTAAGTAGACCCTTAATCTAAAAACTTACCCTCATTTCCAACGGGAAATATGGTATTAATTGATTTTACACTGTTTTAATGAATCGATGTATTTTAAATAATCTTAATCTGGCGAAATGTGGGTGTTTATTCACCTCTGCCTACCCCTACTGGGAAAAAGGCGTGATAATATAAAAAAAAGATGTATTTTAATACTTGTATAAATACAGAATGATATTTGTAACGTTATTATTTTTTTTTCTATAGTATTTAAGTTTCAATAGTATTTTTACCTAATATCATCTATAATGTATGTAGCTAGTCATTCGCAATATTTTTTATTCATAAGATCCTAGCGATAGTAAGGAATGATATATATCACATTATTTCCTATATCTAATAAAATGTAAAACATCAATTTGTAATATGTATGTTGCTAAGTAATCTATGAATAAATAGCGACTCTGAAATCCGGATGTAACCTTTTACGTGACGCAGTCAGATTCAATGATATAGTGAATCACGTAACTGGCTTTCCGTCAGCGTACGACCTGGTTAATCTACGTGGCAACACAAATTAAACGTTTTACGGGATCTAGGCCAATTATTCTACCAACAGCGAAACGGAAGTAATTTTATAGATCTATTTTTTATTAATTTGACGAAGCGACGAGATGACTGAGACGTTCACATATAAATGAAGTATATATCCTATAGGAGGACAGCAAATGCAAAGTGGTCTTTTATTTGTCGTAGCACAATGTGATGCTGAGTATGGCTTTGCTCTTCCTTAGGATATGTTTACCTAAAATCCTACACAACCCTGACTTTGTCTCATTATCTTTTAAAAATTACCCACAATATAAAAAAAGACCTATCCGTAAAAACGTAGCGTTAGCGATAATACACAGATCAACGTTGTGCTCGTCGTAATGAAACATAAAATGTTCAGTACTTTCTCTAGATATAACGTCTTTGAAATCGGAACATAGCGATATTTGCATATTACTATTTGGGGGCTGAGGTAGGAGCTGCTATAGTACCTACCATTAGTAAATTCTATAAGAAAGGAAATAAAATATTGTATACAAATGTTTTAAGAACTTGCAATGCTAATAACAGAAAAGAATAGCTCGCTGGCCTAATGATTAGATAGTGCGGCGTTCATTCCCAAGGTCGCGGGTTCGAATCTCGGCATGTACCGATGACTTTGATATTTAGGTTATGTACATTTGTGAACTTCAGTTACAACAGCGAGATACAAAGGGTGAAGGAAAACAGCGTGAGGAAACCTGCACATGAATTAGGATTTATTCTAAGGTGTGTGTGAAGTCACCAATCCGCATCGGGCCCGCGTGGTGTATATGGCCCATCGCCCTCATATTGAGGATAGGCTTACGCCCCAACAGTGGGGACGTAAATTGGCTGTTATGGAATGTAATGTAAAGTATATATAAATCCGTTAGATGGGCATGTAAGACTAAGGTCCATTTCTCTTATTCATGGTTACATGAATAAAAAAAGAAAAACTATTTATGTTTTCATGGTATACTCAGGGTTCCTTTTTATGTTGGCTAGCTATACAATTTTCTAATATAAAAAGGCTTTTCTTTTTTGATACTTGAAACAGTAGATTACTTTTACTATGATTTTTACTTTATCCATGGCATCATTAGCATAAAAATTATAATAGATACCTAAAAATAGATTTCGTAGTAGCGCCTTTATAAACGTTAAGGAAAGTAATTTTAATATCGATTCCAATAATAAGCGAATGTCTGTGAAAAAAATTTTTAAAGCTTCATCAATCAAAAATATTTTTACGCTCCGCTATACTTGAGGACCTTTCTTTGGACCCTTCGCCGCCCATGGCAATTATCGCCCGAACTTGGATTACTTAATGCTTCAAACTTCGGATTGTGAAGTATATAAAATTAAACGGATTAAAGTATTGGGGAAAAAAGTTTCTCTTTCAAAATTATTTCTATTGCCGTAGGGCTTTGCACAGGTCGGAGTATAATCTTTATGCCCAGTTCTGAATAATATTTCGCCATCATGATGGATGTCTATTGCAGGTCATCATCATTATGAGGTGTCTTCTGCAAACTTAATTTTGTCGGTCATTTTGGGAAAACTATTCAGGTTTTTTATTCTTTTCAACTGATGTTAATATGTCCGCTCCATCCTTTTGTATTGACTACCAGGAGCACGTTTTCCTAAATTTTTTATCCAGTACTAACCTTGAGAATAATGGAATTGTTAGACAGTCTTCTCCAAAAATATTCATACCGGTGGATCCTGTGTGTTACACCTAACAGTTTCTAGCAATCTCCATCAGAGAGTCCATCTTCTGAGAGTCTTCAAACAAGGTCTTAAGGTTATCTAATAAAAAAAAACCAGTGATAATCCAGCAGTTGGATGTTTTTAATATTATCTTACGAGTGATCCTTAAGGATTATTTAATATTATCATAGTATCAACTAAATGTGATTGTTTAAAGTATTTTTCAATTTCCTTTCATACATCAGCTGACCGCATCATTAAAATATCACGATTAATGAAACAATACAGCATGAAATGCAATTTGCTAAATAAATTAAAATCATTATCTCCTTCGAAGCTATTTCCGTTTTAAATTCGGTTTCCGTTTTAAAACGTTTCCCGTGTACGGACTTCCACGTTTGTTTGCACCAATTATGTATTATTTATTGTAATAAGATTATGGCAGAATAAAATTTTACATATTTCACTTTAAAATGACAATACGTGTAAATACTAGCAAAAATCTAGCGTGGAAAGGAAATAGAAAAAGCAAACCAATAAAGTATTGTAGCCAATAGGTACTTTAATTACTTTTTATTGTCCTTTAATTTATATTTAGTAACATATAGCAGAAAAATCTACTTCCTTCATGCCTATCTATCGTCTATAGTTTACAATGAGTATAAAAAGTGTATAAAGTAGAGATTAAAAAAATTAATACGTTTTTCTCTCTACTAACAATAAAAATCTTCGCTCTTGTACCTTCTTTTTACCTATTCTACCGTTCTTTCTCTAACCGATCTCTTCTTCTATGATATTTCATAATTAGCTTCGAGATTGAAGCACTGACAAATGGTGAACAATTAAGACAAAACTATAGAATCTTAGGTGAAATAAGTTTTTCAGTTAATAATTTTTAAAAGTTATAGACATATTGTAATATTAATAATAAAGCGTGATATATATGTAATATTCCATCCGGAATCCATGTATCTATATACAAATATCTTGGTTTTACAACATATATTTATATATACCTACAGCCTTACATATTTGTTTTTAAAATGCTTTATCTGATTCGAGGGATGACGTGAAAAAATCCTCTCAATATTTCTTTTTGTTAGTGGTAACATCCATCCAATTTTTTCCTAGCCTACGATATTTTCCAATCACTTCCTATAATCTACCTTCAACAAAATCAGAGCATCCGTATAGATGAAAACTGCAATTATTACCACTCAAAACAAAAAGAATAAAGCTCACCTTCACATTTATATAGACTTCCGTAAACTTATTTTAATTAAACCTTAGAAAAACTTGAAAGTTATCGTAAAAGCATTTTTTAAGTTATCAATCTATCTATAACTTCACAGTTAAATAAATAACAGTTGTTATGAAATGTAATATTTTTTTCCCCTTCCAAGCCCGTTTATGAATATAAATAATGTGTTTAATTATGTTATGTTACTTAATAATTAATCTTTTAGGCTCATAATTAAGTTAAAGTAGGCACCGTTATTGATTTAATTCGAGCGGTGCTATTAATGAGGCCGAACCACGCTCTCGGAAATGTCGTCATCAGGGCACGCAATTAAGAGCCGTTATGGTAAAACAATTAAGCAGTTGAGATTTACTCTAATGAATAATGATTTAATCCTATCTATGAAATATATTACTTCATTAGCTATAAGAAACCGGATTATTAAAAAAAAACGTTTAAAGGTGCTGTTGTTTATTCAGCGTCGGATAGCGATCATTGTCATCACACAAGTAACTGTCATAACGGTTTCTTATTAAGCAAATATTAAATTAATTATAATTAAAACTATTGAATTTTAAAATTTTTACTATACTCTTGAAGATTCGAAGCACAGTAATAATTTAACCATACTCATAAGCGATAAACAACACTGCGATAAATGTAGCTGGTATCCGACATATGTACCGGCACTAGATCTCATTGATGTCCACAAGTACTTTTTATAAATTATCTGATCCTTTTTAGTATTTGAGGTATTAAAAAAAAATAATTAAAAAAATGTCACTATCCGTTTCGCGCGAATATCGAAAATGTACGAATCGTATTCGTATAATGGGAAATTTAAAAATTTTTACAAATAGAATTTTTAAACTAACACTCGTACAAACTGGAAAAATCAAATATCGTATGTCCGTATATTTACTTTGAAATCGAATCAAATTTTTGTGCAGTATAGAAATTGCTATTGATTATATTAAAGGTCAAAGCCCTTTCCTACTTTACAGAGGGTTTACAGAGGGTGTATCCTATTTGTAATCTTATTAAGTTTATTTTTAATACGCCGTTTCTCCAAACGTTGTAGTAGAGTAAACGTAAGGAGAAATCGTCGATAATTTACCCCAAAAAATTAAAACAAACTTACCCTAAATATATATATGTAAATGATTAATTTTTCTTCTGATTATTGTCATTAAATATATAATAATTTTTTTCTTTAATCTAACGTTTTCGTTTTTTTTTTATTTTTTACTTAGAAACTGCAACACTAATAACACTTTAGCCTTCACTTCCTATGCTGATGTGAGTAGTATTAAAAAAAAAATATTTAAAATTGCTACAGCTAGTAGAACCTTATTGAATATGCTCAAGTATATAAAGATTAGAATGTGTTATAAACGCTCAGTTTCTAGATAGAATAAAGCTCTCTATGTGCTAGAGAATTTTTCTTAACTAATGGGGCGTACAGTGCGCACACCGCAGCCATAGGAAATAGCACATTTTCTACTTCGTTAATTTTCTTGACACCCGCTGTGTGCCTGCGAATTATAAATAGCGTTATAACAGCAGCCCGAGTACCTAAAAGAGAGCATTTAATAGTTACGAGCCTCTCTTAAATTCTTTACAGAAGAAATTACGTAACTATAGTTGTATTTATAAATTACATGATCTATACTAAACTGGTGGTAGGTTTGAGGAATCAGTCTAAATAGGTACCAATCTGGCTATCAGTAGTGAGATAATATTACTGTGTACCATTTTGATAGGTATTGAAATTACTGGGGTAACGAAATTTTTAGTCTCAAGGCGATATGTCCTCGACATCCGCCAGTAGGTCCTCATTGTTAGACATAGGCCTCCTGCTAAAACGATTACTACCTCTCTTTCAGTGTCTTGTCGTTTTGTGGAATGATAAATTAAGATATTAACTTTTCCATGATAATACCAATAACTTTACTTTGATTTTTACTTTTTTTATTTTAATATCATAAGTTAATAATAGTTAAGTTTAGAAAAATATTTCAATCAGACTAATCTTAACTTAACCTTTATGTATGTGACTTACAAGCGTCTTCCATACAAGAGACGTACATCTCACGAATATAATCGGTTTTTAATATATATATATATATCATAGTATCCGCAATATCAGCATGTGAATGAGACCACGCTGTTACCAATAATACTCTTGTTCCCCGTCTACCTATTACCATATTCAATTACAGTTACGCTGACTTGATTTCTACTTACGAAATCACAATTATGCTGACAACGTAGCCGGGGCAAATGATGATTAGCAGTTGTTCAAATACAATTCTCAACTCTTAAATAGATCTAGTTTTCATTCAAATGCCTAATTAGACAATCTAATGATGGGTTTTAATGAAAAATTGGAACCTAGATTGAAAAGAAAGAAGCTAAAGTAGCAACCGTGATGGTGAGCGTTTCGTTGTCGTCATAAAGAGTCAGTTTTGATTTGAATGCGTTTTTTTTTTGTTTTTTTTTTTTTTTTTAAATATGAATAATGTACGGAACATTAAAGATAATGCCTTTGTGGGTAGGAAATACGATATTTTAATAATGCACTTCAAAATTTCTGTTGATTCATTAACGCCTATATATAGCGGGACATACTTTTACACATAGACTTTGCGTAAGGTATATAAACCACTCCCGAAATCTTTGTACTTATTTATACTTAAAAATAAACTTAACGATTAACAAATTTAGTTAATTGAGCACAACTTTAACTAGCTTTTAGCCTTAATCAAACCGTAGTTGTATACCTTTTGAGTAACTTTAGATATTATTATTTACTTAAGTTTAGAGAGCCAGGGTATGCTGTTCTTATTTACCTGTATATAAGGCTCGCCGCCTTATACATTACAAACAAAATCTGTTTCTTCTTAGAACGAGTTATTTTATTTGTTTATTAATTGCAGTTAAATCTTTTCTTTTAATATTTGTAATTACAGCAGAAAAATTGTTATATAAATACATTTAGATCAACAATCAATAGAAGTATATGTTCATATAACATTAATGGTTTATTAACTTTAACTAACAAACGATTGCAAGTATTAAACTACTAAAAAAAATTTAAAATCTCTACAAACCGACGAGACAAGTGGTGGTGGTAAATGGTAGGTGGCAAGACAACATGGTAGGTGTACCATTATGTAAATGTCCCACTTGTTTCGTAGGAGTGGGCATATCACTATATGCCTGCTCATAACAAAATGGTGCTAGTTGGAATGATATACGCAGATCAGATGTTAGGTCTCATTACTCTAGTAATTTCACTGGCTAAAGCGGGCTACAGATCGGAACACAGTAATGTTCGCACATTACTGTTTGGCGGCAGAAAGAGGAGCTGAGTTGGTACCTGCCCAGACTGTCTCCACCAACAGAGACCTACCAGTAAAGTCTAATAATGAATATCAACTAACGACTTTGGGTTTTACTAATACAGGGCCTTTAATTATCCAAAAATCTGCTGGCGTTTTATATAAATTCATTCTGAATATTATTAACGTTACGTTAATTAGCAGTCAACGATAAAGCGGCTAATGATGTGGCCAATGATTAAAAACCGCGGGCGGTAAGCTAAATGAACCAACATACATTATAATCTTCATGTAGTTGTATAGTTACCGTAATTTAAAATTTGATTTTAACTTAGTACTGTATAGAGGCTTAAATTATCCTCCATTCATCATCATCATCATCAACCTATAGACGTAGGCCTCCAATGATCTCCACATTGATAGGTTCCACGTTGTCTGTATCCATCGCCTTCTCGTGACCTTCACCAGACAGAATTGCCTACAGCACCGCCGGGCACTAGAGGCCGATGTTTGTAAGGGTTCATATAGAAGGATTTCGATAATTTTACCATCACGCTGACCCAATGAAGGTTATTGGAAGCCATAGCTTCGTTCGTAGGTGAGGTTGGCTTAGATCCAGTAAGTACTTATACGGACCCCTCGACTCGTCAATATATTACTACAATTACAGATGTTGTACATTGCTTTCATCGCCTTCAGATATAAGGTGTCAATCTCATTACTAGTAATATTAATATTCTAACTGTTCCCGCACAACAACTCACGGGATCAAAGCCAACATCACCTGCTCGTGGTGTACCCTGCTAATCAACAAACGAGGCTCTGACTCTCACCAACCCGCCTTGAGCCAGCGTGGTGGCAAATGGCCTTAATCCTTCCATATGAATCCATACCCGATCACGTCAGGATCTTTGGAGGAAGCCTAATAAGCCAAAGATCCTTTGTCCAGCAGTGGATGTCTATCGACTTATGAAGAGCCTGTTCCTCGCCTCCTTTGCTATCCGTATTATAGAATTCGATTTGAAATTTAAAATTGAAATTTATCAGAAACACTTCTCGGTGGTTGCTTGCCACCCCCGAGTCCCTTCCGGTTATTAATACCCTCACAAATTCCTTTGGGGCAGGAATTTTGTAAAATACGTTCTTAGCCAACCAATACTTGGAAAAAGGAATATTACTAACAAATTCTCTAAGCTTTATGGTTCTAGTGATATCGTGATGAGTCTCTATATAGGTCAGAATCTCTTACATATACATACCTCTATATATACATATAATAAAATATGTGTATATGTAAGTCAAATCTTATTTGGCTAGTTTTGAACAGATTTCCTTTATTATGTCATGTTAGTAAGCAATACAAGTATTGTAGACATTTCGTTAGCATTCTTAAAATGCTTCTGTATAAAACATTTGTAACATTGCTTGATAAAAAAAAAACTACTGCGGCCACTTTACCAGATTGGCTCCGAAAATACTAGCTTAATACATTTACTTTACGAGACAAACTTCTCTTAATATCAGAGTAGATTATTCTAAGTATAACAACTAATACTATTGGACGTAAATGTTAAAAAAAACGGTACAATCAAGAAAACGATGTTGTTGACGAAGTATCGAGAGATGAATATAATTTTTAAACTGTTGTTTAATTAAACCTAAATCTACTTTATACTATAAACTAGTCTCAAATATAACTATCTCGGAAATCATAACTTTTAATAAAATATTAGTTAGACATCAGGTCTAACAATTAACCTTATGATCTTTGTTAATAATAACTAGCTTAATTAGCTAAAAAGTAGTAACGTCGTGATAATAAAACAATTGAACTAACTAAAATTTAGTTTTATTAAAGGTTTCATAATAACTACTAACGTCTTAGTAAGTTGCAACTAAAGCCCAGTAAAAGCTTTAACTCTCTTATGAGCAAGATAACAGTAAATATATAAAGCACAAGCCTCCCTCAAGGTCCTCATTGAAAGAAGCGTGGTTAGGCTAAGGTTCAATTCCTCATTGAGAGAATTGGGCCTTAGCCTCACCACGCTGACCCAGATCGGGTCAGTGGGAGCCAGAGCCTCGTTCGTTAATTATCAGGGTGCACTAAGAGCAGGTGCGCAGGCTTGGATCATCATATATATATCTTTAAATCTGTTCATATCATCATTGGACATATTATTTTTTTTCAACTGCAAATTTACGTTCCGACTGTTGTGGCACAGATCTACCTTCCGTATGAAGACGATGGGCCATAGTATGCCATCACACGCACCTTGGAATATATTCTAATTCATGTGCAGCTTTCCTCACGATGTTCTCCTTCACCGTTTGTATCTCGCTGTTGTTACTAAAGTTCACAAATGTACATTAATATTAAAGTCATCGATACATGACGAGATTCGAACCCGCGACCTTCGGAATGAAGGCCGCACTAACCATTAGACCAGCGAGCTATCGACTTACTTGAACATATATGTATTAAAATATATACACAAATACGAATCATCGTAATAGAATTATGTTAGAAGCTGACATAAAAAAACAAACCACCTTGAGATTCAATACTCTCTGAATATACCTCTCTGAGTTACGGAGGACAAATCTGAGATCTGAAGAATTTTGATTTCACTCTCACTGAGTAAAGCGATGAATAACTTGATTCATTTACTTGTTTTATTCAACATCAGGTACTCGGAGCTCGTTATGAATTTTCATACGTATTGGAGACGGTGCAAATTTTCCAAAATTCTTCTCAGTGCTATTATTAAGTATCAAAGAAAATAATTCTCTGAGAAGCTTTTTACGACTCATATGAAGTGTATAACTAGATTGAAGCTTTGTAAAGCTAAATATAATTCTTTAACAAGCCAAAATACATTAATGGATCACGAACTAGCATATCCTGGAATCAAATCTGGGAGCTCCTTACAACAGATGGAAACGGATAACTCCTGTGTCACAGAGCAGTTTTATATTACTATTATTTAATGCTCTTTCTACGTCCAAGGATCAGAGATGTTATTTAGGTAATAGATTATTATTATTATTATTAAGAAGTTCTGAGATTCATGTAAATATAGAAAAATCGCTTTATATAATATACGTATAAATAAATCATCATCATCAGCCGACGGACGTCCACTGCTGGATGCCTCTTCCAAAGATCTCCACATCAATTTATCCTGCGCTTCCTGCAACCAGCTGCTTCCTGCGTCCTTCGCCAGATCGTCGGATCATATAGTGGGAAGTCAGCCAACACTGCCTCTTCCGGTGCGCGGTCGCCATTCTAATTTGTTTAATTTTATTCCCAGTTCTATACAAAGTATTTTCAAATGACTGAAATGTTATTTCCAGTTCTGTTATCTATACTAAAATAAATAAATTTACTTATATTGGTTACGGAGCTGTTAATAAAGTTAACAATGCATCCTCCTCTGAAAAGAACTGAAGAGATACTCACAAGTGCTTGAGGAAGAGGAACTCAGAAAGAGAAAATGGAAAGATCATTAACTTGTTAAAATCTATTGAAAGTTCGTGTTCTCCTTTCATCAAAGCTTGGATTTCTAAGTACAAAGGTGTTTTTTCTTTTCATTTTAACTTACAAATTAGTTCCATACTCAGTATTAATGTCACGTCAGAGTGTAGGAGTTTTTTTTTTTATTTCTAGTGTTGTTTAAAGAAAGGCTGACGTTTAACTGAATAGCGCTAATGAACTCGTTTACGCCCGTCGGTAATGAGGCGGCGCGTGTAGTTAATCAGGCCAGGCCAATTGAAATCAGTTAATAATGTTTTACCACACTTTAGAATTTGTTTTATGAATAAAGAAAACTCATATGTTCCCATTGAAGGCTATTAAGACATCCAGATTTTGAGATACTAACAAACAACGTTTTAATGTCTATTTCCGGAACTACTACAACTTACCAAATAGATATGCAAATATTACTGTATTTCGATTTGAAAGGATTTTTTGTGAAGTTACTGAGGTGACAACGAGTAATACGTCTTACAGTGGTGTGGACAATATTATGGATGGATCTCCCCATTAAATTAACATCTCACAATTAATGCAGATTGTGCAATTTATGCATTTACTTCTACTTACCACCGAAACCCTTTTTAGATAGTAAACTTGGTTTTCATAGGTTTGTTTGAGCAGACCGATTAGATCAGAATTACCTCTATTTCCAAGGATCTCTCGATAAAGTCCACTGTTGAACCTATCATTCATCTAACCAAAGATTAACTAAGGGAACAATGGACAACATATCTATTAAATTGCAGCTAAAAAATTTCCTCCTATATACACCTTTACATCTACATAGTAACTGTAATAAGTCGACGGATCGAGAACTGAGACTCTTTACGACTAATACTTAAAGATAGGTATCTACTAAATAATGTTTCTGGTCTAGAAAAACTTAAGCAACTTTATCGGCAAGCTTAAAAGAAAAACTATGCTATTAACTTCCTATTTTTAGATATTATTAACATGCTCGAAACTATTTTACAAATAGAGTATACTGGGGAAAAATTATCCCTGTATCAGGAAAAGATTTTCTTTAACAAGTAAACGAGGATGTAGATACAGCAACTCTTCTTAAAAAGTACTTGTACAGTCCGGTTGTAGCACAAACGGGCGCATCCAATATCCTTCCAATACTTCCGGCGGCAAATGAGGCTATTAGAAGGAATAAATAGGGGACATATCGCACGGATACACTGAACTGAACGAATAAATTAAAAAAAATACGGAGATAGTTTTCAGTATATCGATATAAGTTAAATTTTGTATTAAAGCTTGAGCTGCATTCATTTTGGTAGTGATGGACATATTGTAGACATTTGTAGTGCTTTATGGTTTAATACATGACCTTAAATTGATTTTGTGATAAAGAACAATGAGGTTGTCGAAGGTGGAGGCGTACTCGCACAGAGTGAACTATCTCTTATATGTCGAGAGCAAGAACATTACAATGATGTTACAGCAGCAGATTTACAAAGGAGTGTTAACTAGCAGCACTAGTTAAAAAAGATTCTACCACAAACAGAACTTGTGATTTTTAACACGAACCTAAGACCCCGTGTTACAAAACAAGCCAATATCCACTGTGCCATAAAGGCAGTGATTATATCATACCGCTGATTTCGCTTTATCAAAACATCTCATTTATAAGATTATTACTCTGCTTATAATCTTTAGTCAAAAACTTCAAAGTATTAATTGCTACGTACTTCTAAGAACATCTTAATTTTCTAGAGTTATGACGAATTTAAACGGAAAATTACATGGATTTTATAATTACTTTTAATAATTAGTAGAATTCATATTTCAATAATTCTGAACACGTTGTTTATCACCATTTGTTTGAAATAAGTTGTACGGTAGATATTCAAAGGACAACTACTTCTTCATCTATTATATATATATAAGACTTATCATTATATCTCCGAAAGTATTAGGCGTAAAAGCTCAAAATTTGGTAGAGATATTGCTCCTGCTATTTAGAGGTCAGCTAAGAATGGATTTTACAAAATTCCTTCTCCGAAATGAGTTGCAGGCCTGTTACTGCCAACAAAGCAGGTGGGGGACATCTTGTCTTAAATAAGTATAGAATAATGGGTTACCTTAAACTTTTACTCATTCACTAAAACATCATTAAAATAGTCATCATTAGGATGAAACTGTTACTTTGTTATGTTAATAAGTTATTGTTTTAATTTTATTTCCTTTTTATCATTATAACAATCTTTTGTTGGCTCTTGATTGTATGCTTACACAATTGCTTATATTTGCTTTTGCTTGTAATTGCTTTTATAATTAATATAACTTATAAGAGAATCAAAGCAAGTAATTAAAAATATACTTAATTTTTAACGCATAGCTATGGATGGTATTAAACAAAATCCAAACAGATAGGGTTGTAGAAAATAAGACTAGATGGAAAACCAAAATGAATGGACGCTATCAATATGAGCGCTATTGCAAATCCTATCTGCAAACTGTGCGGGCTGTATTCGTTTACATTTCAGGTTAGGCGGACTGTATGCAGGCAATTTTAGCTTTTTCAGCTGAGCCGAGTGATTGATTGGGTTTCTTTTTGGCCGACGGATTGTTTTTAATGTACGGCTTCTTAATTAATAACGGAAGCCTATCGAATTAACCGTCGAACTCAATATGCTCTTATGCAAACTACTTCCAATACCTTTTTGGATTCATTTATGAAAAGTATTACTAAGTATTATTCACTGTAGTTCGACAATTTTTTAAACACTAAAATGATAAATACAAAACCTTCATCTGATAGTAAATGATACATAAATAGTAATATAAAATTAAATATAGTCTTAAGAGACATATGTGAGTGCCAAGTGTGTGACGATGATGTCGTTGACAGAGCGAAGTGAAGAATATAGATAAAGTTGACCTCTCCGCCACATGGGATAATGGCTATATAGAAGAGAGTAAATTATACTTATACAGATAAGGGTAAGAATTAATTAAGATGTTTACACAGCACTGCATTCTGTTCGTATTATCCAAGTACCTTCAAAACATAACAAAATGATATTCGCATACTAGCGTGTCGAAATATGCTACGCAGTTAATCCCTACAAAAAGGTATCCAGCGAGAGATAATCAGAATTTTCTATCTTTAGATGACTGTTTCTAGCTCGCTGGCCCAATGGTTAAAGCGTGCGGCCTTCATTCTGAAGGTCCCGGGTTCAAATCTCAGCGTATACCAATGTCTTTAATATTCATGTTATGTACATTTGTGAACTTTAGTTATAACAGCGAAATACAAACGGTGAAGGAAAACATCGCGAGGAAACCAGCACATGAATTAGAGTGTGTGAAGTCACCAATCGGCTTTGGGCCCGCGTGGTGCCTATGGCCCATCGCCGTCATATTGAGGGTAGCCCTGTGCCCCAACAGTGGAGACATAAATAGGCTGTTATGAGATGACTTCTCATTATTAAGATGTTCTTTTTCTCTATTTTACTTTCATTCAAATAACACTATTATTATTAAATTATTGTTAATAACAATATCTTTACCTTCATAGTGATTAAATAATATGAAAATAAACATATAATATATCTATACTCAATATATAAACATAAAGATAACACCTGTAAACTTCAAGGTAATGTACGGAGATATACAGAGAGGTATAAAAAAGGCGAGCTTAATGCCTGTTGGCATGCTGTATCAGCTTACCTTCGGTCAGGTGAGATAGTATGATAGGTGATAACTACTGACTTAAACTATTTATATTGGTAATAGTAACAACATATATATTTACTAAATACACATGTATATATATACATACTTATATATATATATGTATATATGTGTGGTAGATATAAACAGAAGCAATAACGTTGTTTACCACGGTAACCTAAACAATCTCGCGAGTTGCTTGCTTTCATTAAAGTTATCGCGTAAACAAACAAATGAGGATATTAGAACGGAAGTGAAGGAATTCAGGTTCTAAGTAAACTCTTACGTTGTATAAGAATATATTTGTTTACATATTAAAGAAGAAATCACTTTAATTAACATCTATAGCTGGAGCAGTTGCTGCATCTTTATAGGAAACAGTTTTACGTAATATCTCACTTGTGATTACAGGAGCAAGATCAGGCGAAGCGGCTAGTTGTGGGATATATTTTCGATTTCGAGGGTAGGCATACAATGAAAGAAAAGTAAATGTCCGTGGGGCCCTTTGAGGTATAACTTATAACCCCCGACATCGAGGGTTAGGATTCCAATTACAATTTATTTGTTGAAACAAGGCCGTGTTATTGCTTCTCAAGTCCACATACCGCGCAGACAGAGAAGCATTATTAACTTCTTGAATATGAAACATATATATTACCAATATTGTATTGAATTTGTAGATTGTATACGCCCAAATGGAAATTGACGAAGAGACATGAATTTTTTTTTTTTTTTTTGTAATTATGATTTTGTCCTATTTTATGAGAATAGTCGAAAATATTTGTCTTTTGATTTATCACACATTTAATAGGCGATATTGTAAAAGGTAAGGTTAACTTAAGGGGGTGTAATGGTTTAGTAGCCTGAATTATAGCTGTTTTTAAAAAAAAACAAATATTTTTATTATAACGTTTATGTAAGA
This sequence comes from Troides aeacus, assembly GCA_033220335.2. Classification (NCBI taxonomy): domain Eukaryota; kingdom Metazoa; phylum Arthropoda; class Insecta; order Lepidoptera; family Papilionidae; genus Troides; species Troides aeacus. The sequence goes on from CM067270.1 coordinate 7,304,673, forward strand.
TTTTCAATGATATTTAAATAATTCAAAACATTAATACAATTAAGTAAACATTCAAATTTCTGAAAGCTATAAGCCGACAAAGACATGAAAAAATAGTCTCTTGGTGTGTAAGATATCACACCTTCCAGTGACCGGAAATAGAAAAGAATAGTTATCTAGTAAAAGACTAGTTCTTGAAGAGGAAGGATATAGTTATCTCACTAACAGATCTTTTTTATTTTTTTACTGAACCGTAAAAATGTGTAAAATTCGAGTTTATAATCGAAAACACCCTCTTAAATCCGGCGACAATCATTTGTGTTGTAGAGAATCATCAGATAGACATATATATATATATATATATATATATAAATATAAGGTATTGTACGATAGATAGATAGAATGGAACCTATAGCGTTAGATAAAAATGATCTTTATAAAGAAACAGTTTGACAAATTTCTAACCGTATAAATTTTGACCAGTGGAGAAGTACAAAATATTTTAGTATTAGTTCTTATATGGTGGGTAAAAGGATAGGTGATTAAAATTAATAATGCATGAGAAAATGATAAAGGAGTATCGTATGTAATTACATTTTGGAAAAATATTAGGGTGGGTGTTGCTCATCAATCACAATTTATTACCTCATTGTTATCGCGGAGCTGCCAACTTGTTTCATAGCACCTTTATATATTACTAAGAATTTCATAGGAATAAATTAAATAACTATCATATCATTTAAGTCGATTAATCACTTATAATTACATCAGCTGTTGTTTAAAGAAAACATATGTAGTGTAACAACAAGCTAATGTTTAAGGGTGTAGTTCATTAGTCTTAGAGAATTTATTTCATAAACCTTAAAGCTTTTTAAGTGTATGAAAATAGATAAAAACTTTGTAGTATCTTAATGAGAATTACTGTTCTTCTGATGCAATATGAAGCAGTAATTAGTAAGCATTGTAATTAATAAATCTCTTTTACAATTTTTACTAAAACATAGCAGCATTAAAGTACGTGAACAGTATTTTCACGTTAGGAGCGAATGAATATCGATAGCAAAGGAAATTAGATTTTTCTTCATCAAAGCGAACATATTGACGATGGCAGATTAAATAATACTGTAAATCAATTACTATAGAAAAACTCAGTATTTCAGTTGAATTTATTCTTAATAGTCTAACGAGTATATCGTTATTGGAGATAAAGCAAATCTCTATGATATTTACTGTTTTAGTATTTAAAAAAACAGAGACGGTATATGCTTGAACTTAAGGAGGATCGATGATGTCACGTTCAAAGCTCTTAAAGATCGTTTAGAGCGACTCCTTCAGAAGAGCTTTGATTGATGCAAGGACTACTTAACTCAACCAAAAGGAGAAAGCGGGAAATATATCGTAGAATGTTGCACTGTTATTACTATGTTACCGCCAATATGTCCATCTTTATTTTATGTATTTTAAAATGCTGTTATTGAAGGATCATTAATCTTTGCTTCATGTTTCTAGCATGTTGTACGTCAAACACCGTCACCGTCCCCGGCATATGCAGTCTGACAATCCATTACAACATCCTGAAGGTTGCTCTGTACATGGCTAGACATACCATCAATCACTTCTTACTTGTAAGTGTTGTAAAATAGATTTTAGGTACGTTATTAAGAGTAAATTAGTTCTTTAATTGAATTATACTAATGCAGAGTTTAATAATGTTCATATAATACATAATTTTTTTTTAAACTTTATTGCATACGCCGAAGATGTTATAATGGGCGGACTTAATGTCTAGGGGCAGTTCTCTACCAGACAACGCCGGAAGAATGTTGAAAAGTGAAATAGCAAGTGCTAATACATATTCATATATATTTTACCACATATATATAAGACAACATACAAGTACTAAATTAATATATTTACATGTTGTTTATAATGTTACGTTTATAAGTAACTTAACAATTAGATACGTGTAAACTAAAAAAGATACCTTTGGAAATCGCTCATCCAAAAATACTCAATAAACTTGAAACGTAATTATTATTTGTATCTACCAATAGATGTCCACTGCTGGACATATGCCTTCAATGTTTTCTATCTTCATATATATATACACATACATAAAATTGGAGTGGAGATAGAGGAACATGGGAAAAAAGGAGATACATACATTTTAGATCATTTATACAACAGCTTCATGATGACTTTCTTGGAAATTTGAATTTCAGTGGTTTCCTTATGCCTTCTGAATTAAAGCCTTTTATGGGTTGTTTAAATCCTAGGGCCGTTTTAGCCTCTTCAAAGCCTCGTTTAGTAGAAAGCACCACGGGGCAGTAATACGCCACCTCGTCGCCATACGACGCGTGCAGGTGAGGTCGACAATAGGGTAGAAAGATCTTAGTTCCGTTCTCCCCTTATTCATCAATCCTAAGTGATGACCACGACCACTCTGTCAAGAGTGATATCGACAAGGGAGAAGAGATATACCAGTTTTAATTTTTTCTAAAACACTTCCACAACTTAAATTGCAATCCTTTTATAGTGACGAGATAAAGCCTACGATATTACTTGGTGCTTAATGGTGTGGTCTACGGTGGTAAAGAGCACTAACCTAGTAACAACCTATTTATACTGACGTCTGCAAGTTGTTTCACTCCTTCGTTCTTCTTATCAGTAGCGAAGAGCTGAACCTCTTTGTTGGCAAACTGCGCTGTCGTCCTATGGTGAAGAGCGAACGGGAGTATTTACATTACATGTAGTTGTAGTAGTCGAAAAGAAATGAATGTTAATTTATCTAAAAACAAAGTTTACTATATGCACTCGGTAGATTAAACTACAAGAAACAAGTTTGATTTTTGTAGTCACTTCAGAGTAGTTCATCTCCATTAAATGATCGTACCAAAGAATTGACCGTTTTGTTCTATTAACTACTTATCTATAAGTTAAATTAAGTATGTAGTAATGATAAAATGTAAGTAAATGACGCACCTTTTTTTTTTGTTAAATTTAATTGTATATCTTATCAGAAATCATTAAACGATACTGGAAGTAAATATCGAGTTGTCAGAGACCGTCTAGAGAGGTGATACAGCATCTTCTATTTCTACCGCCAAACAAAACTGTGCATACATAACTGAGTACCGGTTTCAAGGGCGCTGTAGCTAGTGTAATTACTGGAGTAACGAGCCTTAAACATCTTGTCTTAAGGAGACGAGCGCAATTGGATGCTGTGTATACCATCTTAATCAGCGCATCGTTGTCATGGGCGAGCGTATCGCCGACCAGCAGGTGAACGTCGCGCTCGTTGCTTAAGATAAAAAAAATATCCTCTTGGTACAAGTACCTTCTTTCTGTGCGTTACCAAAGACGAACTATATAAGACTTTATCCTTGAAATTAAGTAATATTTAAAAAAAATATATAATTAACTAGGACAGCGCCTGTATCTCTCGCCATACAGTAATATGTAGTGATTACTGTGTTCCGATTTATTTAGGGGATTATAGCTATTATTACTGCGGTAATAAAACAAAATTTTATGCCTCAAGGGACGAGCAAAATATTGTGTTGTGTATCATCGTAACTAACAGCAATTTGTTATGGGCAGGCGTATCACTTGTCATCACGAGAATGTCTCACTCCTCGCGATGATACGTAAAAAAAAAACCTAAGAGAAAATAGCTTTGTACGAAAACATGAATAACGTTCTTGATTGTACAATTACTGTGCCCTTTTTTTTCTAAATTTACTCATACTTTACTCTTATATGTTGTATTTTCTACTTAACAAAGTTAAATAAAATAATATTGTTGATTTCGAATTGTATCTTCAAATCTTATTAAGGTCCGACCTTTGTTGTATATCAATAGGCCTCATTAATATCCCATTATCGCCAGCCTCAAATCACCCACTCATCCCTCTGGGTTATATGCATTATCAGATCACAACAATACACTATAGATCAAGGAGCTTAAGGTGTGAAATTAAGAGTTAACTATACAGTTAAAATCTAGTTCTTTTAAGAAATTTAAAGAAAACTTGTTAAAAATTAGGCTAATGGTTAAAATATCGTCAAAGGCTCTGTCCTTAGTGTGGCGAAATTTAGAATAGTTCCTAAGAAGAAGACGTTTTTGTGATTTTATATGGAAGCCCATAAAGAACTTAGGACATCAAGAGATTAATATGAAAGAATAAATATTAAAAAAAGACATTACCTTGTTAAAAATAATTTAAAAGAGCCTCAACTAAACTCCTACTTATGCCTACTTAAAATTTCAACCCTAATGTTCGTTTTGGCGCTAACAGTAACACTTGGCAAACTTTTGGAATAATAGTGACGTAGTATAATATATAAGCTCGTAGACTAAAGCTCTCCATGCATATTTAGAAGGGCTTTATGCATTATGCGCTTATAATCAGAATATTCATTCACTAAGCAGTGCTATTGTTTTCAGAAGCAGCATATAATATACTCAGCATGACATCATCATTCGGCATATATTTAAAAGAACTTTTGTCAAAGCTCTGTACAGTTTGACAATCTGATGAAATATGATGTCAAAAGTTATAAAACAAATTATTTTTATCTCTTTCTGATCATCATCGTTAATCGATAGACATCCAATGCTGGACATAGGCTTCTCTCAAAGATCTCCACGTCGATCGGTCACGCGTTGCTTGCATCCAGTGGGTTTCCGCGATTTTCACCAGATCATCGGTCCACCTTGTGGGAGGCCTCCTAACACCCCCTCTTCTAGTACGCGGGCGCCATCGAAGACCTCACTGTCCTTCGAGCAATGTGCCTTGCCCACTGGCACTTAATTCTAGCAATTATTTGAGCTGTGTCGGTAATTTTCTGTTACGTAACCTAATTGCATAGCAAGCTTGCCCGCAGCAGTGGTGATGGACCTTTATTGTCGGAGACGGTCTAGCTATGTACCAATGCAGCTTCTATTCTCGCCGTGAAACGGTAGTGAGTAAACATTACATGGCTCCGGTTTCGAGAGAGCTGCAGTTAATAAAATTACTGAGGTACCAGAACTTAACTTCTTGTCTCAAGACGGCGTGCGTAATATTGTGCAGTGTACATCATTCTAATAAACGCCACGTAATTATTGGCACGCGTATAACTTACCATCTCATGATCGTCCTGTTACTATAGTCTCTTTGTCGATTAAGAAAAATAGTGCGACTTCTCACAAACGTTGTATGCAGTAACTTTATTAACTACTGAAACAATATTTAATCATGTCGAAAATGTCTTGTTCTTTACCTTAGTATTCTTAGGTAATGTATCAGGCAAAAATATATCATAAATTGTATATAGTTTTAATCATAATCCTCTTAAACAGTTGTTTATATCTAGACATAGCTAGAATGGATAACCTTAATCGGCTTTTGTTAGTAAAGTAATTGAGCTTTGATCGAGTGTTATTACGTAACTAAAGCTACGGCTAAATATTGTCCGACGCCTAGGGTAACCTTTTTAACCTGTCTATTACCGAAGCCGTCTGAACAGCATCGCCTTGACGGTAATAGTTTCATTAGAACGAAAGATTGACTGTAACAGCAGACTCGAAAAACCCTAACGGCGTTACCGGCTCCTCTCTTCGCTAAAGTGCACTTAAGGTTCAGATGAAAAATATGACTCGTTCTCATTTAACTTATATTTACTATAGCAGAACGTAGTGTATAATTATATTTTTTGGTATAAATAAATCTAGTAGATCTTTATGGTAATATAATTATTATTTATACATAGAGAATATTTATATATTTATTTACAGAACATCCTACTTCCGTTCAAAAACTCTAGTAAACAAAGGAGGTTGTAAGTAATAAAATAACAGTGATTTAACAATATCAACCGAACGAACAAGTTATTATTGAGAAAATATTAAGTTAATATGTTGTAAGTTTACGTAGAAGTTATAAATATTATTTTACTTTAAAACATGAATACACTGTACGGAAAATATTTTCAATAGTCTCCAACAAAGGAAAAGAGGAATTCAATAGATCCTTTATAATTTAATTCTCTGAGAGCATATTCTACACACAAAGCAAAACATGCAAAAGGCATCCATACTCTTAGTGATCCACTTTGCGATTAGATATTATGTGAACAAAAATAATATATGAATATATCGTTTTTGTTAAAACTCAATGAAAGAACTTAAATAGGGGATGGTATATAACAAAATTGTGTAATTTACTTACTCGTTGTTTATGCGTATTATTTACACCTATGATTTGCGAACCAATGTCAACAAAACCGTCATTGCCCTTAATAAGTTATCAGTAATTTGACTAGCTACAGCACCTTTCGAATCTTGATACTTGAGCACACTGCAATTTGGTAGCAAAATAACCAGTAGAGCAATATAATTGTCATCTGTCTAGATAAAAAGACTGAAAAAATACATGTACCAAGCTGAACATTAAATTTTCCTTATAAATACTTAGACTAAGTCAATCATATGGATAATAATGAAATTGTTAACTGTAGATGTATTAATTTAAAGAATTTTTTTCATTACAGAAGACTGAGAAGAGTAAAAAATGTTCGCTCTTTGTCATATCCTATATCAACATACATACATATATATCACGCCTCGTTCCCAGTGGGGTAGGCAGAGACCACCTCTCTCCACCTGCTACGATCCTGGCACACCTCTCTCGCTTCCTCCACTTTCATAAGCGTCTTCATGCACGCTCGTCTGTTGCGTGTGCTTTTGATCCGGCCTTTCTTTAGGACATCTCCGATTTGATCGGAATATGTCCGCCTAGGTCGACCTGCACCTATTTTTCCATTCTTACCTTGTATATTTCTTTCGTTAATCTTCTTTCATCCATTCTTTCGACATGGCCGAACCATCTAAGCATCCCTTTCTCTATCCTTGTCACTACATCTTCAACCACGCCGCACCGCTTCCTTATCACACTGTTCCTCACTTTGTCCATCCGTTTCACTCCAGTTATACTTCTCAGGCTTCTCATCTCCACAGCATTAATCTTACTTTCATGTTTCTTCTGCCATACCCAACATTCACTACCATACATCAGTATGGGGACCAACACGCCTCTATGCACAGCCAGTCGTGCTCTTTGTGAGACGTTCCGGCTATTCATAAAGTTAAGAAGTGCCCCATTGACTTGATTCCCTTTTAAAACTCTTCTTTCAATATCATCATCACACTTGCCATCTCTCGTAATACTCTTAATTTAATAATAATAATCGTAATCCTATATCAAACTAACATATAACATTTAAAAAGTAAACATAATATACATTATGTATTGATTTTGTATATTATATAAATAAATGAATATAAGCTCTTCAGCTACCCTGTACTCGGGGCATCAGGTTATACGGTATTCAGGGAAAGCTCGTGCAGTGTCTGTCATAAGAAAATGATAATAGAGTGACAGGCGAGAATCCGCTTATGGAGCAGAAACTTTGGCTGAATTATTAAAGCAAGGAGAGATGTATTAAAATTTTACATTTAAGCCCCATATTGTTATGGTAATTATTCAATGGCACATATAATACATATATTACATAAATAATATTTAATTACCTGAACTTAATTTAAAGAAAGCGATAACAATGTGATTAAGTACCATGTTATTACTCTAGAATGATAGTGAGCCGAAGTCATATTAGACAAACTAACGAATGTGTCAGATGTAGCTTTAAAGTTATTATAATTATTAATAAAGTCATCAAAAATAGGTAAGATGATAAGGCTTTGTTCAAAGATGAGTAGAAGATCACATTATCATAACAACACAAAATACTTAAAAGAAAAAGATCCTGACGAAGGTCTCACCAAAATCGTTCGCCTTGGACGTTTAAGATAAGGAAATCTGATCCCAAAGTACTTTGAATAAAGGCTAAACAGAGTAGTAGAGAAGGTCCTAGGTAGGTATAATAATATACTACCGCAGACTAATTTAATCATCTAAAAATACCGTACAAGTAGTCTGGGCAGTTTCACTATCTACAACCATAGAGTTCAAATGTTCGACCATTGTAGATAAATAATGTATTATATATAAATATAATCCTTAAACATTTTAATGCAAGCTATAAAGTATTGTTTAATTATTGTTAGCAAATGAAATCCTCTTAACCAAGGTGTTAACGGACCTTGGAAGCGTGCTGTATGCAAATGTTTGTTAGTGCCCCGCATTAAGCTTTCTATATCCTGACGTTGAGCTCGCTTTATAAAAACAACATTGCTGCATATTAAAATGGTTTTAATTTTTCAATCGTATACATAAATATATACACAATATTATACTTTTTTAAATACAACACTAAAGTAAAGTACAGTAAGATAAACTGCTTTCTTTTTTAATATCAACCAGAGTATAGTATATACGTAAAATATACTGTAACAAAGATTAACAAGGTTTTGTTTACTACTTCCTTACTACTAAGATGTCAATCACTGTAATGCTTGTTTAAAATATTTATTCGTCATTCGGTTAGTACAAGTCGTAAGTCAATAAATACTATTTCAGAAGAATAAAGTTGATTCATGATTAAAGAAATAGACATAATAAGCGTAGTAAAGTCAACATTTGATATAACTTAAGTGTTATTTATAAACATCATAAAACGATACAAATGTTTCCCTTTCCTCCCTAAATTTTCCCTAATTATAACTATGGTTATTTAGGTACATTAAACTTCGTTACAAATTGTATGTAATGTAATCAATCATACAGGATTTAAATTGTCTGGGATATATTATGGTTTTCTAAGTATTTAAATCTATCGACAATAAGTCATACTAAATTTCATCCCAAACAAGTATCATTGCTATCTCATTAAGGAATTTCTTATATCGTGCCTATTCAAAGTTTTAGAGTAATACTTATATGCTGATATTACTCTGTTCATTTCTCGTATGTAATTTGTAAAACGATGATTCACGAGAGTATTACCTCCTTCCAACAAAAGTTTAAAGATATCACTTACAATATTAGACCCGATAACAATCAAATTCTATTTCAGTATCAAGAAATTCAATTATCAGACAAGGATAAGGGACACATAAAGGGGGGTCTGCGGGTATGAAATTGTCCAACTTCGGCAATTCTCAACTATCGACTTTTGCTCGAAATATTATGCTTTCTCCACCGTACAGTAAGTAAATGTGAAACTATTCAAATGAATTTAAATTTAACGTATCCATTCATTCAACAATATTTGTTATTAATATTACGTCTTTATAAATACACCGAAAACTGTCGCTGAGTCTGACGCGGTTTCTGATGGATCCTCTTCCACGATCTCCTTTAATTCTTCATTGTCAGTTCATCTTTGGAGGAACCTTAGTCACAACTTAATAGTTATTTTTTTCTATAATTTAATTTACTTATTGTATTATACTGTTGCTTTTATACGTAGGAATACTTTCGTATATACTGTAAGTTGTTTAATAAGTAAGGATGATATATACTGCACTACATTGCGCTCATCGCCTTGAGACAGGGTGTTAAATCTCAATACTCCGAGTAATACTAAATACATCGCTCTTTAAACTAGAACACAGTAATGTTTCCGGTGGTACTCACCTAGACAGTCTCCGATAATAGAGACCTTCTACCAGTAAGTAACACTTAGCTATCATCCCCTGGCGATCGCAGTGAAAGAGAACATCATGAAGCGCGCGAGAAAGGGACGGATGTAAGATTGTATTGGGTAAAGGCGCATGTGGGGTGGAAGGTAACGAAAGGGCGGACCAACTGGCCAAGGAAACGGCCCTGAAGAGTAAAAGAAGACCGGAATACGAGGACTGCCCCGTTTCTTTCGTCAAGCGTCAGCTATAGCTGAGGACGCTACAGGTTTCGCTTTACAGGTTCCTAAGAGATATGAGTACGAGAAGAGGTCTTCACTTCACGCACAGACGAGGAGGGATGAAAGAACGAAATAGAATGGAGAATGAAAGTGAAGTATGAGGTATGAAAGAAGAGCAGAGTATGAAAGAGGTAAAGTATGAAAGATAGGTATGAAGATATATAGACAAATGTAAAATTGGAAAGGTGAAATGGCAAAGACAAAAGTAAAATTAAAATGTAAATAAAAAGATGATGGTAAATGTATGCAGGAAATAAGATGGCAAAGAATAAAGTCGCACAATAAAGGTCCTGACCCATCATACGCAGAGGAACAATTAAAAAAAAAAACACAGCTATGTTTGAAGGAATATATTTTTCTTATTGTTGATTACTTTGTCGCTTATATGCCATAGGAACAAACATTAGATAGATATTTGTTCCTGAGTCCCTTTTGTTACGGATAATTCTTTTCTTATTAACTTCCCCTTAAGGAAAAACAATGTTATGTACTTATTCTACAAAGTAATATTTGCTCTCTCAATCACTCAGTTATTTAATTAATATATCCTGCTGTAAAATCTACTATAAATAACCTGAAATTATATGTTTATATAGTCTGTACAGATAATTAGTAGCATCAAGAATAAGATTTTTTTGGTAGTTTTTGGTAATAAAGATATATTACTGTGTTTAACCACTATCAAGAATAATGTTTTGAAGTCGAAAAAGGTCGATCTATTACTGTGAATTACGACTTACAAGCTAACGGCTTTACGCCGGAAACCTTTCCCTTTGTTTCCGGGGGGTGTAAAAGTTTCCCAGCGCTCACCTTTGCACTAACTTGATGAAATAATTAACCAAATTTTCTCTGTTTTCTGTAGTCCGTTTAACGAATTTTAGTATTTTGTAATATCGTAATCACTCTTTCGGAATTTCACTATTATTATAATATAACTGAAGATAGTATTTATTTTTAATACTAAAGTTCGTAACTTAGACTTGGTTATTACTAAACTTTATAATCAAGTTTGGGATAATAATCATAAATTTGATTCATACATAAATCACCATTGTCTTAAGTCGTCAAAACAACCCTCGAACAAGTTCCTTGCCATTGCCATTCGCCTTGTCATCGCGATGGGGCTGGTTATCAGGCTTGCACTGCTCTTTGCAGCTGTGGTGGAATGGCGGAAGGAGAGGATTTTCGGTATTGCGGTAAAACAAAAAAAAAAGTCAACGAACATCACTAATATGCCATATTGATTAAGCTAGTCATACATGTGCACAAGTTAAAAAAGCTTTCTTATCCTGTAAACATCTTTAAAAATTGTTTGATATTGATACTAATTTTAATTTTCTAAAACCTAAAAGTTTTTATTAACAACTTTAACTTAGTATTTATTATATATTTAATAGAATAAGAAACTTAAGTGACCATATAAAGACAACTTAACATTTCCTATGATAAATAATAGGGTTGTATGCGTCACTATACTCTAATACTAGCTTTAATTTATTATGTAATTACAAATAATAAATTAGTTGTAATATAAAATAATACTAGTAATAGTTATTGTTTTATTTATATAAAAAAAGTTACATTGGAGTTTATTATTTTATCTACGAAATCGTTAACGGGGTCTCCTGTCTCGAAAATGTTGCTTGTTATGAAATTTAAATAACAAAGGCCATTGTTCGCTGTGTTTTAAATTTTAATATATAACCTCCATGAATTAAATTATGAAAGTCACAGGTGAGATGCATTGTGAATCTCATAATCCATCCACCATTTTATTAAAACAATATATATATATAAAACAAAAAGTGTGTATGTTCTTTATGGACTCTAAAAGGACTGGACCGATTTCTATGAAATTCCAGATAATCTTGAGATTGATCCTTTTTAAACTTTCAATACTAATATTCAGATGAGTCCTCTTTGTTTCTATGTCAATCATAGTGAAGACATTTGTTTAATAATATATTTATGGATGTGGATGATAATCTTAATCCGCTGGTCAAAAGAGAAGAAAATTTCTGACTGACGAAAGTTTAAGCTGCGTCGGTTAATTTTCTATATTAATTGTATGTTAATTATTATTTTACTATGCAATTTTTTATTTCATTTATGTAAGCCTAAACCTTGAGGAGCATGCTAGATTTGCTAGTAGTTTATACACATATTTAAAGTCCCAATTTTGTTAGAATCGTAACTAAAGATGTAAACGAAGACAACAAAATATTATATATTCACCCAGCTATCTGATTAGCTAGCTAGCCAGATTCAAAATAAAGTTCTCAGCATCCAAACTAAACTACCTATCACCCAGTCATCGAAGTAAAGACATAAGAGAGATGGTTAACAATTATGCAGCTTTATATTTGTATGAGTACATCAGTTTCAAGCCTGACGATATCTACGTTAATATTAAGTACAATTAATAAAGATCCATTTCCTTATTGTTTTGTATTACCTAATGTTTCTATTGAACTACTTTATACATTATTAACCACCTATAAATTTGTATGAGATAATAAAGAGCATTTCGTGGAGCAATAACATGGCAACATAAAGGCATAAAACCCAAACTTATATAGGGAAACTATTTTTAACACCTCCTTTATCAAGGTGAGGTTATATATTTCGCAAGATGTTATAGAAAGTACTGTAAATTAATTGATATGTTAATCATCACACTTGTATATAGACCTTTGTTATAATATATTAACATAATTCACGCATATGCCTGACTCGGAAGTAGAAGATTACTCCGGATTTAAAGGTGCTCGGGTCTTTGTCTGCTTCGTTTGGGATTTCGTGTGTGTATTTAGTGAATTAAATCGCGCAAGGTGCTCGAGATTAAGGGACCATTGTTCACTAGCTATAAATTTAACTGAAAAGGGCTTACCTTGGACCCAGTTTCCACTACAGCAATCTTTCACATAAATTTATAACGAGCAAATGTACTTTTTATGTTTCCAGAAAATGAAGGCATACGTTTCTAAAAGAGAAAAACGTATAATTTCAAGTTGAGAAAAGCTATTAATAATATTGATCACACATTTAAAATATTGTTTTTTATTATTTAACGAAACGATGAGACGTATGGGACGTTCACCTGATGATAAGTGATACGCCCGCCCATAACAAAGCGACGCTACTAAGGATGATATATGTACAACATTGCGCTCGTTGTCTAGGATATAAGATGTTGAGTTTCGTTACATCTGTAAAATAGATACAAGGTCCTTCAAATTGGAACTTAGTAATGTTTGCACATCACTGTTTGACGTCAGCAATAGTAGCTGCGGTGGTACCTACCTGGACAGTCTCCGACAACAGAGACCAACCACCAGTAAATGTGAATTACTTTTGCTTGTCCGATCCCATTAAGTAGACTCTCGACTAAATAATACAATTTTTTATTGTCTTTGTTGATCTACCTTACTAATTTTTTTTCATTCAGTAACAAATTATCAAATAATACAAGGTAGACCGACGATCTAGATGACAGTCGTCGGAAGCCGCTGAATGCAAGCAACACGGCACCGATAGATATCATCTTTGGATGAGGACTAGACTTCCACTGCTGGACATAGGGTCCATCCGTGGACCTCTATCGACTGATGATGATATATATTGTGATTTTTCCATCTCTGTAATATTTTTTAACAAGTAATTAAAGAAATAATACAATTTTAAGAACGATTCCATTAAAACAATACGCCATGGTATTTATAACTTAAAATGTTGAAGTATTGTTAGAGAAGTTACTTATTTCTGTCTTACATAAATCAAGGGTGGAATTTTGTGACTTTTCTTTAAAACTAATTACTTAAACTTTATTAAATATCGGTCACAGTTTTGATTTTTTCTTATTAATATTACATACATCGGCAAACAAAACGTGCTATATACTTCTTTTATATTGAATAGCATATATATACAGTATGTTTATTTAAAATGGGTTAAACTTAAGTTGTATTCAAACGTAAATATATTTAGTACATTTTCTTTATTTACATAAAAAAATACTGATAAAATCAACATTTTGAGATTTAATTAAGTTTTACCCTTATGATCTTTAGATTACGCTGCATATTGATTAAAGCTCTATGATATATATTTTTCAGTTTATCTTTTGAATATTAAAATATCGCTATAATGTGAAGCTGATCAGCCAAAAATGTAAAGTTTTCTCGTTAGCTTTTAATAAAATGAATTTTGACAGAAAAAAAAAATCGTCCGAAATAACATTTTGTAATAAAGGAGAGTGCTTTGTACAAAACAAGATTTTATACATTGTGGAGAAAGATGAATGGATTAATTTATTATATGCACATACAGGAAAATACGTACAAAATGAGAAAGTAGTCTTCTTTTTTTAAAAAAAAAAATCCATGTAAAAAGTGAACTACAAGGGAAGAATTTAGAACTTAACTACAATTGTACACCGTAAAAACGTCGAACTAAAATTTTTTAAAAATTTCAAGTCCTCGGTATGAGAAGAAGGGTTCGAATATCCACTGCCGCTCTACTCTCAATGTCGAAGAGTTAAGATCACCAGTAACCACGCCAATGAGTGTCAACATACTGCTTTAATATATATCGTGGCGAATGTGGCTTCTTCCATTGGAAGAATTGGATGTTCAGCAATAGTTATCCATAAACTGGATCGTTTCAGTACAGAACATGTCTGAAATAATACTGTACTGCCTCTGTAGCTGTTAATGGCTAACCTAGTAAAACGAAGATCTCACGTATGATTTCAAGGACATAGATTTTTTTTTAATCAACAAGGTAAGCGCCTGATCATGATCCCACCTAATGTGGTAACATGGTCTGTGGTCGTAAAATGCACTAGTCTCGTAACAGCCTATTCATTCTTTTCTTGAAGACACCCATTTAGTATTTGGACTGGAATAGCCATGCCGGAATGTTGTATTACTCCCTTCATGTTCTTATGAAGAACGATGAACTGAACCTCTTTGTTTGTAAATTGGGGATCCACAGCAAAAGGGCGAATACTCGTCAGTCGTCATATGATAATAAGAGGGTAGGTAAAAAAAGGATTTAGATGGTGATAGGAATTTTCGAACTCGAAACATAGTATACCTGCCGCTATTACAGCTAAGCTCTGTTCCGGTAGCCACCATATGAAAGTGAGAGTATCCTGGACCAGCATGCTTTCCCATTTAGCTCCTTATTGTTACGTAATTTAACAATCATTTGTCAAAGTATCTAAAAACAGTTATTAACACTTAGATTCGTAAAAGCTGTGTGACAAACATCGAATGAAATATTTTAAACCAAATGCCCCTCAAAAAGCTTTCTGAAATATTGAATGGAACATACAGATATTGATTGCATCCAGCATTTATCTGAGCATACATATAAACGATTCAAATCTAAATCATGCTATATAGATAAATTGAATTTTTTTTATACTTTTATACAAACATACTACTTTTTACTAAATGAGCTAATTGACATATGATTAAGCGATGATATGGTGTTTTACTTTGATGATGCCTATAGGAGGAGACGGTCTAGGTGGATACTTGAACTGCCTGTTCTTGTTATAAATAGGATGATTTAAGATGGTGTAGCTTGTGAAATGAATAGCTTGAAGTAAGGTAGTTTTAATACGAACGGCGAAATAGAGGTGTTTCGCAATGGGAAATGTCCAAATCAACACCGTATTGTAAATGAAATCTTAGGCAGCATAGAGACCGGCCTGATGTTGAACAGTTACAGTACTATCGACACCAAAGGAATTACAAACACGTTGGCGACCTAGAGAAACCTAAATATAACTTTTTTACATAACCTCATTCTATAGCTTCTTGGTACAACTGCAACTGGGAATTAATTCTATAAACTGATCGTTCTTGGTAGCCAATATCTTTGGCTTCAGTTAATGGGTTTATATTTTACAACTACCGACGCCTACAAAAGACGTATTTGTACATTGTTTGGAGTCGAAAGGATTATCTATGATTTATAAATAGATGTAAGTGTGTTTATGTATAAAAAACATTTGATATTATCTTATTTGGAGCAGCCGTATGTCAGAAGACTAACGTTTAATTACGCGCCACTACTCATCCAGGCCGTGATGTATGACTCTTTGCTCTGCGCTCTACTTCACTGTTCAGGTTAGAACCCCACTCTCTCCCATAATTATCCCTGTTTAGACGATTCGCATTCATATCAAATACCGATCATATCAGCCCAAATTAACATATGTAATAACATAAAGTGTAGCAATACTTTTATAATTAGACATACACAACAACATTCATAGCATTAATAGAAGTAATTTTACACGAAATGTGTTGTATAATACATAGAAACTATGATTTTAACAGAATTTTTACTTGCTATTGTTAAAAAAATATTTACCTAATCTTACACTAATTAAGATTTATACACATTCTAGTTACATATAGTATCTATCTAGGTCCTATACGAAATACATGAATAAACAATAACTGTATGAGATGTAGGTAACAATTATCATATTACAGTTCCTATTTGCCATTTCAATGTTTTAATACTTTTATATATTAAATGTAAAAGTTGTAAATAATAGTAAAAACTTATAAAATATCCATATTCGTTTAAACAAAGTTAAAGCTTCTATAGAGATAATATTTACTCCTAACAAAGAACTTTAGTTAACATCCGATATTTTTGGTGAATTTCAACGAGACGTTTGAACTTTTTGACAGCACCAACGTTGTTTATCTTGACGTATAAGTGTACTTTGTTTCAAACATTCAGTGAAAACATGTTTGTTCAGGTGAAGTTGTTTGAAACTTTTGAACATAACACTTCGTGTTTACCTAATGGAATGCTTGCTTAAGAAAAATCGATTCTGGCACTTAAAAATTATTATAGAGCAACGTAATAAATCCTGATATATAATTATTACAGGAACAAGCTTCCTATGAAGTTACGAAGGTATCTTTACATTTAACTTTTATACGGGTACCCTTAAAACTTTACCTTTATCTGGCTTCATTTAATTATTATCCTCATTATGTTTAGATTTCTAAACTAGTATGTTTCTCATGTTGGATATTACGCATTTTAGTAATACTTCTTTTCTTACACTTTAATTTTCTACTTGTTATAACTTAGCTTTAATTGGTACAGACGAGGCATGAAGTTCAACGTTTTAACTGCGTACAATAATATACACAAATAAATAAAGCATTAGTTATAAACTGCAAATGTAGTAGGAATAGATCTAAAATCCCTTAATAACTATAAAAGTATTTCAGCATTGGCTGTCTAGAGCGAGTTCCCATCCATTATTTATTTATGTAGCGCTCAAAAGCATCTGGGATGCAATACTTAACAAAGGGGTCTTTGTTGAAAACAAAACTTAGTTACTTGAAGACTATCGAGTAATCTTCTATTTTTTTATTGCTTAAAGCGAAGAAACGTCGATAGTGATCCTATATTAACGTCATTATATATAACAATGTAAGCCTAGAAATTTTAGATAAAAAATCTGTATTGGAAGGAATTCTCTACAAGTCAACTTAAGAAGATATGCTGTGGTATGTGAGAAGAAACATTTAATCAATATAAAGCTATACATACGTACTATGTTTTAATATATACATATACGAATAAACAAATGTGTCTAACTATGAATATAAACTAAAAATATATACGTAACTATTATATACCATAGAGTATAGAAATGTTGCATTTTTATATCACTGACTTAGATAATTTTAATCTTCAAGTTTTCCTTACATAAGTCAAGTCAGTAGCTTGCTTTACAATCTTTTTCGTGTATAAACTGAAATGTATACAAATTTACTCCAAGATGATGCTTCTTATAGTGCCTCTCAACTAGTGAAGGTTGACGATCACCGTTATACAGTCCTTCCTGTCTCTGGTTCGGCGAAATAATTCAGATGCTTCAGATATGCCAGTCCATTCCCTGATATTCCTCAACCATGACTTTTTCCATCGTAACTATTCCTTTCGTAATTCCTGTAATTGTTTCCAACTTCTACGACATGCAAATCTATTTCAGAATGACTGTGGGAATATCCCAAACTGTATCCCACACGGAAGTTATTATAATGTAGTTGTTACTAGTTTTAAACAAATTCAATTATACATTAAATACTGTCATCAGATTTATGATTCACGCCAAACAATCCATGTAATGAGCTAGAAAACAAGCTCTCGGGAGTGTCGTCGGCAGGCGAGCAATTGCGAGCTGTTTTGTGTAGATAATTGTTCCGGCGGGGCTTAATGAATTTTGTGACTCCATCTAAACTAAAACAGCGAATTTATAAACAAAAGATACTGCAAACGTTCATTGAATGTTCGTACACTATTAGCTATCAACTATAGCTGTTATTTTAGGACGAATTGAAGAAGGGGCTCTTACCTGAACTAAATTATTACAGAACTTATAACTTCCATAAACTTTATTAATATTGTAAGCAATTGTATTGACCCGTTGACTGTCATGAATTTAATATCAGTTTTACTTTAGGAAATTCATTAAGAAGCTATAGCGATAAAAGTAAGAAGTTACCGTAACTTTTAAAGTATTTTAATAATGTCTTTCACAAATTTCATCGTTGTAATCTATTATAAATGTTATGTTATAAAGTTCAACGCATATTAAAGCTTCGCTAATGTTTGAGCAATAAAGCTTTACTTGACGAATGATTAATTATCGTTCCTTTCGTCCTTATGGAGATTAATTGTAATAATTCTCAAGCTTTTGGTAACACACTTAATTAGAAAAGCAAGGAAGGTATACTTGAACGCTAAGGTGAGTTTCATCTTTAAGCATTTAACTTCAATTCTACAGTGATAATAATTTCTATAGGAAAACTTTATCATTGAAATTCAGTGCATTCTCTTACTGGAAGATAGTTAAAGGCAATTTATCCAATACACATTTGGCCAGCGTGATGATGTTATATGTCCAAAAACAGTTTTATCTTGGAACATGTAGGTTATTTCACGATATTTTCCTTCGTCGGAAACTTAGACCTACTGCAAATCAAATCCTCACCTCTCCGAGACGTACAACGTGTACAAACTGAGCTATCACGACTTAGTAAGCTTCACTCAAAGTTTTCCCACTACGTATGTAACACACAACTACCAACAATATTATTGAAATTTGTTTAAAGCACTTCCATTTGCAAATTTCATGTTTTCTGAACTGAAAATATACAATTTTCTCTTATAAACTTGTATTTTTAAGTTACTATTGCCTTCGTTTTGAATTGTCAGTTAAACTAGTACACACTCTTGCCAGGGTAAAGCTTTAACAATATCTAAAGTGCTATATTCATATAAATACATTGTATAGTAATAGAGTAAAGTTTTTACAGTACGCTACACTTCTAAAATACGCCTAAACATTAATTAGTTAACATTGATACAAACTCAATTATCGGATGAAAATTAATTGAACTAATATTAACTATCATCGCGTGTTAGCGGCTAACTTGTAGGTTCATGGTTCACATCCAAGGCCTTATATGTGGTGAGTTGGATACCGATAGAGTATAAGTCTTTATATATAGTGGATTGGATAGCGATAGAGTTTAAGTCTTCTAGCTAGCAACCATATACAATTGGCGCTATTAGATAAATATGCTTCCGCTTCGCTTGATTTCGTCAGTCATACATAAAGGAATCTGAGTATCTTTACCTACGGTCATATAACATAATATGAATTTGTTAATATTATGTCAATCTTTAGACCTTTCTCCTGCCCTTTTCTCAGCTATGTGGGGCCGGCACAGTATGTATTATACTTCTCTTCCGTATCACTCTATCAGCCGTCATAACTGAATTACGACTCTTCTTACACGTCATATTTCACACAATCCATCCACACTTTCATCGGTCTTCCTCTACCCTTATAACCATCCACGTTCATTCTTATTATATTTCAATCTTTAGATCTAAAGATCATACATATTTTTCTATACTACATAACACTTTTTCATTTGAATTCCTTGTTAAACAATTTTCAAATTAATTCCGCTCATTAGTACTTTCTTTTAGCAACTATTTTATGTTTAAACATAATATACTATTAAATAACTTATTAATATAAATCATATAGGTCATTAATATGAATAACCGTGTAAAAATGATGAATCTTGATACTACCATCATCTTTAATTTAAGATTGAATTGATCAACATTTACAGCACTAGGTTGGCACTGATGCAGTACTATGAAATGATACATTCAATATTATTTTTGGCAAACTTAGAAGCAAAGTCATTTTTTTTTAATTTTTCATTGACTTTATAAGGTAATAAAGAAATGCATTTCTTTCTATTACACCCATTACAGTCATCATATCATTTTAATAAGAATTTTACAAATTCTCTTTACATACATTATAATGTGCAACTATAAAGCATATACATATATTTGATAAACAAGATATGTACTAAAAAAAGTGTGCGGACGTATAGGTACAAGGGTCCATTTTGGCCCTAAAATTAAACTCTTGGATACCTCTTAAAGTGTCAAGCCACGCCGCACTCAAATGTAATTACTTAGAAACAGTAAAAGCATATAACTTTTGGGAAGTACCGCTCATGCACAGCTGTGATTTAGAGAAGGGGGACACTACATTAAAATCTCAAGATTTCAAGAGAAAATGAAAAGAAGCAAGTGAATTTGAGTTTTAACATAGTGAAGAATCAAATTTAGATTTTCTTTTTGTTTGTAGATGACGCGTTGTAATTTGCAGAATGTTTTTACCTGATGGTTATTTACTATAACATATACTGCAGCATGTTGTTCTCGTCGCCATGAGATATTAAATGTAGATTTAAAGTACTGTTTGTAAACTTAAATTATTTATCTTTATCTTTAAGTTTATGGAAAACGAAAGGATAGGAGAAGGAAAAAGTTATGGTTGAGGAATATCAAGGAATGGACTGGCATATCTGGGACGTACGAATTATTCCTTCGAACCAGAGCCAGAAGACTGTACCACGCTGACTGCCAACCTTCATTAGTTGGAGAGGTACTTTAAGAAGAAGAAGAAGATGGTTTCATAATGTAATGTTTACAGGATATTTTTTTAATTGAACCAACTGACGAGATGAACGGATATTCACCTGTCGGTGAGTGATACTCATAACAACTTGGCGTTTGTTAGGATGTTATACATTGTGCTCGTCGCTTCGAGACATAAGATGTTGACTATCCTTACCCCTCTATTATACTACAACACCCTTCAAACCATAACACGGTAATGTTTGCTAGCACTGTTTGACGGCAAAAATAGACGCTGCGGTGACACACCTAAACGGTTTCCAGCAAGAGATGTCTATCACCAGCAAAATACTGGAATGATATAAATAAACGCTATCAAACTTGATCGAGATACAAAGTAAGTATTACTTGTTACTTAAAAGAATAATAAGCTATGTGTGTACACAAACGGTTTCATTACGTTTGAAACCACAAACGCACACAACGTAGGGGATAGATAATTACGTAGCAATCACTGTGGCTGTTCGAAGTAATGGATTTATTTCAGTTCACTTTCAGATTAAATCTCTGCGAGATCAACCACCAGCATTAACTAATGATATTAAGAGAAGAGGGGCCCGATTGCCCCTGTCTATTTACGCAGAAGTCGTTTCAGTTTGTTTAATGGACTGGTATAAGTAATCAGTGCCAAGAACGGTTTTGTTTCATTTCTTCTGGACAAAAGTATATTAAAAGACTTAAGCGTATGAGCGTCAATACTATTATCTCAATGCTTACTTAATAGCTTATATATAAAACTAGCTGTTTTTTCACGTAGTAACCGAATAAAGGAAACCGATTTTAATTATGTATATAATATGTACAGTAGCCCTAGCACGAATAACTTGCGAAAACGTACCGTTAACGTATCGAGATCTCGATATGACGAAGATAGTCGGCAGCACGAACAACATCTTGCCAACTATCGAATGCTCGATACGAATTCGTTATTGACGTCATCCTCACGTAAATAGGGACGGTTCTTGTGGAATGAAACGCATGACATATGGAATGAATGATTTGTTCTGAAACTTAACCAAGCTGTAATTTTATTTTAAACTTTTGAATTTACGATTTATTTATTTAAAAATAATTAACTAGTGCATGTTAAGTGAAGTACATATGAAGAAAGATATTTAGGAACATAATATGATATTAAAATCGAGGGAATAAAATAGTGTTTTGGATACCAAAACAAAAAATTTAGGATTCTGAACGAATCCACTTATGTCGGCCAAGAACAAGTTTGTTTATGTTTACTTTAGTTCGAAGACTTGAGAAGAGCGAGTGTTTCATTGTTTTTATTCATATTCATTATTCATTCTTAATTTACACTATGAGAACTAGCCACTTACAGTATTTGTTAATGGTGGAATTTATGGAAGCGTAAGTACGTATAAAGTTCTCATTTATTAGAAAAATTTATTATGTCAATTGTTTCAGTCAATATTTATGTAATGTGCCATACAATTTATATTACAGAAATGGAGATTTATCAAAACCCTCAGGCGGTCCACGAGATCGCAATTTTATACGGTCGAAGTGGAAAGATTTAACATCATTATTAAATAGTGATTCCTCAGGAGATCCTAAAACTGAGGACAAGTGGCGTAGGGTATGTCAAGCGTTAACTCAAGGGACGCTATTACTGAAACTTCTGGAAATCAAAGTGAAAATCCAAATTTTGTAGTAATTTTAATGAAACCAGAAATAGGTGTGTAGCACTTTTAATTTTATATTTATTGAAGTTCTTTGTGTCTTAATGCTGTATCTATATACATAACCCATAAAATAAGAAGTATATGATATCTACGATTACCTAAATGAGACTATTGTATAAACTGGCTTATTACATATTGGAATAATTTATAGATTGGAATACTCCAAGCACTAGCAGCCAACCAATAGTAGCTCCACCACCACCAACTGAGGCTCCACCGCCAACAACTGAGGGTCCAACACCACTAACTGAGGTTCCCCCTCCAGTCATTCGCGAGGAAGAGGAGTGGAACCCTCCACCACAGAAAAAAAAGAAAAACGACTTAACAAAAATATTTTTAGATGTAGATAGAAAGGCAAGGGAGTATGCTTCAGAGCGTGATAGCGCATATGAGAGATTAGAAAGAGAACGGTTGAGAGTTAGAGAGTTTGAGGTCCAAGAAAGAATAAGACAGAGAGATGATGAGCTACGGATGCAAGGTCAATGGCTGGAATTTATGAAAGAGGCAATGAAAGTTTTTGTGAAGTATATGAAGAGAAAGACTTAAATTAAGCTTAATATTTTATTTCTATTTTTGATTAAAGTTAATAAATAAATTATTTTCTATTTAAGTTAATAAACAAAAGTAAAATTATATATGAAGTCTATTAATTTTATCCACTAAAATACTTCTCATAGCCCTGCCCCTAATTAACCCATCTCCTGTAGTATTCTCTTGGAAAATATTTTCAGGGATTGTTATAGCCATATTTGTGTTTTCAGTCTGTGCTGGTTCTGGTACATTGAACTCAATGGCTAAGTTGTGCAATACTGAGCATGCTGTTATGATTTTTGCACATTTTACTGGAGCATAGTGTAATGTGCGATCTTTACTCAAACAACGACATCGGTTTTTTAGACGCCCAAAAGTATTTTCAATCGCTACCCTGGTCCTTCCATGCACTGCTGTATATTTATAAGCTGGAGTTCCCTCAACAGCATCTAAAATTGGTGTCATTAACCATGGTCGCTGTGGATAACCAGAATCACCTGGAAATAATTAAAAACACTTAGTTAAAATAAATTAAACTTAGTATGGATATGTGTAAAGGGGTATTAATAAATTATTACCTAACAACCACACTTGCTCATTATTTTGATGTAAACTCTGCATATAATTGTTGACCAGGAAATTTTATAAAAGTATCTAAAATTGCAGGAGTTACAAGAGCATCTGTTACTTCCTTCACATATTTGCTTACAGTCGTTTGGCCTAAATATTTAGCCATTCCCACTAAGCGTTAGTAAGATCCAGTGGCATAAAAAGATAGCGCACAAAGAACCTAAAATGTTTAAATTTTATGTTACATTTGAGCTTTACTCACAATAGAGACTTGGGACTGCCCTTAGCGTTGCTAACATACATGAGCGAGTCACCACTTACCATCATGTGGGCAGTATGCTCATCTATCTACTGAGATATAAAAACAATCTTACCTTAAGTTCCAAACTTATCCTGGAACTTGCTTTTAACATGTTTTTTGCTCAAGTAGATTACAAATAAACATGAATGATTCTTTATTAAATCGGTATCTCTTTTTGAATTCCGCGTCATTTATATCCATAGGATCTTTTTCTTTCTCAGAGCAACTCTGCGTGTAATTTCTCTATAAGTAATAAGACCAAATGATTCTCAATTTATGTTTAGAAAATATAATAATATAACACGACTGACTGAGGTAGGTACTTACCTAACATCTTTTGATGAATACTCTTCATTTTCAAGTAAACTTGCAGCAACAAAATAATACAAAGGACTACGCTCGTACATAGGTGGTCTTTGCATTTTGAGCAATTTATTAAATTAAATTGTATATAAGAACTAACTGTGATAAGAAAATTATTAATTAAAATTAACTTTAATAATAAAAACACTGTTAAAATTATATTTAAACACGTTACGAAACCTCTCTCACCAACAAATTTTAAGTGAATAACGTTTTGACAAGACTCGATAGCCAGCCTTCGAGATTTACATGACCGTACGTCAAAACTATCGTTCGTGCTCGCAATTATAGCGTTAGCTCGTTTATAAGTTTCGAGTATCGTTTACGTGACGTAAGATTGCGATACGAAACTTGTTCGTGCTAGCAAAATTAGTTCTTTTTACGTACGATAGGGGCGCTGTACAAATGTCATACAAATTAATTCGATAACGATACGATTACATTTTCGCTAGTTATTCGTGCTAGGGCCACTGATGATAATTCGGTTACTTGTTCGGTCCAAAATTAATGAGAAACTAGAAGCTTAAATGATGAACTCATCTGCTAATGATTTAAATGGGATGACGATACATTACAGCCAATAGAACCCATTCGCGTTTCCCTAAGAGCTATCCTTAATAATAAGCGGATTATTAACACTAATAATGACTTTGAAACTGTTCAATATTATCGCAGAAATAACACTAAAACGGAATGAAACTGAAACTGTAACAAGACTTAAGGTTATGTCTCAAAGCAACGACAGCCACCTAGTGCTGTATATATACCCTAACACATACGAGCAATCATATTACTTTTAACTATGTATATAAATATGGCTGCGGGAGGAGGCTTGTATTGCTTCCTCGCAGCCGTGTTGGAGTGGCAGAGGGAGAGGAGTGTCGGTAATGCGTTTTGCCGTTCTCACTATCCTCCGCAGCAGTATAACGGATGGCGGCGGAGCCCAAGACCAGATCCGCCACGGGGAAGTGGAAATGTTTTCTCTCTTGGCACCTATGCCCTTTGAGTAACGAATTCGGGTTGATCCGTTGCCCAGTGACAATAAAAAGCTGGGAGGAGCTTACAGAAGTGCAAAGGACGCGGTGCAGCTGGCGCTGAAGGGGCCTTCAAGCAATGATGATGGAACATCATGGAGGTTTTAGTCGATGCAAGTCCGATATAACGTGTCTTTGCCGTCGCGAGCGCAGGTATGCGAAGGCATTTCCCCCACGTAAAAGTAAAAAAAAATGAATAGCATAATTACACTTGTTTTTAACAAAATGATATTTATTGCTATTAATGATTAGGTAATTAAATACGTATTGGAAATAAATAACAATACATTAGTTCTGAACCATTTTTATAAAATGAGAACGAAGACACTACCCAAAAAAGATATAACCTTTGAATGGCCCCTTTGAAGTTGCTATCTGTTCTCGATCCATCAAATTGCTTATATAGTATTTAGGGATCAAGGATTATCTTTGTCAAATCTCTTCAATTGAAAATAGGAGGAAAGGAAGGAAAGAAGGGAAAAATAAGAGAGGTGTGCCAGGATCGTTGCAAGTGAAGAGGGGTGGTCTCTCCCTATCCCACTGGGGATAAGGCGTGATATATAGGTATGTATGAAAATAGTACAAAACCTTGTGAAATTTATTGGTAACTTAATAACACTATTTTACTACTGGTAGGTCCCGGAGATAGTCTAGGTAGGTACCACCTCAGAGCCTCATTTTGTCGCCTCACAGTAGTGTACCAATATTACTGTGTTCCGGTTTGAACTGCGATGTAGCTAGTGTAATTACTGGAGTAACGTGACTTAACATCCTGTCTTAAGGCGACGAGTGCAATGTGGTGCAGTGTATATCATTCTAAATAGCACCACGTTGTTGTGGACAGACGTATCACTTGCCATCGAGTGAACGTCCTGTTCGTCTCGTCGCTTTGTTAAATAAAAAATCATCCCCTTTTTTTGTTATAACATCGGTAAATTTTTATATAATGAAACTTTGAAAGAGGTGGAATGGTCAGCAGTAAATAACACATGTCTTATTACTTATATTAATATTTCAAAATTTAGTGATGTTTACACAACACCATATACCACCATATGCCATTATAAATTTACTAATTACAACTTCATTTAAACCGAAACAATGACTTTTTATTTCATTTACTTAATATTTACTACTGTACTCACTTTTAAATGTTACCACTATGAAATATTTGCAGACTGATTAACGGCGGCATTTACTCCTGAACGCTACAGTAGCTGTAGACGGTATCCGACTACAAAGACATATTATCACCAGTTTCGTAGATTATTTGGTAGCTAAAAAAAAATTTACGTTACTTAACATGTCATTAATTAATCGTAATCTAAATGTGTATGCAAAATGCTTACTACATTAATATTACACAAGTTTCCGTCAAAGTTTTAAAGCAACATAAAACAGACTTAGACATAAACATTGTTCTGAGAAGTTGAAGATAAGATTTTGACGAAGCATATCCCAATTACTTACAGGAATACTTTTAACAGATTACGATCCAATAAACACATTGATAATCAGATATAAGAGAAGTCCATTTAATCACAAAGATTTAAGCAGCAATTTGGCCTGAAAATTACAAAAGGACAGCTCTCTGTAAAGACGACTTGTTGAATGAACTTTTCTTTCCTCGTTTTGTGAAAGAACTTCTTTGAAATGATTTCAGTCGTTATTTAATTAGCTAAAAGCAATGTTTTGTTAATAATCAAAATCATTACAATATGAATTGACTATTTGTTACAAAAGTATACTTAGTATAATACATATACATAGTACTTTAGATAAATATACCAAGTGTAGTTAGGTCTCTATTGTCGAGGGATTTTTAAGTACGTATGTGCACTGCGGTGTCCTTTTACGCCGCAAAACAGTATTATTGCTAAATTTCCGTATTCCAATTTAAATACGCTGTAACTAATGCAATTACTGTAGTAATAAAATTATAATCATATACCTTAAAGACACGAGAGTCATGTGGTCCTGACCAAACATCCTTCGTTACATTCTCATAGACAGGAATATTACTCACCATAAGATGGGAAGAGATAATATTTTGTAATATAAGCCCCTTTGAATGTTTTTAAATCTAGACTAGGATTTTTTTTTAAGTTCTGCGGCAGTATGATACTAAGGTTATAAATCTGAAAGAGTAACGATTACCTTCCAACGAAATACTAGCAAGGCCTTCACAAATTTACGAGTTTTTCCTTTACAAATTTTCCGGCAGTAAAAACATGAGAGAAACTATACATTTATCGCTGGCACACCGGTTTTTTGCTTTTAGTACTAATCTATTATTCACTAGTAATTTATAAATAATGCAAACAAAATATACGATTACCTCTGCTTCGATTTAGGGCTTTAGAGGTGTGTAGAAGGCATTAAAGTTTTTCTAAACCAACCCACTGATTATATTCATATTATAAATCTACCGCTACAAAACCAATTACTCTGTTCCGATTATAATATCGTCGAATAAAAAGAAACCTTCGTATATCCGGTCGGTATATGAAGGTTTAGTCGAAGAAATGACGAGACGAGTGAGACGTTCACCTGATGTTAAGTCACCTACCCACAAACAACTCGGCACTAGTTATGATGTCATAAATAACATTACATTTTGCTTGTAGCCTTCAGATATAAAATGTTAAGTCTAGTGCCCCAGTATTTTCTCTAGCTACAACGCCCTTCATACCGAACAATAGTAATATATGTACTACTTTTTGGAAGTAGAAATAATAGCTGCGATGCTATCTGTCTAGGTGGTGTCCGTCAATAGAAACCTATACCATCAGTAAGTTAGAGTATTTTGAGAGAGCACGCTTCGCCGCCTACGGCTATATTAAATGATTTTTTTTTAATTGATAAGTTTTAGGATAACCTTCGCATGACTAAAATGACAAGAAATTACTGGTGTTACTTGTGATAGAAGGATGTCTGTGACATTCAAGGGTTTGATCTATAAGACCATCATAAGATCAGCCCTTTTAACAGGAGCGAAACCTGGGCCATTGCTCAAAGGATCTGTCACTTAACTAGGCTCGATAAAATCTCCAATGAGTACGTGCAAGGTAGGCTGCGCGATATCGCTGACAAGATAGAAGAGAGTAGGCAGCGATGCTATGATCATCAAAAAAGAAGGCCGCCTAACTCCGTTGGCAAATTGTCACTGCAGCTTCCCCTCCCTGGTCAGAGATCAACAGGCAGCCCCCAAATAAGGTGGAATGTAGTGTTAAGAGACATACGTGAGTGTCAAGTGACTGTCAATGGCGTGGAAGACAGATCGAAGTGAAGAAGATAAAATAAAAATTGCTGACCCTACCACCGTATGAGATAATTACAAGAAAGAGAGAAGAGACAAGTTATTGATCGATTAAAACTCAATTGCATAAATAATAAATATCGCAAAGCGGAAGAATCTCGTGTTTTTTTCTATGTACTATATTTTGTGGTAAGTTACATTACAGTGTACAGTACCTACTTTCTTTAAATTTAAAAGAAGCTAATCATTAAAATAAAAAGTTACTGTATTCCGTCCTTATGTATTTAAACTAAAAAAATTTATAAATCTATAAGAGTTCAATTCTAACAAAAATCTAGACAAATTCTAAAACGAGGACGAAATTTGTAGCTTTTGTACGCATTTCGTTTGTCTGCAAAATACAGATAATAACCTCGTAGATGTTATATCTAGATACAAACTTCCATTGATCCTCCCCTCAATATCATGATAGTATTCTCGAAGATAGCTTTGCTCTAATAGAGATACGAAAACTTTAATCCATCAGAAAAATATCTATTTCCTTAACGTACATTACATATTTTATTTGAGAAATATCATTCGTATCAAATTTTTCTTGATCTATGTACAATGAATAATACGACTCTATACCATAAATAATATTATATATATATAGGATTTCCTTATGTGTATAAAATAAAAAATGTGGTACAGATTATGTGTAAGATCTTCGTAATCATTCCTCCAATACTAAAAATTTAGGTAAACGTAATTTCGTCATTTAGTTTTTTTTTTATTCAAGTACTGTTTGTCTGATTTCTATTATAATTAGTATGAATGATACAATAGTTGCAACGATCTGATCTGCCAAGAACGTAAAAAGTAGAATAGACGTAATTGTACCATTACAACGCCTGTTTCTGCTGCCCAAAATAGTGAACGGGATCTATTGTGTCCTGATTTGAAGTGGCTAGTAAAATTACTGAATTCAGAAGACTATCGTAAGCGAAGATAACGGAAAACCATAAATGCAATGCTCTGCTACATAAATATATATGCAAAGTAGCATTTCCTCTTTATGGTTTAGCTCATAGTCTAGGAAACTTTCCAATTATCATGCAGTTCCATCTTATAAGAAAAACAATTCTATGTTAACACTGTAACACCAATGGAAGCTATAAAATACGATTTGCTATGAATATTGAACTTTTAATCTCCATTAGTATTCCTCAACGTCATCATCATCATCAGCCGTCCATTGCTGAACATAGGCCTCCCCGAAAGATTCCCTATTCGATCAGTCCTGCGCCGCCCGCAGGGACCAGGGGCCGTCCTTTGTAAGGGATCATATGGGGGATTTGGGCTACATGCAACCACGCTGGCCCAATTCAGGTTAGTGGAAGCCAGAGCCTAGTTTATTGATTAGCAGAGTGTAGTGGCCCCTTGACTTGTTGTGCGGGAACTCTTACACCTGTCATCCTATTATTGTTCCTCAACGTCAATTATAATTATCTGTAAAATGAAAACAGCAAGTAAAATATCCAACCCGTTAAATCAATTATATTCTCTATAATATAAAGTTCATTTAAAAGCATTTTACTGTATCTTAACCAATTTGAGACCGTTTCAAGCTTGAATTCGATAGAAAATGAATAGAATTTCACGCCGTTGGGACGGGAGCAAGAAGCATTTGGGTTAAATCCTTTCAAATAGAAATAGTTTACGAGCCTATCAAGAATAGTGGTCAGTGAAAGGTTAGGTAAGCTTTTATTAAAATAGTTCAGTCGCACTTTCAATACAAAAATAGGAATATAATGAACGTTTTGATTAATGTTATCACTGTGACGATAAATAAATAATCATTATAAAGATAACGTTAAATAAATAGTAATATTTTTATATGAAACTAAAGTTACATTTGTTTTGTAAATTTTTATACGGAATATAGCAGTGCCTTCAAAGATCCAGACACTCCCTGCTTGAGACTTTATTGTAATCGAATTCAACGATCCCCACTTTCAATGAGATGCAATCTTCAGTCCTGTAGATTTATAATATTATAAAATAAAACTATAGCTTTTGCTTTATACAAAAATGTAAATAAATAAACAAAACAAAAATTTAAGAAAAACTTTTAATGACTTTGAAATTTTTCGATTTCGGTATATATCGTCGATGTCGTGGCCACAGTACTCCAAATTATTCGACATCTAGATTTACGCTGTACAATCAACGAAACTTTGGTCTTACTAAACCTCGACGACTATCAGGATTGCTGGCCATAAAACGCTTGGGTCTCACGACTTCATCCATTCGCTGTACATGGCTGGTTCCTATAATTAGTTCAGTTTGATATCCAGCCATATTCAGTTTTTGGTAGACACCATAACGCTTAAAAAGTGTTTGGTGATTAATAATAATCTCAAATTATTCATTCCTCTGATAACTTCGTATATATGTTCACTTCTTTTCCGAAAGCTTGATTGCCTCCGGAAATAGTAAGATGCTGCAACCAGCTTTTATCGAGAATGTAAAATATGGGTATTAAGTCAGGAGTTTATATCGACCTTTTCTTATTGGATGCGCTCCTTTATGCAGCAACCGGACAGTGCGCGCTTTTATGCAGAAAATTTGTTCTACTCATGCTTAGATAGTTATTTGAATATAAATGTTTATTACTCGTTTCCTTTATTTGTTATTAAATCAAAAAATATAATTAATGTTTAACAAAACGTTAATACAAATACAGTGTTTAGGAAAATTATTATGCGAAAAGCTTCTAAGAAGCGAAAAGATAGTAAATAAGTAAATCTCTTATATTTAGTGTTTGTATAGAAATTAAAAACAAACTGTATAGGTGACAGTTAGCTTATGGTCTATAAACATTTATTACAGGCTGAGAATTTTTTTTTCTTTACTTTATTAAGCAATAAGCCGAGCGGGTCGTTCACCTGATGGTAAATGATACGCTTGCCCATGACAACGTGGCATTAGTTAGTATGGTATACGTTTTACCACATTGCGCTCGTCACTTTGATACATAAGATGTTGAGTCTCGTTACCCCAGTAATTACACTAACTACAGCGCTCTTTTAACCCACAGTAATGTTTGGCGGCAGTCAGGCGCTGCGGTGGTACCTACCTAGACAGTCTCCGGCAAAAAAGAGCTACCACCAGTAACTGATATAATCTGCAATTTAATTAATACCTAAGTTATATTCCTAGTTAATATGCCTCTTCATAATAAACACGTACTATGATACGACGAAAAAGACAAGCTCTACTTTTAATAATTCCGAAACTCTTTTAAGCACTTTTATAAATAGTCCAGATGTTGCTAAACCCTCTTTATATCAATTATTAAACAATGGCCGCCCATATAACCGGTTGGTATCTGACTCCAAATATTTCCTGAGATTTTTACTCTGTTATCGATTTACCTATCTGACGACATTGTAATCTGGAACGCTAGAATGTTTCCATATGCTGCAACGCATAAGAACTTCAGCCACCTTTTTTGCTTTGATTGATAAATTTTGCTCTTGATGGGGAAACCGAAATATGGCGTATTTTAACAGGCTGAAACCTCGCGGTGTTTATTAACGATACTACTGCTTTAATAAGAAGAATCTCATACCTCAATTAAAAGTTATTTTGCTATTCACAGGGTATAAAACAATTAAATTTTGTTATTCGTTCATCGTCAGCCGATAGACTTCCACTGGCTACCCTCAAAGATCTCCGCACCGATCGGCGTTATACTACCCGCGTCCAGCGGCTTCTTGTAACTTTTACCACATTCAGCATACGTTCCGGTACGCAGGAAACTAGGGGCCAACGTTAGTAAGGATTAATAAAGGAGAATTTGGGCCATTTTCCATCACGCTGGCCCAATGCAGATTGGTGGGAGCCAGAGCCTAGTTTGTTGAATAGCCTGATACATCACTAGCAGGTGAGATTGACTTGGTTCTCGTAAGTTGTTGTGCGGGACCCCTTTCACCCCATATAATTGGTTATTAAAATTTAATTGATGTTTTCTGAAGCATCTATGCTTCAGTTCAAAAATTCATTTTTAACTTTATGCAAAGGTACTTTGATACTCTCGAGAGTTTCAATCTTGTCCTGATCGGTTAAAGTGTAGCAAGAGATACGTGGTTCCAAGTCTATTGTTCTTTGTGCAAAGTAGTAAGTGCACGAACACCGCAACGAAGTTACCCCGAACCCGAAACGTTTCAAACCCTTTTGACCCAAAGGGAACCTCATTGAATTCCATTATTGAGACATAGCTTTGACAGTACCTGCCATTGGACCTAAAGTTTTGACATGCTTGTGAATACTTGAAGGGTTTACTTAACGATAATGTTTTGAAAGTGTCAGTCAATAATAGTTTTGTATACATTATCTATAACGGATAAAATTTTCTATTAAATATTCCTCTTGCTAATATTTTAATATAAAATAAGCTAATATTTTATCTCAAAAATTGACCGTACAAATTTTATTGGCAACTGTAGTAAGGCGAGAGCCGATCATTACACGCACAGCTTGGTAAAGCTTCTAAAATGAAATTATCTGCGTAAAATGTTCATTTTGCATTATACGTTGTGTTTATTTGTTATGAATTATGATATTTCTATAAACAAAAACCCCATTAACATTTACTAACGTAACAAAACGTTAGAATTAAATTTTCTTGAAAATAAAAGTAAATGTAACTTATGAAATTTATCTTCCTTCGACCACTGATTATAGAGGTATCATGCTCTATATATTAATAAAGTAATAAAATTAGTGCTAGATTTAAAACAGTTTCATTAGCTAAATACTCCTCTCGTTTTCATTGTTTGAACTATATAAATTTTAATAAATGGCATGCTATTAATTATATTACTATTATTATTTACCCCGACATGTACTCCAAAATTTTAACGGAAATAAGAAACGCAAAAGTAAAACAAAGAAGCCCTGATAATAATTTCTAATTAAGATTTAAGTTTTGTCAATGAGACTATCAATTGAATTCTTCGTGATTCCGAAATAGAAAGACGGACCTCTGCATTAGAGCGGTTAGCTACTGCTATTAGAAGGCTATTATAATGCTCTGATCAAGTAACGTAATTATAAATAAAAAAAAATAAATATCTCTCCCGCCTTAATTTCCAAAAAATTATAACCTCTATACTACAAATAATGTTTTTATTAATATAAAACCCGCATATCTGAACACACTTCGTCTTAAACAGTGTGGGCTATCTATGGCTTTTACTTATGTATAAGTAAATGAAACGAAAGTTATTTGAAAATATATTTAATTTCACTTAAACACACCTAATAATTATAATTTGGTTCAGGCGGGTGGTGCGGGGGAAAAGGCGGATGCCCAAACGGTGGCGGTCCACGCGGCGGGAATTGCGGCCTGAATTGTGGTGGGGGTGGACGCCATGGTGGAGGTCGAGCTCCTGGTGGAGGAGGCGGTCCGAATCCTGGTGGACCGAACGGCGGAGGTGGGAAATGATGGAAAGGTGGCGGAGGCGGGGGCGGTCCGGGCGGTGGAGGAGGTCCAGGTGGTGGCATCGCCGAAGGAGGAGGCGGCGGCGCAGACATTGGCAGTGGCGGTGGTGGTCGCGCGTTCATAGGAGGACCTGGCGGCGGCATCGGTGACGGGGTTGGCGGTGGTGGTGGCGCCATCAATATCGGGCCCATCATCGTTGGCGGTGCATCCGCGAACAGCTGATGTGGACGGTCGGCGTGAGATAGAGGGTTTTGCGCTGCCAATAATCTGAAATAAAAAAGAAAATTAAGCAAATTTTTTAAGAAACAATGTACAAATATGGATAAGATTTTAAAAGTATTATAAGTTTTATTAATAATAATTATTATGAAAAAAATATTTAATAAATAATTATTATTAATTTAATATATTTTATTTTACCTCTCAGCTGCAGAACCATGCCTCTCGCCTTTAACATCCTTTTTAAATGCATAAGAAACAGAAATTGGTCTGTTGCACAGATATTGATTGTTCATCGCTTCAATTGCTGCATCGGAAGCTTCAAACGATGCAAAGTTGATGAATGCAAATGCTTTTGAATTTCCAGTTTCAGGATCTCTCATAACCTTGAAATTAAAAAAAAATACAAATCACTCGATTTGCTTAAAAAGAGTTCTTCACACATAGCATGCATAAAGTAAGTTATAATTTTAAGGTAACATTTACACTGCATCCAAGTTAGTATGACTAATTGTGTGGCTCATGACATCCCTGAATCAATTCCAATGGCACCTGTTGTGTTTTTTAGCGATAAGAGTTTTTCAAACCTTGGCAAGATACCAATTTCAGAGTGTAACAGCATAAATTTCAGTTGTCCACATATTAGGGATATATACAATATCAACCGGTACATGGACATATTTTACCTTATAAATATATAAAATCAAATACTTTGGCATTACTTATTGTAGTTTTTCAACAGTCAATTTATGTCCCCACAGTTGAGGCAAAGCCTACCCTCAATATGATGATGATGGGCCATAGTCACCACACAGGCCCAATGCAGAATGGTGACTTCACACAAATCTTAGAATAATTTCTAATTCATGTGTAGGTTTCCTCGCAATGTTTTCATTCATCGTTTGTATTACGCTGTTATAAAAGTTCAGAAATGTACATAACTTAGATATTAAAGTCATTGGTACATGCTGAGATTTGAGCCCACAACCCTGGGACTGAAGGCTGCACACTCTAACCATTAGGCCAGTGAGCTACTAGACACTCATACAAGTGATAATTTATCAACACAAGCTAAAGCTTCATTTGCGAACAAAAAATTATAAGAAAAATAAAAAATATTATAATTCATTTAGTCCTTACCCTTTTGAATTTTATTAACATTAGTAAAATTTACCTTCCATTATAGCCAGTTTACGTCCCCACTACTGGGGCACAGACCTACCCTCAATATGAGGGTGATTGGGCCATAGTCACCACGCTGGCCCAATGCGGGTTGGTGACTTCACACACATCTTAGAATAATTTCTAAGACATGTGCAGGTTTCCTCGCGATGTTTTCCTTCACCGTTTGTATTTCGCTGTTGTAACTAAAGTCCACAAATGTACGTAACTTAAATATTAAAGTCATTGGTACATGCCAAGATCCGAACCCACAACCTTCGGAATGAAGGCTGCACGCTCTAACCATTAGGCCAGCGAGCTACTAAATTTAATTTAAATTTAAATTTACCTTAGGTGTTTGTAAAATTACTCCAAAAGCTGAGAATGTGTCATAAAGTAATTTTTCATCCACTTCTGGATCTAAATTACCAATGAAAACATTTGCCCCCACATCAAGATTCTTCTGATGGGCTGATGCTTTATTTACTCTCACTGGTTTGCCATAAAGTTTTATCATATTCATAACCTGTAAAATATAATACAAATTAATTCTAAGAACTGTAAAAATCAAATTGCATTTCAACACTCAGAAATTAATAAATTAACTAAGCAAATTTCCTAAAAATCCTGTAGTCAATAAAAATAGGACAAAACATGGCAAGGAATTCTGTCTATTTGAAAGGGTTAGGTTAGGTTAGGTTAATATTGAAAACATGCACTAGATACTGTACACACATTAGATTTCAGTTGTAACTTTGAAACTAACTAATGCAACTTTTTTTTTTAAATTACTAATTTTTAACACCAGTTTTTGAATGACAAAAGAACTGATATCAATAAAAAATACCTTTATAGCATAATCAGCATCCTCTTCTCCCATAAATTCAACAAATCCATATCCTTGATGAGTTTGAGTCACACGGTCCTTGGGCATATGCACATTCACTGTAATTTTAGTAGTTATGCAATTTTAGTGCCACTTTAAAATAAACAAGTTTATGGAGGCAAATTAAAGACTTAAAACTGAAATACATTATTGGCACTCATATTTATTGTCCGTAATAGATACTGTGATTTACTTCAAAATAGTAATTAACCTACTAAAATGTTGTAAATAAAATATGTAAATTTGTATAGCACACCCTATTTTAAAGAACTAAAATATTAACTTGCAGAAAGAAGATATAACTTACCAACTGGTCCAGACTGTACAAATAGTTCCCAGAGAAGGCTCTCTGATACTCTATCATCGAGACCTCCGACATAGATAGTTGCATCTGAAAATGATAAAAGCTAAGTCACAAACAACGAAATGTAATTTTTATGTATTAATGTATACAATATTGAACCTATTTAAGCTATGTTTTACATGTACACATACTTATACTTATACATAAACTTGTCTAAAAAGGTTCATTCAATATTATAATTATTTAGTTTAATTTAATACCCATAGAATAAAGTAACCTCAAAATTAAATATTATTATGAATTATATAAATGCATATATTGGGAGTAACGGTACCTTGATTTCTTTCAGCAATCGGACCAGCAGCCATTATTTTTAACTACAAAATATCCATTCAAGAAAAATCAGTCAAACCGATGCAAAACTTAACTTTACGTCAAACATTACGCGTCCCGAAAGTGACAAGGGGTGCACCACAGACAATTTGTCATCTGTACCTTATGGTTAGAACATTTATTATTCATTTCAAACTTTATTAAAATAAACTGATAGAAATTATAACTTTAAATTCAGTATTTGTAACATGTAGGGTTGAATTTTACTTGTTTTAATCACTATCTAAATTACACGATATATATTTGAACTTTTCCAAAGTGCATATAGTTTGTCGATTATTGAATTTCTTTTTTAGACTATAATTTTCATCAAATTGTAACATGAAGTGTTTTTTTTAGTGATTAATAGTTAGGCAACTAACAACACATATTTTATTATAATTTATTTTTCGTTTCATAATTTATGTCAACTATTATTTTATAACTTTACTATTTATACTTATAATTATTATTTACGCATATGAATAAAATAAACTAAAAAAATATTGTAAAATATATGTATATTACCTGTGCAATAAACCTTATAGAATTTTTGTTTTCTATAGTCGGAACAGCAGTTCGTTTTGTTATTAATTAGATCAAACTCGAAAAAAAAACAGTCTGTATACAAAAGTTGACTGTGACAGGTTGTCAACAGCCAGTTGAAAACCGTTCTTTGATTACTGACTATTTCAGATCTATTTCTGAAAATTTGCGGCAAAATTGTATTTCTTCTGATTACAAATCTATTTTTTAAAACAGCTACAGTTATTTTTTAGAGATAGAAATATGCAAAGTGCATCTGATATAATATCCTCATTGTTGTGGTTCAAAGACGATAAATACGAAAACGATGAAAATGATACACAAATAATAGAACAGTTTGTGCAAAATGTTGAAGATTTTAGTTCCCAGTATGGTAGTGAAATTAGTGTTTCGTATACCGCTTTCAATCTCCGTGGACCACCCTCGAACTTTCCAGATTATGGAGATTATCCACAGGCTTTTGTTATGGTGAAGTCCTTTGCGTGTTGTTGTTATTTATAAAATTTCTATTGAAATAGATATGAAGACGTTTTCATTGTCAAGTTCTTGCAAGGACAATTTTATTTTTATCTTTAATTAAACAAGAAAAAGAAATTAAAAATAATATAACAATTGAAAATTTATGGATTGAGAAATATTGTGGCGTTTAGCCTTTTTAATTTAAACATTATAGCTAAATAATAAAGAACTAAGAAAAGGAAGTACTGAAGTATGTTATCAGATCATATTTTTTACAGAGAACCTATGGCAAGTGGTGGGATGAAGCTCCATCTTTTCAAGAGGATTACGTGCCACAGAACAGCCGCACAATTCAAAGCCAAGATTATGTTGGTTAGTACATTATAATATTAGTTTTCTGGAATTATAGAAAATCAATTTTATTGTATTTTTTATAAAATATTTTTCTTAACCTTATAATCATTGTAATGTTCTTTTTCACAAGTTTAGCTATTTAATATACTTTGTAGAAATAAAAGAAACATTAATATGATTATTATTAATTATTAAATATTCAAGGACACATTTGAACTATACTATTAATCATTTTAGACATATCTCCTCAGTCTTTAATTTATCTTATCACATTATTGCAACATTTGTAGTTATCAAAATGTCTATTGAAACAAACAAATATAAGTAGCGTTAATTTAGTCCACTTTAATGTAAACTAGTAATAATATCAACAATATTAATATACACCTAATTCCTAATATTTTTTATTGAATATCAATAAATTTTCTACAATTTTTTTGTGAAATGATTAAAACAAGTACTAATAATTAAAAGTAAATAAGAGCACATAAGAGCAGTTTTAATTTATTCATGCATGATTACTCTAATATTATACATTTTTCTTCTTATTGAGCATGCAAATTTGTTCTCTTATCAGTAACCACAAGTTTGAAGGTCATTTATTTTTGTACTACAAAATGTACATTAATATATTAATATTTAAATTATTCAAAATAGATATCCAGCAGGAAATAGGTACAGGGTGTCTGGTGGCAGATTTATGTTTTCAAATTTAAATAAAAAATATGTTTGACATATAATTTTACTAAAAGTATTAAAAGATAGAGTACAAATGCGGATTTCATTTTTTAAAGATAATGTCTTCCATCCTGTTGCACACACTGTTCGAAACGGAGCCTCGTATTCCGTGCCACACGCTGCAGTAAACTTGGTTCAATTGCGCTGATTTCTCGCCGAATATCCTGAGCTGAGTCCACAACAGTTCGCGGATTGTTGGCGTAAACTCCCTCTTTGAGGTAGCCCCACAAAAAAAAATCCATTGGAGTTAGGTCGGGTGACCTCGGTGGCCACGGGATGTCCCCAAAGCGACTAATCAGTTTTTGAGGGAGATTTTCTCGCAACAAATCCATCGAAGCTCTGGCCGTGTGTGCGGTCGCACCATCCTGTTGAAACCACGTGTGTGATGAGAATGATGAATGAGCTCGCAGGTTCGGCAAAAAGAAATTCGAAATCATCAGCCGATAATTCTCACCATTGACATTCGTCGCTTGGCCCCGTACATTTTCAAAAAAAAATGGTCCGATTATCCCATTCGTGGATAAAGCGCACCAAACAGTTACCCTTGGGCAATGTAATGGTTTTTGGTGCTTCAGTCGAGGATTACGAGTTCTTAGAGTCCAGTAACGGCAATTTTGCTTGTTTACGTGTCCGTTTAAATGAAAATGAGCCTAGTCGCTCCAAAAAATGGAATTCACAGTGCGAAAACGCTCCAACATGGTTTCACAAAAAAATTTGCGTGACGCAAAATCATTTTTTTTCAATTCTTGAATTATTTGAATTTTAAAAGAATGAAACTTCATATCTTTTTTTAAAATTTCATGCACAATTGCTCTTGGAAGTCCCAGTGAAGCTGCCCTTTTCCGTATCGAAAGTCGTGCATTTTCACGTAAACTGCGTTCAACCAGTTCAATGTTTTCGGGGGTCCTTGACGATCGACTAGGTCCTGGCCGTGGTGTGTTCATAGCCGAAGCAGTTGCGCGGAACCTCTCCACCCACGAACGAATTAAATTCACACTCGGCCCATCGCCTATCCGTCGAATAATGAAATGTGAACAAAACTGTCGGCGAGCGAGTACGTAAGAATCGTTACTCTTGAAAAATGCTTCAATAGCGAACGCGCGATGCTCACCCGACCACTGCGACATCGTGACTAAAAAATCCGCACGATCGGTGATTCTAATGACACCACCTTACCCCGCACTGTTTATAACTTATTGAGATATTCGTTTTTTTTAAATATAAATCTGCCGCCAGACACCCTTTATGATTTGGTACAATCAGAATATTTTTGAGTCATTTGAAAAAACATTTGTCTTATTTTTCTCCAGTATTAAAACTACTGAATCACTTGTATAAATTTACTTCCGACCATGATTTTTTAAATAGTTATAAGAAGATCGAAAATTATCTAGACATCTTTATTTTTTTTAATACGATGTAGTGTATGTAAAAATTATATTTTTAATTTATTTCAATATTTTCGAGTATGAATAGTGAAGTTTATACAAGATAATTGAATGAAATTACGAAGGTTTTGCCAAATTCCTCGTGTCTTTTCCGAAAAATGGAATCATTTGGAAATCCTAAGGTTAAACTTCAAGCATTGATTTCTTCAGTATGTTTGCTTTATTGTCCCCAATCAAAGAACGACTTATGACGTAGACATCTATATTCATGTATAAGCAAAATATTATTGTAGGTGTAAAAATAGATTAATAGTGTTATTGTATAATATAACTATATTTGTAATGTATGCGCCAAGCGAAAACATATATAAAATATTCGGCGTTGACGCAGCCGGTCACGGTCCCCTATGTGTCGGCAAAAGTCAATTATTTTTTTATATTTGCTACTTATTTTATTCGTTTAGAAGAATTTTATTTATATTATACAGGAAATAATTATAATAAATAATTATATAAACAGAGTATAGAATTAATCAAAATTTGTATAGTCGTATAACACGCGAACTGTGTAGGAATTTTTCTACTGTAGCAGATATTTTATTGTTAAGTGTCTTGCCAAAATAATAAATGGTGGTAGGTCTCCGTTGATAGGTATGATAACAAGCCTGTGTTCCGGTTTGAAGAGCCTTGTAGGTAGTGCATCTTAGTATATTCATCATATATTTTTTAATTGGAAACTAAGAAGACGTTTACCTGATAGTGAGTGATATGCCTGTTTATAACAACGTGGCGCTATTTAGAGACAGTACCACATTGTACTCCACACCTTGAGATATGATATGTTGTTTTATTACCCCAGCGATTTTAATAGCTACAACGCTCTTCAAACCGGAACACAGTAATGTTTGCACACTACTGTTCGGCGTCAGAAATAGGCGCTGCGGTAGCATCTACCTAGATCTAGAAAACCACCTGTCTATATTTTACTATCTGTTTCCTACCCACTCTGCTGGCTGTATTACCTCCGCGGCTTTCATTGGGGAAGGAATTTTATAAAATCCATTCCTAGTGACGAGTCGATGAATCTCTGAATATCTCAAATCTCAACAACCAATTTACGTCCTTACTGTTGGGGCACAGGCCTACTCTCAGGTATCTCATATACATATATACATTATTAAAAAAGATATATCTACAGCACTCGATTGTAATTACTTGTTTTTATCACATGAGTTGATGAAATTTAGCTGAATGTACTTTCACGTTATGAAATATGGGGAACACATGTTATGTCCCCTGCGTCGTCGTGCTTATGATAAGAAAACACTTGTTCTGTTTCATTATAAAAACTTAATCATTTTATTCAGTTGGCTTGTAATCAAATTACATATCAAAGCCCAGAAGTATTAAGAAGTTTGTTAAGAAACCTCTTTTTAACCCTTTAAGTCGTCGATAAATCGATTCTATATTAATGCGTATAAATTGCGATGCGTCGGAATATCGACTATTGCCGATAATTCGTAACTGTAAAATTGGAGTCCATGGGGTTGTGCGGGATAACTTTTTTGTTAATAATTTTTTCTTATATTCTTGTTTTCTTTTTTAAATTAAATAAATACAGATATAGTGAAAAATATGTTACGTTTGGGTAGTTCGATGTTTTTCTAACAGATAACAGAAATAATGAAAAAAACCATCTACATCACAGGAAAACAAATAAGATTCTGCCGACACTTGTTTACTAAGCTACCTTTTTTCAAAATCCTTTAGCAGTTTATGCAAATTATCTGAAAATTAGCACAGCAATAAATACTTAAGACATTCACACGGAATCTCGCTTTTAAAATATATATATAATATATCCATAAATCTGTAGTGGTGGTTGGTCTCTATAGTGAGGGTAGGTCGTTTGTTGCCGACGACTGTCTAGGTAGGTACTACCACAGCGCCTATTTCTACCGCCGAAAAGTTGGTTTGAAGGGCGCTGTAGCTGGTGTAATTACTTGGGTAACGAGAGACAATATCTTATATCTCAAGGCATCGAGCGCAATGTAGTGCTGTGGTATACCATTTTAAATAGCGCCACGTTGTTACGGGCAGGCGTGTCACTTACCATCAGGTGAACAGAGTATAAGCACCTTAACTGGTCGATGATTGCATAGCTCTGTTGTTTATGAAATAGTTTCTTCGTACTACCTGTCGTTTCTACTTTAACTGTTATTTTTTTAATTGTATTTTTTTTCTCATAAGCGGTTTTTAATAATAAGATTCTTAAACATAATCTTATATAGGTAAGTTGTATTACGATGTTTGTATGTTATATTTATTTTGACAGAAGTATCTTTCGAAAGGGATGTCTTCCCACTCGAGGTGGCCATTTTCGAGACGTACAACCCCGGTGCACTGGTTCGAATATGGGCTCTGGGAGCCGGCATTTGGTATCTACTTTGGGAAGGAGAGCCGGAGTACGCCGGCGATAAACCGCGAATTTTCAGCCCTCCTATAAAACAGATAAATTTTCCCACTAGGTAAGTATAACATACCTTTATACGTAACGACATTATTATTCTTAATGTTCTACTCTACGCCCGCAGCTCAAATAGTACTCTAATGTTTGTACTACCATCCACGAATATATAACGAATTATGGAGAGTAAATCTTGATTTAAAGTATATCAGAACTGTTTTAATATATTCATCATCGTCATCATTCAAATGCAAAAACAGATCAGTCTAATCATAATATCATTTACAGTAATTCGACTAGTTTTATCTTAGTAGATTTCAGATAGAATTAATATCAAAATGTGAAAATATAAATAATTACTATCTAAGCCGGGAAGGACGTTCACCTGATAGTAAGTGCTTTCCGCAACAATATGGCGATAGTGATGATGAGCATTGGCAAAGAAAACGTCCGTATACCATATTCCCCTTTATTCCCTTTTTGTAGTCATAGTAATATGTTATAGTCAATATTTTATCCGGCAGGATCCTTCGCCTAGAGTTCAATCACAGATTGTTGCCATATTATACCGAGCTGGATGCAGTGTTGCTCCGCGGCAGAGAATCGGAGAGTATGATGAAGATGAAAAACAATTTTTCTTATTCTTCATTGTTTTATAAGAAAACTCAACCGACGGTGGTGCACAAAGGTAAATAATTAACTTTTGTATATCCTTTGACATAAGCATATGTTAATGTAAATTATTATCTATTGCCTTTATCCTTTGTTATATCATTATCCGTTTTTTAGTATTTAATAATATGGAGATCCTGTTATCTATTTAAATCAGTTTTGTCTATTTATTAGTTAACTAGCTGTTCTCCGTCGGTTTTGCTGGTGGTAATGTTGAATTTGAATTGAAATTTGTCAAAAATATCCAAGCAGCAACCCGCCGCCCTCTGAGAATTCTGTTT
This sequence comes from Troides aeacus, assembly GCA_033220335.2. Taxonomy (NCBI): domain Eukaryota; kingdom Metazoa; phylum Arthropoda; class Insecta; order Lepidoptera; family Papilionidae; genus Troides; species Troides aeacus. The sequence continues at coordinate 7,348,676 of CM067270.1, forward strand.
ATTAACACCCCTGCACACCTTTGGAGAAGGAATTCTGTAAAATACATTCTTTGCTGACTTCTACATGGAAAAAGCAGTGTCTCTATCAAATTTTTAGATGTTTACGTCTAACAGCATCGGAATCTCTGATTGTCTCATATGTAAATAGATAGATAATATTCGAGTCTTCTGTCTCCGTGGCGCAGTGGCTCGCTTGTCTTACAATACGAAGGTCCTTGATTCGGTATCTGTTTACATAAAAAGTTTGGTAGGTGGTAGGATTTTTCCAAACCCGTTCGGTTAGCTAGTAATAGCTTTGCGATGTTCTAGCTGCTAACTGATGACAGCGTGAGTATTCTGGTCGATAACGATGCATCATTATGACCGTGTGTGTCACTTAGCACCATTTGAATTTAAGCAAAGTTTTAAATAATGATTAAGTAGTAAGATATCGCGTTTGTTACCACTTTGTGACGTTTCGCTTTTTGTTCCATGCCCGTGTTCTGCTTTACATGGGCTTTGCATACGGAGCGCTTGTGGTGTTGCCATTCTTTGAATAGTTTAATACATATAAAGAATTATTAACGGTCCTTAACATTGCGTATTGAAGTAAATCAAGCTTAAATGGCCACTATTAAACAACTTCAGCTGCTGTTATACCACTTTTGGAAGTAATTTTTTTTTAAATTAAATTCATGTTAATGACCACCCGCGGTTTGTTTTGTTCGTGTTTAAGCAGAGTACCATTAAAAAGATGTATTATACTTGTTAAGCAAATTTCTGTGTCCGTTTTACTGCAATTAGAGTTCTACTTATTTATCATTCAATACTACAAATGCATTATGTTGATCAGTTTTATAGCGTCCATTTGTTAAGTCACAATTTGTTTAAGATCCTTTAACAGTTTAATCATTTGTCCTATTAAGTTACGGTGTTTTGTATTTATGGAGACTATGCAAGATGTCCATGGTCATTAGTTTAATGGATAGCACACAATCATTAATGATGCAAAAGAAAACTACCACTATAAAAACAAACTGTGTAGTAAATGTGGGCTGAAAATAGCTAATATTTTATACTTTTTTTTTTATATCTATGCGACGAGATGTGCGAGATGTTAACTTGATGCTTAGTGATATGATCTTATCGATGTGGTGATAGTTTGGATGGTATATATTATACATTGCGCACGTCGACTTGAGACATATGATGTTAAGTTTCTTTACTACAATGATTTCTATATCTACAGCCTTTTAAACCAGAACACAAAACTACAGAAGAGACTATACAATAGTATTCTGTGTTCAGTAACACAGAATTATGTAGTAGCGAACGATAGTTTGCACACTATTCTTTGGCGGTAGAAATAAAAGCTGCGGTGTTATCTACTTAGCATCATTATCATTATCAGCCTTTGTTTATCCACTGCTGGATATAGCCCTTTCCCAATGCCTTTCACCCAATGCGATCCTCAGTTTCTCGCATCCACCCACTTCCGACCGCTCTGATGATGTCGTCGGTACATCTGGAGAGAGGGCGTCCTACATTTCTGCGACCTGTACGCGGCCTCCACTCAAAGACTTTCCTCCCCCATCGGCCGTCACTGACACAACAGACATAGCCGGCCCACTGCCACTTCAGCTTGCAGATTTCGAGAGCTACGTCGACATCTTCAGTTCTCCGACGAATTTCTTCTTTATGAATCTTGTCCCTTAGATAAATGCCAAGTATAGCTCTCTCCATCACTCGCTGAGCTACTTTGAATCAGTAGATCAGGCCGATGGTCAGGTGCTATGATACTTTGGTGTTGTTTATATTATAACAGATAAATTAAACAAAATAAAAATCATCAAATGCTCCCTGTCTGAAGATGTTATTTGATTTTAGGTCTGTTAGATAAGGTGATCGCTTCAAATTTGCACGAAAAAGTTGTACTGCCGATGCTTGTGCAGCAAAAGGAGGAACAGATCGACAAAGGGCCACCACTTGGCGAATTTCAAATGCTTCCGGTGAGTATAGCTTTGATTATAATTCATATCATCAACTGTGAAACTGTCTTAAAGATCAAGTATTAAATACCAGAAATTGCTATTTTTTTCCACTAAGCAAGGTATCTTTAGAAGATTTCTCCCCTCGATAACAAAAAAAAAACAGTAGTTTTTATATGTTACGAATTCGATTCGACTGTTCCGATTGTTTTCATGACAATACGTAATAAAAATTCAGTGCCGTCCTGCATCAGCAAACAGACGGATGGAAAAAACCAAATGGAAAATTTTTGATATTTTTGCTCCGGATATGCTAGATTTTTAACCAGTTTTCAAGTTTGCGTTAATATTAATAGAGTTTACATTTGAATCGACTGAATAGGTATGAGGAGAGCTAATGCAATCCAGATATCATATTTTGCTTACGAAAGACCGACAAGAGATACTGTCGCTTCGAATTTTGTTTATCGATAAAGAATTCTATAGATCAAGAAAAGAGACAATTTTTCTTCAAAAAGGCAATTTTTCTTCAAAGAGGCAAAGTTTATTTCCTCGATTATTTTTTTAAATGGTTCATGAGATTTCCATACATCAAGAATAGTTTTACCGTAGCGCGGAAGCGAATATTGAAAACAATTTCTACAAATAGTTGAACAGTTTTTGTTTTTAATTTTCTTAGAAATGTTTATAAAAATTCGCATTAAAAATTATGTTCATATATATATAAATATATATTTATTTCAATCTATATATATATACTAGCTGTTCCCCAGCCTCTTTGCTGGCCGTAATATTTAGTTATACTTGAAATTTGTCTCAAATATTCCTTGAAAGGAACCGCAACCGCAAATGACGTTCCGTTGCAACCGTTGCTATAGCAACCGTATAAATAAGACGAAATGAAAATGTAAAAGTTAATTAGTAATAAAATTATGAAGAATCTCTGAAATTTAAAAATTAACCGCCAATAACTATCAACTAATCATTCCGCGTCGAATAGTTATGTTCCATATCGATACGTTCACTAGTTTTCACGTGATGTGCCACAAAGAAAACCCATTTTAATTTTATACACATGTATATACATTCAGTGGACAATTTACGTCCCTACTGTTGGGGCGCATGCCTACCATCAATATTAAGGCGATGGGGCTATAGTCACCACGCGGGCCCAATGCGCATTGGTGACTTAACAATCACCTTAGAATAAATTCTAATTCATGTGCAGGTTTCCTCACGACATAGCTCAAAAGATAGACTTTAGTGGCAGTGGGCAGGGCACATTCCTCGAAGGACTGACGGGCGATGGGGCAGTAACGTTCTCGAGTGGCGCCCGCGTACCGTTAGACATAGTGTTAGGAGGCCTCCCACAAGGTGTACCAACGATCTGGTGAGAATCGCGGGAATCCACTGGATGCGAGCAACGTGGAACCGATCGATGTGGGGATCTTTGGGGGAGGCCTATGTCCAGCAGTGGCCGTCTATCGCCTGATGATGATGATGATTTCCTCACGTTGTTTTCCTTCACCGTTTGTATTTCGCTGTTGTAACTAAAGTTCACAAATGTTCGTAACTTAAATATTAAGTCATCGGTACATGCCGAGATTCGAACCCGCGACGTTCGAAATGAATGCCGCACGCTCTAACCATTAGGCCAGCGAGTTGGCCTCTGTAGCCAGAGACTTCCATCACTCCTCATCCGACATTCCATCGCTGTTGCTGATGAAATAACTGGGGCCTTATGTTTAAAGGAGACAGGCACATTGTGGTGCAGTATATGGTATCCTAACTAGAGTCACAAACCTCTCGGTCGTCCTTGACGTGTACTGCAATAAATATATATGTAAATGTATATATGAAGTTAATGCGTTGTCTGAAGGCTGTTATTTTTAACGTCCAGTTAGCGTGTTTAACATTAGCTACAGTATTAGAGGCATAGAGTGTTTGTTCGTGACGGTAGGAAGCCGTTGAAATTAAGGTCACACTGTGTAAAGTTTTATATAGGTATAAAACAGTTGATCACAGTAAAAGCTAGACTTTAGGTCTTTCTTGCCGGAGGTAGGTAGGTACCACCGCAGCTCCTATTTCTGCCGCCAAACAGTACTGTGCAATCACTGCAATGTGAAAGTTAACTTCCTTCAACGAGCGCAATGTGGGGCAGGCGTATCATTTAGTATCATTTGAACGTCCCGCCAGTGTCGCTGCTTCAATTAAAAAAAAATACTAGCTGTTACTCGTCTGCGTTTTTTTTTTGCGAAATTTGTCAAATATTTCCGGCTGCAAGTCTGCTATTAACCCTTTGCACTCGGGGACCTTTGAGGTAGCATACCCTATGGTGAGTGAGAGTCACCGCTCGAGTGCAAAGGGTTAACAACCCTGTTTATAGGAATAAGGGAGACTTTGGGGAAGAAATTTATTATTAGCTGACCTCTAAACGTCACAAGCAATATCTCTTACAAATTGTGTTGTCTAATAGTTTTAGAGATTTAGTGATGAGATGCTTTATATAAGAAGATTTATAATTACTGGTGGTAGGTCTCGCAGGAAATCATTGTTTTCCGGTTTGAAGGACGCTATAGCTAGTATAATTACTAGGGTAACGAGACTCAACAACTCTGTCGTGTTATCTCTGATGTCTCAGGTGATAAATGCAATGTGGTGCAGTGGATACCATCTTAACTAGCGCCACGTTGTTATAGGCGGGCGCATCACTTACCATCAGGTAAACGTGCCGCTTGTCTCGTCAGTTAATTACATAAAAAAAAATATGAAAAAGTTTTTATTATATATTTTAATCAGCTGAACGCTTACTGCTATTTTGTATGGGATGTAGATCTGGCACATTCTAGATACGCAACGATAATAGTCTATACTTTATTGACCTTGAATGTAGATTAGGTAGGTATTATCACAGCACCAGCGGGGCTATGTGGGAGCTGTTCAGTATCAGCAAAAATATTAATCGCATGTCCTTGACGTCACTGACCTAGGATCTTTATGACTCATTCAACTTGCGGCAGTAAATATTTTATAGCGTTGAATGAAGTGAGTTGAATGAGTAAGCAAGTCGGCGACATTGTCTTTATCAGGATTTATGCTATCGCGTGCTAAAGATGCTGAATGATTTATAATTGAATTGAAGATATAAAACATTTTTGTTCCTCCTTTTTAAAGGTTTAGTCATTTTTTTGTCAGAAAAGGGAAGATCCATCAATATTCAAAATGAATGACAAAAAGAGGCGGTCTCGTCTATGTGTCAGCATAGTGAGGGTGCGGAAGAAAGTAGCGGTGCGTTCTGTATATGCCAGAGCCACAGTATGACCATCGAGGTTTTAATTGGTACAAATCTGATCTGTCTTTCAGAGGATTCTGTATCTTTCCCCGATTTAACAAAAAAAAAATCTATCAATAAGAGTCTCTAGTGGAGGGTGCTCGCTTAGAATACTCTCTCGAGTCTTTGTTGTTTGTTTGTTATTCATTCTAGCATTCTATTTGTATTGTTTTTTTTTATTGAATAAGCAATACAACATGTATCTTCTTAAAGTGCCTCTCTAAGTGAAGGTAACCAACATGTATAGACCCATATAATAGGAATAAAACATTCATTAAATCAGATCAATCTAGAAAAAATTATGCTTAACAAAAAAGGTATACATATATTTTGACCATCGCCTCTTTGCCAAGTTAGTGTTGTCAAGTACAAACGTTGCATGTAAAGTTTTTTTTTTGTATGCTTTCTAAATTTCTTTTAAAATTACTTAATGTACAATTCAGTACAATATCATTATAAATCCAATGCAGGTACCTGATAGTGTTTACGTAGAATAATGAATACTCGAGTCGTTTTATAGTTGTGAAACACCAAACTAAACAAAGGACATGATCCGTGTTCAGTAGTATGTTTTAATTTTTAAATATTGAAAAAAAAAAAAAACATTAGTGTTAACTAACGTCAAATGAAGCTTAAGCTTGTGTTGATAAATTATCACTTGTATGAGCGTCTAGTAGCCCACTGACCTAATGGTTAAAGCGTGCGGTCTTAATCCGAAGGTCGCGGGTTCTAATTTCGGCACGTACCGATGACTTTAATATTTAAGTTATGTATATTTGTGAACTTTAGTAACAACAGTGAGATACAAACGTTGAAGGAAAACATCGTGAGGAAACCTGCACATGAATTAGAATTTATTCTAAGGTGTGTGTGAAGTCACTAATCCGCATTGGGCTCGCGTGGTGACTATGACTCCATCGCCCTAATATTTAGGGTAGGCCTGTGCCCCAACAGTGGGGACGTAAATTGACTGTTGAAAAAATGAGCCTCTCGAACTTGGACGCCAGACATTTTACTACTTATTTAATACTTATTTTATTTATGCTTACTTATTCTCTGATCAGATTTAACTTACTTTATAACTAATATCTTCAAAAAAAAATCTTGCAAATAAAGCTATTCAAACTAACTTTACATATCCTTGCAACAGGTATAATCCACGTGTTTTTACCTTATGCAAGGACAGAGATATGTAAAAGGCTAAACTTTTTTTTTTTTAAATTTTCATGATGAAATAGCGGGACATTCACCTGATGGTAGGTAATACGCCCATGACAGCGTAGCGCTAGTTAGGATGGTAAACACAACGCCGCATCGTGCTAGTCTCTTTGAGACTTGGTGTTAAGTCTCGTTATCCCAGTAATTTCATCAGCTACAGTTAATTTCAAACTGGAACGTAGTAATGTTGCACTTTTTATAAGCTCGCTGGCCTAATGGTAAGAGCGTGCGGCTTCCATTACGAAGGTCGCGTGTTCGAATCTCGGCATGTCCTGATGACTTAATATTCAAGTTATGTACATTTGTGAACTTTAGTTACAACAGCGAGATACAAAAACGGTGAAGGAAAACATCGTGAGGAAATCCGCACACTGAAATCATCTTTGTGCGTGTGTGTGTGGTTCCAGTAAAGTGGCAACAGGCTCGCCTGTTACATGAGACCTAATCTGACCACATCTGGCGAAAAGTGGGTGTTTATTCACCTCTGCCTACCCCTACTGGGAGAAAGGCGTGATTATATAAAAAAAAATTATACTTCCTAATATATATAAATATACAATACTGATGGAAGGTCTTTGTTGCCGGAGAACATCTAGGTAGGTATATATATATAAATATATATATATATATATATATATATATATATATATATATATTTGCTGGTGTTATTAGTTTATCCTAAGAAACAGGAACTTATTTCTGTCTTCTAACAGTAGTGACCAAACATTACTGTGTTCCGATTTGAATGGCGTTGCAGCTACTAAAACTATGTATTCAGTATAAATATAAGTATATTGTATATGTAATATATATAAACAAATTAATATGTTTGTAAGTACAACAGTTCAGACTAGTGAGCTAATAGTTGCTGCGAAAGAAAATAAAAATGTTATAGGAAGTTTTGTGACCTGGGTTTCCTCGATGCAGGCATCGGCTAGTGAGGAATCCAGAGGTCAAACCCAAGAGGAATAACTTTGTTTGCAAATTAGTTACAACTACATAGAAATATATTTGTATTCTCTGTAAAATTTGCTGAAATAAATAAATATTTCAAACTACTGGTGTGTAGAGACTTGACGTCTTATGACTGAAGGTGACGAGGACAATGTGGTGCAGTGTATATAATCCCGTGTTATGTGAAAATGACTTATGTTTAAAAATGGTCGTCTAGTGGTTTAGATGATGATAAAATTCTAACTAGCGCCACATTAGATAAGAATATCATCAGAAATAGTATTATGGAGAAAAATATTTTAAGATTTTAGTACCATTTAATTCCACATTGTTGCAGGACGAGACGATACTGACGATTATGGGGTATTTGGACATGCAATCCCTGAGTCGATGTGCACAAGTGAACAGCCACTTCAACAGGCTCGCTGTGGACGCCATCTTATATAGATGCATTGATCTACGTCCTTATTGGTACTGCGTACGGTCACAGGTATGTAAATAACATTAACCTAGTATACGTCCAAATATTGTTTAGAAACTTTTTTCCTCTTTAAGGAATAGGTTTACTGATGATAGGTCTCTGTTGCCGGAGAACGTAGGTACCACTACAGCGCCTATGCCTGCTGGCAAACAATACTGTGCAAACATTACTGTATTCCGATTTAAAGGCCGCTGCATCTAGTGTAATTACTGGAGTAACAAGACCTCATATCTTATTTCTCAAAGCCACGAGCGTAATGTGGTGCTGTGTAAACATCGTAACTAACACGTTGTTGTGGACTGGCGTATCGCTTACCGTCAGATGAATGTCTCTTTAAATATCTTGTCGCTTCGTAGAATAAAAAGAAAAGTAATGACGTCATCAATACTATTACCCTTAGATGAAGCAGGACATTAGTTCTACAACATAATTGTGGTAGGACTTCAGCAGCTCTGATTTCCGCTGCCAAATATTACTGTTCAGAATATAACTGCGTTCCTGTTGGAATGGTATCGTTAGTGAAATTACTGAGGTAACAACACTGAACATCTTATGCCTTAAGCCACAAGTACAATGTAAAGCAGTGTATGCAATCCTCAGTAGTGTCTCATTGTTATGGACTGACGCATCAATTACCATCATTTGGATGCTCTGCTCGTCACGACGAAAGAATAAATGAAACGCAATAAAAGCAACAACTTTTTTTTATTTGACTAAGCGACGGCATACGCGACGCGTTTACCTGTAGGCTTACCAAATATGAGATAGGTCTTGAGGCCTATGACCTAGAGAGATGTTAATTTCTCGTTGCTTCAGTAATTTCACTAGCTACATCGTACTTTAATCCGGAACACAGTAATGTTTGCACACTGTTCACCACTAATATAATACATATTAATGGTAATTGCATCGAATGGATCATTTTACATGATAGCATATTTCAGGTCTTGGAGATACTGGCGAAGCGTTGCAAGTTCCTACAAAAACTCGACCTATCCTGGTGCGGAAGTCATCTAATGATACACTCTCATTACGTTACCAAGTAGGTTGCATTGTGGGGATACCTTAGTCTTTGTAATAGTTAATTGTTCATTGGCGTGCTTGTTGATTGGCTTTAATTATATTCTTTTATACAGAAGGTCGCTTTATGTTTTATGACCTGTGCGTAAATCGTTGCTTCCGGTAACTACAGTATAACAAGCTTTAACGCTTAAAACAATGATTACTTTTCGTACTACGAAGTCTCGATGCCAGTTGGTCGTCTGATGATAAGCTCATAACTTCATAAGAATCGTTAATTAGATTCGCTCTGCATGTCCTTATGACACATGAATTCAACGTTTTAACTACCCAAGATACCTTTTATGAACAGTAATATTTGCACACTACAGCTTAGTCGAAGATCGGGCTAAGTGGAGTTCGTTCGGAGAGACCTACGTCCAGCTTTGGTCTGCCACGGGCTGTTGATGATAATGATGACTGCTAAGCAACGGAGATACAGCATCTTCTTAAAGTGCCTCTCCAACTAGTGAAGGTTGGCGATCATCGTAATACAGTCCTTTCTTTTTTATTTCCTTATAATGGACTCTGGTGTATTACTTGGATCTGCGTTGAAAAAAATCATAAAACTCTGACATCAATTAAAACCGTTTTACAATCACTGAAATTGTTTACTGTTGGTAAACAAATAAAAAAAACGTTAATTATTACAATGGGTTAATTAACTGCGGAATTGTTGTTTTACATTACAGTAACAATGGTATTACTGTGCAATGGTGTATATGTCATTATCATCAGCCGATAAACGTCCACTGGGCATAGGCCTCCCCCAAAGATTCCCGCACAATGCGGTCGGGATTCATATGAGAGTTTTGGGCCATTTCCCACCACGCTGGTCCAATGCTGGTTAGTGGGAGTGAGAGAGAATTTGTCTTATATCCGCAAATATTTAAAATGTTAATGTTTTTGGATTGCATACGACATACGGTTCTTTTATATGCTCACTTCATTTTCCCACTATTGGGACTCGTGGCATTCTTATACAATAAAAAAAAACATTTCTTCCACCACGCTCTCTTTATCCTTTTTTTATTTTATATGTTCATTATATGACCGTCTGAGTAAGTACCACTAGAGTGTTTCTTTTACCGACAAACAGTAGTGTGCGAACGTTACTATGTTCAGGTTTGAAGAGCGCTGTTGTTTGCTGCTGCTTGAACTAGTGTTGTTACTGGGGTCACGAGACTTATAATCTTATATCTCAAGGTGACGAGTATGTAGTCAATCACAATGTTGTGATGCTGTGTATATCTTTCTAACTAGCGCCACATTGATGACATTTTACTTACCATCAGGTGAACGTCCTGCTGGTTTGATCGCTTTGTAGTAAAATAATAGAGATAAGTGTTATTGCAAAGAAAAATCGTCTAGGTACATCCCTTCCGCAGCACTCTGTACTGTTTTGAAGCAGTAATCTGTTGTTGGAATCTTTGGGGAAGGCTTATGTCCGGCAGCGGATATCTACCGGCTGATGATGATGATGAAATGTATCTAAAAAATCCTAGCTCACTGATAATCTTTTCGTTCGATCACTCCACCTTTTGATCTTTTGATTTGATCTTTGATATCACATCCTCCTGTTCGTCTTGAAACTTGTTTATTAAACGTATAAAATAATCTTGTTTTAATGTACGTTTGTATGTTTTTAGTTCATATTACACATTTATCAGGCTAATAGAAAATCTGATTTAACTTTACAGATTCTTGAAAGAAAATTGTTCGGAGTTAACACATTTAAGAATGAATTGCTGTGATTTTGTCGACAACGGTGTATTGAGAACGATCGCCGAGAACTGTGTTTATTTACAAGGTCAGGGCTTTTTTTTCTATATTAGTTTCTCACTAAATGAATTTATTATTTATATAGGATGATGTCCGTCTTCATCTCTAATAGATTTTAAGTTCATGTATTGATTCTCACTTTAAGTTGAATTCAATATTTTCGCTATCAAATTTTGATAGCGTTAATATTCCATAATTGATTGCATTCAATAAATAAAGATAACAACAAAGATAAGTAAGTGACGGGATAGTGTCTGCTTTGTTAGCGACAAAATTAGTATAAGATAAACTTTACTGCACAGCATAGATACATATATTAAGTATGGAATTAAATATTTTTAAATGAGATCATCCAGCAGATGAAGTCTATCAGCTGATGATGATATCTTCCCGATGGAGCTGCAATAGTAGTTAATAACACTAATAGCGATTGTGGTTTTCGTCACTGCATTGTTTGTTACGTACTAGGAATAGTTTTGGCGGTGACTGGTGTTGAAAATTTCATAGTTATATTATTATACAACGGGGTTATCTTACATTATCTAATCTAAAGATATTTACGAACACATGACGCCATAAGTCGGTTACGCATCAGGATGTAAGCTTTAAAAATCTTATACAATACACACAGAGAGAAAAGAAATGACACAATCGTGTGTAGATATCAAGATACCAAATGAATGTCGCTGAACTACGGCAATTGTATTCACGGTGTCATTATGCCAAGCTGACGAATCTTGGCATAATTGGCTATTTATCAATCCTACCACAAAGACAGAGGTCGTCACTCGGAATAATAAATAAATCCTTGACCTAAACGTAACGATTAAGCTGTAGGAAGTATTAATGTATTCGATAAAGAAGTGATATCTCAGTTTGTATACGGTCTTGAATCACGTAATGTAATATTCGAAGAGTCGCGAGTTCGATTTCTATTATACTTAAGCCTTTGGTAGAGAACACAAGAAACAAGCATGTTCCGAGATTAGTGTACGAGGATATGCAATGTAAATCAAACCTCCACTAGGTCAGAGTGGTGGATCGGTCATCATCCTTTAGTCTAACTGGGTTAACATTAAGAGGACTGTATGAGGAAGACATGAGGACAACACAAATATGTTGCAAATTCTGAACTATTTCGGTGGTCTCTATCGAAGACCACTTCAGATTCACCACTTGAACCATTTGTTCTGTTTGTCCCTAACATTCAAAAAATTTAAGACAACTTTATTAGGTAAAACTTTATCACTTAAGTAATACATGAGCTTTTCAAACAATTTCTCTGTGTTTTCTCTGGCTCTCAGATGTTATCACGGCAGTAGTGCCATATCAGCAGATTTACAATATGAGGATAGTTAGCCAGCTCGGCGGGTTCGAAAAACCTTACCATCAATCAAATTATAATATACCACATGTCGCCTCGGAATCGAATCTAAGAGCGCTGCTATACGGGACACGCGCTTTGGCCACTGCGACACGAAGACTTAAATTATGCACTAATCTCGCCTTTTTCATAACCTAGACTTAAATGAATAATTTTTTGTATTGTCATTTATATTTAATTTTTATTTATTACAGAACTATGTCTTCGCTCAATCATAACATGCACAGATTGGATTTGCTTGTCCGCCCTTAAGCATCTTCGTCGCTTGGACCTGTATCGCACTGACATAGGAACTGCTGCAACCGTCGCCATAGTACGCGCCAACCCTTATCTGCTGCATGTCAATGTTGGTACGCGTGTCTGTTCTTTGAATATTTATATAGATGAATAATATTCAGTAATTCATGAGACTTTATTTTAACTTTTACGTAATTTAGCTTGTTAATTATTCGATACAAGACATTAAGCGTTCACTAAAAACTTTATATAATATCAAATATTTTTTATCATGTATTCAGGTTCGTGTAAAATGATTTCGGCGATGGACGATGTGGCGATGGCTTTGGGTGCGAATTGTCCGGGTCTCATATCCGTGGACTTTTGGAAGTCTTATTCGTTAACCGCAGTAGGCATCAGAGCGCTCGGTAACTGCAAAATGCTACAAGAACTGGACGTGGGCTGGTGGTATGTAACCTGTTTGTATTTAAATATAATTTTATCATATTTTGAGTTTGGGAATAAGTTCTTTTTTGTATGTGTGATCAGATCTTTGAAAATGTTTAAGCGTGTTGTTCGAACTTCATTCGGAATAAAACCGCAGCTTCTTTAATCCCTTGCTTTGATAGCTCGTAGTATTCAGGAGTCCTAGCGCGATGATACGAAATTACGTCCAACCCTCAACTTTCATAATTTATGATAAGGAGACACCATTCAACGAAAGGACGCATGTCTATACATCCATTTCTTATAGAGGAAGTACATGAGAGTGATTGGTTTATTATAGCTTGCAAGCGGGAAACTCCGGCGAGTGGTTATCGTCGCTGGCGGGCACAGAACTGCGCAAACTGTTCTTGGGGGCGCTGCGCGGCGTCTGCGACCGTGACCTACGTTCTTTAATACCTCGGACCCCTCGGTTGGCACAACTAGACCTGCTTGGAGTAAGAGCTGTCACACCAGACATCTGCACCGAGTGAGTATATACACATATTTTTTTTTATTTACAATAGCCTTAAACTTGACCTTCATTTCGTAAGATAATTGAGAAATAAGTCGGTGATGTTTTATAAATGTTATAAAGCCCGTGAATATCCTTGTTTTTACATATAGACTAAACATATTAATAATCATAGGGGTGCGCTTTAGTCATGCCACAATGATGACAGATAAAAAAACAGCTATACGCACAGGTTAGAGTATTAAAGCTGCCAGAAAAATTATCGAACTAACTAAAAAGATAATAACGACTAATTCGAAAAAAAAAGAGAGTCGGGTATGGTGTTAGATATTAAGCAAAGCCAAACCAAGTACAGGGGATGTCAGGCTGACGATTGGGGAGAAATGTCAATGGTTAAACTCAATAAATAAGTAGTTATCAAATCCTAACGGATGTGAATGCACATTATTATAAAAGCATAATTTACAATATAACCCAATTGTTGTAAATGGAAGATATGAAAACAAATCATAGAAAAAAAACTACTAAGCATATAGAGAATGATACATACTTAAACTTTTTTTTTTCAGGATATTAGCCAGTTGTCGTGAATTAAGACTACTAGACGTGAGCTTCTGTGATCAGATCTTAGAATCTCAAGTAAGTTTTAATTCATCTAAAAAGAGATTTATAAAAAAAAATTATATAAAAAATGGGTTGCGAGTGTATTTAAATTACTTCAAATGAACTAGAGCTGTAAAAATAATTTATTCATAGATGCCTAGTATTAACTGATTAATTCTATTAGACTACGCGCATTGACGAATTTCAGTCGACGTTCATAAATAAATTATATGACCGTCTTCATCAATATTGCGCTAGTTAGAATGATGGACACTGTATACTAACTAATGTATAATATTTACAGGTACACGAATGGCGAACACAATATCCTCATGTCAGCATCAAAAGATCCTTTCAATCGGCCAATCTAAATGGAGGCGAGCCGCACCAGCTCTTTTTAATTCCTAGTCTCGAGTGACACACATTGGTCATGAGCGAAGGAGACTGGTTAGAAACTCTGACAGAACTTTGCTCCTCAATAATTTGTATTGATTTTGAAGGTTCAGCATAGTATGGATCCTTTTTTATACGACGTAGCAGGGAGCCGAGCAGGAAGTGATACCAATAACCTTAATCTGACGCTTGTCATGCGCTGGTCGCCTTTTGACATACGATTTTAAATCGTCCTAACTCAGTATTTTCACAAGCTACAGCGGCCTTCAAAACGGAATGTAGTTATATTTGCACACTATTATATGGCAGCAGTCTTCACACATACTCCCTTTAGTGAATAGTTTTAAATTTGCGTCATCCTTTTTTTGATATGCATTTTTGTATCATCACCAGTTCATGCATCGTTTTCATAAGGTTAATGAGAATTTATTAATCTTTACAAATCGTATGATAGAAATAGACAATGCTTCTCTATGTGTAAGTCAATATGAATCTTATTTCTTTCTCTTGTTCAGGTTTAGAAAATAGCAGAGTCAATATATTTTTAGATGTAATAAAATATACATAATAAACAACCCTTATATCTTTCTCACTATAGGGACTTGAGCTCTTAGGAGGGCCATAAGGATCTAAGGAAAGAGTTGACGCTATTTATCCACTTGCACCATAAACCAGTAATTTTAGGGCATGTCGGTTGTCTATTCGATGTTTGCCTTCATCGGAAGCTGAAGTGGGGATCAAGACTACGCATCTTCGAAACGTATAACGCGAATGACCCCTAGCAAACGTAACAACGAATTGCTAGAGACAAATGATGTGCCGATTCATTTAATAGTTTTAATGATGTTTAATAGAGTTTTTATTTTTATTATTTATTATAATCTTCCCACACCTACTCACTCTACAGGTAATGTTCCGTTGGTCCAGCGTGTTGGATAAATGGCCACGGCTCTCCTTATGAAAGTCGCGAGTACCAGCAGTGAGAACGTTATTATTTACGTTAATAAATTATAAAAAAAAAATTATATATATAATTGTACGAGAATCTTATAACGGTCGAGTAATTATTCGAGGCATGATTCTGTGATGAGATTGTTCCACATATTTAAAAATATAATTGAAGCTATTTATGTGTATATAACAAAGTAACGGCGCGTGCGCAGTGTCTTATTATCAATTCAGTGATTTTAAGGTTAGGCTTTAACCATTCAGTACATTTGACTGTTAGATTTTAAGATATTTGTATGCGTCAAGGGAAGACTGACTACGGTTTATAATTAACAATTAAAAAAAAATACCGTTTACCAATATATTGATCTTTGATATTTTTGTAGTATGATCTATTGAAAATACAATTAAATATTAAATTTTAACTATACAGTAGATAAGCAATTTTCGCCATGAAAAGGAAGTAAATTTACAAGACTATGAAAGAAATATTAATTAAATAAGAAAACAAATTTTCTTACTAAAAATTTTTCTCATTTAATTTTACTATTTACTATTCTGTGGTATCGTGCTTTTACAGCGATCATGGTCATGGACAGAGGTCCTGATGACGCAGTACTTACAGTTTACTTACCAATAAGATTATGTAATAAGAAGGAGTTCCACAAGGTGGAACCGATGATCTTTTGAAGGTGGCACAAAACTGCTGGATGTAGTCAGTGCAGCAACTATTAGCGTAGAGATTATTGCAGGGCTATGTGTCCAGTAGTGGACGTCCTATGATGGATAATTATGATGATTTACATGGTAATAAATAACTAGAAAGATCGGTAAAATTTATCTTTGTTAAATATGTTGATTCATATAAATATATGCTTTTTTGCCTATATTAAAAAAAGAGATTTAAAAAAACCTTGTTTTGAATGAATTTTATTTTCATTACTGTATTTAACATTAGGAATATATGTAATTATAAATTTTGAATGCTGTTTGCGACTAAACTGATCATCATGATTATCAGCTGATAGATATCCACTGCTGCTAGTGACTGATCTTAAGGATGATGTTAATAAAACCTATAACAGTGTTGAATCGAAGTAACCTTCATGATTAGATGATTTATTGATATAAACACTACAATATTGGTTACTACAAAGTCAATGTTGTAATAAGTCTGTTTAGCTATAAAAAGGTTGATACCTAGATGAAGGTCGTAGGTCTCTTCATTGGTGGTAGGTCTTTGTTACCGGAGACCGTCTAGGTGCATACCACCAAAGCGCCTGTTCCTGTCGCTAAACAGTAATGTGCAAACATTACTGTGTTCCGGTTTGAAGAGCGCAGTAGCTAATGTGATTATTATGGTAACGAGAGTCAACATCTTGTCTGATAATGTGGTGCGGTATATATCTTCAGAACTAGCGCCACTTTATCATAGACAGGCATATCATTGGCCATCAAGTGAAAGTCTCACTCGTCTCGTGTATGATTATTTTGGGTGATGGGTGCCGCTCGTCCAAAATACTGTGACTCTTATATGTTAACAGCCGGAACACAGCAATCTCATCGTACTTCACATGTGGCGCCGGCTTCGAACCAGAAGCCACCCTGTTATAAGATTTAAGATAGTTATTTATAATATATTATAAGACTTTCTAAATTACAGCAACACTATCACTTAAAATATATTATCAATATGTAGTTATTAATTCCGGTTTCGTCCAAGTATTGTTAAAAAACAGCTTTAACATTTACATTACATTTAAATATATTTTTTAATTGAAATATATATATATGCCACATACAAAGCTTTTAAGTACTATAGTATGTTAAGAACAAATATGGATACACAACTTAATTATGTATATTAATCTGTATAACTTATCGTCAATTACATATACTTGTCTTAAATATTTACCATAGACAATGTTAAGAACTGTGGACCATTTGAAGAAGTGAATTGATAGGATTTTTTTTTTAATAATAAAAACAGTATGGTTTGGGTCATTTTAAAGCCTAAGTCAACGTTTGACCCATGGGTCAACTTTGTTATATCTGTATCGTTCTGTATATTCAAGCTTACTATAATGTATATCTCGGATTAATCTCGCTACGCTAGTGTTAGTATTTGCTTTTGTTCATGTTGTAATAAATTTAAAAAAAAAAATAAGTTTTGATAATTATTCTACTATGAGCTAACAATTAGCTTTAACTACAGTTTTGTAGCAACGAGTCCGTTGAAGTATGCTCGCCAAGAATTCTTTGGCTCTCATATGTTGATAGTCTAACCACAGCTAAGTCTAAGCACAGATATAATGCCCCCATTCCCTATTCACCACCGGACGATCAACCTTTTGTTTATCTTACCATCCTTATGTTGTGGACGTCCCCAGTTTACGAACAA
Organism: Troides aeacus; assembly: GCA_033220335.2. Lineage (NCBI taxonomy): Eukaryota > Metazoa > Arthropoda > Insecta > Lepidoptera > Papilionidae > Troides > Troides aeacus. The sequence continues at coordinate 7,366,371 of CM067270.1, forward strand.
AGCAGTTCAGTTTCTCGATCTTCATAAGAATAGCTTTGCCGGCGGGGGTGTTCCCGTCGACATACGATGAGAGTGCCTTCAAGAAAAGAGTGAATAGGCTGTTAGTGTAGTAGTTGTAGTGCGCTTTACTACCACAGACTATGTCACCACTTGACATCAGGTGGGAACGTGGTCAAGCGTTAACCGTGTTAGTATAAAAAAACCAATGATATGGCGGTAAACTTACAATTCGGGGGTCTATATATTCTTGATGTAGATCGGGCTGCAAGCCACAGCGGCTCTTACAGCTCATCTGACACTGGGCTCGTGGACCCGGATCCACGGCCTGAGCAATTCGGGGGTGCTAGTCAGGTAGATTCAGATAGACCTTGCTAATTCAGAGAATACATGCCGAGGTTTGTTTGATCGTAATCAAACAAACCTCGGCATGTATTCTCTGAATTGAACGAAGGACCCCTATGTTACTAAGCGAGCTGTTAGTCACTGCGTCACGAAGGTTTTTAAATAGTTGTCCTTAAGTTACAAGCGATGAAGAAGGAAACCTGAAAACATGAACTTAATGTCCACTAATTTATTTCCTTTCTACCGTTGTATAAATTTATTAATTGCAGTTGTTATCATAAAACTACTCGAAAAGGCGATGAACGTGTTAATGAAGTTACGGTTAAGCAGCAGACGAGATAAGTTGGCGTGCAAGATAAAGTTGAAGAATTTATAACTTCATTGTATAAACTTACAATCTGTTCACTGCCAAGTATAAATGTAATTCTCTTTCAAAGCATAAGTTCACTGATGGTGATCAAACGAAAAGTTTAATGTCAGAACTCTAAAAAAAAACAGTATGAAGATACTAAGCGTAATTAGACCAGTATATCCTGTTTCCTCGATCTTGGATTTTTGATGATGGAAGTCGGTGCAATGTGCTATAGGCAATATTAGTCATACTCATAAGGCAATTGATGTATTAACATACAATATATGCTAGATGTTAATAAATATAATAAACTGTTAGTGATAATTGTTGTTTTTTTTAATATAATCGGATACTGATGGTGAAATTACAGATATCTCGCTGTCATATATATGATTACCGGATAAATGCAAAAGTATTATGATTGAACTGAAATCGCACCACAGACGATCATGAATCCTTTTTTTTTCTAAAAGGTATTTGCAATCCTACGTATATATTATATATCATGCGTCGTTATTATTTAGACCGATATAGGCTATCTATATATCCCGCCGCAATGTCACCTGATGTCAAATCTACGATAATTCATCATTTTGATTAACAACATTAATTCTTTAAACGCTACTTACTTTGGCGTGATACTTTAATAATAAAGATTAAACATGATCTATCATTGAAAATATTATAATATTTTTCAAAGATTACAGTGATAAGTTTGTAATTTGAGCGAATAACTAGTTTTCGTAGTCCATTTTACTGTATTAACCATAACGTATTTTTCATATATAATAAGGCATATATAATAAATAAATAAAATAAAGTAAATAAATAGTTTCTTAACTCCACGAGATGTAGAAGCAAGTCTGAGTCTAATAGCGTATGAAAATATCCACTTTTTGTTCTTGTCCATGGAAGCCTATTTATTTCAACGTTCATGAATTTAAGTATTATATTATTTATCAGATAACTATTATTTATATGTATATATCACCAATATTTTATTTTTGTGCTTGTGTAGACGAATTCTGCCCGCATAAAGCATTTCAAATCTTCACCATCCTGAGGTTGGCTATTGAAGTTAAGCTCGCCTTTATACGTATCAACATCAGCCGATGGAGGTCCAAAATTGGACACAGGCCTCCCCAAAAAATTCCTCATCTATCGGTCGAACTACCTGTGTCTTTCGTTTATAGGGATTCTAATGGGTAGATTTGGGCCGATTCCCACCGCGCTGGCTCAATGTTATGAGTTAGTCGGAGCCAGAGCCTCGTTTCTTAATTAGTAGGATACACCACGAGCAGGTGAGATTGGCTTGGGTCCCGTGCGTTGTTATTCGTAATTATATTCTAAGATAAATATGTTTTTACCATTATGTGTGTACAAAAGTAATAACAGCCCATTTACGTCCCCACTGCTGGGGCACAGGCCTACCCTCAATATGAGGGCGATTGGGCCATAGTCACCACGCTGGCCCAATGCGGGTTGGTGACTTCACACATACCTCAGAATAAATTCTAAGTCATGTGCGGGTTTCCTCACGATGTTTTCCTTCACCGTTTGTATGTCGCTGTTGTAACTAAAGTCCACAAATGTACATAACTTAAATATTAAAGTCATTGGTACATGCCGAGATTCGAACCCGCGACCTTCGGAATGAAAGCCGCACGCTCTAACCATTAGGCCAGCGAGCTACTAAAAGAATAAATAAAAAATAAATAAATTCTGTGTAGTTTAATAACTCTCATTGTATTCGGATAACACAATAGGTATTTCTATTTGTATAGTATCTTACAAATCTATCAAAAATAAAAGAAGAACCGAAATAAATAGCACGAGAAACTAAAGCGAAACGACACTACATAATGTCAGTTGGAAATGTAGTTAGGAACTTAATCACTTTGGAAACTTCCAAACAACGTGCTGAAAATTGTTTCCTTCCCACCGCACAATAAAGTTAAACAAAGTACGAAATAATATTTTTTGGCAAAAGTTCCTAGTAACTTACTACCACCAGCGTCGTTTAAACAGTTGAAAACAAAACGAAACAACCAATTTTTATAAACTTTTAATTCATACTTATTCGCGATATATATGTATATACGTAGAAGATATCCTGTGAATCGTTAACTCAAGATTTGATAAAGATATTGCTTCTGCCATTATGTCAGCTAAGAATGGATTTTAGGAAATTCCTTAGGAAGAAACCCTGAAGGCGCCGAGTTGCCGGCCTAAAGGGAATATTCATTACAAATTTCAAGTCTAATTTTAATCTTGTTCTATATTACGACCAGCAAAGCGCGGAACATCTAGTGTTGTATATATCGTCATCAGCTGTTATACATCCACTGCTGGACATAGGCTTCCCGCAGCGATCTCCACATCGATCGATCCAGTCAGCAGGGCGTCCAGTACCGCCGGGCACTAGAAGCCGTCTTTAATAGAGGTTCATATGAAGGGTTCTTGCCATTTCTTATCACACTTGCCCAATACGGGTTGGTGGAAACCAGAGCTTCGTTTGTCGGTTAGCAGAGTCCACCACCAGCGGATGAGGTTGGCTTGGGTCCCGTGAGTTTTTGTGCGGAAGTTCTTATTATATATATGATGGTAAACATCTGTCAGAACCATATGAGTACATTAAGGCTCTTCTAGATATTGAAGAATGGTATACGAGTAACTTAAGTATTGATTTCCGTTTAAAAATAAAAGGCCTCACTGTATAGAGTTTACTTATAGGTTATGTTCTGATGTTTTTATTCTTAATACATTAATGAAATTAGTTTTACTTGTAATTTTTTTTTTAATTAAATCAAACGAAGAGACGAGCGGAATGAATGTATAGGCCCGCCAATTATAACGTGGCGCTAGGGAAAATGGTATTCACAACACCAATTGCACTCGTCGCCTTGAGACATAAGATGATAAGCCTCGTTATCCTACTAATTACACTAGTTACAGCGCCCTTCAAACCGGAACACAGTAATGTTTGAACACTACTGTTTACCGGCGGAAATATGCACGGTGGTGGTACCTGTCTAGAGGATCGTCGGTAAAAGAGACCTACCTACAGTATTATCCTTGTATAACCAAAACTGATATAAATTTTTTTTAGCTCTTAACCAATGTTTTTTATCTGCAACGTACTATCATTTTACCTATATTTCATATGGTATTAAGTGATAATCAGCTCAGAACATACAGCATTGATTATGTAGCAGCAGAAGCTTAAGATATTGAATGCGTTATTATATAGGTATAGGTATTTACGAGCACAATGTGGTGAAGTGAATATCATCCTAACAACCGCCACGTTGCTATAGACATCAGGTGAATTTCCAGTTCGTGTCGTTAGTAAGTTGAAAAATAAAAAAATGTTTGCATAATACTGCTGGGGGGCTGAAATCGGCGGTGGTTTTGTTAGCTTCCTAAAAGGTTCATTGGATTTAAAACTTTCTTCATATTCACAAAGCAGTCCCTCACCACTAACGCCAAAAAATTTAGAAGTGCTATCTACACTAAATAGTTATCTAACTGAACACTGCTACGAATCGATTTTATTTACTAATACTAGTACTGCTACTATTGGTTTAAAATGTTTATTTCAATCATAAAAATATTTCTCATCTGTTACATATTAAGAATTATCTTTATGAAAGACTATTCATTTGCTGAAATCGAGTTCCGCTACATATATCAGATGTCTCTAGAGTTCAATAAGTAATAAAATAAGGGAGAGCCGGGAATAAATATGAAATCGAATCTAATATATCTCAATCTTAATTTTATATACTACGATGACATGGAGATGAGGTGGAGACATTCATTTAACTGTTCAAACGTTCACTGGTAGCCTTCAACTCATCACTTTACCTTCTGGATTTAGAAACAACTACATCGAAACGGTCTGATGTAGTTTACAAATGGACTGTTTCAATTTGAAGGGCGTTGTAGTGAAGTACCTGGGCTAATAAGATGACAATATAATTTATTTGGCTATCATATTTGGTATCCCTACTAGCTGTTTTTGCTTTGTTCGCCGTAACACCCCTGCCATCTCTTTTGGGGAAAGATTTCGTAAAATCTGTTCTTAGCTGAACTACGCTCAGTTGCTCGCGGGTTTTAGGAAAAACCAAATGTGCTACGTGTAGTGTAGCTGTCCTGCTGCCGATATTTCTCGCTGTGTGTGTATGTGTGTCTGGTTCCTGCAGTTTTTGTTTTTCCGGCGATTCTACTCGGTCGTCGAGGCCGGGCGCGGGCCCGTTCCCCGACCACCTTCACCTGTGTCGGAATCTCTGGGCGGTGAGGACCGCCCACGATCACGGGTGTACTTAGTGAACGTGGTGACGTGTGTGTAGCTGTGGCGGCACCGCGTTCTGAAGCGAGGACGGCGTGATTCTGAGATTCGGAGCGTTATGGTAGTGTCCGAAGTGTGTGTGGTGACGTCGGTGTTATCGGTGACTGTGGGTGTAGGTGTGTGCGTGGTGTGCGAGACTCCTTTGGATGTCGGAATAAGCGATGTCGCGGTCTGCGCTTTTTCGTCTTGAAATTCGGAGGCGGCGCGTAGTCGGCCGCGCTGGCCACCAGAGGGTTGGGATGCGTTGCCACCTTGGCGAAGTAGGTTTCGGAGTATTCTCCGAGGTGCTCCGTGATCGTTGGGAGTTTAAGGTCGCTGTGGATGTCCACGTTGCGCTGGTACCATTCGGCACCGGTCGCGGTGCGGGTGAAGCGATTCTGGAGAGCCTGCAGGGGTCTAAGGCGATATTCGGACGAACGGGCGAACAGTAGTGTTCGCCCGTTCACACGAGCGTAGGCTCATACCTTGTAAAGGTGCTAATGAGAAACAATTATAGAACTTACAATATATATCAAAATTAATAAGATGACATATTTTCCTGTAAACAAGTAGTAGACAATAAAGTTAATAAATATAAATTCAAAATTACTGGTCACTAGTTTTCACGTGACTGGAGAACAAACAAGACTGATTTCCATTATGTATAATATTATATATATAATAGGGGGACCGGAAAGTAATGTCGTTTATGCGCATGCCAATACTTGATTGTCATTTGTCAGCTCATTGTTTTGTTCAGAGGCGTACCAAAGACATTGTGAGGTTATAGTGATTTCTTTACTTATAGACAATTGAATTACAATTTTTTTTTGTAATTTTGGGTAAAATGGCCAGCCAAATACCAGAAGAGGTACACATCCGGCATTGCATGCTCTTTGAGTTTCGCAAGGGAAATAACGCAACAGTTGCTACCAAAAACATTTGCGATGTTTATCCAAATGCACTGGACATTCGTAAATGCCAAAGGTGGTTTTCCAAGTTCAAATCGGGTAATTTTGATCTTTCCGACTCGTATCGATCAGGAAGACCATCAGCGTTAGACAACGACGTGTTAAGGGCGGAAGTGGAAGCAAATCCGTGTCAGACGATCGAGGAATTGTCAAACAGTCTCAACAAACCTTGGTCGACCATCCACCATCCAAGAACATTTGAAGCAGATTGGAAAAGTAAGCAGAGCAGGTGTTTGGGTCCCGCATAATCTGTCCGAACAGAATAAGGCTAACCGATCAATCACATGCAACTTATTGCTTCAACGACACAACACAGAAGCGTTTTTTGATCGCTTGATCACAGGAGATGGGTCACAAGAAATGGGTCCTGTATGATAACCCAAAACGCAAAAGGCAGTGGCTCTCTCCAAATGAAATCCCTCGGAGTACTGCTAAGCCAGGTTTACACCCCAAAAAAGCGCTTTTGTGTGTTTGGTGGAGTATTCGCGGCATTGTTCATTTTGAATTACTGAAACCTGGAGAAACTGTTACTGCAGACCTCTACAGCGAACAATTGCAGCGAGTCAATCAATCTTTAATTGAAAAGTGGCCAGCGATTGTCAACCGAAAAGGCGTCATTCTCCAACATGACAATGCAAGACCGCACTGCGCAAGGCGAACTCTAGAAAAAATTAATGAATTGGGGTGGGAGGTGCTGCCTCATCCACCATATTCGCCCGATGTTGCACCATCGGATTTCCACTTATTCCGAGCGCTGCAACACTTTTTAAGTGGCAAAACATTTGCAAATTTGGATGATATCCAAAATGCCATCTCTAGATATTTTGCCGAAAAACCAATTAATTTTTATCGATCAGGGATTGAAAATTTACTCACTAGATGGCAAAAGGTTATTGACAATGATGGGGAATACATCATTGATTAAAAATAAAGACTCGTTAAAAATGTATGTGTTTGTATTTAGCGTAAGAAAACGACATTACTTTCCGGTCCCCCTAATATGAATGTGTTCGACGTGGAATGATTTGTAGATGGTTATAAGCTTATTTTTTAAATGTCTTAGATCCTTTATATATTACGAGCAGCAAATCGGGTGGAGAACAGTTAGTATACATAGATAAAGAAAATTAATTAAATTCGGGCCTGAGTTTTAATTTTGTCTAACCCATTTCATAAAGTATTGAGTAATTAAGTATGTAATAGTGTTTAATGGCAACTATAATATATTGTTATTAAGGGGCGTTAGGTTATCTTTATGATTAATGATTAAACATTATTATACAGCGAAAATATAATTCACGGTTTGTAGAAGATCTTGAACGTATCAGTAATTTTGAATTTATGTTTATTACCTATATACTATGTGTTAAAGCAGGAAAATATTCCATCTTATTAATTTTGATATCTATTGTTAGTTCTATAGTTGTTTCTCATTAGCATGTCCTCTAAATGTGGTCAGTGCTTGTGTTGTTGTGCCTCTGTATATTAAATATCATATAGTACATTCCATTTATATGTATATAGAAAAACGGTGGTTGAAACGTGCGGAAAAATATTTCAGAGGTAAAAGCAAATATTGTATTACTCACTTAGTCTACTTTTCGAGTTGTGTTTCTATTATACGCTCGACTTTTTACTTGCGGCTTGTTTTACTTGATCAAACAACTGAGTGAAATAATATAAATTAACAATTTTTTTTTTTATCTTCTTTCATTTCAATTATCACTTCAATTATCGTTTCAAGTGTTCACATAATAAAAACACCAATAAAACTATCGTTAAGATTTTATATTTGTATTTAGATATATCCATTGAAATGTTGGTGGAAACACAATCGTCCATCCTCTTTAGTTATCAACTACGTTCAGAAATATACATATAAACTGATGTTTTCATTATAATAATAGTATATATATAAAGAGATAGTGTTGCTTTACAACATGGTTACCTTTTTAGCATTTCCTATTTCCTTTAAAAATTATGGACAGTAAATTAAAACAACTTCTAAGTCACTGCAATTAAAAATTTCTGTTGTATACAATAAGAAGTTAAGAGGGTTATTGTTAAAAGAGTTATTCTTCTAAAAAGAAGCGAATTTATTCCTGTGTAAGCCTTTTGCGTATTTTTGTAAGCGTTTTCCGTCTGAGGTAAGCCCGCAAACGAAGCCACAGTTTGTGGTTTTTGTATTCTATTTGAGCGTACCGTGAAATATCTCACGGAACGTGTTCACGAATGTGAAAATGTATTAAGCTTTGAAATAACTCTATATTATATATATATATGTACTAATATATATACATATAATATATACGTGGTATGTATGTAGTAAATCGGCTGATAGTCATCCACTGCTGGACGGGCTTCTACAAAGAGTCCCACATCGATCGGCTAGGGATTTATATGGGGATATTTGGTGCTATACCCCACCTCGCTCGCCCAATGCCGGTTGGTGATGAGCAGGGTACACCACGAGCACGAGAAGTTGGATTGAATCTCGTGAGTTGTGTGGGAATACTTGTACCCCAATATATATATGTTTAGAAAAAATATTTTTAATACATACATATATATATCACGCCTCGTTCCCAATGGGGTAGGCAGAGAACACTTCTCCCCACTTGCTACGATCCTGGCACACCTCTCTCGCTTCCTCGACTTTCATGAGCGTCTCCATGCATGCTCGTCGGTTGGGAGTACTCTTGACCCAACCTTTCTTTAAGACATCTTCGATTTGATCGGAATATGTCTGCCTGTAGTAATAGTTTACTGCTAGTAGGTCTAGCTAGGACTGTCTAGGTACGTAACCCTGTAATTCTTAAGACTTTCAAACGATAATGTGGAAACATTATCATGTTACGGTGTGAATATCCTATGACAACGTGACAGATAGATTGATAGATAAAAAGAAAAGAAAAGAAAACTAAAACCCTGACAAAACTTACTGAAACTTAAACAATATGGTACTAGGTAGTATGATATAAAGTACTACATTGCGCTCGTCGCCTAAACACAACACTTTAAACTATTTGGCGACAGAGATAGGCACTGTGGTACCTACCTAGATAGTCTATGGTAAAAGTAATACTACCATTACCATCAGTAATACTGAATTAGTTTACTTTCAAGCAGTTTAATAATAAACAGTTAATTATTTCAGAAAAATGTATTTCTGTATCATCCTGATATTTGCGATTATTAGAACAATTGCCAGCGACCACCACGGTAGAACAAACCAGTTGGAGAACAGATCAACAATTGTGCATTTATTTGAATGGAAATGGATGGACATAGCCGACGAGTGTGAGAGGTTTCTCGCGCCAAAAGGCTACGGTGCTGTTCAGGTAACGAATTTTTAAAAAGTATTTTTTTTATACTACGAAGCGTCGAGACTGGAAAGGTCTTTAAATGACGATAAGTGATACCCGCCGAAAACAAGTGCCAGTAAGGATGATATACACAGCACCACATAAGATGTTAAGTCACATTACTCCAGTGATTTCAATAGATGCAGCCGTCTTCAAACCGGAATACAGTAATGTTTGCACACTACCGCTTGGCGGCAGAATTAGACACTGCGGTGGTACCTATATGGTCTCCGGCGACGAAGAGTTCATTTACATATATAGAAATGGGATAAAAAATGCGTTATTTTCATAGATTTCACCGCCATCAGAAAATGTAATAATTCATTTGAGCAACGGAAGGAGATCGTGGTACGAACGCTATCAGGTCATGTCCTACAAACTAAGCACCAGGTCGGGCGACCGAGACGACTTCTTGAACATGACACGAAGATGCAACGCGGTAGGAGTTAGGTAAGTTGTCATAAGCACAAAGAATCTAATAACATCAATTTTTTTTTTTCTTTCAATGAAGCGACGAGACGTGCAGAACGTTCACTTGATGGTAAGTGATACATCTGCGATAACAATGTGGCACTAGTTAAGATAGTATATACACTGCGCTCAGCTCCTTGATACATAAGATATTGAATCTCTTTACACCAGTAATTTCACTAGCCATAACTCTCTTCTATCCGGAATACAGTAATATTTGCACAGTACTACTACTACCTAGATGTTCTCCGGCAACGGAAAGCTACCACCAGAAGAACTAGAATCTAGTATCTAGAAGTTGTTCATCTCCTAGTAAAGTTATAAAGTTTCCTTTTAGATTTTTTCATTGAAAATGTATTAGCATATTTTCTACATTCCATATAAAGTTAAGTAAAAACAGCACTGATTTTACGGTGATGCGTGGTAGTTGACCATATTCCTATACAAACATTCAAACAAATATGGCCACAATATAATACTAGAACATATAATAGTTAGCCAGGTAGGCCAGTTAATATCTTTACTACCTTACAGACTTCTCCACCAAATAATTTCGACTTACAAAGTAAGCTGCGTCAAGGTAGCAGTTAAACTGACAAAAAGCTAGATCAAAAATAGGTCATTATCTATGTCTAGTGGTCTTTTAATCTTCGACTGATTAAATACTGCGATTTCATTATCATTCTTTCATTATTTATATTTAAAGATAACAAAAGAATAAAAGGCTTTCTTTATTTAATTAAGGGATGAAACAAATGGGACGTTCACCTGATGATTAGTGATACACTCGCCTATAATAACTTGGCGCTAGTTAGGATGATATGCACTGTACCGCATTACGCTCGTCGTCTGAGACGTAAGATGAGTCTCCTTATCCAAGTAATTTTACTTGCCACAATAACACTAGCTACAACACCCTTCAAACCGTAAGAAAGTAATGTTTGTTAACTACTCTTTAAGGGTAGAAATAGGCGCCGCGTTGGTTCCTACTACCAATAAATGGATTATGTTACTCTTAGGAATTTGGTTCATATTTTAACGTGATAATTTTTTTTTATATATTAACTAACCGTTTCTATGAAAGTAAAAAAATATATATGAAATATAATAGGTTGTCAAATATCTCCCTTCCGCCTTTTTGTCTTTTGAATTTCGCGGCTATGTACAAAGCGCTACAGAGCTCGTATCTGGCAATACTATACATAATTTGAAAGGTCTTGACATAACCTACAAAACGACGCTATGCATAATTAGTTTGGATATTGCGTTCAACAGTTATAGACGTGTAAACATGGAGTTCACTAACGCCGAAATTCGCGCTATTTTAAAGTTTTCCTTCGTTAAAGGCAAATCCGCTAGAGAAACGTTCCGTGAGATTAATGGTGTTTTGGGGGATGGTACTCTATCATTTCGAACCGTGGAGGAATGGTTTCGACGATTCAGAGCCGGTGAAAACGACACCATGGATAAGCCAGCCGGCGGAAGACCTGTGACGACAAATACCGATCAAATCATGGACTACATCGAGTTAGACCGGCAAGTGGCATCTCGTGACATCGCCCAGGAGATGGGAGTTAGTCACCAAACCATTTTAAACCATCTGCAGAAGGCTGGATACAAAAAAAAGCTAGATGTTTGGGTGCCGCATGATTTTACGCAAAAAAACCTTCTGGACCGAATCAACGCCTGCGATATGCTGCTGAAACGGAACGAACTCGACCCATTCTTGAAGCGGATGGTGACTGGCGACGAAAAATGGATCACATACGACAATATCAAGCGAAAACGGTTGTGGTCGAAGGCCGGTGAATCGTCCCAAACAGTGGCCAAGCCGGGATTGACGGCCAGGAAGGTTTTGCTGTGTGTTTGGTGGGAATGGAAGGGAATCATCCACTATGAGCTGCTCCCATATGGCCAGACGCTTAATTCTACCATCTACTGCGAACAACTGGACCGCTTGAAGCAGGCGATCGACCAGAAGCGTCCAGAATTGGCCAACAGAAAGGGTGTAGTGTTCCACCAGGACAACGCCAGACCACACACTTCGTTGATGACTCGTCAGAAGCTACGGGAGCTCGGATGGGAGGTTTTATCGCATCCACCATATAGCCCGGACATAGCGCCAAGTGATTACCACCTGTTCCTGTCCATGGTGAACGCCCTTGGTGGTGTAAAGTTGAACTCAAAAGAGGCTTGTGAAAAGTGGCTGTCCGAGTTCTTCGCAAATAAGGAGGGGGGCTTCTACGAGGGAGGTATTATGAAGTTGCCGTCTAGATGGAAACAGATTATCGGACAAAACGGCGCATATTTGAACTAAATCCGATCACTGTAACACTTTTTATAAAGCATTGAATAAAGAACAAAAAAGCGGAAGGGAGATATTTGACAACATTATATATAATATTTAGTTAATATTAGTTATTTTTACTGGTTGTGTCTCTGTTGTTGGAGACCATCTAAGTATGTACCACCGCAGCGCCTATTGCAGCATCCAAACAGTGATGTGCTAACATTACTGAGTTCCGCTTTGAAGGGTGCTGTAGCTAGTGTATTTACCGGGGTGTAGAAATCTTATGTATCAGCCGACGAGCGCAATGTGATGCAGTGTGCATGGCTAGCGCTACGTTGTTATAGGCAGGCGTATTATTTCTCATCCCTAACGTTCCGCTAGTCTCTTCGTTTAATTAATTAAAAAAAAAACAATTAGCTAAATGTAGTAATTGACATCACGCTCAATTGTACGCGAATACACACTTTTTATCTTACTGCAAGTAAGTGATAAGATAGTAATTAAATGACCGCTGGTGCTGTACTTTTAAAAATAATGTTCGGAAAGTAGATTAGTAGTATATAGTAATCATGAGTCAGGAGAATTTTATCATTAACGTATTAAACAAAATTAGGCTGAATAGGGTTGTTGATTACAATATAGTATGAATTAGATCCAATTACTACCATTTTATCAAACATTTTAAAAAAACAGCAAGAAAATCTAAATTTACTAATGGTAGGTCTCCATTGCCGGAGAAGGCCTAGGTAGGTACCACCGCCAGCCCTGTAGTTTCGGGCTAGTAAGGATGCCCTGCCTGTCGCAGAAGACGATTAAAAGGCTAGGAGTTTCGCAGGCCTTCAAGGGGACCCTTATCGCTCAAACGAACCTGCGATGGACAGCGTATGACTCAGTGATGATGCCTTTGGAGGGTTAAGCCCCTTCTCAGAGACGTTATCACAAAATGTAGAGGGGCTCCGGTGCATTCTATAAGAGTTCCCAGAGTTTCTCCGAAAGCATTGATGCAGACTATCGAGGGAGTTTTTAGAGTAAGAATCTCAATAACCCTGACTTCCCTCAGAAGTGTATCTTTCGAAGTATCTCCCTAAACCAAAAAAATACAAAGTTACCACTGCACCGCCTATTTCTACCGCCAAACATTACTGTGTTCCAGTTTGAAGGGTATTGTAGCTAGTGTAATTACTAGGGTCACGAGACATAATATCTTGACTCAGGCGGCGAGCGCAATGTGGTGCAGTGTATACCAACCTAACTAGCGCCATGTTGTTATGAGCGGGCGTATGGCTTACCATGAGGTGAAGGTCCCGCTCGTCTCATCCCTAGGTTGAATTAAAAAAAAATATCTGGTCCTTTTGCTATTGTTTGGACGATCGATACCTAATTAAGACACATTATTTTGTTTTGAATGGAAAGTGCCAGAAAATCACTGTTATCATGTTATTGATAGGGGTTTTATGCGTTTGGGTTACGATAACGGTAAAACTGCATTATCATAACATCTAGATATTAATATACGTAAGGCGTTTCTTGTTTTTTTTCATAATCATATTATTATATAATAACATATATAACTTAGTTTAATTATATTGTAAGAAATATACCTTTTTTTTTTTTTTTTTCTTTGATATCGGTGGTGGAAATGCTGTTACCGCATACCCAACGTCCTTTTCAAGGGGGGGGACGCCGGGTTATGTGGGACTCAGGGCCACTGAGATGTTGTGCGTGACCCCCATACCCACTAAAACCACCACCGCTTGTCCCGCCATACGCATACTGGAGACGCCCGGGTTTCAGTCAAGCAACTCTCCGGGCGCCTCCGCGTATGAAACTCCTCCTGGTGGGTGCCCGCGGGGAGCAAAGGCACCCACCTGCCGTCCCGTACCGGCCCCTCGCGGGACCGGCACGTTGGGGCCCCCCGACCCCACAGACGACCGCGCGCGCCCACGACGGAGCGCATGCCCAGCCGCCGCCCTCCCGTGAAGGAATTGGGCGGCGACCTTCTCCCTCCAGACTCCCCCCCCACTTCGACGAGGGAGGAGGGACAAAAACCAAGACTCCCCCGGGGGACGCACCCCCAGGGGAAAACACGACAAAAGGCCCAAAGGGCCACGCCCAACGGCCCGAAGGCCCCCTCACACCGTGCCCCGCTAGGGGCCCGTCGCTCACGGCGGGAGGAAGCGGACGGCGTGGTTCTGCCGCCGCGCTCTCCCGCCGGCCCGCCGCCGCCTGCAAGGTGCGGCAGCGGCGTCGGCCTCCCTCGTGCGCTCGGCGGCCTCCTTCTGACGCATCACTACGCCGCAGAAGGAGGCCACCGCCTTCCAAGACCTCTCGCTGCTCAACATACGATCGATTACAGTCGGCAGCGAGAGGTCACTGCCGACTTGCACGACGAGGGAGTGGCGTTGCGGCCCCCATGCCGGGCACTCCGCCAGAGTGTGGTGCGCCGTGTCAATCGGCGCACCACACTCGACGCATTCTTGCGTCATCTCTCTACGAGCCACCTGGTGCAGGTACTTGCCGAAACATCCATGGCCTGTCAGCACCTGCACCAGGTGGAACGTCAAGGTCCCGTACCGCCGGCTCATCCACCGGGACAGGTGGGGCCTGATGGCCTCCACCGTGTCCCGGCCGGCGGCAGGGTTACCTAACTCCGTCTCCCACCGCCGGATCAGGGCGTCATGGGCAACGCGCCTGATCCGGCGGACCGTGGCCGGGTCCGGCCGACGCTCTCCGGCATCACGCAGGAAGAGGTACACTTCCGCGAGCGACTGCGCCTGTAGATGCCAAGGCGCATCGCCCGCGAGAAGCGTACCCGCCGTCCAGGACACCGTACGGTACGCTCGACAGGCTCGGACCGCCAGGATACGTTGGGCCCTCTTCAACACGGGCCCGTTCCTGGCGGTCTCGCACCTATCCACCCATACGGGCGCACCGTACAGTGCCATACTCCGCAGGATGCCAGAGTATAGGCGCCGACACAAATGACCCGGCCCCCCGACATTGGGCAGCAATCTGCCCAGCGCAGCGGCGGTGGCGGTGAGCTTTGGGAGAAGCCGTTCGAAGTGCTCCCCGAAGCTCCATCGCCCGTCCAGTGTGAGCCCTAAATACTTGAGGGCTCCCCGCACTAAGAAATATACCTAGACTAAGTTATGTATAACATTTTTTCAAGTATTGTATTCAACAATCAATAGTGGTTCAAATTCTCAAACTGGCGGCAATTCTCTGTTGCCGGAAACTAGGTAGATAACACTGCAGCTCCTATTGCAGTCACAACCAGTACTGTGCAAACATTACTTTGTTCCAGTTTGAAGGGCGCTGCAGCTAGTGAAATTAATTGGGCGACGACTACGAATTAAAATCTCAAGTCTCAAGGCGAAGGGAATGTGGAGCTGTGTATACTGTTCCAACTATCGCCAAGTTGTTACGGGCAGGTGTATCACTTACCATCAGGTGAACGACCAGCTCGTCTCGCCGCGTTGCAAAATAAAAAAAATATTGTATATAAAGGGGAATTGATACCGAAAGATTTTCTTTGCTGGTTACACTTACTGTTGTGCAATGCTGAGGGTACATAAATAAAATAGGAAGGAGAGACTAAAATAAATGTTTTTATATATATTTACATTACAATAAATTCTCTATTACTGTGTATATATACATATGCATATAAATATATAATATTTTAACATACATAAAATTTCAATTAGTCTACTAAATAATCATAGATTTTTTATTCTAGCAAGCGAAGAGACGAGTGATACGTTCACCCAATAATAAGTGATACGCCTGTCTGGGCTAGTTGAGATGATATACACACCACCACATTAGGCTCGTTGCCTTGAGACATAAGATGTCTCGTTGCTCCCAGTAATTACACTAGCTACAACGCCCTTCAAACCGGGACTACTGTTTGACGATAGAAATACAGTCTCCGCCAAATGGGATCTACCACTAATGATAGATGTAGTATGAAGTATTGATGATTATTAATAATGAAAATTATAATAGGAAGACATTTTGTTATTATTTCAGAATCTATGCGGATATGGTATTCAACCACATGACTGGTGATAACAAAAGCAACAGAGGAACAGGGGGGAGTACGGCAGATTTGGGAAACTATTTCTACCCTTCGGTTCCGTACGTTCGGGAACATTTTCACTATCCATACTGCATAATCCACGATTATAACGACGTTAACCAGGTACCTGATTTTGTTATTTTGCTATTGGTTTGTTATTTAGTGCATAAGTAAAATTACTAATGCACTGTTGTTATCTGATATAGATAATTTATTAATATCTACTGAAACTAGTGACCAGTAGATAGAAGTTTCAAAGAGTTGAATAGTAAGTTAACGGATGGATAAGAATAAATATAGATTAAGGTTTTAATAAAATAGTCATAAATATAAGCAAATCTAGATCACAGTAAGTGAAAAGAATTCAAAACTAAAATAAAGAATTCACTAATAAATAGCTAAAAGTCTAACTAAAAGAAACTTAGCGGTTATCCTTTATTTTTAAAACACTTGGCAATGAGGATAAGATACAAAACACCTAACTTTGCATTCTAAAACTTGAGTTAAGTAATTTTTTTACTAAGTATTAGAAGAAGTACCCTAAAGGCTATAGATTTATAAACTTATTTTACTAAATACAAGTCTAACGTATTATTTTAGAATATTGATATAGTACAATATGGCGGTAGAAATCAGTAGTGGAATTTTACACAAACTGCTATTCTCTCGATCATATTGCTAGCCGTAATATATAATATTCCCACCTGGCGCAACCCGCCACCCCAATGGCTCTTTCGGATATCAACACCCCCGATACTCCATTTTGGGGGAGGTATTTTGTAAAATCTACTCTTTTATACCTATAAATTATAGAAACTATATCTCTACCAAATTTTGAGTACATATATAGTTTCGTATATCTCGTGATGAGTCAATAAATCTCTGGATATCTCCTACATATATAGATAAAGCAAAAGAAGCATCGTTATATGTATAAACAATTCAGCGTTTAATATTGTTCTCTTCTCTATTCATGCGGTACCCTAAAATCATAATTAATAGCTGGTGGTAAGTTTCTATTTCTGTAGACCGTCTAAGTAAGTACCACCGCAGCGTTTATTTCTACTGCCAAACATTAGCGTTTACCGGTTTGAAGGATGCTCAAGGTAGCGTATCTATTGAGGTAACAAATCTCTAAATCTTATGTCTCAGGCGAAGAGCGCAATGTGGTGTAGGAATAGCGGGCGTATCACTTACTATCGTTTAAACGTCCCGCTCGTCTCGTCGCCTAATTGAATAAGAAAAAAACAAACATAATGTGATTAACTTATGTTGAAGTTAATTAGAATATTACTTTATAATAATAAATATAAATTAATGTAGTAGTCAAACTCCTAAAAGCAGAAAACATAACAAAAGTACCGAGTCAACAATGTCGACGCTTACATCGTTATACGAGTAAAGCTTTGGAGCACTTGACAAACTTTGAATACTTGAGCGGGCGACGTCGCGAACGAGCTCGATAGAGTCATAACTTTTTTTTTTCATTCATTATGCGACGACACGAGCGGCAAGTTCACCTGATAGTAAGTGATTCGTTCACAATAACAACGCAACGCTAGTTAGGATGATATAAATAGCATCAAATTGCGCTCGTCGTCTTAGACATAAGAAGTTGAGTCATTACCCCAGTAATCATACTAACTATAGCGACCTTCAAACCGGGACACAGTTATGTCTGCATACTACTGTTCGGTGTCAGACATAGGTGATGCGGTGGTATCTACCTAGACGTTCTCCGGCGGCAGAAACTTACCACTACTGAGAGCTCACCTACTGGACACCGTCTAAGTTGTACTGTGTTCCGATTTGAAGGGTGTTGTAGCGACTCAAATTGCTAAGGTAATGAGGCTTAAAATACATAATATCATAGCAACGAGCACACGAACTAACATCAGTAAAAACTATTTTTTTTTTTTTATATATATATATATATATATATATTTACAGTTTAAGACGTCTGAACGGAATTTTTAGGAAAAAATTGATTTGTTGTTATTTATTATAATTACTTATTAATATAATTCTGCAGTAGACGTGTATCGGTTGAAATGATGATGATGATAAATCATTACATAGTATAAGTAAGTAACGCTACTGTCTACGATAGTTATCTGTAATAATAGTTATTAAGTTAAGTTAATAAATAAACGGATATATATATAAGAAAATCAATATAAATTTATAACCCTTTTCTCTATATTTCTTCTTCATATGAAAGAATGCCGTTTAGTTATTACACCTTCCCGTTTTGAACGTTTATCAATCCAATCCAATCCAATCAGCCGGAAGACGTCCACTGCTGGACAAAGGCCTCCCCTTAAAAAACGTTCCTCCTTTGAACGTTTATACTAAATAGTAAATAAAAATAAAAACAATTAAAATCTGTTTTTATATAAAATCAACCTTAATATTATTATAGAATTAGAAGTTATTTTATTTAATAGTTTTTCAAACCTATAATAACTATTATTTTCTTATAATGCTTAGTTTACGAATATACTAGATTGAAGCGAGTATTATACGTTACTCTGTATACATCTTAACTAACTCCTTATCGTTATGGACAGTTCCGTATCACTTACCATCAGGTGAAGGTCCTGTTTGTGGCTACATCGTGTTATAAAGAAATTATCTTATCCAGGTTCGCAACTGTCAACTGTTGGGCCTCAAAGATCTGAATCAAACTATGGGCTACGTGCGAGAGGCTATTGTACGATACTGTAATGAACTAATTCAACTTGGAGTTGCTGGATTAAGGTACTTTGACTTGTACTGTTCTTAACTATTATTGGCACACGAAACTAATATGTTGCTTCAAATATAGCTTAGATTGTTTTTAAGTTATATACTATTTTTCAGGACATATCGATTTCTTAAAATCATACATTTATAAAACATTAAATCGTCACTGTAATGTTAATGTTGCGTTTATTGATGGTAGGTCTCTGCAGCTAGACACCATTTAGGTATATTTCCAGGTATTATATCTACCGCCAAACGGTAGTATGTAAACAGTATTGTGTTTCGTTTTGAAGTTACTGAGGTAATTAGACTTTACATCTGATATCTGAAGGCTATGAGCACAATGTCGTCCAGTACATATCATTTTAACTAGCGCCTTATTGGTATTACTTATATGAAGCATATCTGACTTTAAGCTGGATGTCTTGGCTGCTTCTTGGATGTTATCTTATATATAAAATTTTGCCACTTTATTTGCTACTGGTGATAGGGTTCTGTTCCGGAGACCTAAATTGGTCTACACTGCTACCACCGCAGCGCCTATTTCTGCCACCAAACACTAGTCCAAACATTGCTGGTGGTGGTGGTCGTGGTGCTGTGTATAACATCTTAACTCGGAAGGATAATAACATATAATCAAAAAGGTTATAATTTTTTAAGATAACTCTTGAATCATCTCAAGCTGTTTTATTATAATTCCTAGACAATCATTATTTTAATAATTCCTAGTTTTTTTTTTTATTAAATTAGGCGACGATACTTGCCGGATGTTCATCGGTAAGTGATATGCCTGCACTAGTATCATGGCGCAAATCAGTATGATGTATGCTGCACCGCATTGCGCTCGTTGGCTGATATATGATGTTGAGATTCATTACCTCAGTAATTACATCAGATACAGCGGCCTTCAAACCGGAACACGGGAGAGAATTATCACTAGTAATACTTTGCTCCAGTCAACGTTTTTCCTATTAAATATTTATCATAGTACTGTCACAGGACAAATGTCAAATTTGATTATACATTATTTTACTAACGTTACATATACTTATGTTTGAATTTTATATATAGCTTTTTTATTCAATGAATCGATGAAACGATCGGGACGTTCACCTGATGTTAAGTGATATGCTTGCCCATAACGTGGCGCCAGTTAGGATGGTATAACACGACAGTATCGTCCGCGACGTAGCATGTTAAATCTCTTTACACTAGTATATTCACTAGGTGTAGCGCTCTTCAAACCGGAACACAGTAACGACGATACCTTCCTACCACCAGTAAAGTAATCATTATCATTTCAACCGATAGTAAAGTATCTATTTATATTCGATATTAACAATAATACTAGAGTATTCTAATAAAATGGAGCCTGCAGTGTTGTAACCATAAAAACTATTAACTTGTTTCAGTTAAGTCTAACTTAGTGATAAGGCTTTAAAGATTTAAACCGTGGTCACCCTCACTTAGTTAACAAGATTTCCGTGTATTTGTAGGAGCTAATTTCCCTCGGCATTGCAGGCTTTGGATAAACAGCTGCTAACGAAATTAAGCTAAGTAATTATTACCTCCGTATATTAACGTCTCTGTACTGTGTCGGTCGAGCTTAATCTTGTCGCTTTAAATTAATACGGTAAGTTATTTTAATTCATTGCAAAGGAAAAGTGATTAAAATTGCAAATTAAATAATTTCCGACCTCTAGCATTATTCAGACACTTAAACTTAGTTTTAACTTGCGACGATAGGAAGAAGACGTTTACTACTGGTAGGTCTCTGTCGCCGGAGACTATCTAAGTGGGTATCACCGCAGCGTCTATTTCCGCCACCAAACATTACTGTTTTCCGGTTTGAATCGCGTTGTAGCTAGTTTAATTACTGAGGTAATATTACTCAATATCTTGTGTCTTAGACGACGAGCGCAATATAGTGCAGTATATAACGTCCTTAATAACGTCGTGTTATCATTTATGGGCGGCTGTTTCACTTACCATCAGTTGAACGTCCCGCTCGTCCCGTCGTTTTATTGTATAAAAAAAAAAGACATTCGCTTATCCGATTAAGTAAGTGATTTGTTTGTCTATAGAACAATTTGTTTTACTATTTATTTTTAACTGTTATTACAAGTGCAGTACGTTTGGAGTGAAATATAACGGAACAGATTAAGCTGTATATACAACTTGTTAAATAGCAAGTAATAAGGCAGCGAACAATCGATAGTAAAAGACGGGGAGATCTTTGGGGGAGGCCTATGTCCAGCAGTGGACGTCCATCGGCTGATGATGATGATGAAGGCAGCGAGACAAGTTATGTGATTACTGTAAATATTTAGCTAGGCAGATTTTTCCTCTTGAGTTCCCTCTCCGACTAGCGAGAGTTGACGGTCAAGTCATCATTTTGAGTGAGGTTATAAGAAAATAATAAAATTAGTACTAAGATTAAGATCACCTGTAATATTAGGTATGCAGTATAGGTTGTTGTACATGTATAGATACAATATTGATTTAAACATAAAATATAAAAGTACATTAACTTAAGGTACGACGCTTTTAAAACCGATCGTAGGAGTATTTATAGACTATCAAGTAAAATTTTCAATGTATATATTACTTATATTAGATTTTATGGACTCTCCAAGTGTATTTATTTTCTTTTGACTTCTGTATTTATATTTGTACTTTTATAGTTTTCAGCATGACGCAGTGAGGGTACTAAAATATTACTATAGTACTAAAATATTCGTAGAAATCGAACTATACGTCCGTTACCATTCTGACAACGTACTTTCTCGTTTTGGTTATTCACATCGCACTCCACTCATAATAAAGCTTCATTCACGAATACTTATGTAAATCTTACCTTTCACATTTTACGACGTCTATGTTATACCTGATAAAACATTCGTTTTTGGTCTATCTGATATTTTTTTTTTTTTTAAAAAACGTTTTAAATTTTTCCAAAGACGAGTACTCGGTTATTACTTACAAGTGCCGTAAACTGTTAATAGTTTGTTTAATATACTAGAACAACCAATTTACGTCTCCACTGTTGGGGCACATACCTACCCTCAATATAAAGGCGATGGGCCATAGTCACCACGCGGGCCCAATGCGGATTGGTGACTTCACACACACCTTAGATAAATTCTAATTCATGTGCAGGTTTTCTCGCGATGTTTTCCTTCATCGTTTGTATTTCGCTGTTGTTACTAAAGTTCACAAATTCGATTCGAACCCGCGATCTTCGGAATGAAGGCCGCACGCTCTAACCATCAAGCCAGCGAGCTACTTTTTTTTAATATATGAAGAAGATATTGCATATTATACTAATGTAAAAACTAGTAAATGGTAACCGAGTTATAGTTGTTTACAAGTGCTGTAGTTTGTTTTTTAAGTATAAGAGGAAGGAGGG
Organism: Troides aeacus; assembly: GCA_033220335.2. NCBI lineage: Eukaryota > Metazoa > Arthropoda > Insecta > Lepidoptera > Papilionidae > Troides > Troides aeacus. The sequence continues at coordinate 7,388,727 of CM067270.1, forward strand.
GGAGATTGATTAAGATTAATTAATTAGACAACTGTGTCTTGATCTAATCATTGAGAAAAAGCTCTTTACTTATTATCTTGTTTATTATCAGCCTTATTATGATTGTGATGAATCACGTTACTTGCGATGCCGATAACTGATATTTTCTCTACCGATATAGTATTACTCTACCACAAAATGCCACTAAATGTCTTTAAATAAAAGTTATACATACACCTCCCCCTTTTTTGAAGAAAAGAAAATATACGTAAACATGATAATAATTTAATTAAAAACATATACAAAATAATATAATCACTATTTAGTTTCATCATCACCATAGCATTATGAGCCGATAGACGTCCACTGCTGGACATAGGCCACCTCCAATGATTCATATATGGATCGGGTAGGGATTCATATGGAGGGACTTGGGGAGTTGGTGGGAGCCAGAGCCTCGTTTTATGATTAGGAGGGTGCACTAGGAGCAGGTGAGGTGGGCTTGGATCTCATTAGTTGTCATGCGGGAATCCTTACACTATTTGCGTCGGTGGTTCAGTGGTAGAATGCTCGCCTGCCTTTTTCATATACATATTAATAAATATACACTAGCACGACAAAGTTTGTGAAGTCAGCTACATGTATGTGAGTCCGATTGAGAGAATATGATCGAGATGAGGATCGCTCATTAGCTTCTTCTTTAGTAAAGACTTTAACAGTCTTATCACTATTTGGATGTACCGTACCACTGTCATCATGCTATGCCTAGCTTGATTAGACAACAGCTAATTTGTTTTCACTACCGATATAGTAGTATAATATACAAAATACAACTACCCACAACAATTCCTAATCATAATAACTTTTGTCCAAAATTATTTCAGAATAGACGCGGCGAAACACATGTGGCCAAGCGATCTGCGAGAGATATATAGTAAGCTTAACCATCTCAATACTGACTTCGGCTTTGCTCTGAACACGAGGCCATATATTTACCAAGAGGTCATTTACCACGGCAACGAACCCATCAAACCGGATGAGTATATACCTCTAGGCGACGTCACAGAATTTAGGGCAAGTATAATTTACTTTTCAGCGAATATCGCAAGAGTTGTAAGTTAATTTTCTAAGGCGATGATTTCGTATAAAAATATATAAAAAATAACAATTATATGTTTTAGACACTAAAAGTATTACTAACTTGATTTAGTCGACTATGATATTGTATCTTTTCAGATATTATTAAAGAAATGATGGCAGTTACTGCTAATCATTTTAATAGCTTAGATTTTGGTTTATTAAACTTAGTACTAAAACTGGAATTATTTTGTCTATTATTATCGTAGATCAGTTTTCTTATCCATATAGGTTACTTTAAAAAAAAACAACAATTAGATATTTATTTTTAAGTACATTCATTACATATAATATGAATATAGCATATTTTTTCTTGGGAGTAATATTTACTTAGAAAGTAAATATTTTTTATGTCTAAATACCTGTCTTTGTAGCCTAATGTTAAGAATAACTAAACAGCACAAATAGTCATTGTTTACAATCTGCTGTTAATGAGCTGGCAACACAAGCTGGATAATTAATTAGAGTCGATTGGCTTTGTTTATCGAGACTCGGTAACTGTGTGTCATACTTGATACTATCGCATTAACCGATAAGAAGGTTGACGTCAATTTTAGCTCAAACATAGCTTTTAATAATAAAACTTAGTCCTAACAGATAACAGTTAAAAAATTAAGTGTTCGTGTTTATATTACGAAAATAAGGTAAAAAAAGAGAAAATGGAGATAATTATTATTGTTAAAAATACATGTAGTAAAGTATTTCTTTTATCATATCACAAGGCTCAAGACCAATTTGTGCTATGTACCGTCTCAGTAGCTCGCTGGCCTAATGGTTAGAGCGTGCGGCCTTCATTCCGAAGGTCGCGGGTTCGAATCTCGGCATGTACCGATGATTTTAATATTTAATGTATATTTGTGAATTTTGGTAACAGCGGAATACAAACGGTGAAGGAAAACATCGTGAGGAAACCTGCACATGAATTAGAATTTATTCTAAGGTGATGTGTGAAGTCACCAATCCGCTTTGGGCCAGCGTGGTGACTATAGTCCATCGCCCTCGTATTGAATAAACAATGGGGATGTAAATTGGCTGTTGAAAAAAAAAACCGTCTCAAATAGATGAAGAAGGCAACAAATAACCAATTTTAGTTTATAAAAGGGGTACTTACGTATTAACTCCACAGCAACAGAACGCGATGTAGGTGGATTAGGCTAGGTATACTAGCTCAGTTACAGATTTGGCGGCACTTAAAAACTGCCAAATTTTTAATAAATATGACATAATCTACATTTAACCTAACTAACCTACACCGTGTGCCGTAGCGGTGGTACTAATACGTCAGTACCTTAAAATGTATATACAGTAAATGATGAATGAAATCTATTTCTTTAAAAAAAAATTGCTCGACGAGACAAAACTATGATATCGCCTAAAATTTCTATGTAACTTTTCAAAATAAATCAAAGGGCAGATTGTTTTCATAAAACGCGCTAGATGGCGCTGTGCGTTGTATAAATCACGATGTCGTTGGCTGACTGCAATATATCAACTGTTACGTGTTTATAAAATTTTATTCAGATTAGTGTGAATACAGTACTATTTAATTTTTGAATAGACCTAAATAGCTTTAATTAGCTATTGGTCTCATCGTGTCTGATTTAGATCGATTAGAATGAGGCCTGGTTGCCAACGAAACATCTACTTATATAACTTTAGATTGAGGCACTGGGCAAGGTCAGGCAAAGTCGTTTCTGTGCCTAGTGCCTTATTGTGGCGGTGAATTAGAATTTATTCTTAGTGTGTGAAGTCGCCAATCAGCATAGAGCCTGGTGGTGCTATGACCCATCGCCGTCATATTGACAGTGTTTAATGTGGGGGAAATCCATGCGCATACCCGTCTTCGCGGGGGCAAGGACAGGTTATGTCGGACTTGCACCGACAAAACCCCCCACGATGTTCCTTCTCGTCGCTTTACGGCAGGGTAACGGGAACGCTTTCCCACATATCCACGACCGCACCTCGGGAGGGGAGGAACAACTCTCCCTTTCCACATCCGCAGGAGCATGCCAGAACACACAGCGCGCCCCTCTTCGGCCTCTTGTAGTCCCGAGGGCAACGGATTCTCACGAACCGGCCACCCGGAGGCCATGGAAGCCAAGAGAGAAAACTCTTCCTGCTCCCTGCAGCGGATCTGATGTTGGGCCCGTCGTCACCCGTTATACGGTCGCGGATAGAGAGAGAGCAATGCATCGTAATACCGACATTCCTCTTTCCTCCGCGGCCCCACCGCTGTCGCATCAACGGTGCGGCACCGCTTAGTCGCCAAGGGTACTCCCTCCGCGACTTCACCTCGGCTGCAAAGGCAGTATGACACCGCCCCTGCAGCCACGGCTACTAAGCCCCTCCGCCACGACAAGGCGGAGCCCTGTTAGGGGGGATTGAGGGTAGGCCTGTACCCCAACAGAGGAGACGTAAAACAGCTGTTAATAAAAAAATATCATCAGTTTCTTAGACTTCTAACAGTATTTCTTTGTCGTCGTAACCTTGAACACGCTTTAAGTGCTAACTAATATAGATCATCAAACACTCACGACGCGTCCCAGATTTACACGATTCCAACTAACTCATGAATTAAAGGTAGATTACATAATTATTAAATAGTAATTTAGAATGTATTAATTTTTTTTTTGTATATTTTCACGCTTTTTTCCCAGTAGGGGTAGGTAGAGGCGCAAAAACACCTATTTTTCGGCAGATTACACATTAGGTCCCATGTAACGGGGGCGAGCCTGTTGCCACTTTATTGGGGCCACCATAGACACACAAAGATGATTTCAGTGTGCGGGTTTCTTCACGATGTTTTCCTTCGCCGTTTGTATCTCGCTGACCGCGACCTTCGGAATGGATGCCGCGCGCTCTAACCATAAGACCAGCGAGCTAAGTAAATTTATTACACAAATGTATAGAAAAAAATTAAAGAAAATAATAAACAATAAATATACAAATCAAATCAATATATACTAGTTTAGAGCATTGACTTACATTCCTTTAAGTTTTGCCAAATATCAATATCAATGAGAATTTTGATGATCAAACAAAAGCGATTGAATCGTAAGAACTGGTATAATGATTAATTTAGTACATGCCACAGTTGATATTTGTATATATCGATTTATAATTGTTGCAGTTGGAAACGACGAATACTAAAAATATAACTCAGGAAAAAAACTTTTGTTTAAATCTAATTAAGCTACGAAATAAGCGCGACCTTCACCTGGTGGTAAGTGATACGCCTGCCCATATCAACGTTGCACCAATTACAATGATATATACTGCACCATGTTTATGTGTATATAACTAGTTTGTTCATAAATACTGTTACATAAAACCTTTATTGATATCGTCCAACTGCAATATTTTACCAAATACTTTCTCTTGAACATGTAACCATTGTTATATTGATCAGCATAAATTGGGATCCCTGTAATGGGTATTGCGTGAAAGATTGCTTCTTGAGTAACAATCAAACCACCATGAGATATAAATAACTTCACGTTAGGGTGAGCTGAAAATAAATGATATCATTCTACAAAATATATATTACCAAAAAAAATAATAATAATGCTATGATAAAATTATACACATGTTCTACCATATGTAGCAGTTATTTATGCAGTCAATATTAAAAAGAGCAACTACAAACTTCTAGCAAGTTAAATACTCTCTAACTAGACTGTCCATAATTACTGTTACATAAATACTTTTCTCTTTTTCAACTTATTAAGTACTTTGAATTTGGGATACGTGTATTATTTTAAAAACTTCTTTCGACTTTGCGCCATTTCACATATTTTTTCGTGTTCAATATCAAATTACAATATGGAATGGGGTGTTAGAGAAAATAGGATTGCAGTGATCGCCTTGCACAAAGTGTGTATGGAGCCGTCGGTCATATTCCAGTCACTTCAAAAGCTTGGTATCAGCCATATGTTCGTATATCGTACTATAACAGATACAACAACACTTCCCCTGACGAAGACCAGAAAAAGTTCGGGGCGGCCGCGTGCTGTTAGAACTACAAAGGCTGTTAATGCTGTTAAAGCCAGAATTCGTCAAAACTCCATTAGGAAAGAAAAAATCTTCTCGCGATAAATAGAGTTTCCCGCTAGTACTCTGTCGCGTATTATAAAACAATACCTGAAGCTCGGTACTTGGTGCTATCGTCGATATACAGGATATGCCCTAAATCAATATTTACAATTAAAGAGAGTGGATCGATCAAAAGGAATAAACCTTCTGTCGCAGGTAAAAGGCACAGAAATATCCTCTTTACCGAAATGAAAAAAAATCACGATTGAAGAACACTACAATAAGCAAAATGGTAAAGTGTACGCACCCAGTTCTTAAGAAGCTGCTCAAGTAGTCGGAAAGGTACAACGTTGTCATTATCCTGAGTCGGTGACGGTTAGGTGGGTTGTCTTATCAAGGATAAAAACTACATTTTTGTGAAAAAGGAGTGAAAACTTCAGCCAAAGTGTATCAAGATACAATCTTGGATTATGTTGTGAAACCTTTCAGCAATACACTTTTTTAAAATATACCGCGGACTTCAAGCAGGACTCTGCAACTGGTTACAGGACACGAACTACCCAATCTTCGATTTAAATCAACGTTCCGGACTGTATAAGAGCTGAAGATTGGCCCTCATCTAGCCCAGACTTCAACTCTTTAGACTTCAAATTATGGTCAGTTTTAGAAGACATGGCCTGCTGCTGCACTAAACGACATGGCGACATTGGGTCTCTTAAAAAATCTTTGCAGCAAGCAGTGGCGGCGGTGGAAATTTTCCTTGGAAACAGTGCGTAAATCCATTGATTCGTGGCCAAACAGATTAAAGGCCTGGATAAAAGCTAAAAGTGGCCATTCCGAATATATATATATATATATATATATATTTTGCTGATACCAATAAATATGTAGATATATACTTTAATAATATTACATTACTTCATTAAAAAAAGAGAAGTTATGGCCGGACTAGGTATATATATGTGATGTTTGGAACGTCATTGAATCGGAGACGATGATTATAAATACACTGTAAAATACAACATACGTTCTAGTCTATTAAAAAAAAACTTTTTGGGTTTTTTTTTATATAAACTAGTGCACTTGTTGTTAGTGTGACCACTGATAAATCTTGTACAACAAATATATTTATCATTTTCATTGAAATGTTGATTCTTCTAGATAATCCATAGCGTTACATTATCATTATTTTTTAATGTAAGCATCCGTTTTATAAACTAATTAAGTTTCAATTATAACCGCACATTTATCGCCGACATCTCATGTTCAACGAGCTCTGAAGACGTTATCGTTATAAATGAAGCTTTAAAGTGGTTTACATAAAAGCTTGACGTGGCTCATCTACAAGCTGTCGTCTAGCGTCCTATTATGTAAGGTTAATAATATGCTCGATTAATTTCGCATAGGCTATGAATAATGTTGCAGCATCTTTTCGTCTCAGATACTGCTGTGTCTAAAGAGAAAAGTCTTCAACTCGTATGTAAAAAGGCTCGTTCTTCTAAAGGGCAAGGGAGAGGACTACTAAGCTCGCAGTCTGTCTGATCGAATCAGAAATGAGAATATCCACAGAAAAACTGTCACCGACATAGCTTAAAAGATTGCTAGACTCAAGTGGCAGAGGGCAGGGCACTTTTCTGGATGGATTGACGACTGATGAAGCAGTAAAGTCTTCGAGTGGCGGTAACGTAATGGTAGATACAGTGTTTGGAAGGCCCCACACAAGGTAAACCGTCGATCTGGTGAGTGTCTCGAGAAACCGCTGGATGCGGGCAGTGCAGGACCGATCGATGTGAAGATATTTGGAGGTCTACGTCCAGCTGTGTACATCTATCGGCTGATGATTGTAGAATAATCTCCAGACAAGAATGATATTTTACGATCCAAGATTTAGAAGTCCAAAAGCTCAATTCTACATTGAATTAAAAAGGTTTCTCGTTATCATCAAACGAATAAACGAAATTGAAATGTTCTCTTGTATACTTCTCCCAGGTTTGATTGTCAGGAATATCATCTAGGCATTATGTCCACCCTCTGTACTATGTATAGAAAAGTAAATAAATAAGTAAGTACTTACGTGGAATAAAATCTTTCACCTGTCTTATTTGTTCCGGATAATCTCCGCAACCTATATCATTAAACAGCTGGGTTTCCTTCGCGGTAATGATGCTGATATAAAAAAAATATTTCAGGAATTCGGTTTACCAGGTTGAACTGTACATTAAATAAAAATTAATATCCGTATCTCAATATAAATTGATTAAGTGCGAATGTTGATGCCCTCTTATCATATGTTATGTTTCTATTTGATAACAAGCGAAGTTTATGTTTGAACATCTATATAAGAATTTTTTTCCTATTCAAAGGAGCATCGAGATGAGCGGGATATTCACCTGATGGTAAGTGATACGCCTGCACATAACATGGAGCTAGTTAGCATGTTATACACTGCACCACATTGCGCTCGTCGCCTTGAGACATGATGTTAAACCTGTAATGTTGGTACCTGTACACTCTCTGGCAATGGAGACCTAGTACCAGTAATTAGAGAATATTTTACTTTGGTTACAACCAACAAAAAAAAATCCTAATTATGCCTACTCAAAATAAAGTATTTAACGTAGTAATCATTTATAATTCGAGCGGTGACCTAAGTAACATAAAAAGTAGTACCGTTATACTTTAACATCGCGATCCGTTAAATGGCATTACTTGGTCTTGAAATTGTCGTACATTTCTGTCGTTAAAGATACTGTACAATGAGGAACATTCGAGAAGCATCCTTAAATTTCAGGTCGGAACGGAATTGAAGAACGTTTTCGGAGGCAATAACGCCCTCAAATGGCTGATGTCGTGGGGGGAACAGTGGGGCCTGTCACCGAGCGACACGGCACTAATTTTTATTGATAATCACGATACACAGCGGAATAGTGACGTTCTGACATACAAACAATCGAGAGCATATAAGGTAAAAGTTAATGAATTAAAATTAAATATATAATAAAGTAGTAAATAATAATATATAATAAAGTCAAACCCTATCACCGTCATCATACTATGTGCTATATACTAATATACAGATTCTAAATATGCTAGGTAATGAGACGCTAGTACCTTTATTAATCATTTGACAACTCTCTTTTTATATAGTCAGTCAGTTATAGCCAGACTAATGCTTTACCACAAAAGCATCGCCGCTTACCATCAGGTGGGATCGTAGACAAGCGCTAGTTTATTCAATATATAAATAATAGTAAAGAAGTATTGATACTAAGGGGTACAATGTAATAAAAAATTTGTAACATTTTTGATCAACAAAAATTTTCATAGTATAATGATTATGTAATTAATATGTTGAATCACAAGTAAAGGTATATTTTATTACACTATATGTCTAGATAAATACCATTCCAAAATTTATTTCTGTCAAAACTCTTACTATGTCACAAATTGAAGCTAGTATTCAGTCAAGATCTGATGTCACAATGCACAAAGTTGTTATCATTATTAAATTCTGAACTAGTTTGCGAAGAAAGAGGTTTAACTCCTCCTTTTTGATAAGAGCAGAAAAAGAGTAAAACCACTTGCCGGCGTCAGTATTCTCGTCCAAATGTGATGTGGGTATTGGGAAAGGTTGACGCGGCTGTTACTTTGTTAGTCTCCTTACCTTGACTTACATTACAACTTAACACCAGATGGTATAGGCTTCAAGAAGTCAGATTAATTTAATATTTTTTTTTTATCATGGGCTCATATAATTCAGCTGTTTACCATCTTACATAAATAAAATTATATTCTTCTTTCAGGCCGCTACAGCATTTATTTTGGCGCATCCTTACGGCGAGCCGCGTGTTATGAGCAGTTATAACTTCTACACCAGCGATCAGGGACCGCCTGATGACACCAATGAAAACATCATTTCGCCGAGCATTAACAAGGTTATTGTCTAAATAATTTGCTTTATTACATTAACAAATAATATAGAAAATTACGATTGTATTCCTAGAAAGAAAGATCTCTACAGGGCGACAGTCAACATGAATTTTATTACGCCATGATTCAGTTTTGATAAAAATAACTCACCAAGTAAGACCTTACATGAAAGCCTCTTCACAAAGTTTTTAGAGTTCTTATTACATCCGTCGTAAGTCAACACATGTTTTAAGTTATCTTAAACGATATAACACAACAGTTGTTAAGTTCCTTGACTGCTAACATTTGTGATCTCTTGATAATAGATTTAAGCATGTTTATCTAACTTAAAGATACTTAATAAGTATCGCTTCCTAAATGTGTAACTTTACACCGTTGGCGTGCATTTGATAAGTTATTTATGTATATAGTCAATACGGGTAACATGTTGATGGTGCTTGAACTGCTTCTACTCCGCTTTATGATTTTTTGATTATTTTAATATTAATTTGATATATATCTCACACCAATATGTACTTAAATTTTAACTTCATCACTTCAGAATTATACTAACATTACTAGTCATAGTAATCAATGTTTTAATGGGAATTACTTAAATATTGTAGATGTTTTAAAATAGCTCGTACTAGGCGCATAAGAAGTCATTATGAAAAAGATCTTCTCTTTGACATTGTTTGTATTTCTATTAATAAAAAGGACGTTCTTCTTCCTCATTCTGCTCTTTTCCCAGTTATGTGGGGTCGGCTCAGTATGTACTTCTCTTTCGTATCTCTCTATCAGTTGTCATATCTGAATTCACACTCTTCTTAGACATGTCACCTTTCACACAATTCATCCACATTTTTTTTTATATTTTTATTTGTTTCAAATAGGACGACACCTGCGGCAATGGTTGGGTGTGCGAGCACCGTTGGCGTCAAATCTATCAAATGGTCGGCTTCAGGAACGCTGTGAGAGACACTGCGGTCGAAAACTGGTGGGACAATGGAAACTGTCAGATTGCTTTTAGCCGAGGTGACAAGGGATTTATAGCATTCAATGCGGAGACTTATCCTCTGAACGTTAAGCTGAAGGTGAGTCTCTATTCAATCACACCGAATATTTCACAGACGGCTTGCCGCAAACTTTGTATTTTTTTTATATGGTGCTTCGAAAAAATCTCGCTTCCTCATCAATATCGATATTTCTTTATATATTCCTTTGTGATAACAAAGTAGAGTATCGTAATAAAGCTCTAAAATATTTCCACATCGTTACTGAGGATATAGTCTCTAATGAGATAATATATATAATGTTATCATTAGTTTACAAATCTTAACTTCAACTGTAATCTTACTAGATGACCGTTGTGCTAGGAACAAAAAGTAGGTACTTTTGCCTTTTATTATGTTTGCGTAGTATGAAAACTTACAGTCATTAATCACATATTAGAATCTATAAATATCTTCAAGAATTTACACTGATATAAGTTACTAAATTACAGTATAATGTGTATTTTCTAATATGATAAGATTACGATACCGCTTATATAAAATTGCGTATTTTTCAATGAGATCGTTGAAAAACTTACTTTGTCCCCGGAGCAATGTATTAGGCACCTCTGTAGTTGCTGTTTTAACTGGAAAGCAGTAATTTGTAAACATTACTGTGTTGTAAAAATAACATAATAATCTTTTAATATTTCTTATCAAATTTCAAAGCCAATATATATCTCGCTTAGTTAATCAGAATTATGAACGAATCATCATCATCATCGCCAGCCGATAGACGACCACTGCTGAACATAAGCATACCCCAAAGATCTCCACGTCGATGGGTTGAGCATGGCCTGCCGTACCGCCAGGCCCTAGAGACCGTCGTTTATAAGGATTCATATGGGGGAATTTGGGCCATTTTCAACCACGCTACCCCAATGCGGGTTGGTGGGAACCAGAGCCTCCTTGGTTGATTAACAGGATGCATCACGAATAGGTGAAGTTGACTGGGGTCCCGTGATTTGTGCGGGACCCTTTATACCCCAATGAACGATTGATAAATATCAATAATAAACAAGGTAACTTTATGGTGAGTCCTACCAGAAAGAACTTCTCTCATAAGATGAAAGTTAACACAATAAAAATATTAGACATAGTGTTACGTTGTATATATTTTCATGTACCAATGTCCAGACCGGTCTACCGGAAGGGGAGTACTGCGACGTAATAACAGGTAGAAGAGAGCTGGATGGTTGCACTGGAAACAAAATTCTAGTTAATGAAAACAGCGAAGCTCTTATTTACATCTCGAATACTGCAGAGGATATGCATTTAGCTATTCATGTAGGAAAAGAGGTAAAACAACCATTTTATATACGATTTTAATATTGTATGATGTTTAATATATGAAAAAATAATGTAATTTTTTAGCCTTTCCGTTTCTTAGTCTATTCATTTATATATTAGTATGATTATCCTTAAATGTAAGTCTAAGATCATGCTTATCCATTCCTATAGAAGTTATAATATCGTTATTCCAGATTCTTTAATGGTTTTTTTTATTAAACGAAGCGAAGAGACGAGCAGGAAGTTCACCTGATGGTAAGTGATACACCTGCCTATAACAACGTGGCACTAGTAAGTACACTACATCACCGTGCGCTCGTCGCCTTGAGACACGATGTTAAGCCTCGTTACTCTAGTGACTTCACTAGTTACAGCGCCCTTGAAACCGAAACACAGTAATGTTTGCACACTACTGTTTGTCGGCGGAAATATGCGCTGTGGTGGTACTTACCTAGACGTTCTCCAGGAACAGAGACCTACCACCACTAAAGTGTTATAAAATAATATAAAGAAAACGGTTAACTACTAATATCACAATAGTACTACAGTTAATGTTTTTTGTTTCAGTCGAAGATACCTCGTGGATAACCACAAGAATATTATTACGTTATATAATATTATAATTACTTTCAAAGGATTTTTTATATTGTACTATGCGATATTGATTAAATTTTATTTACTTTCTATCCTTTTCTCTCTTTCTTCTTTTATTTTTTTGACCGCTAAATTCAAACCGCTGGGCCGAGTTTTTGTGGACGTTACTAGAGATCTTTGTCCAATAGTTGAGGTCCGTCGGTTATGATAATAATGATGATACACAAGGTATTTAAATAATTTATTAATAAACAATTGTTTAGTGTGTAGATGGTGAATATCATCATCATTGGGTGCCCTCTTTAAACTGATGTTTGGCGAACAGATTGAGAAAACCTATTAGATCCTCAGCTATTATTTTTAACTGATGCTATTTAAATCCGGTCCATTCCTTAATGGCATCAAACCATTTCTTGCGCTGTATACCAGGTTCTCGTTTTCCAGGAAGTTTGCTCTCCAGGATCAACCTTGGGTACTCAATAAACTGGGGAATGGTGAATATGTTCATTAATTATTTAATTCATTATCTGACTTAAGTGCCTTTAAAATTAAAGTCTTTTATTTTGCTGCAAGTCGATAGATAAGGCGTTTATCGGATCAAATCAGAACACACGTAAACATACGATAAAACATATTAAGAGTTATGTAAACGTATTGGTATAAATTAAATCTGTAAATATAGTACACACATATATATATATATATATATATATACATAGCGTTAGAAATAAACTAGTATCTATATGGACGATCTGCCTTTTTGTTGAATTAATATTTTTTTAACTGAAGCTATCAATATACGGAAAAAAATTGCATATAGTGAATTGATCAATTTAGGCAAATGGCATACTTTTATTACTCTTTGGTACACTACAATTTTATTCTACATTTATGTATACATACTAGGATATATACTTAACTCAAAATGTACGCATTACTTTTAGTTTTCCTTAACCTCAAGTGAGCTGGAAGAGAATAGAGGAAGACAGCCCGTTTATTTGATTCAAATAGTTTTTTTTTATTATGCCATGGTTCTTCCTTCGCAACTTAGTGGACCGTCGATCTGGTGAAGGTTTTGGGATTGTCGTGGACGTCTTTAGGAAGGAGTTCAACAGAAGACTCCGTCGTATGATGATGACGTACAATTGTTCAGAGCTAGGAGTATCATTACACGTATCATGAATATATTAGATAGTAATAAACGATAATTTAAAAAAAAACATAAATTTCATTTAAAAAAGCGTCTCCTGGCTCGCTGATAATAACGTAATCTTTTGAATAATTACATTTTCGCGGCTTTATCATGGATTAGTTGGGTTCGAAGATAAATGTTAAACGATATAGATACTGTGATTGTATCATTTAGTATATAAATCGTATCTTTGTGGGAGGCCTTACGAGTTTCATTCTTCCGCTCAGCTCGCTGAAAAAAGGTAATTAAAAACTTTTTTATCTTTATAGTATTTAGATTTTTTTTTGTATTACTTAATGAAGTTTTAGGATTGTCTTTTAATATATTTGCAATGGATGGACATTGTTAAACAAAGTTCTATTTGTATTGTGGCGGCGTTCAATTTCCGAACGCATGCTACGACTGTAGTTATAATTGGGAATTGCCTCTGGCAACACTGAAACAAAAGGAAAAAAGACCAGTCTTGAAGAACAGACCAGAAGATGGAGCTGTAAAAAACATAACTTTACAACCCGTATTATACGAGTGCTTATTAATCAAAACTGAACTAAGAGGAGTGATTTCATTTGGATGGGACAAGGGACGAGTACATCAGCCTATCATCTATTAACCTATCATAATTCTCTAAATTCCCACATCGGTGACCCCGACATGATCCGAACATGGAACCGACTGTGAAATCAAGAATTCTAGTATTAGTTTGGAGCAATCTGAACGACAATTTCCGACTAGTCGCATCATTATTCCATCGTCAAGGTTATCTTTTCCTTTTATTCGTCTCAACAAAGGCGTCCATTGCAAGCTGTCATCACATTGACGTGCATTGACCTGATTGGCTGATCCTTGGAGCGGCAATTCTAGAAAGAGTTCGCTTACGCTACAGTTCGATGTACTTTGATGTACATTGCATCACCGATAATAAAATTTAAATATTCAAAGTAATTAAATTTAAATTTAATTCCCTGTTCATGCTACTACGGTAATGCTCTGTGCGTAACTAAAGCTGTTTTGTCGTACGCGTGTGAAATAACCCAACTAACATTTTCAAGCATCTTTAAGTGTTTTCTATCACTACTAATAAGGTTATTGATACTACTGGTTTTATTTTAGTATTGTTTATTTTACGTCTGCATCTTGTGTATGTTTCGGAGATTACTGGTAATTTTAATGGTAATGATTAACATTTAATGGTTCACAAACTTAGCCCTCTATAACCTTACAATTAAAACGTAACACGTTGTTTATGCACCAATTTAACACTAATCTTATACTATTTCACTCACCTCATTCGTCCAAAGATGAGTGATCAATCAGGTCTTTCCGCTCCTGTAGCTTCAACCGTCGCACTATAATTGGAAGTCTACCAGAAAGAGCTAGAAAAGCTGAACTCTCCAATTGCGACAGGAAATCCCCTCTTTCGCACGCTAGTTCAGGGATATAGTCCAAAGCCAGACCTTGACCCCCAACCTCAAGTTAATAGAGTGTCGGCCAAAGTACCTCCTTTCTGGAGCAAACCAAAGGCCAGACTTATAGATTGCTCACATCGAAACGCAGTTTCGGGTAGCAGGCATTACTCGTAACCAAACCAAATATGACCATGTCGTTGGTTAACTAGATTTTAAAATTACCGCCGAAATCGAGGACATCGTTATCAATCCTCCATCCTACTCAATGATAAAGAATTAATTCAATTCTCAATTTTTACGTCACTTACATTCACTTGCCGGTAACATCATGACAGACGAAAACATCCTATTCTACAGCTCTTCATGCGTCGACTTCGGCAACATCGTCCGCCTTTTATCCTGGCCGCCAGCGCAGACCCATTCCATAAAATCGCCACCTCCAGCACCAAATTTAACCACTCAGTCGCACGACTCGACTAGAGTTTTAATTTGTAATTAGCTCTTACAACACGCTGAAAGAAACGAAAAAAGTCCTGTCTTGTCGGAGAAGACGGATCTGTAGAAAACAGCATAACAACCCTTATTAAATGAGTATTAATCAATACGAATTAAGAGGAGTGCTTTCATTTGGATGGGACACTAGGGACGAGTACCTAGCCTATCATCTATTATCCTATCATACTCATGTATGTTAATAGTATATTAATAAATTATTTAAAGAATAAACAATTATGTGATGCTGAAGTCGCAATGGGCGGGGCACATAGCACGTGGAATTGGTGGACGTTGGGGTCTTAAAGTGCTGGAATGGTGACCTCGCAGCAGTCCCCTACGGTGTACAAAGACCGTAAAAAAAATCGCTGGTAGCTACTGGATTCGAACAGCGCAAGTCCGTGCCTTATGAAACATGTCCAGCTGTGGACGGCCATAAGTGAAAATGATAATGATATTATTTAATATATTTATGAAGTATTAACTATTGCCCGCCTGCATTGCTGGTCGTAACACTACTGCAACTACTTTTGAGGAAGGTTTTTTTTTGTAAAATCCTTTCTCAGCTAACCTATGTTCGGTAAAACGATTGAATGATTGAGTAAAATTAGTTCTTAGCTGACCAATAGTTGAGAAAAGGAATATTGCTACCAAAATTTCAAATCTCTAAGCTTTATGATTCTAGAGATATCTTGATGAGTCCTATGCAGATGGAAATCTTTTATATATATTAAGTATTGTTATATTTATTTGTTAATAATATTATGTACTGTGACTAATGTTAAAAAAAAGACACTTTCGTTGTGTTAAAAAATATTCAATTTGAAATGAAATGTTGTAGAATGATCCGGTTAATCCTATTGCTGGCCGCGGGGACCCTAGCGGTCGCTTACAAAAACCCCTACTATGCTTCTGGCCGATCAACAATGGTGCACCTCTTTGAATGGAAGTGGGATGACATAGCTGCCGAATGTGAAAGGTTCCTCGGACCCAGAGGTTTTGGTGGAATCCAAGTAAGAAACTACTCTAAGTAATTAAAATAAATCTATTGTTAAAGTTTACTTACTCCTCTGGCTCAACGACCCAAAGTAAGTTTTGGCATCTCAAAGTGAAAATGTGAATGTTAACTGTTATATACTACAACTACACATTTCTTTTATAATTATTATGTATGTTTATTATTTGTACAAATATTTACATCATTTGATATCATGGCCGCTATTTACTTGTGGTCTTAATCTCTTTCGATCGAATGGAGCGATACGATGTGATCTAATCTGTTAGATGGAGTGTTCAACGCAGACGGATGTGTAGCGTTTAGGTCTGCATTACGTTCTGGCCAATGTTGAACTAAATAATGTTATATACCTCCATCTCAATAATTTTACCCTTCGACAAAAAAGTAGCTATATTATATATACAAATTTAATCTACATTTTTCCCAAGCTATGGGTAATAAGCAGTTTTTTTAAACTATTCTTTCACGAGACTATTTCAAAATCTTTACATAACTTTCAAAATTGGCAATAGTAACAAAGAAAAGAGATATAACTTACATTTTTTTTTATAAATTTCTGTTACTAATGCATATTCTTGCACAATTAATACACGATTAATGTTCTTAGATCTCCCCGCCGAATGAGAATTTAGTCATCTGGTCAAGGAACCGTCCGTGGTGGGAGAGATACCAGCCGATATCCTACAGGCTGGTCACCCGCTCCGGCAATGAGCAGCAGTTCGCTAACATGGTACGCCGGTGCAACAACGCTGGTGTAAGGTAAGGACTTGTTTGAAAGAAACATTAATCTATCCCTTGTATGTGTCGATTTATCATCCGTTATGCCAATATGTTATAAAAATTCTCCCAAAATAATCTTTATATAATACCTATCTTCCTACTCTAACTTAAATTCAACGTGAAACATAAACACGTTCCCAATGGAATAAACTAACAAACATGATATTCAGTAGAGATTTCGCTTTCATTGTTTTATCCAATAAACAGTAGTAATAAAGCTTTTTCGGATCCCCTGTAAATTGAATACTCCAACGTTGATTTATATCGTTGGCTACCGAAACATTGTAACCGAATTGGTCTCAAAAGACTCGAACGTTCCCCGAGATCAAATTTACTGCTAAAAATAAATACCGCTTTTACGTTCGGATCGAAAAAGGTCGCAATGTGTTTTTGTAGGCTGCAAATGTAATTTCAAAGGGCATTAAACTGGAAGAAACTTGTTCATTTGTACTCAATTAGCAGCTTTTTGCATAAAATAACATCACTATCGTATTAATGTGAAGCTGTATTTAGTAATTTACGTTTTAGTGTATTACAAAATCACCAAGTTGGAAAACTACTTAATACTCTCTGATTAACAAATTAAAAATCAAAAGTGTAATAAAATCTAGATTATTTTGTCTGTATTTTAATCTGTTTCTATAATCATATCTATTATCCCATTTGTTTATTGGGTCAGCTTTCTTTGTCTTCTTTCTCCACTTCGCTGTCTTCGACATAACTGTCTGTATATTGATTTTAAAAATTTGATTAATGTTATGCCTTTTCTTATTGTACAGAATCTATGTTGATGCCATCATTAACCACATGACTGGTACCTGGAATGAAAACGTAGGCACCGGTGGAAGCACGGCCAACTTTGGCAATTGGCACTACCCCGCTGTTCCGTTTGGCAGGAATGACTTCAACTGGCCACAGTGTGTTATCTCCGGCAACGATTACGGTTGTTGTCCCGATAGAGTGAGTGATAAACTTATACATATTTGAAAAGTACATTGCCAAGATCTAAAATATCTTTGTATTCTTAAATATCTCTATTCTTTTAATAAATTTTAAGATAGTATAAGTTAATTAGAAAAAAACATTTTTAGTTAACTTTGTATTACTCAAAATAACACCTTTGAACCTTCGTCTGTAGGATTAAGCTCGTTTTCGAATCCCTTTTTGCACTAACAAACTTACCCACATTTTGTTTGAAGTGGGAGAATGAAATTAGAAATTTTCTTAATTTCGGACGTTTTTGCAAAGAGAATGAATTATGAAATACGAGCGTTCATTTGGTACAGTCAAATGGATTAACACGAGGAGGGCAAAAGTATAATTCACGGTAATTCGTGTAGCACATAGTGAAGAAACTTTAGAGATGAAATTTTTAACTGATAGTTTCTGAAAGTGTTCCAACCAATTTTCTCGAAACTTGTTTGAGTATAGTATAGTATAGAATATTTAGATAAAACATACACATCGTGAATCCAAGTTTAATAACAATATATCCAATAGCAGTTGATTTGTTGCACTGTTGATTTACAAGTTTGAATTTTATCAAGAAGTCCGGGAGGAAAATTTTAAGGTTTGTTATACATTTGATAAAATTTTTAGGTGCGCAACTGTGAGCTCTCTGGATTAAAGGATTTGAATCAAGGGTCTGAACATGTCCGTAACATGATTGTCGGCTACATGAACCATCTTATCGGTCTGGGCGTTGCTGGGTTCAGGTAAACATTTCTACTTAGTTTTTAAAATAATTAAAGTTTTTCATGCATATACATTTTTTTTCCTATATTTCTTAGAATTGACGCCGCAAAGCACATGTGGCCTGGCGACCTGCGCGTCATCTATGATAGGCTTCAAAATCTTAACACTAATCATGGCTTCCCCTCTGGTGCTCGTCCATACATCTATCAAGAAGTCATCGACCTGGGTGGCGAAGCAGTTAGGCGTGAGGAATACACACCACTTGCTGCTGTCACGGAGTTCAAATTTGGTTTGGAATTGAGCAGAGCCTTCCAGGGAGGCAATCAATTAAGATGGCTTGCCAACTGGGGACCTTCATGGGGTCTCCTTGCTAGTGGTGACTCGCTTACGTTTATTGATAACCACGATAACCAGAGAGGTCACGGTGCTGGTGGTAACATACTTACGTACAAAACCGCTAAGAGGTATAAGGGAGCAATTGCTTTTATGTTGGCTCACCCATACGGAGAACCTCAACTGATGAGCAGCTTCGATTTCTGGGATACGGAAGCTGGACCTCCAATGGATGGCAGTGGAAACATCGTTTCGCCTTCAATCAATTCCGTTAGTATTCTATCGAAATATTGTTTTTCTGTGATTGTGTGCTTAAACAATTATTATTGACCAAGAACTATTATATTATTTTATCGAGTATTTTGCAACATTTTAGGATGGTTCCTGTGGCAATGGGTGGATTTGTGAGCACCGCTGGCGCCAGATTTACCAGATGGTTGCATTCCGTAACGCCGCCGGCAATTCGGCCCTGTCGAACTGGTGGGACAATGGAAGCAATCAAATCGCATTCTGTCGCGGCGGACAAGCTTTCATCGCCTTCAACAACGACAATTGGGATCTTAATCAAAATCTACAGGTACAGAATAGTTAACATGAAAACAATTTTGATCGGAGATGGGAATTCTGGTTGTCAAGAAGCGATTTAGCTATTGATATTGCAAAGGCAATGAGAATAACTATTTTACCTCGAAAGGCAACTGATTTATGACAGTGATTTCATTAATGTCAGCATGGGTTTGTCCCATGCTGGATATGACCTTTCAGAAGTGCTTTCCATCAAATGTGGTTCTCATCTTTGCACATCTACCTACTCGAGATATTACTACATTAACTTGGTCAGCATTTTGGTAAAAAAGTGTTAAGAAACATGTAAAATTGGAACTATCTAAATCTTTTCGATTCTAACCTTTTGTTTTTGGAAGTAAATTGGAAGTAAATTTTAGTTCTTGTTCTCTTTGTAAAATATTTTTTTAATTTCCCAGACATGCCTCCCAGCTGGTTCTTACTGTGATGTCATATCTGGCGTTAAGGATGGCAACAGATGCACTGGAAAGACAGTGAATGTTGGCAACGACGGACGCGCTAGTATCGTCATCGGCGCTAACGACTATGACATGGTTCTAGCCATTCACAGAGGAAGCGAGGTTAGTATGACTAATTTGCACTAAAAAAATCACTTTTTGACACAAATAAATTATTAACAAATTTAAATGATGATTTTTAATAGTAATTCAATAAGTCAATTTAATATCATGATTTTGCCAATCCAAAACGTATAATGGTTTGTTTTTATCTAATAATGGATGTTTTTGGTTGCAGTCAAGACTTTAATGGCGGATGAATGAAACTCGATAATCCACATCACACTCGACCACACACCACAACCATCGGAAATTTACGAATTTTTTACGGCTGTTGATTCTAATTTGTTTATATGTAAATAAAATGCGTTTTTAATGATGATAACTATTTAGTTTTATTTATAATTGTTTTATAATTTCAATGCATTGCAATACATTATTACTGGTGGTAAGACGATGTCGGAGACCGATTTTGTAGATCAGCGCCTATATCTGCCACCAAACTGTACTGTGCAAACGTTACTGTGTTCCAGTTTGAAGCATATCGTATATAGTGAAATTACTGGGGTAACGAAACATAATATTTTATGTTACAACGCGATGAGCACGAGTGAAGTATTGTGTGTGTCATTCCGACTAGAGCCTCGATGTTAGGCACGCGTATTATCATCAAGTGAAAGTCTCGCTCATCTCGTTGCTTCGTAGAATAAAAAAAAATGTTGTATAGATGATTAGTAAGAAATGAAAAGTTTCAACCAAACCTGTATCACTATTCTTTGAAATAATATTCAGATAATAACAAGCCGCAATCCTCAATATCTGTCGTCTAGTTAGGAAGCTTTTACAAGATGATACCACCAACAAAATTATAACAGAAATTGGGCATCACTTGGCTTAGGCCCGTGGTGCTCATTATTAACCGAAATTCTGTTTATGAGGGTTAAATGTAAATAATAATATAGAAATGATGCGTATATTTATCAGGCACGTAATTTATAGATTATCTGAGATCTATAATATATTTAATAGTATGTCTTCATGTAAATGGAGATGGTATATAATAAATTGTAATTGATTTATTTTATGTATTTTAATCTGTTCCTGAATCCATTACAAATATATTACATAGATGGTGTAACTAATTAATTAGGTTCTGCACAAACAAAGGAACGGATGAGGATTAGAAAAGGACAAGGACACAATTACACTAGATATTATTAAGAAAGAAAAGAAACATCGAGAGTAATTTTTTTTGACCAATCATCTCTAATATTTCTTTCTGTAAATATTAGTACTAAACGTATATTTCATAAGTATTTTTCTTGTTATAAAAATTAATTTTTTTTTTGTTAAATTTATATGAAAATTCTATATATCTTTGTGTACACTATTGCAAAATTTTTTAGTGGAAATATTTAAACGAATCTGGTAACCTGCGGGTCATACGCTGCCGACCGACCGCGGGTCTTAATGATTTTTATAAATACTATTTAAAAAAAAAAAAAAAAACAATTTAAACGAGTAAAAATCTCTGATAAGCAATTTAGACATGATTAAAATGTTGTAGGATGCTCCGCTATCTCGCTGTAACAAGTAAAATTACTGGTGTAACGAGACTTAAGATGCCATGTCTGAAGGCGATGATCGCAATGTGGTGAAGTGTATATCATTATAATTAGCGCCACATTGTTATGAGTATCACTTACCATCAGGTGAACATTTGCTCGTTTAATCGTATAAAAAAGAAGATTAAATTTGTTCAAATTTGAAAGCTTTACACTAATCGCTGAAGCTTTTGTCGCAAATAAATATAAGCGTGAAACGAACAGACGACCCGTCATTTCATTTGAATGGAAATGGCAGGCTTTGTCGCATTATGTAAAATCGGATTTACGTACTAAGTCTTAGTGGGCGTTATACCATTGTTTCATTAACACACTGCCTCAGCTGTCGAAGCAGGCGGCCATTAGCGAGCAGTGTTGCCATGTTCTGACGTCAATGTCTGTCAACGAGCGGCTCAGAGGAAACTTGTAATTCTGACGTCTATACGGCGATACGCTTCAAATGTGTAGACTCGGTTACGTTTAATGCGTTGAACACGTGAATGGATGTTTGTCTTGCAGTTATGTTATCGCGTCATATACGAGGAAATGGTCAGAATAAACCTACCGAAAACCTTTGCTATTTTATGAGCCGAAAATAAGGGTTATGGGTTGATTTTTAACTACTGAAATGTTAAGTCTCAGTGTTATTAAGAAAGGAATTATAGATTTAGAAAGGCAGCACTTATTTTGATATAGCTGCACTGTAGCTTTGGTTCGTATTTTTTTTAATTAGGCACGCGCTTATTCTTTAGGGGGAAAAGAGTGAGAATGTGAAAAGTAGAAGTTAGTCCTTTTTTATGATTTTTTAATTTAATATTAAGAGCAAAAAATTTTTTTTACATGCAACTCCAGGACAAATACCAGGTTCATCGGCATGATAGCATTACTAAGCTAACTTTTATATATATTGAAATAAATAAAAAAGTGATATAGGACATAACATAAATATTTATTTCCTATATCACATCATTAGCCTGTAATATCTGTTAGATTCTTCATCTTCAAAAGCCGAATCACTTTGACGGTTGCAATTTTGTTTATCCATTGCGTAATTAGCAGAGTGGGGATTACTTCAAACGTAATCTTTACTTTGAGCGTTCACCCGGTGATGTGGGCTTAATAGAAGAGCTCTCTTGTACCCTCTTGTTTTAATCCTGTGCCGAATCAAAAGAAAACAATTAATTAAAAACACTCCTCAAGTAAACAACAAAAAAATGGTATTATTCTTTCACATCGTATTATTTATAATACAAACAATCATAACGTGAACTAAAACATATATGTTTAAACCTTCGTGCTAATAAGAGTTGCATTGCATTGTATATTTTTAACACGGCTTTTTTCATTATATATCCACATACTATAGCAAATATATTATTTATTACTATAACCTCTAGGGTGTCCTAGAATCTCAATAAATAAATTATTTTTCTTGACTTGAAAGTGACTGAAGGAGTCTGCGATTATTACTGTTGCAATAATATGTTTGAGATTTGAGAGGAAAATATGAAAGAAATCAATATGAACGTTTATTCTTTATTTAGGTTAGGTTACGTTTATACTTTATTAGGTAAATTTAGGACTTTTTGCTTTGCGCAAAATATATCCTTTTTTGCGTTTCAGTGGTTATATTTTTCCATAACAATGGAGCACTATTATAAAAGCGTCAAAAGCTCGCTCAGTGCGTGGATTTACACAGCGTACATCGAGTGTGTTTGAGTTGAGACAAAACAATGGGATTGTATTGCTTTTTCACAGTCCGTTATAATTGTGAGCTTTATTAAATTTTCAAGTTAAATACTTAACAATATTTTTTTTACAAATTTCTCCTAGAAAAATTCCTGATGGTATTTATACAAGACATGGTGTATATCGTTTAGTAATTATCACCAAATCCAATCCAAAAAAGCAAACAAAAATTATATAAATATCTAAATTATACAGTAGTCTTGTAATTCTCAATATTTTATAAATATTCTGGTGGTAGGTCCTTTGCCGGAGACCGTCTAGGTAAGTGTCACGCTTATTCTGCTGCCAAACAGTACTGTGTTCCGGTTTAAAAGGCGTTTTAGTTAGTGTAAGTACAGGGGTAACGAGACATAACAACGTCTCAGAGCTGTGTATACCATCCTATCTAGCGCCACGTTGTAATGGGCAGTGGTACTACTTACCATAAAGTAGCCGTACCAGTCGTCTCGTTTCTTCGTAGAAAAAAAAAATCTGTGTTAGAACATTTTTACAACAGTTTGTTTTAGCAATTTTGTGTCATAACTAGTAAATGATGTCTATGTGATCTTTTCACTGTTAAGAAATATATTCAACGTGATTTTGAAGACCATAGAGAAATGATTATCATTATGCTCGCAGAGCAGAAGTGATCTGTGAGCTTAGAAACTTGCAGAACACAAAGATTACAGTATGATAAATATTCTTTTTTTTATACAATTAAGCCACGAGACGAGCGAGAAGTTCATCTTATATTAGGGGAACCGGAAAGTAATCTCGTTTTCTTACGCTAAATACAAACACATAAATTTTTAACGAGTCTTTATTTTTAATCAATGATGTATTCCCCATCATTGTCAATAACCTTTTGCCATCTAGTGAGTAAATTTTCAATCCCTGATCGATAAAAATTAATTGGTTTTTCGGCAAAATATCTAGAGATGGCATTTTGGATATCATCCAAATTTGCAAATGTTTTGCCACTTAAAAAGTGTTGCAGCGCTCGGAATAAGTGGAAATCCGATGGTGCAACATCGGGCGAATATGGTGGATGAGGCAGCACCTCCCACCCCAATTCATTAATTTTTTCTAGAGTTCGCCTTGCGCAGTGCGGTCTTGCATTGTCATGTTGGAGAATGACGCCTTTTCGGTTGACAATCGCTGGCCACTTTTCAATTAAAGATTGATTGACTCGCTGCAATTGTTCGCTGTAGAGGTCTGCAGTAACAGTTTCTCCAGGTTTCAGTAATTCAAAATGAACAATGCCGCGAATACTCCACCAAACACACAAAAGCGCTTTTTTGGGGTGTAAACCTGGCTTAGCAGTACTCCGAGGGATTTCATTTGGAGAGAGCCACTGCCTTTTGCGTTTTGGGTTATCATACAGGACCCATTTCTCATCTCCTGTGATCAAGCGATCAAAAAACGCTTCTGTGTTGTGTCGTTGAAGCAATAAGTTGCATGTGATTGATCGGTTAGCCTTATTCTGTTCGGACAGATTATGCGGGACCCAAACACCTGCTCTGCTTACTTTTCCAATCTGCTTCAAATGTTCTTGGATGGTCGACCAAGGTTTGTTGAGACTGTTTGACAATTCCTCGATCGTCTGACACGGATTTGCTTCCACTTCCGCCCTTAACACGTCGTTGTCTAACGCTGATGGTCTTCCTGATCGATACGAGTCGGAAAGATCAAAATTACCCGATTTGAACTTGGAAAACCACCTTTGGCATTTACGAATGTCCAGTGCATTTGGATAAACATCGCAAATGTTTTTGGTAGCAACTGTTGCGTTATTTCCCTTGCGAAACTCAAAGAGCATGCAATGCCGGATGTGTACCTCTTCTGGTATTTGGCTGGCCATTTTACCCAAAATTACAAAAAAAAATTGTAATTCAATTGTCTATAAGTAAAGAAATCACTATAACCTCACAATGTCTTTGGTACGCCTCTGAACAAAACAATGAGCTGACAAATGACAATCAAGTATTGGCATGCGCAGAAACGACATTACTTTCCGGTCCCCCTATTAGTATGTGACACGCCTGTCGTTACTCCAGTAATTACACTAGCTAAAACGATCTCCAAACTGGAATACAGTAATGTTATCACAGTCCAAATAGGCGCTGCGGTAGTACCCACTTACATGGTCTCTGACAAAAAAGACCTGCCATCGGTAAATGCTCATGTATCCCATTTTATAATACTAACTGTTCTTTTTTCAAGATTTACATAACGATGCTATAAGACAGGACTAATTTTTTTTGAACAGCCAATTTACGTCCTAACTGTTGGGGCACGGGCCTAACCTCAATATGAGGACGATGGGGCCATAGTCACCACGCGTGCCTAAAGCGGATTGGTGATTTCACACACACCTTAGAATAAATTCTAATTCATGTGCAAGTTTCCTCGCGATATTTTCCTTCACCGTTTGTATTTCGCTGTTGTTACTAAAGTTCACAAATGTATATAACTTAAATATTAAAGCCATCGGTACATGCCGAGATTCGAACATTCGAGATTGACAATGAAGGTCGCACACTCTAACCTACTCTAACGAATGTTTCAATACCTAATGTTCTAAGACAAAAGTCTTGATTAAAAAAGAGAATGTAAAGAAATGAGGGATATAATTAATCACTGAAAATCAACAATTGGCACACAAAATCACTAAACCAAGTGTACCGAAAGTAAACGAATGAGGCGGATAAGTGCCACATAATTTACTCCCGCGGTATAAGAGTGGAATAAACACGTTACGGGCGCTAGGTAATAAATTGGACATTATTGCAAACAAAGTGACGCGCGAGTGCTCCACGGAGTTTACAAACTTCAACTTTATTGGGTCTTCACTTTAAACGTTTCCTCTCACTGAAATACCACCGGTAGAAATAGTATTCAGGAATGTATGACACCTGATATTTCAATTCTTGTATTTAACGTATGGGATCCAGTAAAAGAAAAATAAGAAAAAGTTCCCAAACAAATTAATAAACATTCGATTTTAGATATAAGTTTGGTAGTTTGTCTATATAAGTTTGCCTTTGAAATGACTGATTGATTTTGACTTTTTTTATTTTCATTGCTTTGACCAATAAAGAAAATTTTACTGTATCTTGCCATCTTAATAAAGGGGTGTAAGAGTTCCAACAGTTCTCGTGATCCACGCCAATCTCACCTGTTCGTGGTGCATCCTGCTTAACAACAAAAGAGGCACTGGTTCTCACCCACCCGCGTTGGGCTGTACAGTGGAGATCTTTGAAGTAAGCGTATGTCCAGCAGTGAACGTCTATCGGCAGATAATGATAATAATTTAAGTAGCATGTACCTATGGTGTAATAATTATGACAACGGCACGAGCGAGACGTTCACAATGGTAAGTGATACGCCGGCCTATAACAACGTCGCGCTAGGAAGGATGATATGAACTGCACCAGATTGCACTCGTTGCCTGAGACACAGAATATTAAGTCTCAATAGCCTGTAATTACACTAGCTATAGCGCTCCTCAAATTGAAACATAGTAATGTTTGTATACTACTGTTTGGTGGTACAAATAGGAGCCGCGGCGGTACCTACCTAGACGGTCTCCGGCAACAAAGATCTACTACTTATCATTTATGGTTATCTATGTACAAATATTACTAAATATTTACAATTTTATACAGCTCTTATACTTGAGGAAAAGTATAGGCTACATTTATGTAATAAAATAGAAAGGTTCATAATTTTTATTACAAAACCTATGATCAGACATATTGAATCTATCTCTTGGGTTAATAGCGTTTCCTTATAGATTTCGCCAATGTCAAGTGTATATAATACTCAGCTTTATAAAGCAGGCTTCGTGACCGAACTAGGTCACAGATTGTAACTTAGAATTAAGTGAGTAGCTAAGAATGTTTGATGACAGGATCGCTGCCGATGTACATCAACGATCCTGTCATCAACTCATATTGATTCCATTTTTCTGATTTTTTTGATATATTGTCGTTGCTGATAAACTACATGAATAAATTATAATTAAAAAGTTTAATGTATTCAGCGTTTCAATAGCACCTTTAGTTTTAGTTCTAATATTTAGTCGCATTATAAACTTTAAAATGGTTGAAAGTTAATTTTAGAACTTAGCATGTAATTACTATACAGTTTCAGACGAAGAAAGTTTAAATTTGTGACATTCATAAACCCACTCGCCGCGCAACGCTTGAGTCTCTATAATTATCAGTTCATATGAATATATTTTCTATCTCCGTCTAACCTGGGATAAAACATGTGTTATTGATTATATGGAAAAGCTATTTTATTGATCGTATGTGTCTAGTAAAGTTTATTGATATAATTGGTTGTATATAAGTTTGATTGTAATTAAATAAAGAAGAACATAGTATCGCCATCGCCATCGCCATCACCATCGCCACCGCCATCGCCATCGCCATCGCCATCGACGTCGTCGTCGCCGTAGCCGTAGCCGTCGCCGTCGCCATTTAAACTTCTATATCTATAGAAGCTCTCAAGTTTAGGCCCAATCATCAAGTCAATATTTCTACATCGTTCTGCTTTGCGCTTCCACACAGAACTTTCCTATTATTATTACACGTATCTCTACCATTTCTTTTAAAAGTTGACAAAATGTTCTGTGGTCTGTTCGAAGGCCGCCGTTGATAGTATTATTATTCGGATAACATGGCACAAGGCGATAAGCACAGTCTTTTTCCATGTCAACGTTTAACTTGATTAAGTAGGCATAGTACTAATCACTGGATAAATGTCCAAATAGTTTTGGCTAATCACTGTAAAGTTAAAAATTCTATCATTATAAACTGTAGTGTATCTAAATCGTGATACTCGTATTTGTGATATTACGTGTTTCATCATCATCATGATTTATATTTTAACTATTCGATGTCCGATATTAAATTTAGGTGTTTCGAAAATTATACTTTGTCTTTCTCGTCATTATTTCCAATAAATTTGTGAGGTCAGAATATCGGTGTAGGTTAGTTACATCTGCTGCATTTTTCTTTAGAGTGGCGATTATACCTGTCCCTGACAATGGAGATTCTTCTTTATATTAAAAAGTTATCAATTGTAATTTCAATTTATCAAAGGCTTACATTTTTACACTCTTCGAGAAAGGAAAAGCAGTAAGAAAGGAGACTGTGATTGAAAATGTCGTTATCAAGTAAATTAATTTGCTCGTTTGTGAAGGCGACGTGCGAAATCAGTCCGTGTCTTTGATGTATTGTCGGAGTACTTTTTTATCGAATTGACTTTGATAATTTTCCTTTAACTCTTACTTGTGCACGGTTTAATTAAACCTTTTTTATGAAATGTTTTCTTGGAGTGTTGTTTTTAAAATTTCTCTATGCGAATGTGATATTACTAGACCTGTTTGATTAAGGTTGGCTCTCTGTTAGCTTGCTGATCTAGAGATCTACGTCGACAAGTTTTGTTCGGATCTAGCTGCTGGAGAAATAAGGAGCATAAGTATGCAAAGCTGTGTGACTGTTTAATATTCCATACCACGGAGCAGTAGATGGTAGTAATCTGTAAGGGACTAGCAAATAATGCATCAAGGGACAATTACCTTCGATTTAGCGGCTAAATGTTATGAAGTTTATTTGACAGTAAATTTATTCTAAACATCTTGACTACCACCTTCATATTATAAATCAGCCGCCGATAATATTTGGTGTGTTTTGGATGACAAAATATGACGGAAAGAGTATACTGGGCGAACGTATAAACTATTACAATTGATCAATAATTTTCTTACTCTTTTCTAATCTGCAAAACAGTAATGTTTGCAAACTACAAGTTGATGCGGGTTTTAGTGCTTTAAGACCTAATTTTCAAATAAGTCAAATCTGATATATGGATAAAACATATCGTCATCAACAACTGATATTATGTTAGCTATTGGATCCTTAAAAGGTCTCTGCACCAGTTAGTGCTGCACTGTGCAATACCTGATTATTCCAGCAAATTTCCCGAGATCTTCGCTTCATCTGTTTGGAGTCTTCCATTACTACACCTACCAATACGCGACCTCCACTCTGCCTTAAAATATATAATATAATTGTAGATATTTTCAAGCGTGTATATATAGGTAATTTTCTTACATACCCATTATCAGTTAGATATTTATAATTATTCGACGCGTTGTAAACTAATAGCTGGCGAAAGTTTTAAGTGTTGTATCAATAGTAATTTCGAAATGTCACCTTGGACTGTTCCAGTGTGTGTCAGGTCCTTTACTGCGAACCGAATAAATAATTGAAGATATTGATTGCTACCTATCGTTGAACCAAAGTAATAAAATTTGTATCGACTCATTACAATACCAACGGTGTGGCGGTACGATGTCCAGCCACGCGTCAGTTTCAAAAAACAATACAACAGAGTTGTAAAGATGATTAATAAATGATGATTACATCGCATGTTATCATCACAATCGTACACTTGTCAATACGAACATTTTACCTTTTTCTTTTATGTTTACATAATTTATATTAAAAATACATTAATATACATATATTACTAACAGAGTACGTATGTCCTTGTTGTCACTTACTCTTACAAAACTATTATGAAATGTATCACGAGAAGTAGGACCCATCAGTGTAGATGTCAGATGTCAGATGTTCAGAACTGGACATTTGTCGGCTATTGATGATGATGATCCAAATAAAAGTGATTAATATTAATTCTATAAGTTTTTTTTTATTCTACGAAGTGACGAGAATAACGGGACGCTCACCTGATGATAAATGACACGCCTGCCCATAACAATGTGGTAGTTAAGATGGTATACACTCGTCGCGTTGAGACGTTAAATGTTAACTCTTGTTACCTCAGTAATTTCATTAGCTACAATACTTTTCAAACCGGAACACAGTAACGTTTACACACTACTGTTTGACGGCAGAAATAAGAGCTGCTGTGGTAGTTAACTAGACTGTCTTCGGCAAGAGACCTACCAACAGTAAACAGCATACAACGAGAGAATTCATAGTTAGTTGAGAATAATTGCAAGATAATTAGAAATATGACATAATTTATAATCTAATAATAATAGGTTGGAAAATATCTCCCTTCCGCCGTTTTGTCTTTTGAATTTCGCGGCTATGTACAAAGCGCTACAGAGCTCGTATCTGGCAATACTATACATAATTTGAAAGGTCTTGACATAACCTACAAAACGACGCTATGCATAATTAGTTTGGATATTGCGTTCAACAGTTATAGACGTGTAAACATGCGAGTTCACTAACGCCGAATTTGCGCTATTTTAAAGTTTTCCTTCGTTAAAGGCAAATCCGCTAGAGAAACGTTCCGTGAGATTAATGGTGTTTTGGGGGATGGTACTCTATCACTTCGAACCGCGGAGGAATGGTTTCGACGATTCAGAACCGGTGAAAACGACACCATGGATAAGCCAGCCGGCGGAAGACCTGTGACGACAAATACCGATCAAATCATGGACTACATCGAGTTAGACCGGCATGTGGCATCTCGTGACATCGCCCAGGAGATGGGAGTTAGTCACCAAACCATTTTAAACCATCTGCAGAAGGCTGGATACAAAAAAAAGCTTGATGTTTGGGTGCCGCATGATTTGACCCAAAAAAACCTTCTGGACCGAATCAACGCCTGCGATATGCTGCTGAAACGGAACGAACTCGACCCATTCTTGAAGCGGATGGTGACCGGCGACCAAAAATGGATCACATACGACAATATCAAGCGAAAACGGTCGTGGTCGAAGGCCGGTGAATCGTCCTAAACAGTGGCCAAGCCGGGATTGACGGCCAGGAAGGTTTTGCTGTGTGTTTGGTGGGATTGGAAGGGAATCATCCACTATGAGCTGCTCCCATATGGCCAGACGCTTAATTCTACCATCTACTGCGAACAAGTGGACCGCTTGAAGCAGGCGATCGACCAGAAGCGTCCAGAATTGGCCAACAGGAAGGGTGTAGTGTTCCACCAGGACAACGCCAGACCACACACTTCGTTGATGACTCGTCAGAAACTACGGGAGTTTGGATGGGAAGTTTTATCGCATCCACCATATAGCCCGGACATAGCGCCAAGTGATTACCATCTGTTCCTGTCCATGGTGAACGCCCTTGGTGGTGTAAAGTTGAACTCAAAAGAGGCTTATGAAAAGTGGCTGTCCGAGTTCTTCGCAAATAAGGAGGGGGGCTTCTACGAGGGAGGTATTATGAAGTTGCCGTCTAGATGGATACAGATTATCGAACAAAACGGCGCATATTTGAACTAAATCCGATTACTGTAACACTTTTTATAAAGCATTGAATAAAGAGCAAAAAAGCGGAAGGGAGATATTTTCCAATCTTATATTATATTCTTCAGTGAAACTATTCCGGAACTGCAAACAATGTATTTATTTATATACGTTTAATGTTAAAAGAACAACAAATAGGACAAATTCGTGTCGCAAAGCTGTGTATTCTACTTTAGTTCCGCGTTACGGAGCATAAGGAAACTGAGAAAATAACACACAAAGAGAGTATCTCAAAATAACTAAATGGCATCGGTCCGCCATTCCGCCGAGCGGCGACTGCAATACTAGTTCATATAAAACAAGCCGTTAATGCTTGCCATTTTGCAGTCGCCTATACAAATTCATAACTATCAAAAAAAAATCTACAGGTCTCCGTTGCCGGAGACCATCTAGTTAGGTACCACCGCAGAACCTATATCTACCGCTAAACGGTACTGTGCAAACGTTACTGTCTTCCAGTCTGAAGTAATAAGATTCAACGTCTTATATCTCAGGCATAGCACAGTGTGGTACTTTTATGAACAGTCGTCTCACTTACTATCAGGTGAACGTCCCTCTCGTCTCTTCACTTTATTGTATAAACAAAGATCAGTCAGTCTTTATACAGTTATATAACTTAACATATAATAAGTAAAAGATCTTAAATAATGTTATCAATTATGTCATTCCTTATACATATATTTTTTAATACGATAAAGAGACAAGATGAGGTAGACGTTCACTTTATGGTAAATGATACGCTAATAACAACATGGCGGGAGTTCGGATGATATATACTCCACCACATTGTCGTCGCCTCGAGACAGAGCATATTAAGTCTCGTTACCACAGTAATTACACTAGCTACAGCGCCATTCGAACCGTAACACAGTTATGTTTGCACACTGCTGTTTGGCGACAGAAATAGGAGCTGCGGTTAAACCTACCTAGATGGTCTAGTAAAAGACCTACCACCAGCAATTACTACTTATTATTTTTAACGGTAATAGGTATTATTAAATTAGTAAGATAAGTATTTATGATAAGTAATAACAATAAAAAAAGATATCTCTACTTAAGTTTATATCTGATAAAAAGCTAATGCTTAGTTAAAGCTGATTATTCTTATGTCAGTGTTTAATTAATATTAATAATTATTGCTAATATGTTTAATATATATGATGATATGATTGGTTCATATGTCTAAAATAGATTTCCTTTTATCATCACCAGCTGATAATTGTCCACTGCTGGACATAAACCTTGTTTAAAGATCTCACTCATCGGTACAGATCGTTAGTCCACCTGGTCGAGAACCTACCAGTCTTACTGTATACATATGTTCATACTATTTTTTTTTTAATTATGATAAAACGAAACATGCGCATATTTTAAATACGTCAAAGCGATGGCTTTTTCAATTTGCGTTTTAATACATTACGCAAATTAAAACTCGTTACAATGCAAATTGCCTGCGACGATTAATTCGAGGACGTGACAAACTTTCTTACAAAGCTCCCGCATAATTGAGTGTTTCATATATAAATACCTTACACTTGTTTACTGGTGAAAGATCTCTATTGCAGGAGACCGTCTAAGTACCACCGCAGCGCCTATTTCCGTCTAACAATAATTTGCAGTGTTCCGGTTTAAATAACGATATAGCTACTGTAATTCCTTAGATAATGAGATTTTACATCTTTCAGGACAATGTGGTGCTGTGTATACCATTCTACCTTGAGCCACGTTGTGATGACCTCGCACTTGAAATCAGGTGAACGTCCTGCTCGTCTCGTCGATTGATTGTATTAAAACGGACTTATGAACAGTCCACTTAATGTTCTCACTAATGTAAGGAGTGAAGAAGAATTATTTGATGCGAGTTGATGGGATTTCATACGATCGTGAAATTTATGAAACATTCAGATATAAGTGTGAATTAATTTGTAATTATAAGATTGTGAATGTTTTATTTTGAAAGCTGTCGCTTTAATCTATGTTACGGGTCCGCCCATCGCCCCCTGTTCAGTTGTGGGAGAGCAACGCTGGTGTTCGCCCGTACGCCTGACGCTAGCGCCGAGCAACGTGAATTTTTCATTTCCAACGCTACTTCGAAACACATCGGAAACGGAACTCTTTCGTATAACCTCATTAAAGTCATCATTATTTCTGGTTTAGTGAATGAGACGATTTTATGAATAACCACCGTGCGATTTCTATCAAAATTTATATCGTTTGCGAAGTGCTTTAAGTAAGTTTTCTGAAGTCAACGCATCGAGAGAACACTGTGCGATCGTCCTGAATCATATAAATTGGAGTGGTAAGTTTTTTTTTTAATAACTCTCATTATTAACGTTTCATAATTAACAAAGATTTTTTTCAAACTGTTTTTTTTTATTTTTTTATTAATTTATGTAATATAAATTATTTTGAACCAAAAGATTTTGATAGATTGTGCCTATGCGTTTGGGCTGATATATCTCTAAAGGACAAAATACCAAAAAAAAAAAATATATTATTATGTCAATGGATCAGTATTAAATATGGCTCTACAAACAACAGATCAAGAAACTTATTTAAATAAAACCTTATCATTAACGGGTATCTTTAGATTGATTTCTATATACTGTATTTAAATTAGGACTATAGTATGATAAATATAATACACGATATCTCTTCATTAACGTTTAATTGAAATAAAGTGTTGTTATAAAAAAAAACTACAGTCGGTACGAATAAAATTAACTCAGTTATATTAAGGTTTTATAATAATAATAAATATTTTAGTTATTCAAAGACAATCAACATGTGAATCATTTTATAAGGACGGGGCTCCTTAGTTTCAGTTGCTGTGAACATATTTTTAGAACAGTCTGAAGTGAGTTCTTCAACACCATTCCATTTTATTTGTAAAAATAAGCAATGTTATTGCATCGTTATCAGTATATACAAGCAGTTGTGTGCAGATACTGTATTCCTGTTTCAAGGATGCTACAGCTATTGAAAGTATTTGGATATCGAAACATTCTTTAACGTAGCAATATGAATATGATAAACACCTTGCTCTTGGTGGGCGTATTATACATCAGTCTAACATCATATTCGTCTAGTCTTTTCAACGAATAGAAAAACATAACAATAGATAACCACCATATTGCGTCCATCGCCTGAGCATAAGGTATCGAGTCTCCTTACCCCAGTAAATACACTAGCTCTAGCGCCCTTTAAATCGGAACATAGTAATATTTGCGCAGTACTGTTTGGCAGCAGAAATAAGTGCTGCGGTGGTACCTACCTAGACGGTCTCCAACAAGAGACCTACTATTAGTACTTATATTAAAATAATTCCTAGCACAGTAACTTATGTTAATAACATTTGTAATATGATATTGATATCTGTTTTAAGTTTGAAGAATCCTTTATATAGTATTTAATAGCACAAATGGCTGAAAATAGAAGTAAATATCAACGGTAAAGAATACTGTAAAAAACCGTTCTTCTTCTTCTTCTTCTTAAAGTGTTTCCTCAACTAGTGAAGGTTGGCGATCAGAAAATATTAATGAAACCAAAATATAGTTCAAACAGTCGGTGTGTCTTGGGCTAATTGATGACGTATACCTCATCACCATCTATTGGCATTGGACAGCAAACTTAGTATATAAATAATCGGAAGGTATATCAATAGATTTTTTGTTATCTGTATGTGAATTTAACCACTCATATTAAAAGTGAGTAATATTTCTTTAGTTGTTAAAAGACGTAGAAAAAGAACTCACGAAAACATATGTTCATACATTATTAAAGAAAAGTGTTAATAACAAATAAATGTATTAATAAATAAATAGCATAAATAGCAGTAGCAGCTATATAGATAATGATAGAAACAGCTCATATAACCGAAATGTAAGTATATGAAACGAAGGTAAATCGTGGATGTTTTGTTAGGGCTTTGATATTAATATATAATATATCAAATAAAGGGATGTGTTAGACAATAAACAGTTTCTATATTGTTTATAACTTTAAGGATTTTTAGCAATAGTTAATATGTAAGGAAATTACTTTAAAATTATACTTTTATATTTGGTAGGTATCTACTGGCGGAGATCGTCTAGGTAGGCACCAACACAGGTCCTATTTCAGCTGCTAGAAATAAGTGCGAACGTTACTGTTTTCCGCGTTGAAGGAAGATGTAGCTTGTGAAATTACTAAGGTAACGGTATTTAAATGTCTCTAGGTGGTGCAGTGAATAATATTATAACTCTAGATCCTCTCGTAGCTTCGTTAAAAAAAAAACCGTTGTATCAGAATACTTTGTTAGCGTTGAAGGGTTTAGATAAAATCTTCATAAATATTGCTGTCCTAATGATTTTACTTAACAAGCCTATTTACAATCAGTGCTATCACCACGTTGGAATGAATCACGAAATTTGTTGAAATTGCCGAAAATCGTCTAGGTAACCACCACTGCAGGGTCTATTTATTAGGTTAATATCCACCCTTGTGTCCCACTTTGAAAGGTTCCGTAGCAATGGGCATTAATGCGGTAAAGGCAGTTAATATTATCTCGAGGCAACTAATGCAATGTTATTCTGTAAACATATCAGTAAACACTTTATTATTATGGACGTGTGTATATCTTACCACCAGAACATCTTCTTCGAAAAATCAACATACGGAATAACATGTTTGTATTTAATATCATATGTAAAAACTTCTAAACAAGGGTTAAATGATTACTGGGGTAATAAGACTTAATATACTATGTCTCAAGTCGATGAGCATTGCGTGGTGTATATCACCCTAACTAGCGTCTCGTTGTTATGAGCGGGTGTATCACTTACCATCAGTTGAACGTCTCATTCGTCGGTTCGTTCAATCAAAAAAAAAAATCTTTTTTTTTTTTAAATATGTGTCGAGTCCGCCATTGTCGCTTAACATACACTTGTGGATAATCATTATTTCTATGGCTTCGCGCGCGTTTCTGTACCACATACGTCGAGGACATTCGCTGGTCATGACTTAATTACATCGATTTTTCTGGTACAAAGCCTTGAAACGCGGCCTTGGGCCTTTATCAATATATAAAATAGCACATAACACGACTGCAACAAATGCAAAGTACCATAAATATCCAAGTAATACATAGAATTCTATATATTTAGAAACTACCTCATAACCGTAAGAATTCATATAGAAGCCATCTCGTCTATGCCTTAACAGAACTGGCTGCAGGTTTCTGATGTCGGAGACCATCTAGGTATCCGGTACCACCGCAACGCCTATTTCTGCTATCAAACAGTATTATTATATTCCAGAATGAAAGGCGCTCTTGCTAGTGAAATTACTGGTGTAACGAGACTTAACATCTTACGTCACAGGGCAATGAACGGAATATGGTGCAGTATATATCATCGTAACTAGCGCCACGTGGTTATGAGCAAGTGTATCACATACTATCACGTTAACATCTTGCTGCTCTCATCGCTTTATTCGTATAAAAGGAAACATTATTACCACAAACTGGAGTAAGGGTTGATAGGAGTTTGATCTTAGGGTAACAGAATTTAACGTGTTATCTCTCAAGGCGACGACGACAATATTGTAGATTATATATAAGTATTCTTAACTAATTACTATTAACTAGTAAATTTTGACTTTCTTCTCATCTACTAGATTCGTCGAATAAAATAAAAAATACTTAAAAATATAACACGTACATTGTATTTTCTCTTGCTTTGACGCCTTTCAATCCGATACACAGTAAAATTTGCACGCAACCCCTCGGCCGAAACTTGGATAAAAATAGACTTTACGTCAGTATCCATCTGAATGACCTTTGTAAAAAAGTTTTTCCACCATTTAATGTATCAAATGATAATTTTTAATAACTATTTCTAATATCATCATCATCAGCGGATAGCCATCCACAGCTGGACATGGGTGTCCCATCATCAGTCATCCATCGTTGTTGCGCTGCTCGCATCCAGCGCTCTCCCGATCTTCCCGTTGGCATTGCCTCACGTACCGTCGGCATTAGGGGCGTCGTTTATAGGGGTTCATATGGGGGTTTTTGGCACCAGGAACAGGTGAGACTGTCTCGGGTCTAGATGAGTTGTTGTGCGGGACCCCTTACACGTCTAAATAAAAAATATCTCAGAAATATGAAATTTACAATGTTTTAGTAAGTTCCTCATTCATACGATATAGATAGAATTCCCTGTTTAGGTAACAAGGATGTAATTTATTTCGTGATTTGTAGTATAGTATATATTTATCTTTATTTATCCTTTATTGTACTACAATTACTAGAAATGGAATAGATTATATATATACATAAATGTACAATGGGCGGTCTTATAGCTCTGTAAGCAATTTATTCCAGACAATCCATTGGAAAGGAAGACGTGAACTAAAAGCAAAGAGAAGAGTGCACTAAATAATTAAAAACTAAAACACTTGCTGAAATAAGCAAACAATAGCACAATAAGACATAATTTATACCTTAAATGTTATGATAGTAGTGACTTAACTTTAACGCAGGCTGATGACAACCGTCATGTAAAGAAAGGTTGCATTTTTCGGACACATTCAAGAGGATCCTTTTATGAGTTCCCAAGGTTGATCCTGGAGGGCAAAATTGCTGGAAAACGTGCACCTGGTAGACAGCGAAAGAAATGGTTTGATGACATTAAGGAATGGACTGGGTTAAATACCATCAGTTAAAAAAAATAGCTGAGGATGTAATTGGTTCTCCCAATCAGATCGCCAAACTTCAGTTTGAACAAGACACCTAATGATGATGATGATACTCAAGTGTCTTGAATTGATTTATGATTATGATTTGATTGCTATGATTATATATCTATATAAAAAATAAACTTTAGCTTTAAATTTGTATTAATTATTAATCGCGACAATTTAAATAGATTCGTCGTGTTTAATTATCTAGTAAAGATCACCATTGTCATGTTGATATACCAATCGAAAAATATTCGCGAGTGCGAGAGAGGTCGTATCCCCACCTGTTCTGCTTGAATTTGAAATTCAAAGAAGAGATAATTGCGAAGAAACCTTCTCATCTGTGAATTACATTATTCAAATGTGCGTAGAGTTCGCGCGGTAACGGAGTACCACGGTGGGCCTGGTTCCGCACCCGTCACCGTACCTCTTATAAATGATAATGAGTGAAGGATTGCGCTCCGTATCTAATGTTTACGTATAAAGTTTTGAACTTTGTTAATACTTTATAAATAATAAATATCTCTGCCTCCGAGCAGTAGTGTGCAAACATTACCGTGTTCAGGTTTGTAAGGCGCTGTAGCTAGTTTATTTCCTGGAGTAACGAGACGGCGTCGAGCGCGGTGTGGTGTAATGTAAACCATTTTAACTAGTGCTACGTTTTTATGGGCAGGTGTATCACTTACCATTAGGTGAACATACCGATCGTCTCGTCGCTAAATTATATATATATATATCGTCGAGAGAATTGCGAAATCATTGTTAAAACGAAAAGCGATCTACTATTAGTATTTTATTCTTCGAATTTGTAATTGCAAATATAATGCCTTTGAAGCTTCACCCTCGGCTCGACCTGTTTGCCTTACCGCAGCTTTTTTTTTTCGCTTGTCATGTCTCTTAATTGCGCCGATTGTTCTGCGCTAAAAGCGTAGAACAAAATCGTGTTTTCCCGCAATCGTTCAAGTTACCCTTTTGTTCTTGAAATCACCTTTGCTTAAGTATTTGTGTGGCTCCTTTATCAAATAATTTTAATGTAATACACAAAATTAAACAAAAAAAAAGGTAGTTTTTTTTTTTTTGTCAACAATGGACTAACACTTCAACTCACTTGGTGTTAGGTGATAATAAGACCGTGGATGATGAAGCGTGTTGGTCAGAATAATCTGACTCTCATGTGTTGATAGCCGGAACAACATTAGGGTGGTATCTAGAAGAAACCCTTACATCAATGAAATTTCACAAAAGGTGGCTCCAAAATCTAAACAGGAAGTTATTATAAGACAAACGGTCAGCTATTGCGACAAGGAGGAAGTTAAATTTAGCTCGTATTATGGTTTAATGATTGCAGGACTCAAATTCAACAACATCCGCAGTATAACTCAAAAACCAGTAGTGTGCTCTCGTTAGGATGGTATATAACGCGGCTCTAGTTAGGATGGTATACACAGCACCACATTGCGCTCGTCGCCTTAAGATGTTGAATCTCGTGTTCTATCGGTTGATGATGATGAGAAAAGCAAAATGTTTACTTTTGCTTTAAATATTTATATCTCCAAAGATCTTCACAACAGTCGACATGGCGTCCGATACCGCTGTGCACTAGAGGCCGTCATGTGGTGAAGATCACAGGAAAAGCTATTGCCTTTTGTCTGTCTGTCTGAGACCCTGGCCTGCCTCGGAGTTGAATCCCATTAATCAGAATTTTTCTTTTATCTGGAATATCTTAGATCTTATATTAACAGTAGACTGGTAGGGGAGATTTCTTAATCTATCTCTTTGACGCTAAGATTCTCTAATTTATTCCCTAGCATAACTTATTCAGAATGATCTATCTGTTCTTCATGTTTCTGTTTTAATAGTAAGTGAGAAAATCATTAAGAATGGAGAAAAAGATAATAGGTTGGGGAAAAAGAAATCCATTATTTTTATATGAACTTCAGGACTTTATTTAACATGCTTCGGATTGTCCGATGTAGGTCAAATATGCACCGTTTTGTTCTATGATTTGTTGCCATTTTAAAGGTAACTTCATAATGCCTCTCTCGTAGAAGTCCTGGTCTCTATTTGCAAAAAACTCTAGTAGCCGATTTTCACAATCTTCCTTAGATGCCAATTTTTTATCACTAAAGAAATTTTGTAATGCAAGAAAAAGATGGTAATCGCTTGGTGCCAAGTCCGGACTGTATGGCGGATGCATTAAAACTTCCCAACCAAGCTCCCGAAGTTTCTGGCGAGTCACTGTAGACGTGTGTGGCCTAGCGTTGTCCTGGTGGAACACGACACCTCTCCTGTTGGCCAATTCTGGCCGTTTCTGGTCAATTGCTATCTTCAAACGGTCCAATTGTTGACAGTAGAGATCAGAATTTAGTGCTTGGCCATATGGAAACAACTCATAATAAATAATCCCCTTCCAGTCCCACCAAATGCACAGCAGAACCTTCCTGGCCGTTAGTCCTGGTTTGGCCACCGTTTGAGGTGCTTCACCGCTCTTTGATCATGATCGTTTTCGCATAAAGTTATCGTATGTGATCCATTTCTCATCTCCAGTCACCATCCGTTTAAGAAATGGGTCTATCTCATTCCGTTTGGCCAAGGCTTCGCAGATGGAAATTCGATCCATCATGTTTTTTTCTGTTAATTGGTGTGGCACCCAAACATCGAGCTTCTTTTTGAATCCAGCTTTGTGTAAATGGTTTAAAACAGTTTTGTGTCCATTTTTAGCTCCTGGGCGATGTTACGACTGCTAACATGCCGGTCAACTTCGATAATTTCTCCGATTTTATCGACATTTTCGGCGACCAGCCTACCTGTGCGAGGTGCATCTTTAACATCAAAAATTCCTGAACGGAATCTACGAAACCAAAATTGCACATAATTGGCTGTTACAGTATCGGGTCCATAAACACCATTCACAATTTTAGCCGCCTGGCTTGCATTTTCGCCTTTGTCAAAGAAAAACTGTAAAATGTACCGAATTTTCTCTTTGTTCACTTCCATTTTTAACACCCTGTAACTCACAATTGAATGCACCAAACAAAAAACAGCAAAAGAATTTTGTTACTGCGAAATGTCACCTTTTCAACGAGCATAAATCTGAAACTGTTTGATCGATACTTTACGACAAATTTATCACTACAGCAATCTACCGAAAAAATAATGGATTTCTTTTTCCCCAACCTATTATATTTTTTTTTAATTTCTGTTTTGTTTATAATGTTATTATATATTGTTGTGTTTAGAAATTCTGTTTCTCTATGTGAATGAATACAAATATCCGTGCAACCAATCAGCACTGTCGTAAATGGCGACTAAGAATAAAGGAAAGGGAAATAGCTTTATATGTGATCGTAACAAGCGTACTCAAGCCTGTAGCCAAGATTGATAATTATTATAAATACTCTTATTTAGGATTATTCAGGTTACAGCTGAATTTATCAAGATGATGAATCTCACTTGATCTAATTATTTGCTAATTTTGTAGTATAGTTGTATAAAAGTTAAATATATTTAGAATGTACCAATACTACGGATACGAAGCTTTTCGACGTGTGCTTATATAATGAAAGTATCGATAGCTTTTCATTGGTGTCGGAGATACTAACGAGCGTCGTATGTGCCACTTGAAATTTCGTTCGAATCAAACATGTGCTCGTAAGTCTGTTAAGGGTTTGGTAAAAGCGATACTGCGAAACAAAATACTTGCTATATTTGATGCAGAAATTATAGTATCCATCACTACCTTAATATATATAGACTAGTACTTAAGGGTGAGTTTAGGATACATTTATAGGTACATAACATTGTTTTGTTATAACTTTCTAACCGGTAACAGCTAAAAGGTTTTAGTCTAACATCCTACAAAGAAAAGTATAAATGTTTACTAGCTTTAGTAGATTCATAAATATCTTTTTTTTTATGTAATTAAGTGACGGGATGAGCAGCACTTTCACCTGATGGTAAGTGATACACCTGCCCATAACGTGGCGCTAGTTAATATGTTATTCACCGCACCACATTGCGCTCGAAGCCTTGACACATAAGATGTCAAGCCTCGTTACCCCAGTATTTATACTAGCTTCAGCACTCTTCAAAACCGGAACACAGTAATGTTTTGTGGGGTATCTACCATTTTTTTTGTTTTACGTGGGGAAATGCCTTCGCTTACCTACCCTTGCGGGGGCAAAGGTAGGTTATGTCGGACTTGCACCGACTTAAACCGCTATGATGTCTCACCACTTTACAGCAGGGCCACGAGATCGCTTTCGCACATCTCCGCGACTCCATTAGCGCCGGCTGCACCGCGCAGCTCCACCTTTGGAGGAGATCTCTCTCTTTGCACTTCTGTTAGGGCATACTGGAATATACAGCGCGTCTTCTTCTCGGCCTCTTATCTTCATGTGGGCAACGGATCCCCTTGAATTCATCACCGAGTCCATAAGAGTCAAGAGAGAAAACTCTCCCGACTACCTGCGCCAGATCTGATCTTAGATTCCGCTGCGAACGAAAGAGATACACAAGGTAAGAATGATTAGATAAATCGGTGCAGGTCGACCTAGGCGGACATATTACGATCAAATAGAAGATGTCCTAAAGAAAAGCCGGGTCAAGAGTACTCACAACCGACGAGCATGCATGAAGACGCTCATGAAAGTGGAGGAAGCGAGAGAGGTGTGCCAGGATCGTAGCAACTGGGGAGAGGTGGTCTCTGACTACCCCACTGGGAACGAAGCGTGATATATATGATCACAAATTGGATATCACTTTTAATAATAAAGAATGATATTGTTATGAATAATCTATAATAGCGATATCATTAAGACATTATATTTATTACATTACCTGCTTTCTAACTGGAGATTATTGTTAAGGAGAGTGAAACATGATTACAAAAGGACTAGCTGTTCCCTGCTTTCTTTGCTTACAATAATACCCCTGTCTACATTATTAGCTGATTTCTTAATGGCAGAAGCAATATCTCTACCAAATTTTGAGTATTTAAGTCTAATAGTTTTGGAGATCTGGTGATGACTTAATGAATCTTTGGATATATCGTACTTATATAGATAATGGGAAACAGGAAATGATTAATTTTGCGTGTATTAATATACGTTGAAACTTCGTTTTTTTTTTCAGATTTGCTTGATAGTCAGTTTAATATTAATGTAGCTTAAATTACTGGTAACTATTGTTATTTATGTCCATATCTATGTCAGTGGGACATGATGAAATGTAGATGAAGCGATGCATTCGCGTTGGTACGTTTCCTAAAAATATTCATGCAGCGTTCAATACCGTCCAAATATTTCCGGTACGTATTGGTTTCCCCGCTGGCCTGCAGAGGTTATCTCGTGCCAGTGAATTTAACGCTTTTGAATTCAACAACGGACTGCGCAATATCTAATTTTAGATCTCTATTACTAACGTTTCAATTTTAAATTCAGTTAAAATTCATAAAGACACTACAGCCTATTCTGTAGGTAAGTCTCTGTTGCTGGTGACCGTCTAGGTACTTACCACTTACCACTGGAACACATAACAGTGAACAGGACCTTTAAGGTCATTGTTGCTAGTGAAATTACTGCGGTAACGAGATTTAATCTTATGTTTTAAATCAATAAACATAACATGGTGTTCTGTATATCGTCTTAGCATTAGATGAAGGTTTCGCTCATCTCGTTGCTTCGTGGATTTAAGAAAAAAAAAGTTACCCAATCAAATTACTAAAAATGGGGTATTTTTTTTTATTATTACGGTGGTAGTTTTTAGATATTTTTGGTAGCTTGTCAATAAAAGGCTGATTGATTTCGACTTTTTTATTTTCATTGCTATGACAAACAAAGAGAAATTTACTGTACCTACCAATATATCAGTGGTCATCTTAATGAAGGGGTGTAAGAGTACCAGTACAGCAGCTCACGGGATCTATGCCAACCTGACCTATTCGTAGTGCACCCTGCTAATCAACAACGAGGCTCTGGCCCCTATCAACCCGCATTGGGCCAGCGTGGTGGGAAATAGCCCAAATCTAACAAAATCTGTTCTCATGTACTAATCAAATCTGTTCAGTTTTATGATATTTTGACCTATTTGATTATTTTTTTGTTAATATTCATATCAAGTAAGAAAAGGTAAACTTAGGAAAAGATAACGTCTAAATAGTATACATATATAAATCCGGATGCGGTAAAAATTGTATGTAGACTGAAACAAAACGAATTCTTATGAAAGTTATATTCCTCGTACTGGTATTATTTTCCAATACAAAGAATTTTATTTTCTAAATGATTTATATACCCATGAGTATTTATGTTGGCGTTGAATAGTGATATACGTACGTGTAGCTGTGATAATAAAATGGCCATAA
Organism: Troides aeacus; assembly: GCA_033220335.2. Classification (NCBI taxonomy): domain Eukaryota; kingdom Metazoa; phylum Arthropoda; class Insecta; order Lepidoptera; family Papilionidae; genus Troides; species Troides aeacus. Next base: position 7,433,445 of record CM067270.1, read on the forward strand.
AAATGGGGATCGGAGTTGATACAACAGTTTTTATGCGTTCCGTTACGATTATACCAATAACGTGGAATTCGGGATGACTGTATCGGGAAAAGTTTTGCTTGCTCACGTAGTAACTGAAATTACATAGATTAACATCCAAAATATAACTAAACGAGTTAATACTGAGTTGTAGGCTTCTATCGCCGTGGACCATTTAGTTAGATACCATCTCATCTCCTTATTCTGCTCACAAGCAGTTTTTGGTAAAGATGTATATTTACATTTCAAGTTTTGAAATATCCTGTTACAAAATACACTGCCTCTTATATGTTGACCATTTGAAAACTGCTGTAATGGTGAGTTCGAAGAATCCTAACCACTGATTAAACTTAACTACATGTAGCTACAGAATTGAACAAAATAACTCCGTATTAAGAGGTACAACTACTAGTAGGTGTCTTTTCCCGGATACTGTCTAGATAAGCAGCAAAGCAGTTCCGGTTCCTGTCGCTAAACAGAAGTGTGCAACCGTTACTGTATTCCGTATTGTAGGGCGTTGTAGCTGGTGAAATTATTTGAGTAATAACATTTAATATTTACGTCTCGATGCGGTGAGAATAGTGTAGTGTGATATAAAGACGCTTTGGGGACATCCCGTGGCCACCGAGGTCGCCCGACCTAACTCCAATGGATTTTTTTTTGTGGCTACCTCAAAGAGAGAGTTTACGCCAACAATCCGCGAACTGTTGTGGACTTAAAAGAAAATATTCGGCGAGAAACCAGCGCAATTGAACCAAGTTTACTGCAGCGTGTGGCACGGAATACGAGGCTCCGTTTCGAACAGTGTGTGTGTGTGTGCAACAGGATGGAAGACATTTGGATAACATTATCTTTAAAAAATAAAATCCGCATTTGTACTCTATCTTTTAATACTTTTAGTAAAATTATATGTCAAACATATTATTTTTTATTTAAATTTGAAAACATAAATCTGCCACCAGACACCCTGTATATAGATATTACCGTCAGATGAACGTTGGGTTCATCTCGTGAAATGAAGAAGTAGAGCAGTTTATAACCTTTACTGTAACTCAGTTTTAAAGGCTGCTGTTAGTAGTATTCCTAAGGTATCAAAACTTAACATTCTGAGTTAATAGAAAGTAGCTTTATTAAGGATGTATAATAATAACAATTTTCTATGGTCTGATTATATTACCTTTAATTTCCTTCAACTTAATGATGATAAGTCTCTCTGATGAATTTATTGGTGCAGGTTGAACTTCGAAAGAACTTTATTAGCGCATTTTATGTATGTATATCTTAAAATCAAACTGATGGACTGTAACTTAGTTAAAACGACTCGTTCCGGAGGTCAGTGCAATTTGATTAAATCGAGTGCTCTTGCATCAAAAGTTAGGTAAATGTGACGTTACAGTTAAATTGGATAAACGTCTACCAATATGACATGGAAAATTATGTTTCGTATTATCAAAGAGAATACATAAAAACGTCAGAGGAATACTTGAATGGTTCATATCTCTAACTAATCTATTCAGTTCTTATTAAGAACACAAGATACAGTAAATATTTTTAAATATAGAGAATCTATAAGTCTCTATTAGTTGCAGAGGCGTAGTGATTTTCAAAAAGATACAACTCTTAATATACTCTTATTGTTGATATCACTGGATTGCTTAGCCTTCGTTGTGACGGAAGTGAAGGTCTGTTATCCACCACAATGATCTTGACGAATTTTTATTATATGGAAAATAAGTAAAATTATAAAATTTAGTATCATATTTTATGTCTTAAGTAGCAAGTAATATACTGCTTTAGGTGAGTAAATAAAAAGTTAGTAGGAATTCCCATTAAACATTCCTTTTAGCATGAAACCTTTTTTTTGTTTCACGTGGGAGAAATGCCTTTGCATACCTGCTCTCGTCAGAGCTAAGACAGGTTATGTCGGATTTGCACCGACTAAAACTCCCATGTTCCACCGTCGTCCCTTTACGGCGGATCCATAATAACTCTTCCGCACACCTCCGCGACTTAATCAGCGCCGGCTGCAGCGCGCAGTCCATTTGTGGGGAGAAACCTACCCCTTCCCACCTCTGCAAGAGCGCTGGAACATACAACACGTCTTCCTCTCCGCCTCTTATCGTCACCTGGGCAACAGATCCTCTAGAACTCGTCCTCACAAGACTAGGGAAGCAAAGAGAGACAGTCTGCCGCAGCTCCTTGCGGCGGACCATGAAACCTGACTTATTTCCTTTTCTACTTCTCTTTCTACTCGACATTCGAACTGTACAACTTCCTGCTCCGTTTGAGCAATTGTCTATTCGAGGAGTTGTATAAACGTCCTGTTACTTTACCGTAGTGTGCGAGCATTTGCTATTGTTGAATATCCTGTTCCTCTCATCGCAATCTTTTCTAAAATACCCTACATTACACTCCGTGTTTTTTTTTTAAATTCACGTTATTATTTTCTATTCGTATATTATTTGTAATAACGATATGCAAGCCTAAATGAAATCGATTTTTATTCCTGAAGGGTCGGACGGAACCCAATTTTTCTAAAAGCCGTATGTATAAATCACGGACCTGAGATCTGTTTGAAGTTGTAAGTTGGTTTTTTAGGTGAAAAAGCAACCTTTTTTTTCAATTACTTGTATCTTAGATTGTGAATAATGGGTAGTCGTAAAAAATTGCCTTTTTTTGTAACAAGTTCTGTAACTTTTTTGTAATGAAAGTCGTCATTGACAACTCTTTCGCTGCAAGAGCAACAAAGTAGATAGAGGAAAAAAAAGTAGTTTAAAAGAATTTGTCTCTTAACATGGGTCTGTCGGGGAGTGGAGCTGGACCTTTCTGACCATGATGAAGCACAATACGCCATCTTCGCCATATTGCGACAGGAGAAACCTTTGCGTTTTCATTCGTTTGGAGCTTGTGTGTAATAGATACCTACAATAGGTAAAGCAATCAAGTGATCATAAAACTTTGAAGTTATGATTGAGAAATAAGAAATATTTGAAACATTTCACAAAACCAACAAATTAATGAATATTCAAACTAAATTAAGCTTGTCTATTCTCAGCCTAATTTGCCTTCAACGTTCTCGTGGGGTTAACACATCCGAGCAGACGGCTGCAAAGTGCCTATCGGTATTAAAAGATTATGACATTTGTACTAGCAATAAACTTCATGTTATCTAACTTAGCGTGTAAAGTTACTGTTGTGTGTATTTTTGTTTATCAAGCAGATTTGGGCTATAGACCATATAGTAATTAAGATATTTTGAAAACATAACTAACGGAAAAATAATACGTTTTTTTATGAACGAGTTTACTATTTATAAGGACCTTCTCAATTCGACGTATCAAGATATGTACATGATTTCCACCTATTATAAAGATTCATCACGATATCTCTGGAACCATAAAGTTCAGGGACTTGTAATTTGAACATGGATCTTATGAAATGTTAACCAAAAAGGGGTTGCAGATATATTAATAACAGGAAGGAAATATTTCTGACAAATTTCAAGTCTAAATTTCACATCTAATACGTACTGAAAAGCGGGCGGGGAATAACTAGTTTCTATAATACTTATACATTGGTACTGTTGAGGTATTTAATTGAATAAATGTGAATATTAGTAAATTTTGAAAAAGGATTCAGATGTTATAACCCGTAAACGTGGAAGGAGATGTTAAATATCGCTTTTATCCGTTATTTAATACGGACACCGAGAACTGCCGAGTGAAATGTCATTTGTCAGATTAGCCGATATGAAGTACACGACAGGTCGTACAAGGTATTTTCTTTTTCAATTCTAATTTCACTCCATTTTATCCGTTGCTTTATAAAAAAACGGTTTATTATGAGTGATATTTCAGATAAAAAATAACTTGATTATTCTTCAATTCAACCACACAGTTTTTTGATATTTTGTCTCAACTAGAGATAAAGCTCTCTTTTAAATCTACTCTCTCTCTCTAAATGTTTTTGTCCTGCTAAATATCTCATTGACGATTAAGCTCATAACATAAATAAATATTACTTAAAGGTATTACTTTCAAACGTAATGTTCCTTTATAAATACTTTTGAAACCTGCAAGGGGTGAGATAAAAAGATTTTATTGTTCGCAAACGATGCTACTAATCTTTAGAGCACACTGCATTTATATTAATCATAGTTTCTCTAGTATAGGAGTTTTTTAGATTAATTCAGCTGCTCAAAAGTCCGTAAAGACTTGGATACTTGGAACTGGGATAATAGGAGCATATTTACTAATCAGCAGTTGACCATTATTAAAACATCGTGCTGGTTAAAACCACTTGCCAATCATACTACTGCGATTTCCATATTTTTCGTATATAAAAACACGATCTATATTACAAAGCTGGGTTGATTATTATTCAAGTAACTGATTACTGATATATACGATGAAGGGAACACAACAAAGAAATATTTGAAGTGAAAGTGAAGGAGTTGGATTAATTAAACATAGAGTGACGAACATAGAATTGAAACCATCAACCTAAACGACAGTGGTAAATAATAAAAAAAACCTAAAATCAATTTCCTGAATTCACCCCAATGCATACGTAAGCGACCAGAACCTGCATGAAAACCGTGTTTGATCTTTTATATAATGATTAATTAATTTGTATGGCTACATGCTTGATTACATCCGTTACATTGACACGAATAAGTGTAAATATAACCAGGTCGTGACCTTCTGGTCCACCTTAAAATTTATGACGTCACTCCTGGGTGGTTAGGAAATATTAAATAACTAGTATAGTGCCACTTAGTTTATTAGTTACGTTATTTTTAGACGCAGCCGCTCGTACGTAGATTAATTTTTTTTTTAATGATGCAAGTTGTAGCTTCCTCTTTCCGGCATTTTACCATTCTTACGTGATATATAAAATTTATTGAAATAAAACCAAAGGTAATGACTAAACTAGAATGTTTGGAGGAATATGTACTTCTCTCAATCTCTTTTAAAGAATAATGTATAGGCCTATTAAAGAAATGTTTAATAGCAAACTAATACTAAATAACCAATGAAAGTATTGGTTGTACTCGATACCATCCTTAACATACGCTACTTGCACAAATACATTAAACAACTTAAGAGCTACTTGAGTTACCTTGGAAAGAATTTATATGAGATGAATGAAAGATAAAGTATAATTAGAGAACAAACAAGAGCAAAAGATGTAATTCTACATATAATAAATTCTAAATGAAAACGGCAGGATATTAACAGAAAGTCAATGATGAAAGATAGATGAAATTGGTGACATATAAAAAAGATAAGAAAATAAAAAAGATATAAATAATAAAAGGTATGTAGTGATGATATGATAGGAATGATTGGAAAACTCTGTAGTAGACTCCCTAGAAATATATGAGAATAGAATCATATCATAATCGTAGAGAAGGCTTTTGCAGCTTTTGACGGTACTTACAAAAAAATATATCAACGCTAAATTGACATTGTGTACTAAATTAATATATATAGAAAAAAGAGGTGTCCCCTTACACCTCTTTTTCCGTACAACTTACGGGACCCAGGCCAAGCTCACCTGCTCGTGGGCCAGCGTGGTGGAAAATGACCCAAATCCCCCGTAAGAACCCTTACAAACGTGGAGATCTTTGGGGAAGGTTTATATGTAGCAGTCGACGTCTATCGGCTGATGATAATAGACAAGGTTTTTAAAATAATTATGAGTACTACTTTAAGTTTATAAAGACAACAGCTTCACATTAATAAGTTACTGTTATTGAAATGTATATCAATGTAAGGAACAAAAGCTATTTATTTATTTGATAGTATGAATGGATTTCACTTGTACTGCTAAGCAGCAGTTTTGATGCTTGCTGTAAATTTTGCACAATACACTGTAAACATCCTCACCGAGTTCTCTTTGATATGGGAGGATATATCGACAACAATGTATAAAGAGGGTTTACAGTTTAATTAACATAATAAAGCGATAGTTGTTGTTGAATAATATATGTACATTTGATAGGCGTAGGTTTCTATTGCTGGAGACTGTCTAGATAGGTACCATCGCAGCGTTTATTTCTACCCACAAGCAGTAGTATGGAGACATCTTTGTATTCCTGTTTTAAAGGCTTCGTAGTCAGTAAATTACTGGGGTAACGAGACATATCTTATGCCTGATGAAGAACACGATGTGGTACAGTGTATCGCATCCTAACCAGCGCCATATAGTTATGAGTAGATATATCTTACACTTGGGGGAGGCCTTTGTCCAGCAGTGGACGTCTTCCGACTGATTGGATGGATGGATGATATCTTACACTTACCAACACGTGAACGTTTCGCTCGTATCGTAGATTCAATGAAAATAAACTACCGACTCGTTAGTAATAATCATAGGTTTTTTACTACCATTTACTAATTACTAACTAGTTTTCTTTATAAATGGATTTAGTTGTTTAGGGTGAAAAATCTTTGGATTTAAAAAAATTGGTTAAAAGCTTGGCAACACAGTACTAGTATTCAATTATATATTATTAATATTTATTTATAACTGTAAATATGTAAAAGTGTAGAGCTTTTTATATATTCAATGAACTTTTTAATATATGTTATCGATGACGTATATGTTTTGTATTATATCTAATGGACATCCGTCATCGCTCTGTGCCAAATATAGGTAATCAATAAATAGTTCTATAACATCGAAATGTAGGCTGCTGTAGGAGTGATAGATGTTCTTGAAAATATATCTTGAAATATATAACATATGTATGTTGTTTGTACAAATTAATTTCCTCTATATGTCAAATAAATTCCCATCGCATATGTTTATTCCATATTTACTTAGATTCTAAACAACATACTGATATAGTGAATGGTACATTAAAAAGTGTATAATGTATTATATAAGGATTTCGACGAAATTAAATTTATATTTACTATGTACTACACGTATTTTTTGACGAAAAAAAAAATAGGATTTTGTTAGTAAACTGTGCAAATATATGCATTATTATATGTACTGATTGATGTCTTCTTCCTTACCTGTTGTCTTATTCCTGTGTCTTCTTACTATTGTTCTACAAAATATTAAAATTTTCTTGATTAGTAAAGTACAGGAAAATATTTTTTTTATGTTCATAAACACTGAAATTTGAAAATATCAGACAGACAGATCGTTAGGCTGTAATTTTTTAAACAAAATTGTATAAGTATAAACATAATACCTTAGACATAGTTATACAAAGCAATATTTCTAGTTATTAAGTGGTTAACAAAGCCTTTTAAACTTTACTACTGCAAAAGCTTACGCTGAAACTAATGTCAATACATAAAACTATGTGGGGGTAGTCTTGGAAACAACTTTGTGCCCTTGGCTAAGACTTAGCTACTTAGTGCTAAAGCGACAAACTATTATTGCTACTTATTTAGTTAATGATGCTTACGTGAGAAAGTTACAAGTCTAGCTTTGTAAATATTGATTTTACGTTCACAGCATATTTAAGGTCCGAATAATTAGTAATGTCTAATGATTTTTAATTATATGACCTCAAGGACATTCCCAGGAAGTTTGAAGAGTACAGCTTTATTACTCGTATATCAAATAACATAATATTATGTTAGAGGTCAGATTTTGATTGTCCTTTTCTATTGGTATTAAGTAACAATGAGCTCTTGGTTTGCTCCTTACTCCCGTTACTCCCTCTTACTCGCTTAAAGCACCTTAACTGAATATGTAATAACAGTAGGTTTTTTTTGCTTAAAATATAAGAAAAATATCGTTTACTCCATTAATATTAATACTACAATACCTTTTAAGTCATAACACAGTAATGTTTGCATCATACTGCTGCGAGCTGTGGTGGTATCTAGACGATTTCCGGAAACTGAGTCCTACCACCATTACTGTTACAATATGAGGTTGTTAACTAGTTAAGCGGGTGCTGTGGATTCTGGAATCGAACTGGACTCCCTCGTATCATAAGTATTTGGTATTACACAGTAAAGATACATCGAGGAAGGCGAAATGTAATCCGTATATATTCTGAACAATACTAGACATTGTTCATTTTAATTATATAAAGGCTCTGGAGTAATTATTGTGGAAACTGGCTTCGTTGTGTAATAGTACATATGTGCGGTACCAAAATATTGTTTTATTATTCCAGTAACATAGTTAGGGTATATAATTAACAGTACAAAAGATTTGTGTAATAGTATTCGATTGAGTGAATTCGAAGTATAATTGTTATATTGTAAGATATGTTGCTTTACCTATGTATACATAATTACATATTAATCTTCGTAAGACCGCTAACTTAGAACAATCTAGTAAGGTTTTGTGGTAATTAATTAAGAATAGGTTAGGGATCGCAATTTGGTTTGCTGAGATTTGCATGCGGAACAAAATTGATTACATTCCTTACCCAAAGCAATTTACTTACACGTTAAAGTTTATTGATATACAAATAATTCTAGAAAAGTTAGGAACCTAGTAATTCCCAAAGAAAATTTGTTATAGATTCGTCGAAACTTTCATTTTATCCTTAAACTTTCTAAGTCGTATCTAAGTTATCTAAAAGGCATTTGGTAGTCTCTGAAAGCACTGTAGAAGTGAAGTTTATTAATTTTTCATCAATAATAATCTACGTACGTTATTTTAGTTACCTGTAAACGGAATATGGAAATAAAGCAAAAAGGAGTAACAAGAATTTATAGAACACTTATCCGTGTGTTGACTGAATATATTGCGTCTTGGGACACCTGGAACAGGTGAGGAGAAACAGGCTCCGATATAATATTCTATTAGAAAATGCGACATGGGTTGAGATGCTACTGTTTGGGAAATATATTCATATGTATAAGACCTTATTATCACAAAAAGTTCCTCGACCAAGCATTATTAAATAATCATTTGTCACTGTATATATTTTAATTAATTTATGTAATAAACTATTATTATTGCAAACAACAACTTGGATCATCTTCAACCGATAGACGTCTAGTGCTGGAATAAGTTCTCATCCAAAGATCTCCACATCGATCGGTCCCGCGCTACTCGCATCCAGTTGGTTCCACCGATTCTCACCAGACCGTAGGTCGGTTGAGGGACGTCGCCCAACACTAAGTCTACTGGTACGCAGGCACCACTCGAGGAAGTTACTGCTCCATCGGCTGTCGGTCCTTCGAGCAATGTACCCTATCCACTGCCACTTAAGTCTAACAATCTTTTGGGTTATGTCGATGACCTTAATTCTTCTGCAGATCTTCATATTTCTGAATCGAACGCACAGTAAAACTCCGAGCATAGCTCTCTCCATTGTCCTTTTTGTGCCTTTTTATAAGGCTGATAGGAAGGAACGACGTCTCAGTTCCGTGAGTCAACACCGGCAACACGCAAGAGATGAAGACTTTTGTCTTCAGACTCTCTGGAAGTTGGACTTACCTGACTGTTAGTCCCAGGTAAACGTATTCGTCAACAAATTTCAGTATATAGCCCTCGACCTTTATTAGTGTGGGTACAATATGGGCTTTGTCTTCTCAATATTTATTTTAAGACGCACTTGTCGAGACGCTCCACAGAGGTCATCGAGCATTTTGCCAACATCTTTCATGGTGTCTGCCGTGACCACGATGGCATCAGCGAATCGAAGATAAGTCATGTACTTGCTGTCTATATTGATGCCATGTCCTTTTCAGACCAAAAGCTTGAAGACGTTTTCCAGCGCTACTGTGAACAGTTTTAGCTATAGAATATCGTCCTGACTGATACCTTGCTGCAACTGGATAGGTTTCGAGCGATGGTATTGAAGGCGGACTGACATAGTGTCGATTTCATATAGTGACCGCAAAACTTCGACGTATCGTATCGAAACTTCGGCACCGCTGGAGCGAGTGTAGCACAGCCTATGTTTCGATAGAATCGAAGGCTTTTTCATAGTTCACAAATGCTAAGCGTAGCGAGTTATATTCTTCGGTCTTCTGTATAACTACTTACTCCTGTCCTTTTCCCAGTTATGTGGGATCGGCACAGTATGTACTACTCTTCCATATCCCTCATCAGCCGTCATATCTGAATTCACACTTCTTTCACACAAATCATCCACACTTTCTTTGGTCTTCCTCTACCCATATAACCCACGTTCATTCTCATTAATTTCTTTGTTATATGTCCTGTCTTATATATGGTCTATGGTACTAAAGCTTTATCGGAATACTGCTTGTTTGGGGGGCTGGAAATTGAGTAGCTTGCATTCGAGACGATTCATCATGACAACTTGGGTGCGGTAAGCCATTGAAGTTAGGTTATGTCATAACGTTGAGATCAACATCGCAGTTCTAGTTTAAAGTTTTATTTATATCTAGAGATTTATTGATACATCACGATCATCACATCATCAAGTTATTATCATTTGAATGATCATAATATAATTATGTTTTGATTAACTTGTAAAACTAACATCATTGAATTAAGTGAAATGACTGAGGAGTACGATTAGATTGTAAGGATGAAAAATAGTAACGAAAAAGAAATTATACTTTTCAAGTATAAGTTAAAACAAGTTTCTATTTAGATAAACTCTTTGGAGAAAAGAATAATGCTGCCATTAAATTATTTAAAAACGGGACCACTTATCATCAGGTGAACGTCCCGCTCGTCGCTGCGTTGAACAAAATTTAGAGTTAAAACTTATCTCCTCGTGTCCTAGTTAAAAAAATTGCTATATCATTAACTGTAATATTATGATGTTCATGATTAAATTCAAAATTACTTTATGTGTGTTTACCATCTTAAAGATAAAGGAATCATACCTTTATGTGAAGTATTTTAACTCGAAATATTGTTAAACGAATTAGCTGCCTCGAACAATATGTACCCTTATCAAACCTGGCAATATTTAACCTTAGGAGGTAAATAATGCATAAATAAAGTTTGAAAACGAAATGGTGCTTAAATTATCCAGTACGTAATCCCAAAACGTAAATTGTGTGAAAGGCTCGCGCCTAAATTTTGACAGGACTGTAACGAATGGGACCACGGTCACCGATAACCCCAGTTTATTTAATATCGGATGGTGATGAATAACCGCTTAAATATTATGATGAATGTGTACTAAACAAGTACAACTACGATATCGAGTATTTAAACTTATTATCACAAATAATCTTTCAACTTTAAAACGAGAACAGCTTATCTTCATCTCCTAAGGTCAAAACTCTCTAAGTTCATTGACGTCTCAACTTTATAACACACCATTAAGAGAGGTTCTTCGACCGTACAATAAAATAACAAAGATGAACAGATTCATATCCTCCCTTGGCCCATAAAGAACATCCTTCAGGCATATAAACTTAGGGTATAGGATAGTCGTCAATATAAAGTCCATTGTACCTTTTATACACGGATTTATTACTTCTTTCACAAGGGATCCGTGTCGAGATTGCGACTTACAATCGCTTAGGTTCGAGTTTGTACAATATTGAACCTGAACATCATGAACCTTAAGAAACTTCAATAAATTGAAGCATCCTTTAAAAGGAAAGATAAATGATCTACACATTACACAAAGTATTAATTTTCATATATCATATTATACCAGCAGTAGTCTTTATGAATATCCGGCACTAATACTGTTGGACGGTCTATGAAGGAGCAACTGCAGCGCCTATTTTTATCGCCAAACACTACTATGTCACGGTTTGAAGGGCGCTATTATTAGTGAAATTACAAGAGGATTATCCTGTTATGCCTTAAGTTGACGACAGAATGCGGTGCAGTGTATATTATCATAACTAATGCCTCCTTGATATGGGTAGACGTGTCGCTTACCAATACCCTTCAAAGGTCGGCAAAGCAGCCGCGACCCCTACGATGTTGCGACTGTCCATGGACTACAGTGATCACTTTCCATAAGGTGAACTGATTGTTCGTTTATCCACCCTTCCTATGAAAAAAAAACTTAATATCACACGTACAACATCACTGTTTCTCCCGGAAATAAACTACTTTTGAGCACTAGATTTAGTTACATATTTTTGTTAGGTAATATACTACACCACGGTAGTGTGCGAAAGCGTTCCCGTGGTTCCGGCCAAATTTGATGTCTTCTGTTGTCCCAACAGTATAAGGGTATGCAGGATTTTCCCCTCAGAAAAAAAGGTAATATACTACACTATAGGATATAGTATAAAATAGGAAGAATTGACATAGCACTTAATTTTCCAAATTTCACTTAACTGTAAAATATGGAAATATTATTTAAACATAAAGCGCTTTAATAATTATGAACGTGTAACACTCAAAGCGCTTTAAATTATGTGTCAGTGAGAAATTAAACGTACGAAAAAAAAATATAAAATAGTTTTACGGATATTTTTCCGCAAGAAGTGAAAGCACTTTCAATTTAACAGAATGAAGCTTTCGGCATCAATTTCCAGGGTGGCTTGTTTTTCTGAAGGCAATTTTCTAAATGCCCAAATATTATAAAGGGTGTGCCCATCAAATTAACAACACGCATGAAACATTTTCATACAAGCTATAAACATAGTGCTTTATACTGTATGTTATATAGTACATAATAATAGTATTTACATTATTTATTCCGAATGAATATATATTTATCGTATCAACGTTGAATAAAGCTTTTTTAAAGTTTTATGTAGTAAAAAGCTATTTAAATGTTAAAGTCATCTTATTAGTAGTAAACGAAAAAAAAGGTGGAGTTTTGGTTAGTAGCACTGAGGTCTCTGATCGTATTTTGTGGACCTTGGTTGGTGACAGGGTTTATCCTCACCCACCTGGATAGCTACCACAATATTCTTGTAAAACTACCGCTATAACACTTGCTGTTTTAGATGTCGATATATGATAGCCGTAGTATTCTTCACGATCGCTTTGTCGACTGTATATGTGAAATTGATGTAAAGTGTTAGCTCATCGTATAAAAAAAATACTCGATGAACAAGTATAACAATATAAAAATACTACCTTTAGTACTTCCTTTACTTACAGTTGGTATCCAGAGATTCATTAACTCATCACGAGATCTCTGAAACTATTAGTCGTAAAGATTTAAAAATTGTTAGAAATAATGCTTCTACCGTTTAAAAGTCAGCTATGAATGGATTTTACAAAATTCCGTCCTCGAAGGAAGCTGCGGGGGTGTGTACGGTCAACAAAGAGGGTGAGGAACAGCTAGTCTTACTACACGCATATAGTACTTAAGTTCAGAATCGTATTAATAGTCTTACTCCATCACAGCTTTCAGAGTATATTTGGAGAAATAAATTAAGTTAATCTTCAAATATTTACAACTAATATTAATACATTAAATATATACTTATAAATTCATGTTGTTAGAGTACTAAAAGGTAATACCTAAAACTCTTAACCCCGTCAGCAGTTTCAAAGAACGGCCCCCTTTTACAAGACCTATTTTCTGTTACTTCGGCAATTAGAAAGTTGTAACGTTGAAAGCTTTTGCTTTTCACTAAATTTCATTCATTATATATTAAATTAAACTTAAGTATTTTACTTGAGATTTTACGTTTAAGTAGTAAGTTATTTAATAAGACATTAAAGTAAAGAATTATTAAAATTATATAAAACTTTCTTATCTTAGCCTTTATGTTTATGTAAGAATATATTTTAGTTTTAGAAGCTTTATGTGCTTTACCTTATCGGATAGGTATTGAAGTCAAATAGTTATTTATGTGATTTATACGTTTTTTATAAATAAAATTTTATTTTAAGATTAAATATAAATGTAAGTATGCCGCCACATTTTTTTCTATCACGACTTTTTTTTTTTTTTTATTTTTTTTTTTTTTTATATATCACGACTTTCAACGAGCCTATATAAAAATTTTCAGCGTCTAAGTGATGATTATTAATTTAATTTAATAAAATAATGATTAAACCATAATTATTATATTAAAATTTGTGTAGAAATAGATAAACAATAAAATCATAGAATTTTTTCCTAAAAAAATCGGGTATTGTTTGATAAATATTTAAAAAATTAATAACTTCAGAGCAATTGTTTTTGTATGGGGTATACATAGTTAGATAGTATATGATCCATACTTTAGCCCCTCCAGATCTTTCACTCTGTATAAAATCATGTAATATTGGAGTCATGAGTTAGCACATAATATACAGAAATGTATATAATCTGTATACTTTTAATAATAATAATTTTATCAGTGTAAATGAGTATCATTCCCACGTTGTTGGCATGTAATTTTCACTCGCTTCACGTTCGGAGAGATGAAGTGAGCTCTAGTATTTGCGAAGGGCTATTGTAGTTTTGGGAAAGCTAATACGGATGTAGTCCACCGGAACGAACACTTTGTCATATAGACCGTTGACCCAAAAAGCCGATGTGTGAAATAAAGGAGAGCTAATGGAAATAATTCTAATGGAGTATTAATTAAAGAGGAGACTTTTGATATGAGAAACATCTTTTAATTCCTTGATAGAAAGTTCTCTTTATTTCTTGTCCTGCTTCTCTCCTGCTTGTAAGTATATCTCATAGGTTTTAGGGACTTAAAGAGATATAATAAATATGTTCATTATACTTTAACAAATATATTCTTCTTAATTAGATGACGCCATTTTAATATATGTGGACTGTATAAGCAATAAGTGATATACAGATGTAAAATTGAGAAAGGAGTAAAGAAAATCATGAATATCTTAGAGACATTAAGCTGTTAATGTAATAAAAGTAAATTTTACTTTACATTATAGCTTTGAATACTAAAGAAAATAACTACAGATAATTCTGTATAACTTGGTCATATCCAATATATTTAAATGTATGTTTGTATATGCTTCTACTTACTAAGTTATACACTATGTTATATCGGTAACACCATTGAATAGAATTATATTGAATTCTATTTGTTAGACTTAGTCAGCTGTCAAAATGTAGACAAAGCATTTAGACTTCTATTTGACATAGGTAAGCGTAATGTTGACTGACACTCTCTAAAGGAAAATACCCTAACGTATAACATTTTAATGCATTTTCCTTTAACCTACCACTATAGGGTGTAAAGAACAACAGGGGCTTAGTACAACCTCCCCTGTTCGTGGTACTTGCTAATAAACGAGACTCTACCTATTCGCTTTCAACCAAGGTGGTATGAGATCATCCAAATCGTTCCTATGAAAATACCACTTAAAAATAAACAGTACTAGTGGTATATCTCTAATCTAAGGAAACCGTTCGTGTAGGTACCACCATAGCTTGTACTTCAGCCATCAAACAGTAGTGTAAAAAAATTAGTATGAAACGAGACTTGAGATATGTCTGAAGGCGTCTAGTATAATATACTGATGTGTATATCATCATCACCAGCGGGTGGCCGTGGGCAGGCTTATCACTTACTATCAAGTGAAAGCTTGTTCGTTTTGTCGCTTTATCAATTAAAAAAAAAGTATTAATAAACAATTTTTTAATGTTTATAAAAAGTGAAACTGTGGAACTGGTTGCTGCAAATTGATTGAGTAGCCTATGAACAGTAGTAAGTTGAAGTGATAATGATGAAGGTAGAGGTGGAATTGAGTGATATTGAAGTTGCTGAATGGGGGTGAGACTAGTAAATCAGGGATACATATTGGATTTAATATCGTTGTATGAAGTAGGAAAAATATTTCATTATACGATGGAGACTGGAAATTCAATACAACATGTATTGAGTTTCGAGTCAGACAGTCTTAACGAATTGTAGACGGATTGGAAGAGTTCCGATGAAACAAATGTTTATATTAAATCTTTAGTAAAATGATTCTGTTCATTTTCAAGCGGACTTTAGGAGTGGTGAATAAATTTCATTATCGAAACATTTGAGGATTACCCGTGAAGAAGTTTTTCCCGCGGCCAGTTTTAATACTTAATGAAATTCTTCACGAAAGTAAGATAAATGCTCAAGTCCCTGTTACATGATATAATTAATTACAACAATTTTTTTTCCTTCAAATAAAGAAAACAGCAAGGTATTTTCAGTGGTAGATTATTTATGAAGTTATCACTTTTTTATTCAATGAAGCAAAGAGATGAGGGAGACACTCATCACTTGATAGCGGAACTCCCTCTCATAACAACGTGGCGCTAATAAGGACGGTTATACCCTGCTTCTGGAGAAAAGACCACTTTATTTTGGGGTTTATAACCACTAAAATCCCTTCGATGGTCATCATTAGTGAGTTCCGGGGAGGCTGCGGGATCTCTTACAGAAAGCACCGGTGCCCCCAGACACGATACCATTGCACGTCCCAGAGCGAGTCCATAATCATCCTTAGCATCCTTGCTGTACTATGATACAGAATAAACCACCTCGTCTTTGTCGTTCACCCTGATCTTGCTTTATTGAGCAATGAAGGCCCTTCAGCCCACATACCCAAAAACCCTTCTTCGACGGGCAGTGTTTAACTTGGTCTTATTCTTAATAAACCGAGACTATAGGGCAAATACATACAAGACAAACTTCTATATATTGGTAATATAAATAATTACTATGACATAGTCAGTAACGTTGCTTGATCATTTTGCTACGAAGCACTGAAGAGCTTTATTTTGCTGATATATGACAGTATTTGATTAATTAGCACAATGTTAGTTTCTTAACTTTCGAGTTTGACAAAGTGTTATTAGTTCGTTAATTAGTATAGCTGACAGTGTCTTTCAATAGACAAATAAGTTATCCTTAGAAACTACTAATATTAGAGACAAGATATGATTAATATATCTCGCTTCTATAACGATGAATTATTGCCAATAGAAATAAGAGGAATCTCGTCTGGATTTAAATTGATGAGATCATAATCAGACCGATATGTTTATAAATTTCTCATACTATTATAAAGGTGAATGATGATTTTAACAATGTGGGCGGTAAGTGGTGTTAGGCAGGTGTTAGGTAAGAGGATATCAGACATCCATTGAGATATTTGATGTATGTGACGTCAATTGCCCGTAGACATATCCATCATTATTAAGTAATACTTCGTATATTGTAGCTATATTAAGCTTCAAATATATCGTTAAAAGTTTATTGAAGCTTTCAGTACAGTATTTACAGTGAAATTCAAATCTTTTATATAATATATCGTAATGAAACATAGTACTAATATCTCACAACGTATACGCAGCGGAATATACGTACTTCCCCGAAGAACGATTTGTTTTTAATGATAAATGTCGCATTCATGCTGCGGAACCCAGATGGAGTCTTATAGATCTTTATTTATGTATAAAAGAGATTCGTAAACTACCTCTTTATAAACTCCATACGTTATAATTATACTCCTTGTCTTACATCTTTAATGAAAACAATTTGATTTTGCGTCGCTTGTTGGATAACCTTATATATATAAACTGTACTAAATAGTTAATATAAACATAATTATATAACTTCTGCAGTTAATTACTATGGGTAAAGTTTATGGAAAACGAAAGATGGAGAAGGAATCATGGTTGAGGAATATCAGGGAATGGACTGGCATATCTGAGGCGTCTGAATTGTTCCGCAGAACCAGAGACAGAAAGGACTGTATCACGCTGATCGCCAACCTTCACTAGTTGGAGAGGCACTTTAGAAGAAGAAGAATATAAACATTCGTGTATAGACATCTATTGGTGGTAGGTCTCTGTTGGCAGAGACCATATAGGTACCACCGCAGTGATTATTTATGGTGCTAAACAGTACTATGCATACTGTGTTCCGGTTGGAAAAGCGCTGTAGCTATTGAAATTACTGGGGTATCGAGATTTTACATCTTATATCTCCACGCAACAAGCACACTGTGAGGGCAGTGTATATCATCTTAACTAGCGTCTAGTTGTTATCAGCTGGTGTATTTCTTACCATCATCATCGCTTCAATAAATGAGAATGGACGTAAGTTAAGCACTAAAATTAAGCGCTCGCAAGCTTAACAAGCGTCAGATACCGTAGTTTAAACTTCAATCGATAGTTAAGAACTTAACTACGAATAAACGATATCCGTTCACATACAACCTGTTTGAAAGTCTAGAAATGTAAAATTAACTATATACCAACAACTGTTTTGATTTACTACCAAATAGTAGCCTAAATTGCTGGAATCGAGTTAGTACTTTATTCAGAGGAGCAAGAACTGAAACTTCAACAAGAACACTTTTACTGGTAGGTCTCTCTCCGGAGATGACCTAGGTTGATAGCACCGCAGCTCCTATTATACTGTATAGATACTGTACTGTGTGCTGTGTTCCGGTTTGAAGGAAGTTGTAGCTAGTGAAATTACTGTGGTAACGAAACTTGACATCCCATGTTTAGGCGGCGAACGCATATCATCGTATTTAGTGCCTCGTTGTTAGGGACGGTCGTATCACTTAACATCAGGTGGACATCGTGTCTCGTTGCTACAACAAAAAAAGGACAAACTTGATTGCAATTAAGTAATGAAGATGTTATTATGGATGTCGTTGTATAATTTGTCTTTTTAATGCTTTACGAGGAAAAGTCATGTGAAGGTTATTTAACATTTTTCTATAAGCCTTCGTCGGTGGGTATAAGGTTTAGCCTTTCTAATGAATTAATAGTACACCTAACTTATCTAGTATATTCCTAATTTACTTATGCCAAAAATTACAGAGAATGTGTTAAATATATATATGATATTGTTGATATAAAATTGTTTAGTATATGTTTTATCAATACACTTTAAGTTATAATAAACTTCTCATATATAAGTGGAAGTATTAACTTGCTATAATAATATTTAACTTTTAAGGGAATACACAAACTGACACGAGTAATACTTAATATTTAAATATATATATGGATATATATGTATTACGGATATGTTAAGATATATTAAAGTTACAATTCAATGATACTTTAACTATAAAACTAGAAGTCTGATCTCTCCTAGAACTAGAATAATTAGAACTATTCCCTTTTAAAGGTCGTTTATTTGAGATGTTTTTAAACACTTACTAAATTTTGGCACAGCAGGGTCCATTTATTAATATCAAAGGTTAAATAAATATTAACCTTCTTGGTTAAGGAGGTTACAAATTGCGTGAAAATATGCATTAACTCACTTGTCCGACAACTATAGAGTGTATAAGGTCGTCTCGCTTTATAAAATGTTTTTAAATATAACTGCCATTGTAATCTTAAACATTTCCATTTAAAACGTCGTGGTTAACTAGTAAATATTATAAATAACGATTATGAGTCACTTATAAACAATTTCTTGTATACATTTTAAAACAGTAGCTCGCTGGCCTAATGGTTAGAGCGTGCGGCTTTCATTCCGAAGGTCGCGGGTTCGAACCTCGACATGTACCAATGACTTAATATTTAAGTTATGTTCATTTGTGAACTTTAGTTACAACAGCGAGATACAAACGGCGAAAGAAAACTTCGTGAGGAAACCCGCACACTGACATCATCTTTGTGTGCGTGTGGTGGTCCCAATAAAGTGGCAACAGGCTCGCCCCCTGTTACATGGGACCTAATCTGATCACATCTGGCGAAGAGTGGGTGTTTATTCACCTCTGCCTACCCCTACTGGGAAAAAGGCGTGATAACATAAAAAAATAAATAAATAATGAAAACAATATTCACACACAGTATTTTGTACCTCCGCTCTATACATAGATAAAACACTGGATGGCCTTTTTTCTCCTTTCGTAATACCCTTGATCATATTAACTGGTTCTATAACCCTTTATCTCATGAATTTTTAAAAACACTTTTTTAATTCATCTTCATCAGCTAATAGACGCCCACTGCTGGACATAGGCTTCCCCCAAAGATCTCCGCCTCTTAAAAGCTCTCACGCTCTCTAAAGAGCGCCGCTCGCATACAGCGGCTTCTCGCGACTTTCAGTCGTCTGGAGAGGTTCATTAGTGATTATTTTACTATAAATGCAGTTTTCATCATCATCGTCAGCTAATAGACGTCCACTGTTAGACATAGGCTTTTCCCAAAGATCTCCAAATACAGTCAGCATAGCTTCCGGTACCGCTAGGCACTTTAGGCTATCGTATTTAAGTTCATGTACGGTGATTTGGGCCATTTCCCACCACGCTGGCCTATTGGGGGTTGGTGTGAACCAGAATCTCGTTTGTTAATTAGCAGGGTGCACCATGGGCTGGTGAGGTTGGATTGGGTCCCCTTATACCTCTTTTCTAATTAAAAAAGGAAATAAGAAAATTTCATTGCAGATATTCTATTCGTAGTAGACGTTTTGTTTGAATACCATTTTATTTATTTAGTACATTCGTTACACAGGGTTGTAAATAAAAAAAAAGTTTATTTATTTGTGGCTGAAAGGATGAATCGCTGTAGCTTTTGTTCAATGTTTCAACAATTTACAGTGGGACGATTTGATGTTAATTGTTGCAAAGACTTATGTAGCTGCATTGTTGCTAACTTAGTCCTCGTATTGTTTATATTAAATTGAACACGAGGTTTAATAACAAAAAAACTTGAAAGGCAATAAAACAAAGTTATAGCTTAAAAATGTATACCTTATTAATATGTATTAGTTTAGAAACTAATTGGATACTAATTGCTGATCGTAGCTAGTTAAATAAATTTTTGTTCTCTAGATCATCACTCTATCTAGCTAAGGTATGAACTAAGTCCCTAATACTTCTATTAAAAAGTTTAGCGGCACTTGCAGTTTCACACTCTTTCATAGAATTATTATTAATAAGACTTTTCTACGACTATCACCCCTTTCCCTAGCAACCTTACCCATAATAATTAACTGCAAAGGTTCGTATCGTTCATGCATAAGCACGTGCATTAGATAAACTACCTTCGCTTTAACTTCAAAGGGATCACGAGTCCCTTTGAAGTCGCCTACAAACGGGGTCCTAGTGGGCGGAAATGCTCTAATTTTTCCCAACTTCCCACTTGCAAAAATGTAATAAGCTTCATTTTTTAATTTATAACATTTATGTTTTTAGTGCTTCAGCAGCACAGCAAAGAAGCTCTGATCTTGTAGCATAGAAATACTGCTTCGATTTCGGAGCCATAGAGTTTGAAATTTGACTAAGCACGTGATATCGGCGTCCAAAGTGTTTAATTGAAGATAAATCTTCCACTCTCCGTCAATTCCAATATAAAGATATATTTTTAAGGATTTCTGTCTCGTAAAGAAGTGCAGGGAATTTAATTAAGTACAGAGCACGCCACAAAGTATATACCTAAGATCTAAGCTTTGTTTAGGTTTAACAACGAACTATATTGTTGGTTTACTCACATGTGAACTACAATATAAACTTCTAATGAAACATTACCTAACATAATGTTCTTATTTTTCTTAATAAAGTTTTTGTTTTAATATAAATAACAATAATAAACTCTTCTTTATAGATTCGCAAACATTTTCTTTTAAGAACTCTTGTATTTATTATGACCTTGGAAATCTTTTGTGAGCCTTTCTTTGATTAACTAGATTCATTGACTCATCACGATATCTTCGAAACTAATAAACACAAAGATTCCAAATTTGGTAGATTTTTTGATTCTACCATTTAAAGGTCAAATAAGAAAAGAATGTATTATCCAAAAAAAGAGAGTTGCGAGGTTGTTAATAATGGGTGGTGTGGTGTTTTATGTTAGCTATCATAAATCCTTTTCTATTGCACATTTTTGCATACAATATACTGTCGTGTACTAAAGTAGTGCGCGAATACATTTCCGTAGTTAAGTTAGTTCATATTCGGACATATTCCGATCAAATCGGGGATGTTTTAAAGAAAGGCCGGGTCAAAAGCTCTCGCAACCGACGAGCATGAAGACGCTTATGAAAGTGGAGGAAGCGAGAGAGGTGTGCCAGGATCGTAGCAGGTGGAGAGAGGTGGTCTCTGCCTACCCCACTGGGAGCGAGGCGTGATATATATGTACGTATGTATGTAAGTTAGTTCAAATATAGGCCCAAAAATTCTACTGCGAAGGCAGTGTATTCCGACGAAAGAAAAGGGTAATGTTGTATAAACTTCATAAGGTATACGCCAGATTACTCATTGAAGTGATTTAGACTGATTTTCATACATACATATATATCACGTCTCGTTCCCAGTGTAGTCAGAGACCACTTCTCTCCACTTCCTACGATCCTGGCACACCTCTCTCGCTTCCTCCACTTTCATGAGCGTCTTCATGCAAGCTCGTCGGTTGCGAGTACTCTTGACCCGGCCTTTCTTTAGGACATCTTCGATTTGATCGGAATATTTCCGCCTAGGTCGGCCTGCACTAATTTTTCCAATCACACTCACCTTGTATACCTCTTTCGTTAATCTCATTTCATCCATCATTCTGGTTTTCATTTACTTTATTAAACATATTTAATATTATTAATTAATGTACACGTTCTATGCCTTTGTCTAATTTTTTAAGAGTACCATTGTAATTTTTTTGTTATATTCCCTAATTCATATAAGTCTACAGCAGATCTCTGTTGGGCTTTTACTTACTCCCAAAAAAAATACTGTAACCCCGATCTTTAATTATACGGAACCAGATGCTTCCAGCAGTCCTGATTCCAAAAGATAAATATTAATATTTGGTTAAAGGATTTCGTTGCTTCTTGTACTCACAATACGAAACATACGCCATTTTTTTTTTATTTGACGAAGTGATGAAACGAGAATGACGTTCACCTGATGGTAAATAATACACTTGCCTTAAAAACAGAATGATAGAAACCGCACGATATGTGCTCGTGGCCTTGAGACATAAGATGTCAAGTCTCGTTACCCCAGTAATTTCACTAGCTACAACGCCCTTCAAATCGGAACACAGTAATACATGCGCAGTACTATTTGGCGGCAGAAATTGACGACTCTGTTGTATGATGTATGTTTATAAGAGTCACTATCTATCATCAGCCGATAGACTTCCACTGCTGGACATAGGACTCCCTCAAAGATCTCCACATTGATCGGTTCTGTACTCCCCGCATCCAGCAGCTTCTCGTGACCTTCGATTGAGGGAATCATATATGTATGGGCCATTCCCCACCACGCTAGCCCAATGCGGGTTGATGGGAGCCAGAGCCTCGTCTATTGATTGGCAGAGTGCACCACGTGTAGGTGAGGTTGGCTTGGGTCCCGGAAGTTGTTGTATGGGATATATAGTCACTAATCTGTAAGTAAATGGGAAAACCATATTAATACTTCAATTACGATAAATGTATATTATTATATATACAGGATGTTAAATCAGCAATTGTTCACAACAAAACATGAAATCAAAGGCCGATATAATCCTAATTCGGGTTGTCTGTTGTTGCCTTAACTATTGTCTAGTTAATCACGAATCCACCAACGTCCATTGTGTGAAGTTTGATCTTTGCAGTAGATTTCATACGCATTACTGTATTCAGGATTCAGCCTCACCCGTAGCGTTTAACTCTGAATAATGTTCCCTATTTAATAGTTAATTAATTTTAACAGTGACCTTTGCCGTCATATTGTTGGGGAAACTATTAATTTGCTATGACTTAGCTGTTCGCTGCCAAAGAGCATTATCCCAATGTTTGATTGTTAAAATATGATTATGAATACGTTTATTTGTTCAGTTTAGATCTAAAATTAGAATATTAACTCACAGAAAATAGATTCCGGTTACTATACCTATGCATAATATTAATACTTTTTTCTCTATCAACTATATAACTAGCTGTTCCTTGCCTTTGAACTTAGTTTCAAAAGGTGAGGTCTCTTTCGAACTGTAATTTAGATGTTAGTTATGTTTGTATATTTTGTATTATCT
Organism: Troides aeacus; assembly: GCA_033220335.2. Lineage (NCBI taxonomy): Eukaryota > Metazoa > Arthropoda > Insecta > Lepidoptera > Papilionidae > Troides > Troides aeacus. Next base: position 7,457,233 of record CM067270.1, read on the forward strand.
CTCATCAAACACATACAACTCTGTCTTTATTTAGATTATCTATTGATAATCAGCGCTTTGTTGATTTTTAATGTAGAAGGCGATCTGTCCTTCTTCTTCGATGGTATTAATTACCTTTCATTTTCCTTATTCAAAGTATTGTTAACATTTACATAATACAACTTTTTAGATGTTTTTTGTTATCTTGTTTTAAGGGAGACGTTTGAACGTTTCGTTTTAACAAAGTAGTTTGTTAGATATTTTGATATCTATTCAACAAAATATATTGAATAATTGATGTAGAATTGTGTAAGAATAAAAATATTATAAGAAACGAAGGAGTGAGGAAATCGTATTCATTGGTAGAGGAACAATGACTATAAAATTAAAATAGCAATAGAACAGCGAGGACCTTGAGCTATCTACGTTAAGAGAAGATGCATTGAACCAATAAAAAAAAGTTAACAATTGTTTATTTCATATCATTCAACAACAAACACATGTATTTGTATATATATTCGGTAATTTACTAAAATCTCTCATAATAGATCCATTAAATAATGTAACCAAACCCGATTGCTAATTGTGTTTGATATAATGATTTCATGCAACCTGAACATAAATTTCCAGATATTTCTTTAATTACACTATCACATATTAGTTCATTGAAGTTTTGTGGTCATCATGAAGATTTTAAACCACCTCAAACTCAGAAGGAGACGGGAGACGACTTGATAGTAACGTCCATCGATAACATTAATTGTACTATATTAATTTCATCGCATTCAGACAGTACATGTTAGTCTTCAACTATAGCGCCCTTCGAACTGGAACACAGTAATGTTTGCACACTACTGTTTAGCGGCAGAAATAAGAAATGCGTTGGTACTTACCTTGTTACCGGATATACCCACTAAGTTTTCAGTCGAGTTACACTTGAAGATGGTTCATAGTAACATTTGAATAGCAGATTCAAACCCGTAAACTTTGATTTAACTGCCCAACGTTGTAGTGAAGTAAATAAATATTGTCGATTTATTTACTTCATTGTATCAATCTCGATTATCTCTTACCGATTGAATTTATCGGTTCATTATATTCGTAATTGGTAACTTAACACCTGTAAGGACTATCGAGTATTTATGTTGTGTAGAAGCTTTGATGCTCTAACTAGAAACTATAATAAGTTAATGTTAATTAAATATCATTTATAATAAAATTATAGTTTAGGTTGATCACATAAAAGTAAGTGTGATAATCTTAAAAGTTAACTGTGCTGCAGTTAGAAAATTTTTGTTTAATATAATACATAATAACTTTAAAAATAGTCATTACATATATTTTTTTGTGGGGATCAAAAAGTTTTAAGTTGTTTGGTTTACTAATTAATCAAATTATTAGATTGATGACTGTATATACAGTGAAACTTACAGACAAAATATAACAAATTTATGTCGAGATATATTGAACATAGGCGAACTTTATCGTAAAAACCATTATCTTCTAGCAAACCCTGTAGCGTGGGCAGACCCCCCACAAGGTGGACCGACGACCTGGTCAAGGTCGCTGGCAACCATTGGATGCGGGTGGCCCAGGACCGGTCTGAGTGGAAATCTTTGGGGGAGGCCTTTGTCCAGCAGTTGACGTCTTCCGGCTGATTGGATTGGATTGGAAACTCTGTCAATGTACAATACAACTTGGAGAAACATATAAAAATATACAATACATATATAGTTACATTATAATAACATAATATGCTAATTAGAGACAAAGATACTAGTCCTTTACTCTCTACTTAAAGAGTGACTGGCACGGATGTCATGAAGAAAATCATTCCAGGTCTTCACTGCTTTCATAGTAACATAATCATAGTAACGTTTGGAAGAATATGTTGGTATTATAAGAAGTAAAGATTTAAAAGTGTGACATTATCGAGAGATAAAAATTGTAACATTGTTGTACATGAGTTTTTCCATAGATAATGTTACTTTATTACACCATCAGATAGCGCTGCAGTATATCGACTTTATATTGATCATCAAATTTTCATGACGATAGATAGCAAATATTATATTTTAGATCTGTGATGTGTATGATAACAGGACGTACGTTGTTTATCAGTTATTGTTATAATAATTATAAATAAAAACATAAGTTGTAGTTTGTGTACTGCCATATAAAAAAAAATAATAATTTATGGTAAACTTGCTGTTCTGGTAGTAATACATTTGTAACTACCTTAAAGGAAGGAATTCTATGAAATCCATTCTCAGCAAATCTCTCAATAGCAGAAGCAATCGTCGGCCGATGGATGTCCACTGCTGAACACAGGCCTCCCTCAAAGATCTCTACATCGATAGGTCCAGCATCCAGCGGCCTTCCGCAACCTCCCCACCATCAGTCCATCCAGTCATCACGGCCTCCGGTACCGGTGCTACTCGGAGCTATCATTTGGCCTGCAGAAGTAAGATCACTACCAAATATTGTGTATTGACGTCGAATATCGGAGATAAAACTTTATCCTTTGTAATTCAAATGTTTAAAGGATAAATGTATAGAATGATAAGTATGTATATATACGATTTTACATACATTTACAGAGTGTTTAAAAAGTAAATTACTTTTTTAATCTCTGTAGTCGTTAAGTTGTACTGATTGTCCGAAGCAAATCTAACTTTGTTCAATATTGATGAGAACACGCATTGTGTCTTTTGAGATGTAAATGATCTAAGGTTTGTTTGGAGTTTCCATACATTAAACATATGAGATTCCATGCAAGGTTTAATGACAAAATTAAGAAGGATTTCCGTAAAGATTTTATTATATTTAATTGCATTATCATCATCAGGCGTCCACTGCTGGACGTAGGCTTCCTCCGAAGATTACCATATCGATCGGATAGGCATTCATATAGAAGGATTTAGGTCAATTCCCACAACGCTGGTCTAAAGCGGTTTGGTGCAAGCCAGAGTCTCCTTTGAGGATTAGCAGGTGGCACCACGAGCAGCTGAAATTGGCTTAGATCATGCGATTTACTGTACGGGACGCCTTCCACCCCCTGTTTTTTTTTCATATTTAATTGCATACTGTTTAGTTTTCGCTATAAATATAAATATGGTGGCAGTTCTCTTTTTTACTGTTAGGTAAATCTGTTATCGGAGATAGTCAATACAGGTATCACTGCAGCTCCTATTTCTTATCCTATTTATAGCGTGATAACATTACTGTATTCAGGTTTGACGGATGCTGTAGCTAATGAAATCATTGATAACGATTCTTAACATGTTACGCTTGAAGTAGTCGCACAGATTCTATAATATACCAAGTGTCTAGTATAGAAAAATATTAGTTCTTAGTCAATTATTATAAACAACAATGTTGAAGGTAGTCACATATTTTAATGTAGTAGTCAAAATAAAAAAAGTTATATGTATACACATATATAGAGGAGATATTAGTCCGGGAGTGTATTCTTCACGAAACGATCTATGTAACCGATTAATTTATTTATACTGATTAGTAAACTTTATTTGTTATAGTAAACAACAACAATGTTAGATAACAAACATTGTACGTGTTCTTGATTACATAGAACTTAATAAGTTGAATAAGTATACACGTCTGGGACTTATTCGCGAATGAAGACTCATTATTGTTGGAGCTAAGTTTATTGCGCCATTGTTTGTTGCCGGCGTTAACTGATGAACGAATTAGTCCTGTAATGAAGTTCTGAAGTAACTTCGTGTGTCTGCGGGTACAATTAAAATGCATTTACAGTTTTCGCAAAAAAAAAAACATAGCTTTAACAGAAGATTTTTTTTTAATATACAATCGACGTGATGAGCGAAATGTTCATCTGATGGTAAGTGATACTTGACTTTAACAACGTGGCGCTAGTTAGAATGCTATTCACAGCGCCATATTGTGCTCCCCTATTTGATACGTAAGAATTTCACTCACACTACCACCAGTAATTACATTAGCTACGGCGCCATTCACTATTATTTCTTATTTGATAAGTATTAAAAGTATACTCAATAATAACAAATCGTATTATCAAAAAAAAAATGCGTTTAAGTAGTAGCAGTAGTAGTAGCAGCAGTAATAGCAGCAGTAGTAGCAGCAGTAATAGCAGCAGTAGTAGCAGCAGTAGCATCAGTGGCAGCAGCAGTAGTAGTAGAAACATCAGTAGGAGAAGCAGCAGCAGCAATAATAGTAACAGCAGTAGTTATAGCAGTAGCAGCAACAGCAGCAGTAGTAGCATTAATAGTAGCATTAGTAGTAACAACAGCAGTAGTAGCATTAATATTAGCATTAGTAGTAACAGCAGCATTAGTAGCGTTGATAGTAGCATTAGTAGTAACGGCAGTAGTAGAAGTAGCAGTAGTAGTAGTACCAGAAGCATTAGTAGTAGCAAATGGAGTATTAACATTAGTAGCAGCGGTAGTATTAGCAGCAGTAGTAATAACAACAGCAGTAATAACAGTAGTAATAGCAGAAGCGCATTCATATTTCGCTAGTTACAGAGTTGGTAGAATTCAGGTTAATTTAACTTTAAACTGGACCTCCTCCTCCTCTTTACCATCATAATTCCACTAGCTATAACGCCATTCAAACCGGAAAGCGGTAATATTTGCACAGTACTATCTGGTAGCAGATGTAAGAGCGGTGGTACCTATCTAGATGGTCTCCAGCTATAGATACCTACTAGCAAACAGTGATCTATTGAGCCTCATTGTGAGTAAATAAACTCGTGATTATAATAATATTATGTGAGGTTATATATACGTATTGTTGTAACAAGATATTTGTTTATTTATCCTTATATATATATGTATATAAGGATCCAGAAACACTTATAATTTACACATGGAATAATTTATCATTGGAAATGTGAGATTTAGATGAACGTTCATATATTATACAGAACCAGTAATTGCTCTACATCCGTTAACAGGAAGATAGAAATCTGATGTGTGACGTGCGATTTATTATAACATAGTTAATCAAAAGGTAAATATTTAGTTTTTTGTTACTGTATTTTAATGTAATATAGGGTTAATAATGTTCATTAGTTTTTCTTAACTAAATATAAATTTAGCTAATTTCCATACAACAATCTGTCTAAGCCGCCGGGTGCGTAAACGGTTTCCGGTAACGGAGACCTTACCACAGTTAATTTAACGTAGTAAACATATTAAATTTAATCAAAATATAAAAGTGAAGGAAACGAATTAATCCTACAGTAACCTATAGATAATTTTAGACAGTTTTTTTTTTTAATTATTAGTTTAGACTTTATTTGGACGTAAAAGTCAAAGGGGGAGGAAGGATACATATCATTACGACTATAATTTATTTCTCTTCACGTTACTACCTTATCTGTACAATTTCTCATTTTTCTTATAAATTCTTATATCAATTTTCCATACATGTTCAAGTTATTTAACTTAAATTTAAGTTATATGTACCTATAATATTATATATTTTATGTAAAGCAAACATCAGATTACGAGTAACCGACTCATCCATTAAACTTAGTGTTTACTTACTCACCTACATACCCTAGCCATTGCAACTTAATCCATAGGGACTATATAAACCTTTGTTTAATCATAATCATTCTTGACTCCTTTCTATTTATAACTGTACTTGATATGTTCAGCTCTGAATACGGAAAGCTGAAATCATAATCAGTTCAGCCTGCCACAGTCTACTGCTGAATATGGAACTTCCCAATCGACTTCCAATACGTATACACACCTAATGCCTTAGATCTTCATCAGATCGTCGGTTTCTGGCAGTTGGCAGTACCATGCTGGGATTATCATTTCTTGGTCTCCACTGCAAGAACTTTCTGTCCCGTGTACCGTTCGTTCTTGGTGCTAAATGACTAGTTCATTGCGAGCTGATATAGTCTTCTTATCTTGAGAATTGGTTCCTAGTGAGCATAGTACTATAAAATCAGATGACGTATGCGGTGGTATATGTAAGTCTTACACAGTCTTCAAAGGTAGATACAGCTACTCACAGTTGAGCAGCATTTGCAGGATTCATCGACTCTTTAGAATATCATTGAAATATTGTGTTTACTGTGAATCCTTGAAGGATAACGATGAAACCGATTTTAAAACAGAGGACTTGATAGCAGATTTTTCTGTATCGAAATCGCGAGGAGAATTACAGTAAGCATCTTCCGAAGATTCGAGATCAGTACAATCTGTTTTAACAATATAATTTGAATTCTTTGATGTACTCTTTTCTCAATAACTGCGGTTATTTATAAAATATTTTGTTTAAAAAAAACCTGGTGTATATTGAAAGTACTGTGCGTGTATGTTTACATAAAAGTACTGTATAGCGCATTAAGAGATTAAAACAGGCGTCCCTCAGGCCGCGGATAACCTCGAATTAACTCTTTCGATAACATGTTGATGTGAATAAGTGAATAAAAACTCTTTTATCTATACTGTACCGTTTATTTAGGATTATGTAATAAAAGTATATTTATATATTTCAAATATTTGTTGTACGCTATGTTTCTAGTCGAATATTTACAACTAAATCAGACGACAAATGAGTATGAAAGATGTTAAAAAAAGTTTATGCTGAGTTCAAAGTGGAATAAATTTCTACATCATCTGTAATCTTCAGTTTATAAAGGATCTTCTAGGTTAGAATTGAAATAGCGGTTTTATATATAAAGATATTGCCGTATAAACGGTAACAACTCGATGCAACGTTACATTTTATGATGATGACAGGGAAATCCTTTTTATAAAAGCTCCTTTCAGTATTTTCATCTCACTTTGTATACGATGCATAAAGGGAATGGAGACAAGATTGCAAAATAAACCTCTTGCGGTTATGAAACGTATGTTTCAACACCGCTTTAGAGTAATGGACGCAGTTAAGTTGATGTTTAAAATACATTTCATGAGACGTTTAAATATATATATTTTGTATGAGTAACTTCCGCGCTATATATTAAAAGGATGCGGTTTATTGCACATTAGGGTACATGATTTTTCGCTAAAGCAAACCGGATATGGACCGCTATAGCACCTTTTTTACTAAATAAATGTTCTACGTAGCGTTATATAGTACTGTGTATTATTGTCGTAAGTAGGATTAGAGCGTAATAAGTTATTTACGACAGCAGCACGTGCATTATGACGTCATCGTACGATTACACGAGCCAGGCTAAACAGTCACGATAAAATAATAGCGCGATACTTTGTATTTTTTTCTTTACGGGCTCTTTTCATATATATAACTATAAAGGGATAAAAAAGAAAATAGTACTAGTAGTAGAACATTTTAGGAATCAATCTGTTATAATGAAATCGATTCGTGTATTTCATACAAAACATTCAAGGATACGAAGGCATTATTAAATTGTTTAACAAACTGTTTGTTTTTGTTTTGACGGCTTATCACTTCAATAACTTTCCTCGGAGACAGGATCAAGGAAGTTTGTTGTTGTTAAATTAAAAGTAAATATCAAATAGTCAACATTATTCAACATAATCATAAACAATTTTCAGTTCTTGTATATCTTTAGTGTTTACTCTGTTATGTAATAGAAAGATGGGTCCCACAATCATAAAATTCAATTAGAGGGATAAGTTATATATATAACTTAAGTACCGACACGAAAATCTTTTTAAGTAATCCTTGAGTATTGTTTTTTAATTACTATTTAACGAGCCAAGCCGGAAGACGCCTACGCCGTATAAATACTTGATGCTCATGCCTCACACTGCACTGGAGTTTGACATTTCAGCTAAATTGGATATTAAATTAAAACCTTCACTATATATCAAGGTTTCAATGTGAAGGATGTTGTTACTGGTGTAATTACTACGGTAACAAATCATGATATCTCGCGTCTAGGTTACGTGCTCGATGCGGTGCTGAAATACATCTTAACTAGCACCACATTGTTATGAGCTTGCCATAAAATTTCATTTACCATCAAGCGAAAGTTCAAGGTAAAGAGAAATGTGTACGTTTGTGGGATAACAGCCTGTTATTTTTTACCTAAATAAATATTTACAAAAAATACTTGTTTAAATTATCTGTATTGAGATGGAAATCCTTTTTTTTTTCATAACAATCAACATTTGTTTGTATAAAACAGAAAACTAAGCTTTTATAGGAGCAATAGGTTTTATTGGCAGTGGATCTCTGTTGCTCAGAACCCTTTAGGTACCTTCGTAGATCCTCTAGGTACATTCTTAGACAGTAGTGCGTTAACATAATTGTGTTCCGGTTTGAATGGTGTCAAAACTAGTGATTTTTTTTATTAATGATGTAACTAGTTGGAATGTTCCACATAGCACGAAGTTACGCTCATCGCCTTAATAACACTGGCTATAACACCCTTAAAACCGGAACACAGATTGCTGTGTTCCGGTTTTAAGGAGCCTGTTGAATGAAACACTACTGTTTTATGACAGAAATAGGAGCTTCGGTGGTATCTATCTAGACGGTCTCCGGCAACAGAGACCTAGCACTAGTCAATTTACGGGGTAACGATGCTTAAAATCTTATGTCTTACAGCGAAGAACATAATGTGTTGTGAATACCATCTTAACTAGGTCTAAGTAAAAAGGAAGGAGCTGATGTTGAGGGGGGTAATTGGCACAAAATAAAAATTACAAGACTGAGAGATGTATACAATGGAAACGTAATCCAGTGAGAATTGCTATTCTATTCGACCGTTGGTACTAAATTAGCCGTCGTTAGAACTAATGGATGAAATAAGATATTCTTGACACTTTTACAGGTCAGTTCCTCTATATAGGTCGTGTCTCCAACTTGATTGCTATTGATTTCCCGCGTTGTTTATACACATTTAAATACGATAGGCACCGTTCCGGGGCTCAGGGACGGGTCAGTAATCGATATATTTCAGTTCAGACTTGTGTATGATAATGTTTGGCGTGTCGTGAGACAAAGGCAGTAATATACTATAATGCGACCCGACACGCCAGTGCAGTGGAATTCTGTAACCCTGACGAAGGGTATTATATTCGTTCTAATTAATCTATATATATTAATGATAATATGCTTTATTGTATAATAGTAACGAGCGCTTATTTTAGCACCATCCCATCTTTGAACAAATCTAGTTCACATTTCTTGTTACAAATCATCTCTAACGTTGTTATTTACCTCTTACGTGTATGTAGTACATATGATATATTATATATAATTTGTAGTATACATATATGAATATAAATATATAGTAGTGTGGTAAATATGTACATAATCTACATGTAAATAAAACAATATCTAACATTGCGATTCTGCCTCGCCAACAATCTCTCGCATCCTAGGTTCACAGGTAGAAAATTGCTGTAGGTATTAAGCCCTCATATTGTAACATATATCAATGTGTACAATAAAGACTAGATAATTAAATAGTTCTTAAACATTTTATAATAATAGGGGGACCGGAAAGTAATGTCGTTTCTGCGCATGCCAATACTTGATTGTCATTTGTCAGCTCATTGTTTTGTTCAGAGGCGTACCAAAGACATTGTGAGGTTATAGTGATTTCTTTACTTATAGACAATTGAATTACAATTTTTTTTTGTAATTTTGGGTAAAATGGCCAGCCAAATACCAGAAGAGGTACACATCCGGCATTGCATGCTCTTTGAGTTTCGCAAGGGAAATAACGCAACAGTTGCTACCAAAAACATTTGCGATGTTTATCCAAATGCACTGGACATTCGTAAATGCCAAAGGTGGTTTTCCAAGTTCAAATCGGGTAATTTTGATCTTTCCGACTCGTATCGATCAGGAAGACCATCAGCGTTAGACAACGACGTGTTAAGGGCGGAAGTGGAAGCAAATCCGTGTCAGACGATCGAGGAATTGTCAAACAGTCTCAACAAACCTTGGTCGACCATCCAAGAACATTTGAAGCAGATTGGAAAAGTAAGCAGAGCAGGTGTTTGGGTCCCGCATAATCTGTCCGAACAGAATAAGGCTAACCGATCAATCACATGCAACTTATTGCTTCAACGACACAACACAGAAGCGTTTTTTGATCGCTTGATCACAGGAGATGAGAAATGGGTCCTGTATGATAACCCAAAACGCAAAAGGCAGTGGCTCTCTCCAAATGAAATCCCTCGGAGTACTGCTAAGCCAGGTTTACACCCCAAAAAAGCGCTTTTGTGTGTTTGGTGGAGTATTCGCGGCATTGTTCATTTTGAATTACTGAAACCTGGAGAAACTGTTACTGCAGACCTCTACAGCGAACAATTGCAGCGAGTCAATCAATCTTTAATTGAAAAGTGGCCAGCGATTGTCAACCGAAAAGGCGTCATTCTCCAACATGACAATGCAAGACCGCACTGCGCAAGGCGAACTCTAGAAAAAATTAATGAATTGGGGTGGGAGGTGCTGCCTCATCCACCATATTCGCCCGATGTTGCACCATCGGATTTCCACTTATTCCGAGCGCTGCAACACTTTTTAAGTGGCAAAACATTTGCAAATTTGGATGATATCCAAAATGCCATCTCTAGATATTTTGCCGAAAAACCAATTAATTTTTATCGATCAGGGATTGAAAATTTACTCACTAGATGGCAAAAGGTTATTGACAATGATGGGGAATACATCATTGATTAAAAATAAAGACTCGTTAAAAATGTATGTGTTTGTATTTAGCGTAAGAAAACGACATTACTTTCCGGTCCACCTAATACTTATGTCCATACTACAGAATACTGCATGGTATTATGTCCGCGTTTCGATTATTTTATCCTTATTGTATTTTTGACTCGTTTTGTATGAAATATAAATATATTAATACGTGAATAGTAAAATGAGAATGTGCAATCGGCGGTCTTATTACTAGAAAAGCAGTCTTTTCCAGACTTACTATGGGTAATATGACTTCAGGTAGAAGATAAGGAATGTTTCCACCTTTTTCTTCAACTACATGATTCATGACTTCATTAAAATACTAGAAATAAATTATATAATAGGTTGTCAAATATCTCCCTTCCGCCTTTTTGTCTTTTGAATTTCGCGGCTATGTACAAAGCGCTACAGAGCTCGTATCGGGCAATACTATACATAATTTGAAAGGTCTTGACATAAACTACAAAACGACGCTATGCATAATTAGTTTGGATATTGCGTTCAACAGTTATAGACGTGTAAACATGGAGTTCACTAACGCCGAAATTCGCGCTATTTTAAAGTTTTCCTTCGTTAAAGGCAAATCCGCTAGAGAAACGTTCCGTGAGATTAATGGTGTTTTGGGGGATGGTACTCTATCACTTCGAACCGCGGAGGAATGGTTTCGACGATTCAGAGCCGGTGAAAACGACACCATGGATAAGCCAGCCGGCGGAAGACCTGTGACGACAAATACCGATCAAATCATGGACTACATCGAGTTAGACCGGCATGTGGCATCTCGTGACATCGCCCAGGAGATGGGAGTTAGTCACCAAACCATTTTAAAGCATCTGCAGAAGGCTGGATACAAAAAAAAGCTTGATGTTTGGGTGCCGCATGATTTGACGCAAAAAAACCTTCTGGACCGAATCAACGCCTGCGATATGCTGCTGAAACGGAACGAACTCGACCCATTCTTGAAGCGGATGGTGACTGGCGACGAAAAATGGATCACATACGACAATATCAAGCGAAAACGGTCGTGGTCGAAGGCCGGTGAATCGTCCCAAACAGTGGTCAAGCCGGGATTGACGGCCAGGAAGGTTTAGCTGTGTGTTTGGTGGGATTGGAAGGATTCATCCACTATGAGCTGCTCCCATATGGCCAGACGCTTAATTCTACCATCTACTGCGAACAACTGGACCGCTTGAAGCAGGCGATCGACCAGAAGCGTCCAGAATTGGCCAACAGGAAGGGTGTAGTGTTCCACCAGGACAACGCCAGACCACACACTTCGTTAATGACTCGTCAGAAGCTACGGGAGCTCGGATGGGAGGTTTAATCGCATCCACCATATAGCCCGGACATAGCGCCAAGTGATTACCACCTGTTCCTGTCCATGGTGAACGCCCTTGGTGGTGTAAAGTTGAACTCAAAAGAGGCTTGTGAAAAGTGGCTGTCCGAGTTCTTCGCAAATAAGGAGGGGGGCTTCTACGAGGGAGGTATTATGAAGTTGCCGTCTAGATGGAAACAGATTATCGAACAAAACGGCGCATATTTGAACTAAATCCGATCACTGTAACACTTTTTATAAAGCATTGAATAAAGAGCAAAAAAGCGGAAGGGAGATATTTGACAAACTTATATTATGTAAAATAAAGCATATTCAGTTTGATTTATTTTACTATTATATACTTAGAAAGCTTTGCGTAGAAAATTAAAATAAAGTCAGTTGTATTGTTAATTCGTAATATTAATACCAATGAATAGTAGATTTTTTTTTATGTGGTAGTCTTATAATTGTTTGAAAAGAATTTTTCAATAGTGTCTCTATCCATATTCAGAAGACAACGAAGCGGAAGTAGAAATGCCTACAGACTTTACCTTAATACGGGACTAATTCTAAAAATATAGTTGTTTTAAATAATTTAAGAAAACTGAAGTAAATATGTTTATCTACCAGAATTCAAATCAGTGTTGTATGTAGTAGTAAGCATAACGAAGATACCAGCCATCTTCGATGATTCTCGTATTCCACGTTATGTCGTAGACGAGGATCCAACAAGACGCAAATGTGACTTCACCTCATGAAATAACGTACGCATTGTTTCACAAAAAAAAGAAACAGCTTTGTTCTTAAAGAGAATTAAAGTATTTTTCAAATTCCATTTAGATTAAACCAAATATTTACTTTATTAAGGCGATGGAGTTAAATTGGGACAAAAAGACGTTCAACTCATATTGCTTAAAGCTTTTTAACTTCAGTGATGTTTCCCCGTTTTCACTCTCAAAGGGGTTGAGCGAGAAATTTGTAAAAGGTATTTAAACAAACAGATGTATGTGTATTTTGTGTTAAAAATGCATAAATGTAATATGTTATACTTTAAATAAACAAGTAGAGAAGCAAATAAATACTTAGTTAACATTTGAGATAAGAAAAAAGTTTCCTAGCAAAGGAAGCATTTGATATATTTGAAATACGCATCTAATTTAATAGTTCTTGTTTGTTAAGTAGTTAATATTGTTCTTATAGAAGCGAATAAGCTTCTCATATAGGACTTTAAGCTAGTAATGCTATATATTCATGATAACGTCAAACAACGCAAGATGTATGACAATCCTATCAACGATCCACACACGGTTATCTGTATTCAGACGTCGCAGTGGACTTGCAATGTGAATACATAATACCTCTTATCACTTGCAATAGTGTTCCAGCAATTTCAGATATCGCAAGCCACTCGCAAACGGTTTCAGTATTTGCAAATTTCACTACGTCGCTGTGAACATTTTACGTTTATATATTATACTATATCGAAGTTCTATATCACTGCTACGATCGTGTGAAGAGCTTTCCCCAGTTTATTACGAAGTTAAGTCACGCTGGAATTAACCTACTTTGGTTTTGTTAGCGTTCCGAGACGCGTTAATTTGTTTTATCTTAATACAATGTGAGAGTAATTTTTATTTACAAACAAACCAATCAAAATTAACACAGTCTTAATATCATTAATGCGTAATTAAAAGATTTCCTTCTTTTATAATATATGTAAGGGTAAATGACTCAGTATCATTGCTACTATATGAATGCCCTAGGAAGGCGGCAATCAGAGAGGAATGGCGTCGTTTTAAGCTTGCGACCCACACCTAAAGTGATGACCAGGACCACTCTGTCAAGAGTGATACCGATACGATAGGAAATTGTAGTGAATACCCATTAATATATAAAAAAAATTAAGTACTTAACTTGTAACTACTTAATTTCTTAATCAGAAGTTTAACTGTGTCTATAGAATCAGGTCCCAAATCTTTTCATTTCTAGAATATTATATTCAAAAAGAAATAGTGTTAATATAATTAGACATGTATCTAAGTTTATAATTAAATAAACTAATTAAATGATGGTAATGAGACTCAACATCTGTATTAAGGTGATGAGCACGTGACCTAGTATATAATATCCTAAGCAGCGCCACGTTCTTATGGGCAGGAGTATCACATACCAACAGGTGAACGATCAGCTCGTCTGATCGCTTCGTTGAAAAAATAGTATAAAACAACAAATACGTTATATGACTCTCTTTCTTTTATTAGCCGGATATAGCTCACTGCTGGGCATAGGCCTTCCTCAAAGATCTCCTCGTCGATCGATCCTGCTATCCGCCTCTAAATGACTGATGGAGGATGATACGATCACTCAGAGAAACTACTAGCATAGCCCTCTCCATTGGCCTTTGAGTGACTTTGGGCCTTTTATGTGACCGATAGTAAGAAGCCACGTCTCAGTTCCGTATGACAACACTGACAACACGCCCGAATTGAAGACTTTAGTCTTTAGACACTGCGGTGTCCTGCCCACCTGAGTTACATTCTTCGATCGGTGTGGAGATCTTTGGGGGAGACCTATGTCCAGCAGTAGACTGCCTTTCCCTGTTGTTGTTTTTAATTGTACAATAACGTAAACACTAAAAGAGAATGTTGAATATAGATAAAGCAAATCAGAATGCTTATGAAATACATTTAATAATAACTAATGATGTAATTGTCTACATGTTGTTATCATCATTTCAGCAAACTTTCGTATGCTGAATATGAGTCATGCCTAATTTATTCTTCTTGGTATTTTTCCCTTCTTATGATGGGGCTGCTTCCCCTCTTGTTTCATAGTAAAAGTTAAGTATCTCTTAAAAACTTGAATCTGTAAATTTCTTTAAAGTCGAATTAAACGGATTGTATCGATGAAAATCAAAAAGCTTCTCTTGATTCTTATTAAGACATTAAATTGGAAGAGTCAATTTTATCTTAGGGAGCTGTTTTTTATCTCCACAGTCGCTTATAAGAGATATTTAATTTTTTTTTATATTTACAAATTTTTAAAGCCACAAGTTATAACACACTTGTATCTGAAATAACAGATATGGAGTTTATTAGTTCTAGCTTTGTATGGGATCTTCATTATGAGTGGAATCCAATACACTGACCAAGTTTCATACTAGTAATTGGACATATGAGTGGTACGTGAATGCAGTGAAGCAATTCCCAACGTATAGCATCGATAGAGGTATCACTTTTCATCAAGTGAACATCCCCCTTTAAATGCTACATTTTATAGTACAAAAATAATGTACAATCAGACAATTTGTTTATGTACTCTTTTTATTTAACGAAGCGAAGTAACGAAAAGTATTATTTAATTAGTGTGATTGATAATATTAATATCCATAGCTTTTTGGTAATAGATATGCTTGTACAGAACCATATTAAAAACCAAATACCTCACCATCAACCAGACTTCAAAGCATGTGATCCCAAAATCTAACCAGAGACTCTAATAATACAAAGCAATTACTTAACTCCATAGGAAGTTATAATTTTTAATTAATTGTATTATAGTTGATAGGATCTAAGTAATTAACTTGATATTATCATTTCAGTAGCTTCATTCGTATGTTTTAAAGTAACTTACCTATTCGATGTCAAGCTCCCTTGAGAGCGATAACGTAGTTGTACAGTACTTAACGAAGCATGTCTGCTTACGTACAATATAGTACTTATTCACATACTTATGTATGTTAAGTTACTTAAAATTTTACATTGCAACCCTGAATAGGATTTGGTTATATTTTTTTAAAGAACGTAGTTAATTACAACAAAAATATATAAACAAGTAGAACCTATAATAACCTAGACTTGTACGTATAGATGATACGTATAGTAGTTATAAAGTTCTATAAATATTGATCAACTTGATTAGATGAAAACAAAAAGAAGAGGTTACAAGTGTTGGATGATTATCTCCAGGGGATAATCTTCCATTACGCTACTCCCATCTTCCTTCCTTTGAATGAGAATAATATAAAATATAATACCTTTGCCCTCGCTCAGGATTATGTCGATTCGACTACAAATTAGAAATATACACAAAGCTTCTCGATTTCATTACTTGGAGCAATTATAATATCTTATTCTTTGTCTTGTTTATGTTTACGAATTTCTTAAAAAAAATATTCCTATTGTTCATCCCTTATACTCCCATATGCTAATAATTTAATATACTAGTGCTGTACAAACCGATTTCAACAATGCACAACTTTTATCGCCTCTGTACTTGAGTTTCCGGTAAAGTAAAGCATTACGAGATTTTGCTATAACATACCTGAAGGGAGGTAGGTCTCTGTTGTCTGTGACTGTGACCGTCTGTGTGTTAACATCTGACAAATTAGGCGAGGAGCGCAATGTGGTGTTGTGTACCATCATAGCTAGAGTCAAGTTGTTATAGGCGGCGTATCACTTAACATTAAGTAAACTTCCCGCTTATGAAATTACTGGGGTAACCAAGCTTAAATTCTTGCGTCCACCTTAACTATCGCCGCATTGTTATGAGCAGCCATATAAGTTACTATCAGGTGAACATCCGGCTGGTATCGTCACTTTGTACAGCTAAAAAAAACACCTCTATTTCCGACGGAAGCACTCAGGCCAAATTAATACTGTGTTGTGGTTTTAAGAGTACTAAAGCTAGATTAAATATTAATGTAACGATATTTTATAAGACCCACAGATAGATACAAAACAAGGGAGGAAGTGTGTCAAGAGAGGCGTAAGTGCCGAGTGACTGACGATGATGAGGTCAGAGCGAAATGGGAGGAGAAATATAAAGAAAGCTGACCACACCACCACATGGAATAATAGGAAGAGAGAGAGAGAGAGAGAGACTTTATACTAGCGCCTAATTATTATGATCAAGCGTATCAATTCAATGGTCTCTTTGAAGTAATACAAGGATGATTTAAATTACCCGGCTACTTTAATTAGAAGTGGGTAATGAAAATTATTTCATTCTCATGAATATAACCTCTTAATTACCGTAACAATTAGGAAAGCACCGCGTGTTTTCCGTGAAATAAACTCTGCTCGGAGGGAAGTCAATGTTAGCTTGTTGTTAATTTATGTTTAATAGCGTTATTTCACGATCCGCAGCCAACAGTCAAAAACATTGGCCTTTGTTAAACAGTTTCGTTAAGCGTCTGAAGCCACATCATTAACTTTGCGGATACATTGTCTAAAACCGAATCTCTGCTTTGTAATTAACTTTAGATTGATAGTATTATCTCTGAACGTTGTGATATTTGGTTTTAATTAACTGCGGTTATTAAAACTCCGATGGAAACGTCCATGAAGAGTTTAATATGTGAAGGTCGTTTTGCTTTAGTCTTCATCTTTGCCTTTTAACGCAGAGAGATCTATATTGGAAAATAAATTAATCTTTTGGGGTACGGCCCTGGTAACATGATGTAATATAGAATTGTATAGAAATATTAGCTCATTGTAATATAGATAAAAAAAAAAGTTATAATAAACTCAAAGTTGTTAAGGTTTTCATATGCTATAAATATAGTTTTCTAATTAAATTACTTAGATGATTTTGTTTACAAGAAAGACATACTTATGTATATTTCTTAATACTTGAGGTAGCTGGTGGTAGGTCTCTGTTGATAGAGACGTTCTAACTTACTACCGATGTACCTATTTCTACCGCCGAACGTAGAAGTGGTGTCCAAACATTAGTATATTCCGGTTTTAAGGGTGCTGTAGCTAACGTAATGATACTTAATATCCAACGTTTCAGGCGAAGAGCGCGATGTGGTGATGTGTATACTATCCTAACTACCGCTAAGTTTTTAGAGGCGGTTGTATCACTTACCATCGGGTGAAATTCCTGCTCGCCTCGTGATTTCTTTATGAAAAAAAAGAGTGAAAGTTTCATGAAAGTTGCTCTAACTCCTTGAAACTTATCGGAAAGAAACAGACAATTATTTATGTTTTTGTTTAATCACCACTTGTGATGTGTTTCTTCCTTAGTATATTTTTATAATATCAAAGAGATTTTTTAAGATCTCTAATCTATAGTTAATATATTATACCTTTGTTTCTGTTGTTATTTTTGTTTTTAGGTAATTTCTGCTGATGTTTAGATATTATATCTATACATATTTTAACACACACTCGTGTGTTATTCCAATTAGTAATTTCGATGAACTGTTGAATGGAAACGTTTGCATTACGACAAAAAAAACGATCGAAGTCTCTATTAAAAAACCATTTGTAGCGTTAATGGTCTCCGGAATTCAAATTTCCAGTTTTCCAGTCTTTTATTTGCTTTCAATGGCAAAGGGAAATTGTTTAACTAAACGTTGCAGTTCCGATGAAGCTTTGCTTTGCGAACTGCTCTGTTTCCGTGTAATCTTTGTTCGCATCATTTTTATACGTTTATATTAATTGATCCATTTTTTTCTAGATTTGTTTATAATGACAGTTCTGTATTCACTACTACACACAAATACACATTTATGGCAGTTTTCATAATATTTATAGTTCATATATTCATACACAAATGCATACGTACATGAACTTAATCTCCATTTTTATATGCAAATCCTTGATACTTAGTTATGTTGATTTAATTCTTCTTGAAGCTTCATAAATTTGATGTTAAGTGAGAAGCTGTGGGAATCATCATTTAGAAATAACATGACTAATTTGTATGAGAACCGGAAGACTGTTATGCTGTTATACAGATTGAAAAATTTAGTATGAACATACTTTAAACTAGACCTCTGAATTAAGTCTTATAACTTCTACATCAGCTAGCATCATCTCTTTACCTCATCTCAATTGTTTTCAGATGAAAACATTAAACATATATCACATAGATATGTGAAAATTGTGATTAAGTAGATATTACTTTTTTTTGTTTTGTATAGACTATAACTTATCAACAGTGTATTAAGTTATATAAAAAAGAAAGCGATGTTCCAAATAGAGCATGGAGTGAAAGAAGTATGAAATCAGACCCTGTCATAAGACGGGAGAAATGCTACGAAGAAGTAAATATATGTAAATATATTACATCATATACTACATGTATAACATACTATATATATACTGTACTATATATATTATGTATCGACGCAGCAGTTTTTCAATTAAGATAACAATTTCGCTCGTGCATATTGCGGGTCCGTGATCCTTCCCCGACCGAGCTCATTCCATTTCTCGTTGCGATGAGTTTGTAGTGCGAATTGCTTTACTCACCTGAAACGGATGAATGCTATCTGAACTCGTAGTTAATATTACAGTTACCATGTTCACTGTTCTACGCGTGATATTCTCCTGATGGTAAACTATGCCTGCCCGTAACAATCCTTGTATACCTATGGTAGATTTCTGCTGTCGGAGACCGTGTGAGTAATTTGATACTTGCGGTGATCCACAGAATGTCGAATGCAAAATTTCTGCCGCTAAATAGTAGTGTGCAAACATTACTGTGTTCCAGTTTGAAAGTATCTAGCTAGTGTATTTACTGGGGTAACGAGATATAAAATTTTGTCTCAAGGCGAAGAACACAATGTGCTGCAATGTGTAACATTGTATTAAATAGCGCCACATTTTTATGTGCAGACGTATCACTTACCATCAGATGAACGTCCTGCTCGTCTGGTCGCTTCTCTCCTTGATTGTTGAGCTAAAAGTTATTATCATTTTTTTATTTGACGAAGCGACGACAATAGCAACATGTTTTGCTAGTGGTGAGTAATACGCCTGTCCTTATGGGCGGTGTTTAGAATGGCACACAGCACCACTTGTGCTAGTCGCCTTAACCCATAAGATATTAAGCTAGTGACCCCAATAATCTTATTACCTAGACCGCCCTTTAAACCGGAAGTTAGTTGTTATTAATATTTGCATATCGCTGTTTGACGGCGGTAATAAGAGTTGAGGTACCTACTTAGATATTCAGCAAGAGAAACGTATCACTAGTAACTTTGTAACGGTATTTGAATTAGCTTCATCACCCCCCAAGTTAGAAAACTAATAAAATTTAATCATTATCATCATCATTAGTCGATAGATGTCCACTGCTGGACATTTCTCCCAAAGATCTCCACATCCAATGGGTTCCCGTGATTCTCAAAAATCCTTCGGTCCACCTTGTGGGAGACTTCCCTACACTACTTCAAATTTAATACAAAACTAAATATTTTTTTTTAATATAATAGAATATTTATAATACGTAATTATTCCTATACATATGTGTGCAGTACTTTTAAGTGAATGAACTAGAGAAATGAAATTTCCGCTAAAATCCACTGTCGTGTGTTTAACATCCGCATGGACGCTGTGTGCGTCCGGAATGAAATTACTTTTTCCGACGAAATATGGTAAACTTGTATAACCGTAGAAGTGATGAATATGTAATGAAAAACAAACGCTACATTTAATTAATAACTCGAATAACAGTACCGTGCTAAAGTTAAAAATCACAAAATTTCATGGCACCATTTGGTGGTAGGTCTCTGTTGCCGGATATCGTCTAAGTGGGTCCGCAGCGCCTATTTCTTCTACCAAACAGTACTGTGCAGATATACTATGTTCCAGTTTGGAAGGCGCTGTAACTAGTATAAATACTGAGGTAACGAGATCAAATATCTTATGTCTCAAAGCGACAAGCTTATTGTACTTTGTATATCATCCTAACTAGGGCCACGTTGTTAAAGACAGGCTTACTACCTTACTTACTTAACTTACCCTAGTAGAACGAACTGCGCGTCGAGTCCTTTTATATTTGTATAAAAAAAAGATTAGATATCTGTTGCTGGATGTTGTGTAAGTAGTTACCACCGCATAGTCTATTTCTCCCGCCAAGTAGTATGATAATACTACAGAATCACTTATAATCAGGTAAAGTTCTGCTCATCTCGCAACCGGTTCGATTTAAAAAACGATTTTAATAGCGTAGTTAGAATTTGTGTCGTAGCTAAACTATTTGAAAAACGTTAGAAATCATTAAAAATGTTATTAACATTGATCTTCATTAATTATAGAATTAGTTTTGAATATATTCATTGAATAACTTTGAATGAATCTGTATTTACAGAAACTTGGCAGACACCGCTGAGCTTATACATCCTTATTAAACAAAAACTTACAACCATCATACACTACAGTAGTGTTTATATTATTAGCGATTTAAAAATGTCGTATGTATAGTTTAAGTTCACGTGAAATTATTTGAAATAAATGTGAATTGGAAAAATTGAAAAAGCAATCGTTCCTCAGTGGTCAGCTTATTGAGTGGGACAAAAATTCAATTTGTCCTTTCAAGTTAACCGTTGAAGGATATTGAAAAGGTCCCACACACGCCATTGTATTTCCTTTACTTAACAGAATCTATTAGCTTAACCGAGAAAGAACCTTTGTGAGAGAATTAAAGTTTTATAACACTAGTACAAAAATATATATATTTCATTTACAGGTATGTTATATTATCAATAAATATATAGGAATGTTTTGGGTGAGGTTATGAATTAGAAAAGGTAAAGGATATAGAGGATATATTTGGATTGATTTTGTGGTCGGTTTACATGAGAGATAAGGGTAAAAGTAACTAAGTAAACAACGATAGACATAAATGAATAAAAAACTTGTTTAGATTCCACGGAGTAGGATAAGGGTAGGAAGAATATATCAACAAAAAAAAAATAACCATTCATGTTATTATACTCGATATGCTTACGTCTCAATGTTTCCACTGTTGGGAATCAGAGCTTTATCTCACCTGAAGGAAACCAAGGATATTTATCTGTTAAATGGTGGTTTAACGGATGTTGTAAGTTTTGAAAGCTGATCTTGTTTAAACGTTCATTTCCTAAAGATTTTCTCTTTCAGCGGTAGCTCAAGATCATTGGGGTTCCAGGGGGAGACGATATACACAAATTAAGCTATTCAATGTTTAAATACACCCTATTGTTTTGGTATTAAAGGAGCTAAAGATAAAATTTAATAAAAAAAAAATTTTTGTACTATAATTGCGATTTTTAAACTTTTCATCTATAGAGCTTTTATTAAGCTTCATGTATGTTCGATATATTGGTTGAATATTCTCAGTTCAATGTACACTATCTGAGATGAAAAAAAAGACTTGATTTTTCCTAGAAAGAACTCAGTATATATGGAACTTCTTAATTTATATTCAAATCGCAGCAAATCACAATTCAACTAAGATTTGACTCAGTTACGTTGTCTAGACTGAATAATGAACTAAATTGTCTCCTCTATAAATCGTATAGATTGTCATTTGGATGCAGTCTTTTTATTTTTTAACCCTCGATACGAAAGGGGGACGTTATAAGGAAAAGACGTGAATCTTTAGTATAGCAGCTTTGAAACGTTACACATTTGACTGCGCTACACAAACTAAATCAAATATACAGTTGTGTATTTATTCTATTGAAACCTCTTTTGACTGTGTCTGAGGAAAAAAAAAATCGTCATGTTATTTATTTATCTTGTTTAAAAAAAAAGAAGTGATATTATAAGAGGAAAACAGTAATACATAATTTATAGCTTAGAAGGAACATAAACGCATCTACCTTGCATTTATTTGACATGATAACTTTATCGATTTTATAGTAGTATTTTTCTTTTGTAAATCGATAAGTTTTTTAGGTTACGACACAATAAAAAATATTCAAACATGAAAGGGTAACTTATAAAAAAATTCAATTTAATATTACCCATTTATCCATTGAAATCTTTTATAGCATTGTTTATGCTGTTGACGTCGGGGTGTTAGCTGTGTCACTGTTTCATAAATAAATAAAAAAAAAAAAAACTATGTCACTCGGCACGCTTTTAACTTCGCGTGATAGTGGCTCATGCATATTTGAAACTCTACCTAGCCATTGCGCCATTGAATGTTTTATTATTTTTAGGCCAACTCACAAAGTCACAGAGTATTTAGTACGAGAGATCAGCCGATCGATTGTAACAAGAATAGAAACCGGCACAAGGGCTATTTTTCTATTGACCTATATATCTAACCAAGAGCAGAACCTTCATTCGAGATTCTGATAATTATTTAATGGATTGATAATTTGATTCTTTAAATATCATAACGATTGATTTAACAACGTTAAGTTATTAAGTGGCTCAATTATTGAAGACGAAGAGCAGAACATCCTTTTACTGGTATGGTAGGTAGAGCAATTACGCCAGGCGGTTATAAAACTTTGATGGCATGAGTTGGTGATGCAGAGCTGCCTTGATATGACTACTCTTCGAAGACTTCATAAGGCTATTATTTTGCGCTGATAAGCTGCAGAACAGGATGGAATAAACGCGATATACCCCTGACTAGTTGGGGTCGGGAGGACTTGTCCTTTACGACCTTTATACGACGAATTTGCAAGGGTCTATTGCTCTAGCGAGGATGAGATAAGATGAGACCTCATACCGGCATCGGTGACCCATCATCATTATAAAAGTATTGACAACTAGGTGTGTAAGTTGAAATACTTATACGACGACGCCATAACATTGACTTATAACGCTTATTCTAGTACCTTTTTCATCATCTCCATTTCATCCCTGAACGTAGGCTTCTCCAAAATGGATTAACGTCCTATTTTCCAATCATAGAGTATGCAGAAATTTCTAAATATAAAGCAGGGTCACGGTTATCCGCAAATCAACATTGTACATGGTTATTCATTAATATTGACGTCCAGCGGTTGTAAACTGATTGTTACCTGTAATCGGTTCGTTTGACCGCAAGACTCCTCAACACGTGTATACGTACTCGCATATATATATTTACATACTACATCGTGTAATATGTAATGTGTTTATGTAATATATATATATACAATTATAATTTCAATGAGGACTACTTTGTTTTGTAAATAATATAAACAAACAAATGGTTTAAGATATGATTTCTTGTTTTTACGCGAATGTTGCATACTTGGCAATACTTAACTTTAACTTTACGTTTATTACTACGTAGTTTTAAGTGATTTGTAGCATTTACATACAATAGAGGACTGACGTGACAGGTATTCTGATGTCTTATCACGTAGTACTTACCGCTTTAAATTATTGCTTTTTGACGCTCTTCACAGATGTAGAAAGTCCTTTCTTTCGTTGTCTAGCAATAACCAGAACTATTTCTTCTTAATAATTAATTATTCATATAGAAATTTCAATGAGAGATATTAATTAAAAACAAGGCATTTCATCGTAGTAGTATTATACTACATCAATTTCTTTCAAACAACTATTTTGTTTCGATATTCTTTAAACTTTAGACGATGTCGACTTCAGTCCCAGCAGTGGGAAATAAAGCGGGGTAGTTATATAACGTAATTAATAGGTTAAATATAGAAAAAAAAATTACAATATACATTAAACACGTTTCAAAGTCATTAATATAAGTTGACTTAAGCTGTTCCAGCTACTTTTAAAATTGCATAGACAGCTGCTTCAGACAGAAATTTATAGCAACATAATTTTTTTTTAGAGTTGGATGAAACTAATGAGGATTTCAAGTACGACCTGTTTTTGTGGTTTTTTTTTTTATATATATATATATATTAGTTATGTATCGAATATTCGACTTTCTCCATTTGCGAAAAAATTACCAGATTATTTTTAATATCATGTAGTTGCAGCTTCCTCAGACACAGAGATGACAGACCCTGTTAACTTATTTATTATATCATCACCATTAGGTGCTCTTTTCAAACTGAAGTATAGTGATAAGAGAGATATATATATTACAGATTATGTATAACTTAATTAATAGCTTACAGTGCGATCTACGCAGAATGAGATCACTGTTTAGTATTATTTAACCAGAATTATGATAGACATTATTATTACTTATCACGAATAAACTGATGCGTTAATTACCTGTAAGTTGTATTAAAATTTTGCTCTATAGTCTCGGACTATAAAGAATAAGACTAAGGTAAGTCCTGTCTGTCGTAGAAGGCGACGAAATGGTTTTCATGATCGCGGAATTTGAAGGTACGGGCTTTCGTTGCCCAATAAGCAATCCCCGGTTGAACTACGAGTACAAGATGGGCTCGTGCTTATCTATGGCTTATGTCACTCTCCGGGACCTGCTTAAAGATAATCATTGAAAAGCCTACTTCTCTTTTATACCCTTAAGTACAAGTCACAAATAACTCTATCTTCCCCTCCAGAAGTAGCGTATATCTTGAAGATATCTCCTTGGACAATTTTTTTTTATATCACAATTATCACTGGTAACTGAGAAGTGAATCATATAACAACTTGGATTGATAACTTTTTCTTCTATCGGGAGATCAGATGAACAGGTTCTTCAAATGCTTATAGTGTAAACTCAACACCAGTTATGGATATTGATGGATGTTCTGTTTGTTACAGAAGCAGCATGGCATGAGCGGGCGGGTGGGCGCGACATGCGGCGAGGGCCGCTCGCGCAACCGGCCGCCATCGCTCTTGCTCTATCCATTCTTCTCCACTTCGTCAACGCTGGTCAGTAAATAACTACATCTCAATACGAAAAACAAGTTACAATTAATAAACAGTAGAATCTGACTATTTATATATATAATATACAATGAAATAAGCTTTAAGACGCTTTACTAGTTGTATGTCTCTGTTGCCGAACACCATTTAAGTAGGTACCACCGCAGCGCTTAGCCTCCATATAATAGTGTGCAAACATAACTGTGTTATGGTTTGAAGGGTGCTGTAACTAGTGTAATTATATTGTGGTAACGAGACAACATCTTATGTATCAAAGCGACAAGCGCAATGTGGTGCTGTGTATAATCCTAACTAGCGCCCCATTGTAATGGGCGGGCGTATCAATTACCATCAGGTGAACGTCCCGCTTGTCTCATCACTTCTTTGTATAAAAAAAGCTTCTTTTGATACATCAAACTGTTGAATTCTAATATCATTTTCATCTTATGCCCAGATTGATCATGTCCTCGAAACTATAAAAAAAAATTCTTCTTAAATGTCTTCTTCCTAAATTCAGAATCTTGTGTTATGTTACTGTAAGAAGAGAGTAATGAAATGGAAAAATACAAAATGCTAAAACTCTTCTATTGAATATAAGAAACAAGTTTATAGCCGTATGAGGAGGTGATAATCTTGTCCATAATAACGCGGTGCTCGTTAGGATGGTGTACACTGCACCATATTATGCAGGTCACCTTGAGAAATAAAAACTGTAGTAGTATCTACCTTTTTGTTGTTATCGAAGGGGAATCTAAAAAGTTGCCTTGTTTTTAAGAGGAAGACAAGGTTAAGTGGGATTTTTACCCGCTAAATTCCTTTCGGTGGTCATCCTTTATATGAAGTTGAAGGCCCCAGGATCTCCTACGGGATATACTGCTACATCACGGTACTACGCCTTAAACAAGTCCCGGAGAAGGGAGTGTCTCCTCGACACCTTGGCTTTGGTACGACAAACTCTAGATCAGCTCCTACTTGACGTTAATCCTGGGCTCGCTTAGTAGAAAATGAGGGCCACCACCTACAAATCCCACGAGCCTGAAAACTCTATTAGATGTTTTCTACGACAGGTAGAGCATAGCTTAGTCCTATTCTTAATAGTTTAAGGCTATACACCAAGCGTCAACAGAAAGACCTATCATCAGTTAATCTATAATTTACTATATATAGATTATTCGATGACGTTATAAAAAAGGTTCTAACATTAAAAATACTTCATGGTGATATTAAACGTTAAGTTAATTAAACTCTAACGTATGTGGATATTAAATTGGTTTAACATTAATAAACACGAATTAATATCAAGTGCTTAAGTAGATTTCATAAAAGCTATTATAATTAGTAGCTTTCATATAATCATACTGATTAAAATTTTAAATACTTTATAATAATACATACCCTCGAAAAGGTTCCCGCGTTGGCGGTGGGGCTCAATAGCCGTGGCTTGGTCACTCACGGTGAAGATAAGATATACCTACCCGTCCGGCTCGAAGTGGTCGCTCCAGGTGAGCTTCGTAAGCTTACCTCGAATATGTGCCACTGCAGCCATGGTCGACTGGAGGAGCGAGAGGAGTGTCGGTATTGCTTTTCGCTGCTGTCTCTATCCTTCGCGGCCGTATAACAGTGGGCGGCGAAACTCAAGACCAGATCCACCGCAGTGAGTCGGGAGAGTTTTCTCTCGTGGATCCCATGACAGATTCGGATGGACAGTTACCCATGTAACGATAAAAGGCCGAGAGGAGGGCGCGTCTTATGTTCCGGCACGCCCTAACAGAGGTGGAAAGCGCTGGCAGGATCCCAGATCAGATTCCCGTGGCCCGTAAAGCGACGGGGGTGCAACATCGTGGGGGTGCTAGTCGGTGCAAGTCCGACATAACCTGTCTTTTCCCACGCAAGAGCAAGTATGCGATGGCATTTCCCTCCTGAAAAAAAAAACGTATCACCGAATTTCTCATTTCGGCCGCTAAGCTATACTATGCAAATATTTCGGTATTCTTGTCTGTAGTTAGTGAAATTACTGTGGCGAGGAAGACAATGTGTTGCAGTGTATATCATACTAACTAGCGCCAGGTTGTTATGAGCAGGTATCACTTACCAAAGTGTAGGTCTTTGTAGTCTTTAAACTTCATCGAATAAAACCAACTATAGGTATCGTCTTTAGCATTGAACAGCACAAAACGATTATTCATTACTTGTCGACGAGACGAGCAAGGCGTTCAGCTGATGGTAAGTTATACTTCAACGTGACTTAGTATGATATAAAAAGAAACAAAATACGGTAGATGCCTTGAAGCATAAGTTAAGTTTCGTTACCTTAGTAATTACACTAGCTACTATGAGCTTTTAACAGGAACAAAGGCAGAAATAGGAGCTGTGGTGGTACCAAAACGATCTTTGATGATGATTCATGTGATGTTATTTTGTTAATGTGTACTATGAATTAAATATAGAAATTCTTTTAGGATCAATGGGTCCTGGTGTACCTGAGAATATAACAGTCACCTTTCTAAATCCGACCACGGTGAGGGTCTCGTGGTCCACTGCAGCGGACCTCGTGGAAAAGTATGACGTTACTTACAAGCCGTCCGATGCGAGGTAAGTAAACGATTGCTTCTAGACTTTTATTACTGCCTTCGCTGTCGTCCTGTCTCATCTTTCTGTCTGTGCTCTTAACCTTCCGCTATTAATATTTTTACTGTATAGTAGTAACAATGATAGCTTACTTGTAAGTGTGGTGAGTAGAACGTCATAAAATATTCACGTGGGTTCCATTGCCGCTGAGCTTGAACTTCGAAGAATGTATTATGAGAAAACCAATATGTTCCGATTAGGCATTCAAGGACATGTGAAATAAAGCAACCGGCACTAGGTTGTTACGGTAAATTATACCCAGCTGTTCTTTTTGTCAGAAAAAATCTTCATCAAATGGGATGTGGAATCAATCGAGAATTCCCTGCTGGTAGGTCTCTCTTGCTGAAGAATGTCTAGACATGTACCAAGCAGCGTCTATTCAGTAGTGTGCGAACATTACTGTGTTGCGGTTTGAAAGGCGCTGTAATTAGTGAATTTACTGGGGTAACGAGACGAGCGCAGCGTTTATAAAATACCCTATATTGTGCCATATAGTTGTGGGCAAGCGTATCAATTATCTTCAGGTGAACGTCTTCCTCATCTCATCGCATGTATTATTTACATATATATTATATTATATATAAAAAATAGCTTCTTACAAAGTACTGTCCAATATGTAACATCGCCAGTTGTAGTAGTAGTATGTAGATTTTCTGTTTATGTATGGAGGATAGAATTATATGTCAAACTTTGCACTGATATGAACGTCCGCGCTATGGCTTACTGAAAAGCATAAGCTAAATATATTTGTGTAAACTCCAACGAATAATTCATTTTCATATAAATGTCAAAGGTTTAATTTATTCGATAGCCGACTAAAGTATTATCTACAGTGCAAACTGTAACACTGAATTATATCAATACATTATGATATACTTTTGTGTCTCTTGCGTAAAAAGACTGTATAAGTGAACTGCCGTAGGCTGTTGATGATGATGATGCATAAAAAAAACTATAACAGTTCTTATTACTGATTCCGATTGCCTATTATTAAAAATGGCGTCTTTGTACCGCCTGAATTAGACGTCGAATAATCAATACGCGATGAACACGGTTTCGGTAGACGGCTTTGTTACTATATTTGTGAAACACAAGTAAAATATATCAATAATGTGTTCAATAAATATGAAATAATAATGTTCCATTGACATATTATATTATGAAATATTTCATAAGTAATTTGGTAATAGGTTGAAGAAAAGGGAAAAGGGTCTATTCATACCGAAAGAGTAGTCAATAATCTTTCGAGGAATAATCTGTATTGAGCGTCCTGTTGGGAGGAATCTGATCTAAATTACCAAGATATCAAGAAATTCATTCGGAAAGGTCAGCTTGTAATCATATTATGTACAGAGCAAGGGAATCAGGGTAATGTCTCTGTATTGTGTCCCGGATTTCAACGGAATTTATTCTAAACATCAAATGTACCATTTTCACTAGCGTTTGTTCGTCTTTATTTGCAACTCAGTTTGGAAGTCTGATCTCTTTAAAAACGTAGTCTTACTTAGTTTATCAGTTAACTTTGCACACGTATACAAATAGAGATTAAACCAGTTTTTTAATTTTATTTAGAAAATTAAAGGAAGAAATCCTAATGCTTCCTGTCACAACAGGAAATTGGTTAATCAGAAGAGCATGATAAAAACTCCCCGACCGTCGCTAGGCGGAGAGGTTTCTTAAGAAGATATTTATTATTTTGCTTCAAGAAGAAAGTGAATTTTAGGATATTTTAAGCTTATAATACGTATAAGCTATTGTTAAATCTAACTTATTGTTTAAAATTTAAGTAACATTACTAATTAAAATATTTCTTTGATTTATAGTCGTGGTTCTAGGCACCGCTGGATTCTCTTTCTTCTATAAACCTTCTGAAATTAGATAGAAGTATGAGATTTACTATAATTAAAGTCGATGAGGAGATAATAAAATATATTCCTTATAAATAAGTATATAATAAAACATCCTTTGTTAATACCATAGGTATTACAGGTGCCTATGGTGTCATGTTAAACATAAATCAAATTATTAGTAAGGTTTAGACCACCGAAACTAGTAAATTATATCGTCATTGATGATAATTTACTTACTATAATTTATAATACTATCTCTTGATAATTTTCATTCTTCATTCTTCCATCTTCATCGGCATGTTAATAAAAAACAACGAAATTGACTCATTGTCCGTTAGTTACAGAGTCGTATTGGAAGTAGCGGGTAACTCTGATGCCGTCATACTGAGCGGGCTCGAAGCGGATACGCAGTACCAGGTGACCGTTGCTGCTCTGTGGGGCGGACATAAGTATCGCAGCAGGCCAATAGTCTTCCGCACCCTGGGTGAGTGTGTTGTGCTTTTACTTCATTTCAATAATAGACAGGTAGTTGATAAGTTGCACCTTACAAACTGTTTTGGATATCCTTTGATTGTTAAACTGTTTACACAAATGCACAAGCACTTCGTCGATCTGATCGGGATTTAGACGGATGACCTGGTAAACAACTCAGTATCGACAGCTGCAGGTCATGTTAGAATGCTGTAGATCATACGATAAAAAAGACCTATCGTCCCTATTCATCTCATCTATTAAAAACTTATGTTAGGCATAATCTTTACTCGAGGTCTCTGTAGTTCGAGACTGTTTAAGTAGATACCACCTGCTCCTATTCCTTCCGACAAAGAGTAATGTGCAAACAATACTCTGATCCGGTTTGAAGAACCCTGTAGGTAGTCAAAATTATTGGAGTAATGACTTAAAAACTTATGTCTCAAGGCGTCGAGTACAATGAGCAGGCGGATAACTTACCATCACATGAACATCACGTTCGTTACATTGCTTCGTCGATTAAAAAAAAACTCGCCTCTCTTAACACTAGAGGTCGCTGTATGTAAGGGTCAGAGGTCATGCTGATACCATTTCCGTCGAATTATTCTCTCCTTAGTCGCTTTTTACAACACTGAGGGTAGTGAGCGGTGGGGTTTGCTCCAGCCCGTCACCCACACGGGGGGTTACACGTGTCTTCTGTTTGCTCGCTATGAAAACAAATAGAAAATAACTTGATTAAACTTGCAAATTTACTGTTTCCATGTTACTAATTATTTATGAATATAGTAGATTAACAATTATTGTTTGCGGTTCATTTCATAGCTATAATGAGTTTATAATTAGTTTATTTCATTCGAACTGTTTGTATGATTATAATACATTGGGTGAATCAAAGTTCAGAGCAGTAGAAGGTGTGTTAGATGACTTTATTCACAACGTAGTTAATATTGTTTTAAGTCTTTCGCTAATATAACCTTAACTTTGTGTTAACGTTAATTTTCTGTACATGACGTTCACGAAACTCTATCAAACTTTACTCCACTAATTATTCTTTGCACGTAATCATTTAATAAATCGCCTTGCTCGTTAATATTTCGTAAAACGAGAAAGTAATTATTTGTTGAAGCTGAACTACGGATGAATATTTTATTTCAAAGGAGTTTCAGGGTTAAGAAAGGATGAAGAGACTTATTCAAGAATACGTTAGTAAGATTATACATAGATTATTCATTTTTTATACTCTATAAAGATGGTTAATATTACTGTGTATTTATAAATTTATTATCCTTGTGAAATGCAAGTAGATTGAATATGCAACAACAATTTCTTATACCGTCTTGATTAGCCGCAGCTAATATTCACTTGTTAATATTATTACTGTGGTCCAAGTCAAACCGAGGCATAGTTATTAAAATTGAAGTCATCATCATCATTATCATCCACTGATCATATTAAATAATCTGTAATTTCAAAGAGCTGTGTGAATATACTGTGTAGCTAACATGTAAACCAATACCAATAGACAGATACATAATTTATCACCAGGTGAACGTACGTGTAGTTTCGTCGCTTCTTAAATAAACATAGACTAATATTCTATAATAATTTTGTATATATAGATCTACTAAACGATCTATGGTAGTTTCTAGAAACATTTGGCAGGCTTCCAGATAGTTCGTTTGCTCAAGCGTTCGATCTTCCGTCTTACATATGCTGCTTGACGTATCACTGATTCGAAGAGTATACTGAATTGTTCGTTGAATATTATTTTATCTCGAAACATGCAGAAAGTATAGTTTGAATTGTTCTCTTAGATATTTTTGTAGTAAAAATTCATATAAATTGAAGAGAATATAACAATATTAAGTTAAAAAGAAAAATACAGTTTCTCTTTACTTGTAGTCTTCTCGTGCTGTTTAAGTACGACAGCAGTGCTTACTTCTGCAAATAAAAATAACTGTAAATATTACTGCGTTCCAGTTTGAAGGGCGTTGTATTCACAAATTTTAAGGGTAATAAGATTTAAACAACTTGTCACTTAAAGCGTGCTCTTCGCTTTTTGGTGCATTGTTTATCATCATCATTACCACTACATTGTTATGGATGGGATTATTATTCACTATATTACTATTTACTATACTACTATTAGGTGGACCGGAAAGTAATGTCGTTTTCTTACGCTAAATACAAACATACATTTTTAACGAGTCTTTATTTTTAATCAATGATGTATACCCCATCATTGTCAATAACCTTTTGCCATCTAGTGAGTAAATTTTCAATCCCTGATCGATAAAAATTAATTGGTTTTTCGGCAAAATATCTAGAGATGGCATTTTGGATATCATCCAAATTTGCAAATGTTTTGCCACTTAAAAAGTGTTGCAGCGCTCGGAATAAGTGGAAATCCGATGGTGCAACATCGGGCGAATATGGTGGATGAGGCAGCACCTCCCACCCCAATTCATTAATTTTTTCTAGAGTTCGCCTTGCGCAGTGCGGTCTTGCATTGTCATGTTGGAGAATGACGCCTTTTCGGTTGACAATCGCTGGCCACTTTTCAATTAAAGATTGATTGACTCGCTGCAATTGTTCGCTGTAGAGGTCTGCAGTAACAGTTTCTCCAGGTTTCAGTAATTCAAAATGAACAATGCCGCGAATACTCCACCAAACACACAAAAGCGCTTTTTTGGGGTGTAAACCTGGCTTAGCAGTACTCCGAGGGATTTCATTTGGAGAGAGCCACTGCCTTTTGCGTTTTGGGTTATCATACAGGACCCATTTCTCATCTCCTATGATCAAGCGATCAAAAAACGCTTCTGTGTTGTGTCGTTGAAGCAATAAGTTGCATGTGATTGATCGGTTAGCCTTATTCTGTTCGGACAGATTATGCGGGACCCAAACACCTGCTCTGCTTACTTTTCCAATCTGCTTCAAATGTTCTTGGATGGTCGACCAAGGTTTGTTGAGACTGTTTGACAATTCCTCGATCGTCTGACACGGATTTGCTTCCACTTCCGCCCTTAACACGTCGTTGTCTAACGCTGATGGTCTTCCTGATCGATACGAGTCGGAAAGATCAAAATTACCCGATTTGAACTTGGAAAACCACCTTTGGCATTTACGAATGTCCAGTGCATTTGGATAAACATCGCAAATGTTTTTGGTAGCAACTGTTGCGTTATTTCCCTTGCGAAACTCAAAGAGCATGCAATGCCGGATGTGTACCTCTTCTGGTATTTGGCTGGCCATTTTACCCAAAATTACAAAAAAAAATTGTAATTCAATTGTCTATAAGTAAAGAAATCACTATAACCTCACAATGTCTTTGGTACGCCTCTGAACAAAATAATGAGCTGACAAATGACAATCAAGTATTGGCATGCGCAGAAACGACATTACTTTCCGGTCCCCCTATTATTTATTTTGTATATAAAAAAGACAAAATAATACAAAATCGCAAATTTATCAATTGTCTATACAATTAAGATACAATATATTACAATAAGTATTCATCATAATTTTTTCAGTATGTTAACATCTATTGATGAGTCAAGTCTGCTTAAAAGGGGGTATTTGACGTACTCACTGCGGGTGACATGGGGGTTGACAAGTGCCACCAGTAATAATCATAGAATTCATTTTACCTTACGCCGAGGGTGGTGGTGGGGATTTTTCAATGTCCCCTGAATTCTAAATGATATAACAAACTCTAGACTATAATTATAATAATATCTAGGTTTGAGAAAGTTATAGAATAACAGCCTTGCTCGAATATTCGACTTGTATATCGATTAGTATTAATATTAGTGATGAAAATTAACTATTTTTTTTTGTCTATATTAAACATGATATTTTTATATCTACTTTCTCACAATTATGTTGTAATAAAACTTTTTGGCTTTTCTTACTTAAGGAGAAGATGTTCATAATCTTAACTCTTAATAGAATCATATTACACGTATGACGGGTGTTTAAAAGTAAGAAAAAAAAAACTGACCGAATTATTTTCATACTACCTCTATACTCTTATTAATAATGATTGGAATAGTAATTATAAATGTAATGGTTTTTCTTCTAACGTATGGCTTTTAATATCGATAAAACTGTGACCTATTCTTATAAGTATTACTGATTAGTTTGTTTAGTATTGATGTAGTACCAAACCAAACCGGAAGACAATGTTACAAAATAGGCCATGCTTACGTACCTAAACTTCGTCGAGGCAGACCTATAATTAAGTATTAATAGTCTGTGAGAGAAAAAAAAAACATAAACAACTGTCATCTGTCGGCACTGCGGTCGTTAAGTCGGCTATAAACGATAATGGATTCTCGATTAAGTGCATAAGTAAATAATTTCGATTTTATTGCCGTTCAGAGCCCCCTCGGACTTCGCCACAACAGGACGGGGGGCTGGTGGGAGCTACGCCCCGCTCCTCCATCTCACCACCCGATCCATCGCC
Source organism: Troides aeacus (assembly GCA_033220335.2). Lineage (NCBI taxonomy): Eukaryota > Metazoa > Arthropoda > Insecta > Lepidoptera > Papilionidae > Troides > Troides aeacus. Next base: position 7,492,135 of record CM067270.1, read on the forward strand.
CACCTTCCCGACGGTACGTTAACTTTTAAACTAATTATCCATTACAAAAGATTTCAATCTTTCATAATATAAGTTTTAACAACTTAAGAGTTGATTTAATTGATCGTTACGGGGTGACTTCACTAAACAAAAACTATACATATAAAACCTTATTATTGTGAAGTCCATAAAAATATATACTACGAGTGGTATGATCACTTGATGGTAAACGACGCTCCTATCCATAACAATGGCAGCGCTAGTTACGATGCACGTCGAGCTGGTCATCTAAAGACATGATAAATTAAGTCTAGATACGCTAAAGTCTGCTTTAACTAACTAGGTCCTTGTATATCGAAACACTTGTGCTTATTATATATAAATATTTATAATAAGCACAAGGTTATTAAGATAAAGCTTGAGGAATAGAATAAGCGCTGCAATGAGAGCTTACCTAGATAGTCTCAGAAAATAGAGACCTACTTCCACTGCATCATCGTTAAACAATTTCTTTAGATCCCATGAAAATAATAAATATTTACTAATCTATACTATGAAAATATTATGAAATATTCTATAGATTTGTTTTAATTATCATATATCTATTGTAATGCCTTTAAATAGAAGAGATTTCCACCACATTGCTATAGATGGGGATGTATAAGAGATTTCTACATATGAGACTCATCACGATATCTCTGGAACTGTAATGCCTAGAGACTTGAAATTTAGTAGGAATATTCCTTTTCTCGACTATAGGTCAGCTAAGAACTGATTTTACTCAAATTCCATCTCCAAAGGGAGTTGCAAGGGTGTTACGGTCAGCAAAGAGGCCGAGGTATAGTTAGTTTATGTATTATAATATTTATAGGAACATAATATAGTAAGCATCGTTTAAAACGATCAGTGAATTATCAGAGGTTAGGTTAGGTTACCGGAAACCAGTAGGTAAACTGTTATAAATAGTAGTGTTGCAGTTAGTAAAATTACTAAACGAGATTTATGACTCACTAATTTCAAAGTTACAAGGACTAAATCTAGTATACATGATCGTATTTGTATAGTTTCAATGATATAACCAGACGTATTATTTACCATCAAGTAAACTACTTATCTTGTCGCTTTGTAGAATATGAAAAATCTTAAATCTGTCATATGTTTGTGGCAAATTATTTTTTTATCATTTCAATGGATTTAGATACGCGGCGTCGAGATCGGCATTGTTGTTTTAGTGCTTATCGTATGGATCGGAGCAATTGCACTGTTCTTCAACCGCTGGGGCAAGATTCGGATGCTGCTGCCTTATCAGCCTGATTATAAACAAGAGCAACTGAAGGTAATATAACGTCACAAATTCATATTACACTAGTTACCTTTTAGTTACATATATCCTAAAGACAATTTTCGTATGTTACCATGAAGAAAATATATCAAGATTTCTTACACCATACTTCACTTCAAACAAATCGAATGTTTACGATGTAACAATGTATTTTTTTTTTAATATTCAGTGTACTCTATGAAACAAACATACAATGTAACAAGATATAGTTATTTTCTCAGCGGTTTTCCATTAACAGGTGGATGAGTGCACCTCTCATGTATCAACGCCGTTATAAAACATGGTGTGTGACAAATTATCTCCGAATACTTTATAGAATAACGCTTTGACTTTTGCTCCAAGCTCCAAACCCGTTAGATTTGTTACTTGTCTCCTGTTCGTATAGATAATATAGCTAGACTATTAAACGACTGCTATCTAACGCAAGTAAGCTATAACGTAGCTTATTCTTAGCGGTATGCTTAAAATTTTACGTTAACAATTAAATTCTTTTGCATTTAAACCATTGTTTTACTTAGATTAGATTGTTACGATAACTTTATGAATAGCCCTTTTTAAAAACATATCATCTCTTAAAACAAATTACTCATACATTTGTAATTAACTTGTGAATTAATACATATTCATACTTGAGTCATCCATTATTAACTGAATGGTAAAGTGGCTTGACTGTCGATCATTACGCGACGAGTTCGTATCATACACTTTCTTATAATATAATCGTCGATTTTTAGATTACTATTTCATTTGTTCGTATTAAATGTTACGAATAAATTCTATTGGTTTTGTTTTTTTTTTTATATCTGTAATGTTTCTTCTATTAGTTTTGTTATAAAGATATTGTATATATAATATTTTTGAAGATGCAGCAATATATTCAGATGTTTGTACTTAACAGGTACCAGGGAGTAGCGCGTTGGCTGCAGCAACCGCTGGTGGTACTTGTGGAGCACATTCGGCGCCATCAGCATGTTCGGTAAATATAAAGAAAACGGATACAGCCTAAATTCTGGCTTTATTTAGACATAATTTAAATACCCATTTTTATGTTCATTACTTAGTTTTCTTTTTCGCTTACACTTTCCTTTATTACTGTATATCATCAAAACTTATCAAAACATTTGTTTTGTTACTCAAATCCTTGTTATATTAATATATGAATAGGAAAGTGCCTGTGTAGAATATCTTAAACCCATGAAATAAATATTGTATAAAATCCTTTCTAAAGTATATAAATATGTATGGTTTGTATAACAATAAATTTGATTCTGTTTAACGAGCTTGCTTTTGTAATATATTTAAAACGGGAACTAAACTTGTTAGTGTTTAAAATCGTTTAATGTTAACCGGTAATTTCCTTTGAATCTGATAACGTTGTAAGAATAACGTTCAACGGGCTATAGAGAAGATTTATTCAATTGTATTCTCTGACGCGTGAAGGTCACGGGGCGGCTTCTATGCGAGCTTGCGATATCTAAGGCTTGGTAACTCGGTAATGTAATTTCTAGCTGCAATGCACCACAGTTATAACAAGGTCACAATAAATCCTGCTACTCATTGCTGTAGGAAGTGAAATGAATTCAGCGAAACGGCGAGCTTATTCTACGCTAAATAGAAGTTAAAGGGTAGAAGGAAGAAAGGCAGAGAGGATTAAGATTACACATTTTATATTTAACAAACAAAACTGTAAATGGTAATTGAAATAAGAATAACAGAGTTTCAACGGATGTAAATAGGAGTGAACTATTACTTAACATATACCCTCTGTTGCGGTTTGAATATTTTAAAATTTTAATTTGCACCCGTTGTTCGTTTGTACCGTTAAAATGAATTCGTTGGAGAGAATTTCCAATTAAAATTTGTTAAAATTGTACTGAACTTTAAGTTATAATATATATATGTTAAAACATGAAGAAAAAAAAAACCTATGTGTTCAATTGAGAACCTTATAGTTGTAAGAGCAGTTAAAAAACCCAATTCAAATTAACGACAAAGTGAGTAGGGTATATGTAAAATTTAGTCCATCAAAAGGCAAGGGACTTGGCAATAAATTAATAATCAAACGATATCCTTCCTCCAAAGATTTCCAGACGATCGGGTAATTCATATGGGGGATTTGGGCTAATTCAGCAATTAATAACCATGAAAAAAAAAAATTATTTGATCAATTAGCTAATTTGAACTTGATGCCAAAGTCTGTAGATTTTAACAAACCATTCTCCGACTTGTGTTTAAGGAAAAATACACAAAACCAAAATAAAGTAAGATCTTATTCTTCCTGTGACAGAGAAATTGAGGAGCAAAAGGTTAGAGTGGTACGGGCACGTTATGCGGAGGATGAAGGACATATAACAAAGAAAGTAATGAGAACGGACGTGGATGGTTGGGTAGAGGAAGACCGAAGGAAGTGTGGATGGATTGTGTGAAAGATGACATGTGTAAGAAGAGTGTGAATTCAGTTATGACGACTGATAGAGGGATATGGAAGAGAAGTACATACTGTGCCGGCCCCACAGCTAGGCAAAGGGCAGGAAGAAGAAGAAGTTACAATAGTTTTTTCGGCAAAAGAAGCTTATAATACTAAAATTACATTATATAGCTTTATAATATTAATACTAGACAGGGTATTAAATATAGTAGACGGATGTTATGAAAGAATTAAAAATATTACTGGTTCTCGCAGCGCCTATATCTACCGCCAAACAGTACTTTGCAAACATTACTGTCTTCCTGATCAAAGGGCGCTGTAGCTAGCGTAATTACTGGGGTAACGAGACTCAACATCACATCCCTCAGGTGACGAGTGCGATGTGGTGTAGTATATACCAAAATAACTCCACGTTTTGGGGGCAGTATTATTTAACATCAGCAGAACGTTCTGCTCGTCTTGTCCGTTCGTTAAATAAAAAAAATTCAAGCATACTTTTGCTTCTAAGATTGTTATTGTTGTTGTTATAAATAGTGTTGTGCTATATCCATTACAAAATGAACAAGTTTAAGGGTAGGAAACTAAAATTGTACATATAATATATAGTACATTTATCATCCCTTCGCTTCTTTGTGATATAATAATATTATATAAAGAATTGCATATACACAAGTAGTTCATAGCGATGGTAACACGATGCAGAGCAATGAGATATTTTTATGTCGTATTTAATTAAATATATAAAAGACACTTGCTCCACGGAAGCTGTACGGGTTTCAGCTCTTTAAAATCTCCAGTGACAAGTGCAGCTCTCCTACCCCCAGGTTATATAGCTCTCGAAGTAATGGAACGATATAAAATGCCACCATAAAAGAAGTTTATAACCATTTTATTGCTTATAAAATCTTAATTGGTGTTATACCAAACAGATTTTCCTTAAGAGGAAAATGAAAGAAATTTTACTACGAGAATATTTATTTCGTATTAAAGTTTTCATAGCTATTAAACATTTTATAGAACTTATACGTTAAAGTAAATATTAAGAGCTTATATACTATAGTTTCTTAAAAGTTTCGTTAAAGAAATTCAAGATCTAGAAACAAGATACATTCATAAGGCCTAGATACTTGAAATTTGGTAGAAATATTCCTTTTATTGAATTTCGGTCAGCTAAGAACGGATTTTACAAAAATCATCCCTTAAAGAGAGTGGCGAGGGTGTTTACGACCAGCAAACCGGACTGGAAACAGCTACTATAATATATTTACTAAATAAGTACTTTAAATTTCATTATTATAGTTTTTAGATATATAATAAAAGAAAATTATTCTCTACATAAGAGATCCCTTACTAATTTGTTAGTTTTGTAATATAAGTAACAAGAAATAATTTATACTGTAAAGTTATTTTAAAATGATGATGTATGTGATCTGGTGGCAGCACTCTGTTCGTCGGAGACTGTCTAGGAATGTCTAGGTAGGTACCATCGCAGCTGCTGTATCTACTGACAAACAGTAGTATGATAACATTACTATAATCCGAATTAAAGGATTGTAGTTAGTAAATAACTGAAGTAACAAGATCTTCATCGTTTGATGATGAGTAATGTTGGGCGGTTCTTGCCGTCAGATGAAGTTTTCTCAAGTTTCTATTAAAATGTCTTAAAGTATTTTCTTTGTATTAGTAATATAAGTAATCTCTCATGTTGTAACAATGAACAGTATAATTATAAATGCGATTAATCTCGCATATCTCAATAGTATAAACAGAATATTAACGAATAGCCCTCGAGACAGTAATGATGATTAAAATATGTTTAATCTTCGAGCGGATAATTATTTGTATGGGTTTTGGGGATGACGATGAAACACCAATGAAATTTAGATTTCATTAATATATATATGGAGCTTATAAATAACACAGTACTTGATATATGAACAAAACGGGAAAGGTCTGAGACAGTTTCAAATGAAAATAATAGGTTGGGGAAAAAGAAATCCATTATTTTTATATTATATGAACTTCAGGACTTTATTTAACATGCTTCGGATTGTCCGATTTGGGTCAAATATGCACCGTTTTGTTCTATGATTTGTTGCCATTTTAAAGGTAACTTTACAATACCTCTCTCGTAGAAGTCCTGGTCTCTATTTGCAAAAAACTCTAGTAGCCGATTTTCACAATCTTCCCTAGATGCCAATTTTTTATCACTAAAGAAATCTTGTAATGCAAGAAAAAGATGGTAATCGCTTGGTGCCAAGTCCGGACTGTATGGCGGATGCATTAAAACTTCCCAACCAAGCTCCTGAAGTTTCTGGCGAGTCACTGTAGACGTGTGTTGCCTAGCGTTGTCCTGGTGGAACACGACACCTCTCCTGTTGGCCAATTCTGGCCGTTTCTGGTCAATTGCTATCTTCAAACGGTCCAATTGTTGACAGTAGAGATCAGAATTTAGTGCTTGGCCATATGAAAACAACTCATAATAAATAATCCCCTTCCAGTCCCACCAAATGCACAGCAGAACCTTCCTGGCCGTTAGTCCTGGTTTGGCCACCGTTTGAGGTGCTTCACCGCTCTTTGACCATGATCGTTTTCGCTAAGGGTTATCGTGTGTGATCCATTTCTCATCTCCAGTCACCATCCGTTTAAGAAATGGGTCTATCTCATTCCGTTTGGCCAAGGCTTCGCAGATGGAAATTCGATCCATCATGCTTTTTTCTGTTAATTGGTGTGGCACCCAAACATCGAGCTTCTTTTTGAATCCAGCTTTGTGTAAATGGTTTAAAACTGTTTTGTGGTCCATTTTTAGCTCCTGGGCGATGTTACGACTGCTAACATGCCGGTCAACTTCGATCATTTCTCCGATTTTATCGACATTTTCGGCGACCGGCCTACCTGTGCGAGGTGCATCTTTAACATCAAAAATTCCTGAACGAAATCTACGAAACCAAAATTGCACATAATTGGCTGTTACAGTATCGGGTCCATAAACACCATTCACAATTTTAGCCGCCTGGCTTGCATTTTCGCCTTTGTCAAAGAAAAACTGTAAAATGTACCGAATTTTCTCTTTGTTCACTTCCATTTTTAACACCCTGTAACTCACAATTGAATGCACCAAACAATAAATAGCAAAAGAATTTTTTTACTGCGAAATGTCACCTTTCCAACGAGCATAAATCTGAAACTGTTTGATCGATACTTTACGAGAAATTTATCACTACAGCCATCTACCGAAAAAATAATGGATTTCTTTTTCCCCAACCTAATATTTAAATAAAAACATCCTTCGATAGACGTCCGCTGGAGGGCATAAGCATCCCCCAAATATTTTCACTTGGATCGGGTAGGGATTGGACAGTTACCAACCACGCTGGTCCAATCGGTGGAAGCCAGTGCCTCGTTTGTTGATTAGTAGTATTCACCACGAGCAGATAAAGTTGGCTTGGATCCCGTGAATTGTTGTGCGGGAATCCTTACACCAAACTTACCCCCTTACATCGATAATACGTATTTTCTTTAATATGTAGCTTTATGTTCTTATTAGTTCTTTTGAACTCTCAAGTATATGTCTCGACACTGAACTACATTATAATCAAACTTTTTAATCAGATACCTTTAAATATTATAGGAATACAGTTGAGTGCAACTTAGTTCTTACTAGCTATCCTGTATTTCCCGTAGTTGCTTATAGGATATCAGAAAGGATATAGAGGCTTATCGTATTTAAGCTTCGCTTATAAAGGAGCTGTTACTGTTGTAAATACATTTACATTAACTGAACACTGACTATTGTACTACCTGTAGTATATATTGTAGCATTAGTGTAGTTAAATAGATTATTAGATGAATTCTTATATATACATAATTATATCAATTTGGGGTATTATTTATTGCAATAGATATTTTATTTGTTTAAAATAATATTGGACCAGCTACTTCAATCGTCTGTCCGTCTATATAAATAAACAAACTTATATGTTCTTGGTAGCAAAGGTCCGAAGGCAGTCGCTTCCCAAAGTGTATATGTTATCTATTACTTAAATGTTATCTAAATAGCAAAAAGTTATGCATGATGATGATTTATTGGAAATGACTTCAAGACTATTTTCAGGAAAACTTGCCTTTTTTGACTGTATAGAACAGAATCGGCTGCTGCTGTCGTCCGCGATGCTTAACACTAGATTGCCCGAAGTATTTACTGTCTTTGTTAAAACTAATTGATTTATATTGATACTATTCTACAGAGTTTCTATGAATGTTAAGTATTGAAGTTGTCTTTATCATTTGTTCATGTTTTGTGTACGCATTGCCCGAAATCACATTGGACGATATTTCTAATCAATCTAATGTTGGGCAATCCGGTGTTAATCGGTGTGGTGCGCAGGATGTGTGCTGTCTTCTGGATCGTTGCTTCCAATACCCGAGGCGGAGCGCCCGCGACTGCGGCTGTCAGTTCGCACTGCTGCACGCAGCGCCGGACGAACAAAATCAGATCAGCTAGCGGAGTCCGGCCCGCGCCAGCTCGCGGGCTTGCCCCCACTGCCTGTGCCGATGTGCCGGGTGCGACCACCAAGTAAGCAGTAGCGCGCTTACTAGTGTGTTACACGACAACACGCACCATCCGTATGCGACACGGTATTATTGCACAGGCAGTTCACTCAATCATGCGTATGTTCATCTCACGATAGCTGGACACGGATCTCGTGCGAACGCGTACTCCTATCACAGTTACTGGCACTGGAGTTATTCATTCACATTTTTATTTATTCAGTATCATGAATCTGTCGAATTTTTTTGTCGCACATTATGCAATCGTCTAACACGTATTATTGAAATTGTAACATACTATATATTTTTATGGACAATGGGTTAACCTTTCATTTTCATACGACGTTAAGTAACATTGAAATGGAATAAGGGCAGTTTGCAACTTCCATACAACTGCACGTTATACGACAAGAAGACGCGTGGGTTCGATGCCCACAGACAAAGATCCGATGAAGAGGAACATCTCAAGAAAACAGTTATGTTCTAGGATAACAGCATACGTGGCATGTCATATAATCAACAGAGTTCTTACATAAGAAGATCATTAATCCCAGTAGTGAAATTTAGTGACTTTCTTTTATGGTTGAAGGAGTTGAGAAGCGCGCTCGCCTAGAATGATTTGCCTTTAATTTGTTAATAGCAGGAAAAGAGAGATATAGTTAGAATGACGAATTTATAATATAAGGATGATAATTAGGAAGAAGGCTTTGAGAAAACCCTGCCATTATTCAAATTTCATCCCTTCTGGACCCGGAATCGAACCGTAGGTATCTATGCTGCAAGGTAAACTCTAAGCACCTGCAGCGCGAAGGAAGTTAAGTATGTTATTACATTAATATTTTTTTCTTACTTTGTAATTGAATTATCAAAAAAACTGTTTTAATTATTATAAACATTTTATGTATCAATGTTTAAATCAGTTATTGCAGTTTCTAAGGAAATGAAATTCTTTCATCTATGTCTGTGATAGGATGATGAAAAGAAACGAGCACACTTGTTTGGTTGACATATACTTATTTTATCTGTTTATATAATACCTAGAAAATAAGTATATATTGATATTCTTCATTGTGGTATAGTAGCAAGAAAATAAAGTGAAACATGATATAAAACATTTTATTAAATTCTGTAATGGTGCTGGTCTGAAGTAGTAGCTTTTGTGAATGAGGAGAATACTTCTATAAAAGCTCGTGCCTTTCATTTATATATAATAATAATTAAATAAATAAACTTGGTTTCATTTTTCCTGCCAACGAAGCGACTGAACACCTGATTTAGGTAACGAGGTATCTTGTTCGACTGAGGGTTGTCGTCTACGCCTTCACTTAATTGGGACGGATGCCTGAATGCTTTCATTTTCAAGTTATAACCCTATCTCCATTCAAAGTTAACTGTAAGGGGTTGATTTTTTTTTTCATTTAACCAACGATTAAATTCTTTCATTAAAAATATATATTTACAATATAAAACTGTGTAAGGATTTTGAAATATTCATCTGTAAGTATAATTTGCTGTGAAACGGTATATGATGTACTTTGTGTAATAAGCACCAATTAATTAATACTTTAAAGTAGTAGTTACAGGTTATCTGTTAATTACTCTTTCGATTATTGTTGTTAAACATCTACTGGTCTAAGAGATAACTTTACTTGGGAATGATCAGTTTGTTCTTCTGGGAACAGTCTTATTAAGTCTTCGGTGGTAAAAAAGGGAAAGTATCTGAAAGAATCATGTAACGAATATCTATAACATGATTATTTGTTTCAGCACATGCGTTGGTCGCATACTCACACTCAAAGTTTGGAGTGCGAGGAGAGATTACTGTCTCGGTGCAACAGGCCGCGTGTGAACTCCGCCATCTTTGTTTCGGCTGAACCAACCGGCTTCGCTGGTTTTGATCCTGGCGAGTTCCTAAGGCGACATGGTTCGCAATCAAAGCTGTGTCGTAAAGCTAGGTAATGAGTTTCCTGTGTTGATGAGGTAAATTGTAAATAGATATTCTTTTTCATGCAAAAATGGGACGAGGGAAATAAGATGCTGTTAAATCATACTAAATTGTATGATTTCACAGCATCTTATAAGCCTGCTCATAAGCACGAGACGAATCACACTTATAAGCTGGCGCATCCTTGTCGCAAGTTGACCATCTTGCTGGTCCACTTACTTTGTTATATCAGTAATATACATTAAGTCATCACAACTTGTTCGTGAAAAATTATCTTCCATGGCAACAGATTCAAACTGAGTGGTATTCAGGTAAGATCGAAAATCCTTCTACATTCAAAACTTCGCCATACTGGGCACTAGAATTGAACCTGAGACCTCTGTGTAATAAACCTAGAAGATAGTTGCCTCTTCACGGATGAAACGAATATTTATTAAGTTAACATGCTCTAATCTTTTTATAACTACAAATTAAGTAGAAACTACTTTTAAAAATGTGTTGGTCTTTTATTTCTTCATTGTAGATCTGCTGATAACATACCATTAACAACGATGAGTGATTCATCGGAGAGGCTGTGCAAAGCGAAGGCTCCGCGTGAGGAGACCATCAATGAGGAAGCCAGTAAGTCGGACGACAGCGGGAGTGTTGAGACGGTTCGGCACTTCGGTCTACCCATCCTTTCCGTTTCCGGCCCGTCGCCTCCGGACGAAGATTACGATCAAATAGATGAGTATCTGTAGCATTTCCATACCAGTTTCCAGTTGAAATACGTGCTGGAAAAGATGAGGCCGCCTTGGTACTCGCCCGCTCAAAGTCCTAAATCGGATGACTAGCGGTCTTTGTTCCTCAGCATTCGTATCCTGGAAACTGATGAGTTAACATCCTTTGCACCTATGTGTATTTTCAAAGTTAGTTCGGAGCTACGACTTTCGCCTGGAAACTTTTACTGAGTGTGTCTTGAAGTGGGACCATAGTGTTTAGTGTGATTTTTTTTTCATTATTCCTTTAGAAGATTTGTACTACTATATTCCCTTTATTCTCTATTGAGTGTTAAGATATAAACTATAGTGTTTTAATATCTAAATAGATAACACCTTATTAGTACGTAAGATGTGCACAAAATTCATTATTAAATTTTAACCGTGCCACTCCTATCATTAATTTCTATACATTGATATCTATAATTGTATTCTAATAAGCAATTTCGTTTAAGTATTACATAGGGTTAATGTAGTTGTGTACAAATACTCCACTATCATAGTTAATTCAATATATACTCTAGTAGCGTAGAATGCAATGATTAAATCATTTATTAATATAGATTACAATCGAAATTTTCTTAGGTTATATATCTTTGATATGTCACTAACTGTAAACGAATATGTATAGTCTATCATGAGGTATCGATGAAGGTTGAATTTTGGTCCAATGAAATGTAAAAAATATGCACGTCGTGTTATAGTGTAAGAGAGTCTAACGGATACATCACGGAGTGAAGATGTCGAAGTGCTTAGAGTATTCCTATATCGACGCTTAGACCCTTCATTTATAAATTAACTTTATAATATACACATAATCTATATTTATATGCAAATTAGAATAACTCTTAGATATTTTCCTTCACAATGTCGTCTCGAAATTATAAAGTCAATTAACTGACGTGTAGTTGTAAATTGAAATACAGGAATATGCGTACGGTAGGTTTGAAGATCATGAACTGGATCCCAGTAATGGTATAGTATTGATGAGAAATATTCAGTAAAAACCTTTAAATTTACACCGATTGGTACTGGTGTTTTGGGATTAGGTGGTTAGGCGCGTGAATTACTTGAAACTGTTTTGAAAACATATACAAAATCGATTTTCCAAGTGAGACAACTAATTCCCTCCATTAGTTGTTAGACTCATAACGCAGATCATGTACAGATTTATCACACATTTAATACTTATACTGAAAACATTCATAGTTTTCACTATCACTGAAGGATCTATCGCTGCTTGGGTATCCTTTATTAAGAAAGCTGAATATCTCGAGACATTACATTATAATCGATTAGAGTTATCTGAAATCGCACGATGATCGTAGTGAAGCAAATACGAAACAAATCAAAGCACTACCGCGATTATTAAGTAGTAACTTGATTTTAACTTACATTTTCTTCTCGCACATTAACGTTGAAAACTACTTGCAGTCAACTACTACTACGTGCGATTTTAACCGAAGCTTGTAATTAATAAGTTAGTTAAGTTATCTAAAAAAAAATTGAATGCCCGGTTTTGAATTAATAATATTTATATCTTTGTATACGTAGTTAATTAAATAATAATTACTTCTATCTAACATGATTCTTTATACTAAAGAAAAGTCATTTAGTTTGAGAAAGCTTTAGCGACATTTGCCTATATGTAATAATAAAACAACGACACTAGTTTATGCTTGTAAATTATCCATTGTAATTATTATATTCATAGATTTATCATAGCGTTACTATTACATAGTTATATTAATTGTCTTACGAAATGTAAAAACGACTTAAGAGGTATTTCATATAGTAAGAAAAGCACTCAAATATTAGTCTACTGCTGTAATCTTTGTATATTTCCTTCGTTTAATCTTTCGTTTATCAAGATAGACTTTATCCTTTAAGCACTACTTGTTGTGTGTTTCATTTTAGATAGAACATGATACAGATATATGGTAGAGGTTATCTTGTGCCAATAAACAATTATTTCCAAGAGTTATAACAGCTTTTTTACGATATAGTCTGATAAGAGATGATTTCCTCTGAGAATACGATCATTAGCGAGTAGATATACTTATATAGAGATTTCATTAGATTTTCTCCTCCAATTTTAAATATTTACGTATAAAATATAAGCAACTGTGTATTTTTATTGAATGTGATTTAATCAGAACGGAAGGTGTACATATCTATAAAGAACACGACATATGCTCATGTATCTACTTAGAATAAATTACTTAAATTGTAACAAATATTATAATTAATATATTTACATCCTTACGGCATCTATTTACTATCACAATAAAACGTATGATAAAATATAAAGTTTGTTTCATTTTCGTTTCACTCCATCATCATCATCAGCCGATAGACGTCCACTGGACATAGGCCTGCCTCAAAGATCTCAGATCTCGTTTTACTTGAATGTAGTAAACTACTGAAAAAAACTTACGGAGTTTTATATGAAAGAGTTATTCTAAAGACTATTTCACTGTACTAGCTTTAACTTTCTCCTTGACTCAGTGCTGAACAATTTGTCTAATAACACGAAGATCATTAATTCGATTCTGGAGCCACATGTTATGGAAATTGGTTGCGACCACTGTCTTAATTATAAATCTGCATAATTCATTTCCGGCTCATAACCAGAGCATTCCAATTGTCATTTAACTATGTTAACTTTGAAGTCAAGTGTTAGTACATTGCAGATAAAAATATAACCTAATACATCAAGTAAGAGAAAGTTACTCTGCGCAACATAAATTGGATTATGTTAAGAAAAAAGTAGTTTTTTTGTAACATTTCCGTTCATGTCTTAAGATGTATAAATCTTAAGCATATAAAATATATAAAATTAGATAAAAAAAAGAGAATAAAGTTCATAAAACATGTCAGTTTAGTGCTAAATTGGAATCCTAAGGTCTACAGCTTCAAACGTGTTGTGAAAACGGAACAGCGGACGATTTATTTTATTGTATACGAGAAAAAAATATCTCAAAGCCATGAAATAAGTTGAGAAAAATTCTCTTTCACGCTTCATGTTACGATGTGTGTTTTGCTAAGATTTATCATTTACTGACTTTCTTAGTATTAACTACTTTTTTAAGATCTAGGTGTTTTCTCAACTATTACTTAATAAAGTAATTTCCTCTGAAGTAAAAATGACAGCAACTTTGTATAGCGTACAGAAAGCAGTAATACACAGACTTCTTTATCTTATACGAAATCTTCTCTCCTTATATTCGCTATGCTATCTAAAGCGGCATTATTTGATAAATACGCATATGAAAAACGATATAATTAAAAATAACTACAAATACAACTATATAGAATTTAATCATTAGTATGCTAGGAGATAGTAACAATAGATAGTATTTTTTTACTCAACGACAAGCGACAAACAAGACGTTCAAGTGATAGTGATACCTCTGCCTATAACGATGAGGCGCTAGTTAGGGTAACACAGCAGTAGTTTATTTTAAATCTCGTTACCCTAGTAATTTCACTAGCTATAGCGCCATATATTAGGGGGACCGGAAAGTAATGTCGTTTTCTTACGCTAAATACAAACACATACATTTTTAACGAGTCTTTATTTTTAATCAATGATGTATTCCCCATCATTGTCAATAACCTTTTGCCATCTAGTGAGTAAATTTTCAATCCCTGATCGATAAAAATTAATTGGTTTTTCGGCAAAATATCTAGAGATGGCATTTTGGATATCATCCAAATTTGCAAATGTTTTGCCACTTAAAAAGTGTTGCAGCGCTCGGAATAAGTGGAAATCCGATGGTGCAACATCGGGCGAATATGGTGGATGAGGCAGCACCTCCCACCCCAATTCATTAATTTTTTCTAGAGTTCGCCTTGCGCAGTGCGGTCTTGCATTGTCATGTTGGAGAATGACGCCTTTTCGGTTGACAATCGCTGGCCACTTTTCAATTAAAGATTGATTGACTCGCTGCAATTGTTCGCTGTAGAGGTCTGCAGTAACAGTTTCTCCAGGTTTCAGTAATTCAAAATGAACAATGCCGCGAATACTCCACCAAACACACAAAAGCGCTTTTTTGGGGTGTAAACCTGGCTTAGCAGTACTCCGAGGGATTTCATTTGGAGAGAGCCACTGCCTTTTGCGTTTTGGGTTATCATACAGGACCCATTTCTCATCTCCTGTGATCAAGCGATCAAAAAACGCTTCTGTGTTGTGTCGTTGAAGCAATAAGTTGCATGTGATTGATCGGTTAGCCTTATTCTGTTCGGACAGATTATGCGGGACCCAAACACCTGCTCTGCTTACTTTTCCAATCTGCTTCAAATGTTCTTGGATGGTCGACCAAGGTTTGTTGAGACTGTTTGACAATTCCTCGATCGTCTGACACGGATTTGCTTCCACTTCCGCCCTTAACACGTCGTTGTCTAACGCTGATGGTCTTCCTGATCGATAAGAGTCGGAAAGATCAAAATTACCCGATTTGAACTTGGAAAACCACCTTTGGCATTTACGAATGTCCAGTGCATTTGGATAAACATCGCAAATGTTTTTGGTAGCAACTGTTGCGTTATTTCCCTTGCGAAACTCAAAGAGCATGCAATGCCGGATGTGTACCTCTTCTGGTATTTGGCTGGCCATTTTACCCAAAATTACAAAAAAAAATTGTAATTCAATTGTCTATAAGTAAAGAAATCACTATAACCTCACAATGTCTTTGGTACGCCTCTGAACAAAACAATGAGCTGACAAATGACAATCAAGTATTGGCATGCGCAGAAACGACATTACTTTCCGGTCCCCCTAATAATACTGTTTATTGGGAGGAATAGGAGCTACGGTGGCAACAAAGATCCACTCCTGCCGCTACCACCAAAGTAAATCATTGAACACAGTTGAACAGATGTATAATAGTTTAAGTTTTTATTACAGCTTTAAATAAATAAGTAAAGCACGTGTAACACTGAAAGGAGGTTATAGCAAAGTGTTTCAACTGAAAGGTTACAGCTACATCGCTCGGTATGCATAATACGAACAATGAGAACGTCCAATTTGCATTTATAAGGTTTGCTGAAGACCTTGACTTGTATGAAAGTAATGTTTATTGCTTGATCATTATCTGGAAATGATTTCTGGTCTTATAAATCCGCTCAGGTTCGCTTGGTGATCTTTGATAGCTTATAAACATAACCTCTAGTTACCGAATGTTGCTTTTCTATACAACGAAGCGACGAGACGAATGGGATGTTCACTTGATGATTAGATAAGAGAGGATGGTACTCGTGGCCTGGAGACATAGAGGATGTCATCTCTTTACCCCAGTAATTTCACTAGCTACAACTCACTTTAATTCGGAACACAGTAACGTTTGCACACTACCGTTTATCAGCGAAAATAGTAGTTGCGGTGGTAATCACCCAGACGGTTCCAGCAACAGAGACCTACCACTAGTCTATGGTCTACATGAGTATCTAGTGGTGAACTGTAAGGAATACGAACTTAACTGGATAGATTATCTTCTTTTTGTTCTAAAGCTGCTCAAACTTAACCAATATATTGTAAAAAGAAATTCAGACCATAATGAAACATTGAAGAGCTATTTCAGTTAAAATGTTTTTTTCAGCTTCTTTTTTTTATTCTATGAAGCGTTGAGCGAACCGGGATGTTCACCCAATGGTAAGTATTTCGCCTACCAATAACAACGTGGCCCTAATTAGGGTGATAGACATAAGACCGCCATGTGGACGTGCCTTGATACATAGGATGTAAAGACTCGTTAACTCACTTAATTCACTAGCTACAGTGCCATTCAAACCGGAGTACAGTAATGTTTGCATACTGCTATTTAGCAGGAAAACAAGTAGCTGCGGTAGTACCTAGTTTGAAGGTCTCCGACATCGACTTACTACTAGTGAACTGTGGTGTGAAACGTGTAAATAAATTAATAGATGAAAAGTCTAGAATATTACCTAGAAATATTTCAAGGCTGTTGTTTTATTCTTTTTTTTTAATGATGGCACGGGTGATTATAAAATTAACTACTGGTAATATGGTACTATATCATTATATAGTTAACGTGATAGAGAAGCTATTAGAAAAACATTTGATCCAATGCTTATACTTTCTTATGCTTTCATATGATGAGTAAGATAATAATTCTAGGTTATAATTAAAGCATTTACTTTAAACTATAAATCTAGATATTTAATTTACGTTTTCGACTAATACAAACAATTACTAGGTAAGCAACACTTACATATTGGAAGCCATTGTGTTCAGCCGCTGGTTACCTTACAATTTATTTCACAATAGCGGTGCAATTTCTATTTACAGACACAATGGCCACTTATTTCACCCCCAGCTGCATTTTTCACTTAACTACAAATTTACTACAAAGAATATTACTCTTCGCATATTATCTATACGCTAATATTATAGATTCTTAAGTAATACCTGCAATTATCACAATAGTTGAATAGGACTTAACAAACCTCATCGCGTTACGGATATTAAAATGATTTTTTTGGCTTCATGTTAAAATATCTTTTAGCTTACATTATCCACAGTAAATTAATTAGTCTTAATCTTTCATCAGTTCTTTTTTTTTTCTAAACTTCCTACATTAAACTAAACTGAAGTAACGACTTCACAAATGAGTTCATATCAATCTTAACCTCACCACAAGTGAAACACGCACAGGATATTATAGACTCTATTTCGCATTCAAAGTCTTAAAAACTAGACGATTTTTTCGGTGATCAAGATTACTTAATAAAGAAGTAAACAATAAGTTTTCTTACTGCTTTAAAAAAATTTAATATGTGTAAATTATTTTCATGATATCTTTGATATCGCCAAATCTTACATAGCGTTGAGTGTGCAACGTGAAAATTTAAAAGTACAAAGTGTTTCCTTTGTTAAACATATACTTACCGTGTATTACAATATTTAATGTTTATTCCCGAATATAGTACATGCTTTAAATAAAATATTTTATACTGATAAAACTGTGATTCCGGTCATCAAACAACAGGAAGTAACATTTCGCAAAGTATTCCCTGAAACGACGTCGTTAAGTTAGCTAATGACAATGGATGTTCGATTATGCGCATTAGTAGCTAATGCCGGTATCGTCTTTGTACAATCGCGTGCTGTAACACGTACACTGGAAAGTACGTGATCTGTACATTAGTGCAAATACACACACATCTAAAGATTTCATATTTTTATTCACGATTATATGATAGAAAGCTTGTTTGTGTAATAAACCTACGTTCGCGCGAAACAGGTATTTGGATCATCGTTTTTGATGAAAATAGCAAAACAGTGGAAGAGAGGTAAGGAGTAAAGAAGAGGAGGAGTAAAAAGGAGGAAGGAGGCTAAATGTACAAGGTTAATGTGTTTTACCACCGTATCCATCATCGCAAATTAACACTGTGAAATCGTTACCACGCACTAACTTAGTTTATTAAAAAGACCTCCCCTATTATCGTCGCCTATCGTGCACATTAAAAGCGAAAAGGTTTCTTCAGGGTTGGAGTCACACCCAGTGATACCTATGGTGTTACTGGCGGTTATAGGCTGCAGTTATCACTCAACATCAGGCGGCCGCAAGTCTGTTGTCCACCTAAGAGGTTTAAAAAAAATCTAGATACTTAACTTAGAATATTAAAGTTTATGACCATTTTCTCTTATTTGTTTGAGCAATCATAATCGGAATATACATATAGTAGTCGTAATAAGCAATGAATACTAACTCGTCGGTGATCATAACGAAGACAACCAATTATACAAACCAACGCGCGACTATCGTGTACTTCACCGGAAGTTCACTGGTGATTGGTCTCTATTGCTGGAGACCACAGCTGCTCCTATTACTATCGCCATACAGTAGTATATAAACATTCCTGTATTCCAATTCGAAGGGAGTTGTAGATATTGGAATTAATGGGACAAGACTTCATCTGTGTCAATGTGACGAGCACAATGTAGTGCTAAGTATATCACCTAACTAGTGCCAAATTGTTATGGATAACCATATCACTTACCATCAGGTCAACATATCGCTCTTCTCTTCACTATGTAGGATAATAAAGAGGCTTAAATCAAACCCTCATGCTCCATTGCGCTTACATACTGATCTATCACCGTTCCGTCTTACACGTTAATCAAATAATACTGCTATGTATATTAAGTAGTTTCTTATGTCAATCATCATCATCATCATTAGCCGACAGATGTCCACTGCTGGACGTTGGCGTCTCCCTAGGATCTCCACGTCGATCGATCCTACGCTTCTCGTATGCAGCTGCTTCCCACAACTTTCACCAGACAGTCCAACCACCATGTTAAGGTTCAATTGGAAAAGTGCAGATAAGTAAAAGATAATTTTAAGATATAAAGCTATGAGAAAAAATAGATATTATAGTATAGTTGAAGTGTAAGATCTTCATCGATGGAAGAGTTAGACTACGCACCAGATTTAATACTGTACTACAGTTATAAAGGAAGTTATTTCTTTATTTATCATACATATTCACAATATGAATGACAGATAATCAGAAGAAACATGAAAGTAGGATTAATGCCTTGGAGATGAGAAGCCTGAGAAGTATAACTGGAGTGAAACGGATGGACAAAGTGAGGAAGAGTGTGATAAGGAAGCGGTGCGGCGTGGTTGAAGATGTAGTGACAAGGATAGAGAAAGGGATGCTTAGATGGTTCGGCCATGTCGAAATAATGGATGAAGGAAGATTGACGAGGGAAATATACAAGGTAAGAATGATTGGAAAAATCGGTGCAGGTCGATCTAAGCGGACATACTCCGATGAAATCGGAGATGTCCTGGAGAAAGGCCGGATCAAAAGCACACGCAACCGACGAGCGTGCATGAGGACGCTTATGAAAGTGGAGGAAGCGAGAGAGGTGTGCCAGAGTCGTAGCAGGTGGAGAGAGGTGGTCTCTGCCTACCCCACTGGGAACGAGGCGTGATATATATGTATGTATGTATGATAATCTTCACACCTTCACTACGCTTAAAAAAATCTGACAGACCAAAAGCTGTAGATCATTGAGCTTCAATGAAGTAACAGTTATGAAGTTTGATAAGTAATATTCATCAAAGCGAGTAAAACTGATCTATTTCTTATCTCGCCGCAACACAACAGAACTTTCAAGTTAAGATTTATCGCTTATTAAATCTATCACGAAAGCTTCAGGTTCAAGTATAAGCGGAATTCGAATATATAATAGGTTAGCGTGATACTGCAATGCACCATTATTTATATATGTTTGAAAATACACGGAAGTTAGCTGAAAGAGTTTTACATTATTCTTTTTTTTTTATTTCACATTTTATGTAATAAACTCTTATACTGTAAAGTTTATAAGATAATTGTGCTTTATCGTATTACTTATTTATTGCTACGTTCTGCTCTAACTTCGTTGAGCATGGAGGTTAATTATTTACTTAGTAATTAAAATATAGATCATATAATAGATTATTAGATCGAAGAAAGTGTGGATGGATTGTATGAAAGATGACATGTGTAAGAAGTGTGAATTCAGATACGACGGCTGATAGAGGGATACGGAAGAGAAGTACATACTGTACCGATGCCGCATAGCAGGGAAAAGGGCAGGAGGAAGAAAATATGTAATAGATCATTAAGATTTACTATCAAGGAGTACAGATAATACTTAACGGACAAACCGAACAGAATCTAAACAGTAAAAGATATAAGAAACTATTGTTATATTAACTTCATCTCCTACAATGGATGAGACGTAAATATTTATATTTCTATTCATAGTGCTTTATGTATGTATGTAAACTTACTGAGAAGAAACAAGATAAGTCTCGACTGAAAATTATATATTACCACAGCAATATCATGATACGAAAGTTTATGTGCTACAGAACAATCCGGAAGTGAGTTTTAAGAAAAATACTTTTCATACTGGGATAAACTCCTCCATGAGAATATACATATATGTGGTATTTTTACAGTTACCTTTCAATGGGTTTTATTTACCTTCAGAAGCAATTTTTGTCATACAATTTATCGATCCACACAAGTAATGAAATAAATATTTTAAGACAACGTTAACCATTTTCAAAGCAAGTATCGATTTTTTATGTAAATTTCACTTACAGAATAGACTTACAAAGCTTGACCTTTGGCTGTGTAAACTTCTGGAACATTGCACAGCTTTTACATATTAAAATATTCAAACGTACATTTCGTTGCAAACGCTCACGTGAAACTTTGTGTATTGTTATGCCGATATTTTCCTTTGTGGGTAATTTGGCATCGCAAATACCCGCGTTGGGCCAACGTGGTAAGAAATGGCCCAAAATCCTCATATCAAGCTTTACTATAGGGATGCGGTCAGAAACAGGAATCTTTGGGGAGGCCTATGTCCAACAGTAGACGTCTCTCGACTTATGATGATGATGAAGGGTACCTAGAAAACTATGAAATAAAAAATAAGTACTAAAAATTTAAATTTGTCCTTTTTTATATAGTAGAACATAAGCCTCCTCTAAATAGAATACTTACTCGCCACATCACGAGTAAGTATGCTGTTATGTTACAAGGCAGCAGTTTTTCTATCGAACTATTCCTTTCTCGGTAATTCTATATACCTACTGCTCGACTAGAATAGTAATAGGGATGATCTTACTCATCCCTTGTACAAGTAATTATATTTGTTCACTAGCTGATCCCCGTCCGCGTTGCCAGTCGAAATTTTTCAGAAATATTCCCATTATTAACACCTCTGAAGTCCGCCATGAATGGATTTTGTAAAATCTATTCTTAGCTGACCTCTAAATGTCATAATCAATATTTGTACCAAATTTGAGAATCATTTATTTCGGAGATCTCATAATGAGACATTGAATCTTTGTATATCTCCTATATATACAGATACTGCATACACATAACAATACGAGAAGCTTGTTTATTGAAACATGTACAATAGTCTTAAACTATATGTTTGTGATTTTCAATAATATAATAGGGGGACCGGAAAGCAATGTCGTTTCTGCGCATGCCAATACTTGATTGTCATTTGTCAGCTCATTGTTTTGTTCAGAGGCGTACCAAAGACATTGTGAGGTTATAGTGATTTCTTTACTTATAGACAATTGAATTACAATTTTTTTTTGTAATTATGGGTAAAATGGCCAGCCAAATACCAGAAGAGGTACACATCCGGCATTGCATGCTCTTTGAGTTTCGCAAGGGAAATAACGCAACAGTTGCTACCAAAAACATTTGCGATGTTTATCCAAATGCACTGGACATTCGTAAATGCCAAAGGTGGTTTTCCAAGTTCAAATCGGGTAATTTTGATCTTTCCGACTCGTATCGATCAGGAAGACCATCAGCGTTAGACAACGACGTGTTAAGGGCGGAAGTGGAAGCAAATCCGTGTCAGACGATCGAGGAATTGTCAAACAGTCTCAACAAACCTTGGTCGACCATCCAAGAACATTTGAAGCAGATTGGAAAAGTAAGCAGAGCAGGTGTTTGGGTCCCGCATAATCTGTCCGAACAGAATAAGGCTAACCGATCAATCACATGCAACTTATTGCTTCAACGACACAACACAGAAGCGTTTTTTGATCGCTTGATCACAGGAGATGAGAAATGGGTCCTGTATGATAACCCAAAACGCAAAAGGCAGTGGCTCTCTCCAAATGAAATCCCTCGGAGTACTGCTAAGCCAGGTTTACACCCCAAAAAAGCGCTTTTGTGTGTTTGGTGGAGTATTCGCGGCATTGTTCATTTTGAATTACTGAAACCTGGAGAAACTGTTACTGCAGACCTCTACAGCGAACAATTGCAGCGAGTCAATCAATCTTTAATTGAAAAGTGGCCAGCGATTGTCAACCGAAAAGGCGTCATTCTCCAACATGACAATGCAAGACCGCACTGCGCAAGGCGAACTCTAGAAAAAATTAATGAATTGGGGTGGGAGGTGCTGCCTCATCCACCATATTCGCCCGATGTTGCACCATCGGATTTCCACTTATTCCGAGCGCTGCAACACTTTTTAAGTGGCAAAACATTTGCAAATTTGGATGATATCCAAAATGCCATCTCTAGATATTTTGCCGAAAAACCAATTAATTTTTATCGATCAGGGATTGAAAATTTACTCACTAGATGGCAAAAGGTTATTGACAATGATGGGGAATACATCATTGATTAAAAATAAAGACTCGTTAAAAATGTATGTGTTTGTATTTAGCGTAAGAAAACGACATTACTTTCCGGTCCACCTAATATAATAATAATAATATAACGTCTTATCTCACAAAAAAAAAAAAATTGAATCAAGCGGGAAAGGGATCTAATAAGTAATGTTGCAGCCTATAAAGACCACAACCCTGTTCTTCAGTGGGGTCTAAAAAGAAAAATAAAAAGAAAAAAAATGGATCTCAAATGTATCTAAATATTCAATTGTAAACATTTACAATGTTACATTGAAACTAAACAAATTTAATTCGTAAGAAAATATCAAATATGCAAACTTTATAGACTATAACTCTGCTCAAACTGTATTACTGACATGCAGTTAGTTTACTCCATGCGTCATTAATTTTCAGTGCTCCACAAGTCTCTGGTGATTACATGTGAGTCAGATTGTAACGAGGACATGCAACATTGAGGAGTCGTTAGTATGAAAACGACTATGTTGTCTTGTACAAACATATATCGTATTAATCAGCATTAATATCTCATGAAACACGGGGTTGATATTAGATACTATTCATCATCATGAGTCGATAGACGTCCGCAGCTGGACATAGGTCTCCCTTATAAATCTCCACATAGAAGAGTTCGTTCAGAGGAACTAAAACCCCTTCGGTGGTTTCTTTCAGTGAATTAGAAGGGGTTCTGGATTCTTCTACAGAACGCACCGGTGCTCTCCTGAACTCTAACTAAAACACCCCACGGCAAAGCCTTACTTAGCGCTCACGCTGTGCTACAGCAAATATTTACAAGACCACCATATATTTGCCGTCCTCCTAATTGAGCTCTGAGGGCTTCCATTGTCAAGGCTCACGAACTCGAGGACCCTTTTAATCGCTTTGTAGCACAGGCAGGGAATACCTTAGTACCTATTCTTAATAGCCCAAAATTACAGGGCTGACAATGTTACCTACCTAGACGGTCTTTGGTTGACGGTCTTGTTTTAATTGAAAAACAAAAAATGTATATCGAATATCCATTAGACAGCTGTAGAGTTTAAACATGTAAAACCTTTTTTGTTTTTGGGGAAAAAAAAAGAGAATTGTTGCAGCAGTGACGAGGCTTTGTTTAAAAAATATTTGTATCATCCAGCTTGCGCTGTTTGCGCAATCACGCAATAAACAAATAGACGGACGACTAGCTAAATATTCAAATTGATACAAAGCCTCTTTTGTCTTTGTTTTTACATAAAACAATACTATTGCTATAACACTTTATAACAATATACGTATTTTCTATTTGTTCTCGTTTTACTACATAGCGAAAACGCTCATCGACGTCGTCTTTTAGTGATAGTGATGACGCCTTTTGGTGATGTTTCGAAAATTGTATGTCTGCTCCTTAAGGATTCAAAATTACGTACGATTTAAACCCTTCCACATATAAGCGCTGTGGTAACTTTTTTTTATCGAAGACGAAATCGTCAAAAGAAGCTTTTAAAATTACCCTTTAAAATTCAGCGGTCATAATTACTGCTTTGCAAGAGACCCCGAGATTTCCTACAGAACATAGTGGAGCCTCTCTGCATTGCGCCTAAATACAGAATGCCGCAAACCAAAGGTAATAGACAAACTATTGTGAAAGAACACAGTAACAATTTTTTATATACAATATACTGGTGGTAGGTCTCTGTTGCCGGAGACCATGTGGGTAGGGATCACAGCAACGCCTTTTTCCGCCGCCAAATAGTAGTGTGTAAGCATTATTTGTACCAGTTTATCACACAGCTAGTGAAATTGCTAAAGTAACGAGACAACATCTGATGTCTCAAGATGACAAACACAATATGATGCTGTGTGTACCATCCTAACTAGCGCCGTTAAACATCAAAAGAGAAGTCAAGTACATTCATTGGTGTTAAATCCCTTTTGCCGGAAACCGTTTAGATAGGTCGCAGCCGCAGCTGTAGCGCCTATTTCTACCGACAAACATTACTGTCTTCCGGTTTGAAAGGCGTTGTAACTATTGTAATTAGTGGAATAACGAGATTCAACGTATTATGCACCAAGGCGACGAGCACAACAATATACTAACCAGCGCCACGTTGTTATGGGCAGGCGTATCACTAGCCATCATGTGGACGTCTCGCCTCTCTCGTAGTTTAGTTTAATAAAAAAAATACTGCATTTTTGAAGCACTAAGTTTACAACGTATTAGTATATTTCTATCACCACTTAACCTTTGCATGCATGTACCGATAATAGGACACAACTCGAAGATAAGAGCATCATTATTTCCTCCATTGAAAGCAGGGCAAGTACAACAATTCACTCTAGAAATTGGACAAGCAAATGTTTAGTGATGGATTAAACTTTCTCTTGATATTATTTCCATTATCATAAGGAAATATGTTATAAACACATAGCTTTATGATAACCGTAATTTATTAGTAAAGGTGTTAAAAATATTTTAAATCCAACTTTTTAAATGCAAAGCACAGAACATAGTTTTAAAATTCTAAGACGTCTTTGTCCGCCATTTCCTTTACCTTTTGCTTTAAAAACTTAGTTTGAATATGAAAGTACCTGCAAACCGCCGTTAGCACTCTTTTGGTTTACATTACCAAGGTTTACTTTGTTGTATAATTTTTTACCATACAGTTTTAAAATGCTTTCAGTAACTGCTTCTGGTTAAAACTAAAGAGGAATTATTTATCTGATACATCAAAGTTATTGGTTTCAACTGTCTCAAGCAAAAGTTCACAGTATTTGTTTTCCGTTAGAAAAAAACAATAGTATGCCTTCTTCGTCGGTATCACTCTTGATAGAGTGGTCGTGGTCATCACTTCAGGTGTTGGTGGCAAGCTTCACATTTTCATTTGTACCATCATGATGATTTTCTTGGGAATTTGTTACGCAGTGTATTCTCCTTGCCACCTGCATTAAAGTCTTTTAGGGGTTATTTAAATCCGAAAGCCGTTTGAGCCTCCTCCAACCGGTTGCTCAGCCAGGTGGATGGTTATTCTGCCGTTTTCACGCCAGAACCTCGCCTATCTAACAGGGGCTACTATGGGGCTGTAATATGCTACCCCTCCACCATACGAAGCGAGCAGAGAGTGAGGTTGACAATAGGGTAAAATAAAATCTTAGTTCTGCTCTCCTCTTACTCCGTAGGTATGTATTTTAGTGATAACAAGTCTTTAACTGTAGAATTAAATATAATTAAAAAAACAGATGATTAAAGTGTATAATAAATATTGTTAGTATCCGCTTCCTGTCGTCGCTTGAAATGGTCTGTTGGAGCACATCATAAGTGTTTTTTTTTTCTGACATACATTCAAAGCAATAAAGAAATAAACAGTTGTATGCATTCACATATTAATAATAAACCATAAAGATTCATTAATCTTGCATTAGCTTTTTTAAAGCATGGAAGCGAGCTTGCAACATTATGAGGCAATACTGAAGTGTTTGTGTATACATATTCGAATATATATATAGATTTCCGCCTAGGTCACTCATCACGATATCTGAAACCATAAGACCTAGCGACTAGAAATTTCGTAGGAATATTTCTTACCGAGTATAGGTTAGCAGTGAACAAGAATATTACAAAATTCTTTCCTTTCGGTTACAGGGGTCTTAATAACGGAAAGGGGTCCAAGGAGCAGCAGGTTACTGTCGAGTGGAATATATCTCATTCATTTCAAGTATAATGTAAGATCTTACCTTATATTATATCCAGCAAAGCATGCAGGGAACAGGTAGTCTATTAATACGGAACCAATTTTCATTGTCAATATGATAATTATTAATATCGATGTAAAGATAATGCGCTACGGTATAAATAACATATATATGGATAATCTTGCTCGTGGTAATAATATTTGTAAAACAATTCTATCCGCTTAGTAGCTTATGAATACGTGAGGTTTCATAATACAAGGAAGTTTACACAATAACCACCAGTTGTTTACATAGCATCGCTTTAAGTCAATTTAAGTAAGCCCTAAGTTACACTATCCTTGCGAGGGAACAGTACGGGTCAGAAAGAAAAAAATACATTAAGTTATAGCACAATATTTTCCTATTATTCTTTATAAGTTGCTAACTTCGCCGAAATATTTTTTTTTTATTCTACGATGTGATGAGACGAGCGGTACGTTGATCTTATGGTAAGTGATACGCCTGCCTATAAGAACGTGACGCTAGTTAAACTGATACAAGCAACACTACCTTGTACTCGTCGCCTTGATACATATATTAGGTCTTATTACCCCAGTAATTACACTAGTTACAGCGCCATTCGAACCGGAGCAAAGTATTGATAACATACTACTGTTTGGCGGCAGAAGCAGGCGCTGCGACCTAACTTGTTTTTAATTAGGGGTAGAAATCTTCGGAAGATATTCTGCTTTTAGAGAGGTCAGGGTTATGTGAGATTCTTACCCATTAAAACCCTTTCAGTGATCTGCATCAGTGCATTTGTAAAAGCCTTGGATCTCTTAGAGAACGCACGGGTACCTCTCCTATACTTTATGTTAGCACGTTTCTGAGGAAGAGCCAAACCCTCCTATGCACCATCTCTGAGCCATACGCTGTCCCACGCCGGTTCGTTTGTTGAGCGAAAAGGGATCCCACCCTCAAAATCCGCTAAACTCCTAAACCCTTTTAGTCGCCTTCCACGACAGGTAGGGCTTACCTTACTCCTATTCCTACTAGCCCAAGGCTACAGGGCTGACGGTAATACTTACCTAGACGGTATATTATACCTACCACCAGTAAAATTGTTCTTACCTCATTTCATTGTTGCTTCATAGAAATACTATTTAGGCATACTAAAGAGTAGAAAGTTTTTACGGCTTCTGATCATATAGATCTCCTTAAATGATAAATATCGTATACAAAAAGCCTTGCCAGTCTAAGGCAGACTACAAAAGGCTTTTGTGCTACAGTGCTACAGTAGACGCGTTGCCGTTATCGTAGCCTATTCAAATCACGTGACCTGAAGTAGTCAGCTCGCCGAGAGACCCTTTTGTTTACTGAAATAGATTTAACTATACGGTTAAATCAAACGCTTCAAATACATTATTATTAGTATTAATGTACTTCTTATATAAAGCTTCTAAATAGTTTCTTTGTTTTTGTTTCCATGTTTATTATTATTCAGTATTTGCGTAAAATGTTCATGTCTTTTGACCATTGCTTGAGGGTACTGCTTTTACAATAACTACTGTATCCTGGACAATGTCCACTGTTCATTACTGTCGGTAGAGGGTGTGGGTACAAAATCAGATCGGCTAAGGGATGACAATAAAGACTGATTATTAGAAAAATCTGAATAATCAGTAAACGTCAGCTGTAGTTATCTTATCGAGGGGAGCCAGCCTGCTCAGCCCCTATCACCTTTGCTTCGCATACTGTATTATCATTATTATTAGTGGTTTTAGTTTTATTAAAAAAAAAATCATATATTACCAAGAATCTACAAAAATATCTATCGCATATAATAATTTAATTCTTTATTAATTTCTTCTTTATGCTAAAAATTGGTTAATATACATATTAACTGTTTCTCACCTATTCCTCATCTCCCAACTACAACATACTCCTGGTATCCTGTTGCCGGAAACCGTCTAGGTACCCCAGCGCCTGTTGCAGCCGGCAATTAATAGTGTGCGAACATTACCGTGTTCCAGTTTGAAAGGAGTTGTAGCGAGTGTAATTACTGGGATAACGACACAAAATCCTATCTCTAGAGGCGACGAGCGCAATGTGGTGCAGTGTATAAGATTCTAACTAGCGCCACGTTATGGGCAGGCGTATCATATACCATCAGGTGAATATCTTGTCCATCTCCGCGCAAACTTGACAAAAAAAAAATTAATGCACAAGATTATACAGTTCCGTTATCCTTACGGTTCCATATCTAATATATATCTTATATTACTAGTTGATATAATAAGATTTTTTTTCCTTTGATCAATTTTATAGATGTATAGTTTACTTCAAAAGGACAATGTATTCGACGGATATACATCATTACAAGTACACTAACCCCGCCCTCAACAACGTACGAGTCATAAACTATTAACGGTCAGTATTCACGTTCGCTTGTTTATATTTCATCCACAGGTTAAGTTAACTGGTGGTAGGTCTCTGTTGCTGGAGACCTAGGTAGGTACATACCATCGCTATTCCTATTACTGCCGCCAAACAGTAGTGTGAAAACATTGCTGCGTTCCGAATTAGGATGTTGTACCTAGTTTAATTACTGGGGTAACAAGACTTAACATATTAACGCGACGAGCGCAATGTGGTGCAGTATATACCACTCTAACTAGCGTCACGTTGTTATGAGCGAGCGTATGAACCATGAGAGTACTGTCATAACGCCACTGTGGAGAGACGGTCTTTATTAGTCCGTCGTCCTTCTCCCACCTGACACTAGAATACTAAACAACCAAATCTGACGTCTATATTTATAAGCAAATGTAGTGTTATTAATTTATTTATTCATACAAAACGTTGAAGGATATAATAGCGCTATGTCGTGTCCTGATTTCATAAAAATCTATTGACTATAAGTAGAAATCGCATACATTCCTCTAGCGGGGTTAACTGTACAAGCTAATATTTAATTTCTTTTATGATTGTAAGTGAACTTTAAGAGAATATATGGGTACTGTTTGAAGTACACGTGATTTATTTACAAGAACTGAAGTACTAAATCCCCATAGTCTTAAGACAATATGCGCAATGTAGTGAACAGGTGAACGCTTCTCTCATGTCCTTGAATAAAAACATTTTATATTAATTCTTCTGTATGACTATCATGTAACTATACCTACTCTACTTACTGCTTTCTCCAATGTGAACGATTCTATGTTATCATCATCAGGCGATAGCTTTTTTTTATTCAATTAGGCGAAGAGACAAGCGGAACGTTCACCTGTTGGTAAATGATACGCCCATAACACCGTGGCGCTAGTTAGACTAACATATACTACACCACATAACGCTCATCGCTTGAGACACAAGATGTTGAGTTTTCCTACCTCAGTAATTACACTAACTATAGCACCCTTCAAGAAGTTAGGTTATATAGAAATAAAAAAGGGCTTAAAGGCGGTAAAAAAAAAATAACTTTCTATCTATTATTTCTATTAAAACAAAAATCTGTGGTAGATATAGTTTTTTTTATTAAAAAAGTATTTACTTGTAATATTAGAATCATCATCAGCTGACAGATAACAGACGTATGCTGCTGGAATAGGCCGCCCCCAAAGCCCTCCATGTCGTTTATTGAAGTTGAGGGGAATTAGGCTGCAAGCCACCACCCACCCAGTGTGGTCTGGTGGGTGGTCAAAACCTCGTCTGTTATTCAGAAGGCTGCGCCGCGTGCTGGCAGGATTGACTTGAGCTCCGTAAGATGTCGAGCGGATATTAGTATCGACCAATCAAATTGACCATTTTAAAGTAATTTTTAATGCTTAAACATGCGCTTGACAAATGAACATTTAGATTTTAGTAACAACGAAAAGAATTTATTTCTAACGAAAACAAAAGCGACAAAGCGAAGGAAAGTGTCCTTTTAAGTTTTTTTTTTTTTTTGTTTGTTTAAATACACAGCGCATGTTTTATTACCGCTACTACTTTACTTGAAATGAAACGTTATAGTGCCATCAGTCGTCTCATAAATCATTCAGACGTCATGCTTTCACTGTTTCTTGAGTAAAGTAATATGAACTTTAACACAGGCACTAACTTAAATATCATTCCTTATTTTAAAGACATTATGAATCCATAATAAAAAAAAAACTTTGATTGATGGTTAAACTTAACATTTTAATTTTTATACACTACACCAATTTGCGCTCGTCGTCTTGAAACGTACCATATTAGGTTTGATTATGTTAGTAATTTTAATAGTTAGTGCTTATCTAGACGGTCTACAACAACATAGACCTACCACCAGTAAAAGTGTTAAATTATGATAATAATAGTCCTGACCGGTGACGGTTTAGAGTAATAATGTATAGACACGATGCTGTGTAAATATCTTCTTTTTTCTCCTTGCTACTCCTTGGTATTCATCAAGGCTTTATTCATCTCAGCGTATTATGTACAGGATCTATATATTACTTAATAATTTACGTTATTCACGTTTATTATTACTTATATATACACATACATAAACTTTACCTGCTCTTATTTCTAACTTAATCTATTTCATATTAACTCTTCTATATTGTCTCTCTCTATTCCATATCATAGGTACTAATGATACCATCCGGTGATCGTCCTGATGGAGTTTTATTCTTATCTTATATACTTTATATTTATAGAGAGATCCTCAGTTATAACTTTCTATAACTGAGGATTTCTCTATAAATGAGGATAATAAAATTCGCTCTTTCTTTATTAGTACAGCTAAAAGGATCATTTTCCTCTTTCTCCATTTCATTAATTAATTATTCACCTACACCTTCGTGTTGACCTTTTGCATACAACTAAGTTGTCCCAGCGGAGTAACTTTAATGGGAGTGTATGTGTAGACGAACGATTAATGCGAACGACAGGACCTAGAGGTTAGTTAACTGACGTTTCTGTGTTAGACTAGAACATAAATTGCAAGTTAGGACGTCGAGTTCAAAGCTTTCATCAATACATAAAACGCACAGCGATAGCCCAATCACTTTTACCTTTTTTTTGTTATTATATATATTATATATTAGGGGGACCGGAAAGTAATGTCGTTTTCTTACGCTAAATACAAACACATACATTTTTAACGAGTCTTTATTTTTAATCAATGATGTATTCCCCATCATTGTCAATAACCTTTTGCCATCTAGTGAGTAAATTTTCAATCCCTGATCGATAAAAATTAATTGGTTTTTCGGCAAAATATCTAGAGATGGCATTTTGGATATCATCCAAATTTGCAAATGTTTTGCCACTTAAAAAGTGTTGCAGCGCTCGGAATAAGTGGAAATCCGATGGTGCAACATCGGGCGAATATGGTGGATGAGGCAGCACCTCCCACCCCAATTCATTAATTTTTTCTAGAGTTCGCCTTGCGCAGTGCGGTCTTGCATTGTCATGTTGGAGAATGACGCCTTTTCGGTTGACAATCGCTGGCCACTTTTCAATTAAAGATTGATTGACTCGCTGCAATTGTTCGCTGTAGAGGTCTGCAGTAACAGTTTCTCCAGGTTTCAGTAATTCAAAATGAACAATGCCGCGAATACTCCACCAAACACACAAAAGCGCTTTTTTGGGGTGTAAACCTGGCTTAGCAGTACTCCGAGGGATTTCATTTGGAGAGAGCCACTGCCTTTTGCGTTTTGGGTTATCATACAGGACCCATTTCTCATCTCCTGTGATCAAGCGATCAAAAAACGCTTCTGTGTTGTGTCGTTGAAGCAATAAGTTGCATGTGATTGATCGGTTAGCCTTATTCTGTTCGGACAGATTATGCGGGACCCAAACACCTGCTCTGCTTACTTTTCCAATCTGCTTCAAATGTTCTTGGATGGTCGACCAAGGTTTGTTGAGACTGTTTGACAATTCCTCGATCGTCTGACACGGATTTGCTTCCACTTCCGCCCTTAACACGTCGTTGTCTAACGCTGATGGTCTTCCTGATCGATACGAGTCGGAAAGATCAAAATTACCCGATTTGAACTTGGAAAACCACCTTTGGCATTTACGAATGTCCAGTGCATTTGGATAAACATCGCAAATGTTTTTGGTAGCAACTGTTGCGTTATTTCCCTTGCGAAACTCAAAGAGCATGCAATGCCGGATGTGTACCTCTTCTGGTATTTGGCTGGCCATTTTACCCAAAATTACAAAAAAAAATTGTAATTCAATTGTCTATAAGTAAAGAAATCACTATAACCTCACAATGTCTTTGGTACGCCTCTGAACAAAACAATGAGCTGACAAATGACAATCAAGTATTGGCATGCGCAGAAACGACATTACTTTCCGGTCCCCCTATTATTTGTTACCCCCAAAAGGAGATGCGAGGGTGTTATGGACAGCAAAGCGGGCAGAGACCAGCTAGTTTTGGATATAGCTTAATTTTTTTGTAATCTTCCTTTATGTTTTAGTCTTATGTATACTTTAATGATGCCTTTTGGACTTGAATAGTGTTTACTGTTAGTCCTCTTATTATACATATTCAATATCTTGTGATAAAAATTCGTATTTGCTTTAAATTATGAAACTCATGTTATCTATAACAGCCTTGAGCAGAAGCGTAGGTAGGTAAAGGCAAATAAGCATTGCCGACTCTAGTTCCCTGAGCTTATCCATATAATAATCTCAGTCCCTGGTCGTGATCTCTCCTTTGTATATAAAATAAAAAATACATATTATAAAATAGTAGTTTCGTTCGATAACATAAGGTATACTATATTATAAGTTTTCTACTCTGTTTACACCTCGAATAAACCGATGATCAATACACACCGGAGACTAGAAAGTTTTCAAGACGCGCTCCGTGTGAAAATACCTCGGTAACGTCTACAGCGCTGAAGGCACTTCTCTCGTATTAAATTTCATAAACCAATATTAGTTTGTTCTAACCACGTTCTTCGCCTAACTCAAATACTAACTGTTCAAAACTAAGTCAAACCGCATTAAATTTTCAGTACCCCTGGTATTTGCTCTGTACGTGCACGTCCGACGGATTAAAATTCAATTAATGTTTGCACATGAACAAAGCCATTTATTTCTTCTACCGTTTCATTGGTAATAATGGATAATAATAAATAGTATCAATGTAATAAACATCATGTCTACATGTCCAATTATTACTTTACTTTTGGCTTATATTAAAAATAGGACTTTTATGATTTTCACAACCTATTAAACTACATCTGCAAGTAGATAAAATGCTACGTTTGTGCATATACAAGTGTAACACCACATTAAGCTTATCAATTTCAGACATTGATCTATATATTAGACTCATCACGTATTCTCTGCAACCATAAAGCCTAGACACTTGTAATTTGGTAGTAATAGGCGTGAAAGTCCTGTAAGAAAGATTTTACGAAATGTTACTCCCAAAGAGGGTTTCATAGGTTTGATTAAAGGGATGGGATCAGAGGGCTGTATCTATCAGCCTAGTCCTACCGTTAATCGAAAGGACAGTACAATATTCAAAATATACTTTAATAAAAAATAATTTATTCTTAAGATCTAAGGACATTATATTTCCTTTTCAATGTATATCAAGTAAGTGATGGATTCTTAATCAGTGAATGAGAAAAGGTGTTACAAATACATATTGAGTCAATAAACATATTACCTCTCAAAGATTATATTCTCATCTCTTTTATAGAAAGCGTATTAATATATATCTAGAATTCCTATTGCAGGTTTAACATTATCAGTTCTCAGTAATATTAATAACTCAAAAATAATTCTATGTCAATACCTTGAGCCATGTAGAATCAAATAGTGAGTCATCTAGAGACTTAAAAATCAAATCTTACACACAAATACTGTAACATGTATTGTTTTGGTAATTTAAATAAACTAATTTTCGTCTAGTAATCTACTTAAGGAAATTTAAAAAAAAACACCCACAAGTTCACCTTACTAAATCACGGTTAGGAAGGACGAGGGTCGAAAAGAAGAGGTAATAAATAACTCGGGCGGTGAACGATTGCACGTCGCAAATTGGTTGTTAATCATGTTGTCGGAATAAAAGAACCGGATTGAATTTAATATTTTATACCACGGAAATGACCTCTGTAATAAAGCCTTATCAACAGTTGTACAGTATGTTCTTACTAATATATAGTTAACTCAGAGTTACATACTACCTTTAGGTCAACGATCGCATGATACGGTACCTAAGGGATTAGATGCCGTAACATTTCCAATATAAATTCAAAGTAAGGTGATGTTTTCATGCATATCTTCGACATTTATTAAATCTATTCATATATCTGTAATGATGATGAAATTTTAATGCTATCTATTACTTCTCTTCTAGAAGCTTTCATTACTACAGGCTACCACAGTTCTCATTTGCATCACGAAGCAGTATTAAACAGATGACTGATAGTTGCTACCACCGCAGCGCCTATTTCTTCTGCCAGACACTATTGTGTAAACATTACTGTTTTTCTCCTTAAAAGGCGATGTCGTTAGTGGAATTACTAGGATAACGAGACCTAAAATCTTGTATCAAAGCCACGGGCACAATATGTTGCTTTGTATAAAACTATCACAACCTAAACCTAAGAGTAAGTTTTTCACTTACTACCAGGTAAACCTCTATGTCGTATCGTACCTTAGCCGAATTGAAAAAAAAAGACTATAATAATATAACGCCACAATATCATTATAATGATTTATACAGTGACATTAATTAATTATCTATATATAATGAAAATAGATTTTCCTTGTTCGCCAATCACGTGGAAATCAGTGGATGACATATGAACATGACTATTCGACGCGGAATGTTTTGTGGATTGTTATAGGATATTGATTTTATAAATTTCATAGATTATTTGTTATTATGAAAGGAAAACTATTCATTTCGTATTTTCTATGCTGTTGCTATAGTAACGGTTGCTAAAGATTGGTTTGTCAACTCCTATGATAAGTCATCGAAGGAAATAAATTAACAAATTTATTTCAAAATCAAGAAACTCAAGCCGACGACGGTAACGATGATGAGGAAGAAGAGAAACTGGATCAGTTAGGTAAAAAATGACATATACCATTTTGTAAAAAAAAACGTGATACTATGTTTTGTTTTTATTGTCGGGAAGAACACTACAGCTAATACTTTAGATTCAATATGTAAGCGAACGGGAGACAGGTAGTTTTCTTATAATTATCTTATGAGGAAATATATAACAGAAATATTTGATCTGTTGTTAGTCTCATATCCTCTTTAATAAATATATGAAAATGTGTCGAAAAGTAGATAAAGAAATTATTGAGAAAAAACTAGGAATTATTAGACAGATCATACCTTAATTCTGTGTTTGATTCAAAATTATTTAAAGCGACTTCCTATTGTTTATTAAGCTTAAATCCTGTAGTTTACTCTACACCTTAAGATGAATATATATCTAGAATTCTATTATTATATTCTATAATGAAATCTGCATTTATCTCAATGTATGAGACTATCTCGTTTCTTTACGATCGAAGAGACTCAGACAAACGTTTGTCATTTAAGCTAACGAGGGAGGGTATTTTAACACCCGCCTAATTCGTCTGGTTAAGGGACGTAATCAAGTCTAATGGGATGATGACTACTGAAATTTAAATAATAATGATTGTGATCATCTTTAATAGTTGCTATTCTAATTGATTTTTTGTCTGTCTACACCAAATAAGACTGGAGAGGAATCTAATTTACTATACTTTTTACATACATATATATCACGCCTCGTTCCCAGTGGGGTAGGCAGAGACCACCTCTCTCCACCTGCTACGATTGGTAGGGGGATTGGGGGATGGTACTCTATCACTTCGAACCGCGGAGGAATGGTTTCGACGATTCAGAGCCGGTGAAAACGACACCATGGATAAGCCAGCCTGCGGAAGACCTGTGACGACAAATACCGATCAAATCATGGACTACATCGAGTTAGACCGGCATGTGGCATCTCGTGACATCGCCCAGGAGATGGGAGTTAGTCACCAAACCATTTTAAACCATCTGCAGAAGGCTGGATACAAAAAAAAGCTTGATGTTTGGGTGCCGCATGATTTGACGCAAAAAAACCTTCTGGACCGAATCAACGCCTGCGATATGCTGCTGAAACGGTACGAACTCGACCCATTCTTGAAGCGGATGGTGACTGGCGACGAAAAATGGATCACATACGACAATATCAAGCGAAAACGGTCGTGGTCGAAGGCCGGTGAATCGTCCCAAACAGTGGCCAAGCCGGGATTGACGGCCAGGAAGGTTTTGCTGTGTGTTTGGTGGGATTGGAAGGGAATCATCCACTATGAGCTGCTCCCATATGGCCAGACGCTTAATTCTACCATCTACTGCGAACAACTGGACCGCTTGAAGCAGGCGATCGACCAGAAGCGTCCAGAATTGTCCAACAGGAAGGGTGTAGTGTTCCACCAGGACAACGCCAGACCACACACTTCGTTGATGACTCGTCAGAAGCTACGGGATCTCGGATGGGAGGTTTTATCGCATCCACCATATAGCCCGGACATAGCGCCAAGTGATTACCACCTGTTCCTGTCCATGGTGAACGCCCTTGGTGGTGTAAAGTTGAACTCAAAAGAGGCTTGTGAAAAGTGGCTGTCCGAGTTCTTCGCAAATAAGGAGGGGGGCTTCTACGAGGGAGGTATTATGAAGTTGCCGTCTAGATGGAAACAGATTATCGAACAAAACGGCGCATATCTGAACTAAATCCGATCACTGTAACACTTTTTATAAAGCATTGAATAAAGAGCAAAAAAGCGGAAGGGTGATATTTGCCAAACTAATATGTTAAGAACATATAGTATACCATAAATGTATTTGGTATATTACTAATTTATTTTAATAGGTGTTAGGACTTCTTTGATGGAGACCGTCTAAGTAGGTACTGTCGCAGCTCCCATTTCAGCCGACAAATTGTACTGAACAAACATTACTACGCTCCGGTTTG
Organism: Troides aeacus; assembly: GCA_033220335.2. Taxonomy (NCBI): domain Eukaryota; kingdom Metazoa; phylum Arthropoda; class Insecta; order Lepidoptera; family Papilionidae; genus Troides; species Troides aeacus. The sequence continues at coordinate 7,529,986 of CM067270.1, forward strand.
AATGGAGCTGTAGCAAGTGAAATTACTGAGGTAACAAACATATGGGTCAAGACGACGAGTACTATGTGATACCGTGTTTATCATCCTAACTAGTATCACATTGTTACGAGCAGGCGTACTTACTATTACCATGAACATCTCGCCCGTTTCTTTGCTATGTCGAATAAAAAAAAACAACGGTTTTTTAATTCCGTTTTTTATTAGAAGTACTTAGGTAATATACTAGCTGTGCCCCTGTCGCTTTGCTGGCTGTAACATCCCCGCAACTCCATTGGGGGTGCATTTGTATAATCCGTGCCTAGCTGACCTATTCTAGATTAAAGGAAAGTTCATACTAAATGCAAGTCTCTAAGCCGTATCGGTTCAAAGATATCGTGATGAGTCTATATTTAGGTGGAAATCTCATGTATATATATATCACTTGTATCTGTATATATATATTGTACAAGTGACGTGGCTCTGAGGCCGAAGACTGTCTTTGTAGGTACTATTACAGCCGACAAACAATAATAAATAAACACTCGCTGTTCCCTGCTTGCTTTACTAGCCGTCACACCCCCGCATCCCCTTCTGGGGCTGATATCTCGTAAAATTCTGTCTTAGCTGATTTATACTCCGCATAAGGAATATTTCTACAAAATTTCAAGTCTCTAGGCCTTATGGTTCCAGATATATCGTGAGTAGTTTCTAAGTAGGCGAAAATGATATATTATTACATGTAATGTCTTTTCAGGACTTTGCGTATTTTTTGGTTTTTCTCGTATTTTCAATTCGCCTTAACATCTATGTTTCTTTCACGATTTCTTAATATACATTTTACGTCTTGTTCTTGTTATTTTATTTCATTAGCATTTTATTACTAAGAAAAATGTTAACTGTTTGAAGGTTAACTTTGTATATGTTCATTAGGCCCCGGTGTATTTTTTTTATGCTGGAAAATTCTGAACACGTTCTTGCTTCGCCGCTACAAGTATCGGTTCAGTGAGCTTTTTGCTATAAATTACTTAAGCTTTTTTACTCAGATGTTCTCATTTTTATATGAGGAAGATTTCAGTAACAGACCTTAGTTTATAATCTCATTGATTAGATTTAAAAAAAAATTTTTTTCGATAAAGTCCGAGCTTGAAACACGATCTCAGCTGATGTTAAATGGTAATGCGATCTACACTGATACCATATATAATAAGACGTAGTAACCTAGTAATATCCTATTCACTCTCTTTTTAAAGACACCCACATCGTATTTCAACAGAAACACCGACGCCGGCAAGATGTTCTACTCCTTTGCTGTTCTCATGAAGAACGAGGTGCTAAACTTCTTTTTTTCGCAAACTGGGGATGTCCACAACTTAAGGGTGGTGAGAAGTGACGTAAGATCAAAATATATAAGTGTTCTAAAACTATAGGATTTGAAGGGCGAATTCAACCTTTAACAATTTTGTTCCAGTCAACCATATGTTTAAGGTTATTTTTATTTATCCCCTTTTCACAAAAACTTCCTTCGTAAAACGAAAAAAAAATTTTAGATCATAATCGTAAACGAAAATGAAATGTATAGGAACCCTTACAAGGATTTCGTAACGTAATATTACATTACATAAAAAGTAACGCTTTGTTATTACATAAATTTACATAACAAGCAAATTGCTTTCTCTGTATGTAACAATTTGTTGAAGGAATTTCTCTCGATCAGTAATTCTTATTTTGTTGAAGGAGCAAAGGAAATTGATATGAAATCGATAAGTGAAACATCACTATTGTTACTTTAAGAACAGCAATTTTATTTTATTAATATCGAGCAAACTATGACTTGGATGAATATTTTAACGAAACTGGCGATACGTTCGCCTGCCCGCATCAACATGATACTAGTTAGGATGATAAAGGGTGTCTGGCGGCAGAATTATATTTTAAAAAACGAATATCTCAATAAGTTATAAACAGTGCGGGGGGAAGGTGGTGTCATTAGAATCACCTATCGTGCGGATTTCTTAATCACGATATCGCAGTGGTCGGGTGAGCATCGCGCGTTCGCTATTGAAGCATTTTTCAAGAGTAACGATTCTTACGTACTCGCTCGCCGACAGTTTTGTTCACATTTCAATATTCGACGGATAGGCGATGGGCCGAGTGTGAATCTAATTCGTTCGTGGGTGGAGAGGTTCCACGCAACTGCTTCGGCTATGAACACACCACGGCCAGGACCTAGTCGATCGTCAAGGACACACTGCCACCAGACACCCTGTATATGCAGTACCTAATTTTGCTCGTCACCTTGAGACTTAAGATGTTAAGTCCTGTTACGCCAATAATAACAATCTAAGGCCCTCTTCAAACCGGTTTACAGTAAGATTTAACCGCTACTGTCGGACCGCAGAAATAGGAGCTGCGATGATATCGACCCAGATCGTCTCCGGGAACAGAGACCTACCAGCAGTAAGAATTCGTAGTTATAAGCAATCCTAAAACTTATGTATGTATTAATTAAATGACCACACCAAAATTAACTGTTATTTTTCCATGTTTTCCATGCTTCCAAAGGTTGTCTGGAAGAGATCGCTTTTAGCGATGGGACCGTCCATTGCGCGTTTATTGCTATATAATATTCTTTTGTTAAACGTATATAATATTGTAATGTAATGTATATATATAATATTATTTGGTGTAAAATAAAGCATATTCTATTCTATTTGATTGCATTCGATCCTATTCGATCCCATTCGATTTTATTCCATCCAATTCGATTCGATTCGATCTTGTTCGATCCCAATCGATTCTGTTCGATCCCATTCGATTTCATTCCACCCCATCCCATTATATTCTATTCTAAAACTAATCAATATAAATACTTCGCAAGTCTCTCACGTTGTCTCATAGCTTCGTTTTATGAGAAATAAATAAACAATTCGTAATACTTATGAAATGTTGGCTTAACATCGTACTTTAGGGATTTTACCTCGCTGATTGTGAACACGCCATTTTGTTATTCAACATTTTTCGTCACAATTTACATACACTAACTTAAAAAAGAACATTTCTATATATGTTTAAACAATGTAAGAAACGCTCTACATTTATATCTTATCGATATTTAGAATTATTCGAAAGGCTAACGGCATTATACTTTAAGACTTTAATTTAGCGTATAACACAAAATAATACCTAAGAATGTGGTCATTGACATTTGTATAGGAAGGTTAAATAATAAATATATGTAAAAAAAACTTAAATACTACCTTAAGTATCAAATGGCTTTAACTTTATTCGACGGTGAGTCAATTGGAGATTCCTTTCGAAAAATATTTTGTACTAATCTTTTTAAATATTTTGCTTCTACATAATCTAGCATATATAATCTTCTCATTAACAATGTTTTGCAGTATATATATTAAAGGTTACTAGGTTATAAAATCAATATCATATGCATACAGTCAAATAAGCATGCTTCATTAACCTTTGTAAATAATAACCTAAGTTACTCTAAAGCAACACACTAATGTTTACTATAGCTCAATTGAGTAAACTTACTGCTAAATTTAACGATGATTGGTCTATGTTGCCAGAGACCGTCTAGATAACACCGTGGATCCTATTTCTGTCATCAACCGGTGCCAACATACTGTGTTCCGGTTTAAAGGGAGTAGCTAGTGTAATAATCTTATGCTTCAGGTGATGAGGACAATGTGGTACAAAATATATATTCCTAACTAGCGCCATACTGTTATGGACAGGTGTACTTACTATCAGGCGAATGTACCGCTCGCCTTTCACTTAATTGTATAAAAAAAATTGCTAAATTGGTTAATTTACTTTTAAGTACAGATAAGCACAGAAATTTCGGGCTTGATTTACATACACTACCTAAAATCTCTGAATATCTCTGATCATAAGTGGTTATAATTATTAAGTTAGAGTATCCAAAAGATACCGTTGACCGTCGAAATCTCATATAAGAATACATTTCTAATCAAATTTGGTATACACTAAAAAAATAACGTTACAAATACTGTAATGCTGAACATAATTATCTGACTTTTAAGTTGAAAGGCCAATATTTTATGTCGGCATCAGCTTTTCCACCGAAAACGGCGGCGGAGTGATGTGTCAAAAATGATAAATGTGTTGACTAACGATGCCTTTACGTTTCACAAATTTCGTCTGAGGCGAAATACGAAGAAAAACTTTCTGCCATTAGATCAAATATACTAAATGAAATGTCTCATTGTATACCCAGATCCATTCAGCATGAAAGCTGAGTAGACTGAACGTCATGCGAGTCATTAAGCGAAAGGATAACCAATGACAATTTTAGAATGTCGACTAAAAAACTGCTAAAGTATAGTATATATAAGTAGGATTACTGTATTGTATATTAAGTACTAACGCGGGACCGATCGATGTGGAGGATGGAGATCGCTTGGGGAGGTTCATGTCCAGAATTGGAAGTCTATCAGCTGATGATGATGATATTAAGTATACAACCTAAGCCTAATATTATTACGAAAAATAACTCAATCAACGTCAAAATTATTGTAAAGTAGCTTAGCGCATGTCACAGTACCAAAGTTTTTTTTATCAAAATACTTATCTTAAATTAAGAATAATTACTTTAAGAATAATATCCACAAGTTGAAACATGATTTTAATAACGATATTTGAAGGGACTGCTGAAGTATGTCAAGAATAAAATTAAGAGCTGAGACCTAGTTCTCTGAGTCCAGTAATAAATTATTACCAATTTTCTTTAATATTCTAATATAGTAAAAATACTTTTCATAAACGTTTATTATTAAGGAAATATATATTACATTTATAAATTTAAAAGGATATTGATACATTTTCCTAATTTCCTTTCATCCATCCATCCATCCAATCAGCCGGAAGACGTCCACTGCTGGACAAAGGCCTCCCCCAAAGATTTCCACTCAGACCGGTTTCCTTTAATTGCTAGTATATAGCTAGCTAATATATTTCAGTAGTAAATATAAAAAAAAAAAATTATACTGCTGTATAAAGCTTTAAAACTTCGTAATGGAATTTCTTGTAAGAATTTAAGAAAAATATTTGTATATAAATTCACTGAAATAAATAAGAGGGTCAAGTGTTCACCCTCGGGTCGTAAATAAATGTACTCGAAGGGACAAAACGAGTTGCTCTTGAGAATTATGATTTGTTAGGAGTCAACGTTGATGTATACCGGAAGCGGACTGCACGTTCAGTTCAGTTCCATCTTACACCAAGTGCTTAAATCATTGAGAATTCAGTCAGGACCAGATCTCAGCTTTAAATATTTATCTTACCTAGTAAAACTACTGATGTTTTTTTTTATTCTACGCAGCGATGATAACAGCGGTAAGTTCACCTGATGGTGATATTTCCGCCATAACCAAGTGGAGCTTGCTAGAATGGTGTATACTGCAATTACTGCGTTCGTCGCCTTGATATATTAGGGGGACCGGAAAGTAATGTCGTTTTCTTACGCTAAATACAAACACATACATTTTTAACGAGTCTTTATTTTTAATCAATGATGTATTCCCCATCATTGTCAATAACCTTTTGCCATCTAGTGAGTAAATTTTCAATCCCTGATCGATAAAAATTAATTGGTTTTTCGGCAAAATATCTAGAGATGGCATTTTGGATATCATCCAAATTTGCAAATGTTTTGCCACTTAAAAAGTGTTGCAGCGCTCGGAATAAGTGGAAATCCGATGGTGCAACATCGGGCGAATATGGTGGATGAGGCAGCACCTCCCACCCCAATTCATTAATTTTTTCTAGAGTTCGCCTTGCGCAGTGCGGTCTTGCATTGTCATGTTGGAGAATGACGCCTTTTCGGTTGACAATCGCTGGCCACTTTTCAATTAAAGATTGATTGACTCGCTGCAATTGTTCGCTGTAGAGGTCTGCAGTAACAGTTTCTCCAGGTTTCAGTAATTCAAAATGAACAATGCCGCGAATACTCCACCAAACACACAAAAGCGCTTTTTTGGGGTGTAAACCTGGCTTAGCAGTACTCCGAGGGATTTCATTTGGAGAGAGCCATTGCCTTTTGCGTTTTGGGTTATCATACAGGACCCATTTCTCATCTCCTGTGATCAAGCGATCAAAAAACGCTTCTGTGTTGTGTCGTTGAAGCAATAAGTTGCATGTGATTGATCGGTTAGCCTTATTCTGTTCGGACAGATTATGCGGGACCCAAACACCTGCTCTGCTTACTTTTCCAATCTGCTTCAAATGTTCTTGGATGGTCGACCAAGGTTTGTTGAGACTGTTTGACAATTCCTCGATCGTCTGACACGGATTTGCTTCCACTTCCGCCCTTAACACGTCGTTGTCTAACGCTGATGGTCTTCCTGATCGATACGAGTCGGAAAGATCAAAATTACCCGATTTGAACTTGGAAAACCACCTTTGGCATTTACGAATGTCCAGTGCATTTGGATAAACATCGCAAATGTTTTTGGTAGCAACTGTTGCGTTATTTCCCTTGCGAAACTCAAAGAGCATGCAATGCCGGATGTGTACCTCTTCTGGTATTTGGCTGGCCATTTTACCCAAAATTACAAAAAAAAATTGTAATTCAATTGTCTATAAGTAAAGAAATCACTATAACCTCACAATGTCTTTGGTACGCCTCTGAACAAAACAATGAGCTGACAAATGACAATCAAGTATTGGCATGCGCAGAAACGACATTACTTTCCGGTCCTCCTATTATTAAGTCTCGTTACCCCAGTAATTACACTAGCTACAACTTCCTTCAATCTGGAACACAGTAATGTTTGCACAATACTGTTTGGCGGCTGAAATAAGAGCTGAGATGGTACCTACTCAGTCTCCAGCTATAGAGACCTACCAACAGTTAATGATTACTTCAGTAACCTTTGACGATTTCAACGATGATATTGAACAATAATTTCCTCTTCACTTGTGATGATCTTCATTATTATTAGCCGATAGATCCTACTAGACATAAACTTCCCCTAAATCACTATACCTATGAGTGTTGAACTGTCAGCATCCAGCGGTTTCTATCGACCTTCACCAGATTGTAGCTCTATTTTTTATAGGGGCGCCCAGCACATAGTTCACTTTACCGTCTGCCGTCAGTCATAGTTCGAATCATCTCTAAGCTAGTACAAGACAAACCTTCGACTCCTAGGCTGAGGCTGATCTGAGAAATGTTTAATACGGACACGGTATATTGCTTATTATTATATTCTGAAAAGAATAATAGAATGAAAGTGGATAGTTATAAGGGTAGAGGAAGACCTAAGAGTGGATGGATTGTATGAAAGATGACGTGTAAGAAGTGTGAACTCAGATATGACAGCTGATAGAAGGATATGGAAGAGAAGTACATATTGTGCCGACACCACATAGCTGGGAAAAGGTAACAAGGTTGATGATCATTATTTTAGGCTATCATAACATTTGTTTCCTGCTTCGCAATAAACAATGATGGTTGTTTAATAACGAAGCGGAAATGAATATGTACGGAAATAATAAATCCAATTTGGTTGGAAAATAACGAGTAATGAAAATGAAAGCTGTGTAAATAAGTTGCAATAACTTTCCATATATTATTTTCAGTTTATTGGGATACACTGTATGTCGCTTCGGGCAACAATACTTATGCAATTACTTTCTGAAACCTTTGATTGTTTTACGAAACGTTTATTACCCTCAATAATAGGGTTCTATATTCGATATTTGTCAGATTTTTATCATTCTTGTATCAGAATTATAAAAGTAAATTTAGTAAACAAAGAAGAAACTTTCATACCTTTGGTATGATAACGTAAAAAACGATTGATTTACAAACAATTGTTTAATATATGATTTTGATTCAGTTTGTATTAATCAATGGTTAAATTACTTTCTTTGTTGTGTTAAACAAATATATTAATTTACACACTGTAAGTACATGTTAACACATGTACAACATTACAAGTACAGTAACAAAAGAACTATTCATAAGCCTTTCAAAGAGATACTATATATTGCTTTATACACAAAACTCTTAGAGTTTTATTACTTTTAAATATTCTACGTACAGTACGTTTAATTTTTTCGTCTTTATCAACAAACTCTTACTTTGACATCTAAGGTTGAGTACTATCGATAAAGATTTATCTTTTCCTTTACCTCATTCTTTACATTAAAGGTCTTAGTATTTTTAACTTTTTAAGCAACTTAAAATATTAATAACACAGACTCTTACGAAATAGGACCTGCAGTGGTACCTACTTAAGCGGTCTTCGGAAACAGAGACCTACAACCATAATAGTTTAATCGATTTAATACTGCAATATGTCTCGGAGAATGTACTCATAATAATGCAGCTAATGCATACAAATTCTGAATAAATTAACAAGGGTAGTTTACAAGCTCCATTTTATGCAATAGTTTAGAAGCAATTTACCATTGCGAGTTCGCATGCGGGTAAGTGGCGTGCGAAATTGTACTTAGACTTGTTACTTTACATAACATTGCAAAGTAATTATTATTTTCATTAACTTTACAATCGCACTCGTATACCAGAAAGTTTATTAAGGATTGTGGAAGCGTCGACTGCGAAGTGATAAATTTTTCTCTGTAAAATTTTTGATTAAGTTCGCGTACTTTTTACTTGTGCTTCGACTATAAAAAACCTTGACTGATGAGATATCAAACGGTATAACCATATTTTCTTTTATGATCTGCGATTAAGTCTTAACTCATAAACATTTGGGGGAAGATAAGGAAAATCTCGTTGACTTGTCTCTAAGTGCTTATGCCTATAATACATATGCGATCGGTCTAGTATTAAAAGAATTAGATGATTTAAGAAAAAAGCTCCCACCAACACAAAAAAATAACAAAGTAGGTAGTGGATGTTAGTTTAGATCTTTCCTCAACCATATTGCGCCTATCTTATCTATACCCTTCATGTTACCACGGTAATTATACCGGGTGTTAATGCGTAGTGTGTCTAGTATTGCTAACCGGAAGGAGTAGTAGCAATTTACGTGGATGGATTGCAGCAAGAGAGACCGGATTGAGATAATACCGGTAAAAAACATAATAAATTATTTTTATTTAATTCAATATTACTAGTAATTAGCAGTCATCATCATTAGCCGATAGACGTCCACTGCTAAACATAGCTTCCTCCCCAAAAATCTCCACACCGATCGGTCTTGCGCTGCAGTCAACATGGCTAGGGGTTCATATTGATATGGGACATTTCCCACTACGCTGATCCAATGCAGTTTGGTGGGAGCCAGAGCCTCGATTGTTGATCACCAGGGTGTACCACGATCAGGTGAGGTTGGCATGTGTCCCATTATATGTTCTGCGGGATTTCATACAGCTAGCAGTATCCGCATAATATAATATAACATTGGTTTACAAAGAAGAGTTCGAACAATATTGATATTGAAGTCCACAAGAAAATCTTCAGGTTTCATTTTAAGATAAAATCTTAAACAGTGGTATTCCATTGATGGTTGGTTTCTGTTGCCGGAGACCATCTAAACAGTTACCACCGCAGCTCCCATTTCTGCCGCCTAACAGTAGTATTCTTTAAAGGGCACTGTAGCTAGTGAAATTACTGAAGCAACGAGACAACATCTTATGTCTCAAGACAAGGAGTGCTATCTGATGCAGTTTATATCATCCTAACTAGCGCCACATTGTTGTGGGAAAGCGTATCACTTACCATCAGGTAACCGTCCTACTCGTCTCATGACTTCGTCGACTAAAAAAAAAAACTATACTAAATTGAGTATGTACATTTTTAATATAAATATTCAGATCAAACGAAGAAGTTTTGCAAAACGCTACCATTTCTACATCGTTACTTGTTTGCGCAAAGTACTTGAAACGATACAAAAAAAAAATTGCATCAGTTCGTTACAGTAACAAGAAGTGTTCAAATTGCGAGACCAGTGAAATTCAAATTTCATATTCAAGATTTACATTATACGTTTTTTTTTATATATATATATATATAAAGTAAACGGCTCAATGAGACCATTTCCAAGTTATTTCGTATTCTGTCGAGTTTTCTTATGAATTTTAATGTATAAGGCTTGAGAGGAACGCGATGTGAATAAACGTTACATATTACAATTGAAAACTGGTTAACGACATAACTTTTATATTTCTTTGTTGTCCTGAAACACTTGTTTTCACGTATGTAATTACGACTTCTAGCTGTTTATGACTTTTAGCGTGAATAATGAACTTGTTCGTTTATTAACCACTGCGAAATAACAGATAACGGTGTGGTGTACCTTTAACAATGTTTTTGTAAAAAAAAGACTATCTGCTTGCTTTTAGAGGACCTCAGATGACTTGGTATCGTAGTAGGTTTTCGACTTCAGCCACCTAGCTAGCTATCAAATATAATTTGTCTTTATAACAGGATTGCTAGTTCCTGTAGTTATATAAGTAAGCCTCACTCTCTTGACGTCATATAAGAATTATAAAAAAATTGTTTCTTTTTTTAATCTAAAAGCTTAACTGTTAACGAAGCCTGTCCTTAAGTGGTGATGTGGTTTGAGGTGGTAAAGTGTCCTGAGCTAATACTAGTCTATTCATTATTTTCTTGAAGATACCCACATCGTATTTGGAAAGGAACTCCATTGCCGGCATGTTGCTCTACTCCTTTGCTATTCTGATGAAGAACTAGCAGCTGAACCTCTTGTATGTACAGTATATCGTTAATGGAAAGTAATAATTTATAAAAGTATAATTTATCAGTCTATTCATATATTAAACAACACATATATTTAGACATGTGATTTTGATTTAATAAAAAACCTTCAAAGTGAAATAGGCACGAAGGTTGAAGCTTACAAAGATTCTGTCTATGCACCATGTCTCTGTATACTTCTTGGCAAAGTTCCATTCAAAGTTGTTTAGAACCCTTCTGTAGGTATATGTAAGATTCATCAGCAAGAAAGCTTTAAAATTCTTACTCTAGGAAAACTTCTGTACATTCTTTTGAGAAAGTCTGAAGTAATCTCTAAAACGAATGTTCACCAAACAGAATAAATAGCCGTAGTTAGTAAATTCAAAAAAACTTTTTGTTCAAACACAAAAGATCATTTATCTTAAATATATCTTTATGTACCTTTAGAGTAATATTTGTTTGACGCTATGAAGAAATTAGTAACATTAATGTAATAGTTAATAAAAGCTTTCAGTTGCATTGTCGTATATTTCATAATTTGTTTAAACTCTCCATATGAGAAGAAGACTCTCAGTTCTCGCAGCGGAAAAATTAGGTTTAGATATAAAATCCGTAATGATCAGTATGAATTACTAATGTGTAATTAAAGATAATTGGTTTAATTAACACTCATTCGTTTTACTTTGCTTACAACTTCAAAACTTGTACACGAAGTACTCTTGGACGTTCTTACAGTTTAAAAGAGTCTGTAACGAAAAGTTCGCAACTTTTCAAGTACGAACAGCATACGTAATTAGAGCTCCTTTTGTTGGACTATTGCTACACTTTTAACAAAAAAAAGTCCTTTTCATTTAATATATACATCTCTGAGTATAATTATATGTACTGCATATTTTACTTTTAAGTAGTATTATATAAGTTTGGCAATAATCTCCCTTCCGCTTTTTTGCTCTTTATTCAATGCTTTATAAAAAGTGTTACAGTGATCGGATTTAGTTCAAATATGCGCCGTTTTGTTCGATAATCTGTTTCCATCTAGACGGCAACTTCATAATACCTCCCTCGTAGAAGCCCCTCTCCTTATTTGCGAAGAACTCGGACAGCCACTTTTCACAAGCCTCTTTTGAGTTCAACTTTACACCACCAAGGGCGTTCACCATGGACAGGAACAGGTGGTGATCACTTGGCGCTATGTCCGGGCTATATGGTGAATGCGATAAAACCTCCCATCCGAGCTCCCGTAGCTTCTGACGAGTCATCAACGAAGTGTGTGGTCTGGCGTTGTCCTGGTGGAACACTACACCCTTCCTGTTGGCCAATTCTGGACGCTTCTGGTCGATCGCCTGCTTCAAGCGGTCCAGTTGTTCGCAGTAGATGGTAGAATTAAGCGTCTGGCCATATGGGAGCATCTCATAGTGGATGATTCCCTTCCAATCCCACCAAACACACAGCAAAACCTTCCTGGCCGTCAATCCCGGCTTGGCCACTGTTTGGGACGATTCACCGGCTTTCGACCACGACCGTTTTCGCTTGATATTGTCGTATGTGATCCATTTTTGGTCGCCAGTCACCATCCGCTTCAAGAATGGGTCGAGTTCGTTCCGTTTCAGCAGCATATCGCAGGCGTTGATTCGGTCCAGAAGGTTTTTTTGCGTCAAATCATGCGGCACCCAAACATCAAGCTTTTTTTTGTATCCAGCCTTCTGCGGATGATTTAAAATGGTTTGGTGACTAACTCCCATCTCCTGGGCGATGTCACGAGATGCCACATGCCGGTCTAACTCGATGTAGTCCATGATTTGATCGGTATTTGTCGTCACAGGTCTTCCGCCGGCTGGCTTATCCATGGTGTCGTTTTCACCGGCTCTGAATCGTCGAAACCATTCCTCCGCGGTTCGAAGTGATAGAGTACCATCCCCCAAAACACCATTAATCTCACGGAACGTTTCTCTAGCGGATTTGCCTTTAACGAAGGAAAACTTTAAAATAGCGCGAATTTCGGCGTTAGTGAACTCCATGTTTACACGTCTATAATTGTTGAACGCAATATCCAAACTAATTATGCATAGCGTCGTTTTGTAGGTTATGTCAAGACCTTTCAAATTATGTATAGTATTGCCAGATACGAGCTCTGTAGCGCTTTGTACATAGCCGCGAAATTCAAAAGACAAAAAGGCGGAAGGGAGTTATTTGCCAAACTATTATTATTTTTAACTAGTTTCACTTAGTCTTTTCTTTTTCTTATTATATTGTCTATACTGGCGTGTAAAGAGTCCTGTACAACAACTCACGGGACCCAAACCAAGATCACGTGGTGTATCCTGCTGATTGAGATTCAAGGCTCTGGCTCCCACCAATCCGCATTGGGCCAGCGTGGTAGGAAATGGCTCAAATCCTCCCAAGGGAATCCTTACTAATGAATATCACGAGATGCCGCTGGATGACGGGCAGAGCAGGACCGATCGATGTAGAGATCTTTGGGTGATGTCTATGTCCAGCAGTGGACCTCTTTCGGCTGGCTAAAATTGTCTACACTCAAGCTTATATTGACCACAGATTATATTTTTTAAATACAGAAATCTATAATAATACGCTTGCAGAATATATCGGAGCTCTATTTCAAACGCAAAACAGTAGTGTTCAAACATTACTGTATTCCAGACGGAAGGGAGTTATAGCTAATTTAATTACTGGAGTAATTAGACTTAAAATCTTATGTCTCAAGGCGACGAGCGCAATGTGGTGCAATATATACCATTCAAACTAGCGCAACGTTGTTATGGGCAGGCGTATCACTTACCAATGGGTGAACTTCCCACCCGTCCACTCACTCTTCCAAGCTTAAAAGTTCTATCAGCATTGAATGTATTACATTAAAATCTAAAGAAACTACTATATATTTGAAAAACAATAATAACAATCCCAACATATGAGCCCTTATACGTATCCTTTCATGATGTTTACTGAGTATCACCTACTTTTTTTATAGAAAATACATGAAAGAGAATTTTCCTTTCATACTGTTCTACATTACATGGATAAATTTCGAGAGCACTTAACATTTTATCACGGATGCTGGGAGCACTACAGGCGATAATATTTCAATCCATTATTAGAGCTTTTCGAGTGTAATGGTTTTAATAACGTTATGTATTATTAACAGATTTATTTAAAATATCTTTTAACTGTGTTTAGATATACACAAGTATATTTATAGTATAGGTAGCTTCATTAGAAAATAATCTTAGTACCAATGCTCAGATGCTTCGTACTACTAAAATATTACGGAAAGAATCTTTTACTATTTAATCTCTTATACTATCACATTTAATTACTAAAGTAATAATCAGTTCAAAGTAAACTATTAACGCTTTAAACTGAATGAATATACATTAACAACCTCCATTATGATTATTATTTCAAATCAATGTAGTCAAGGCGATCATACAATAAAAGAAGGGTATGTGTTAGCAATTACACGTAATACGTTTTCTTACTGCAATTGCTTGTACCTAAAACTCAAAGTATACGGCCAGTGTACAGTTACTAAGCAATTTCCGGGTCAAATTACACTTCCTGTCATAAAACGATTTGAAATGTTACCAGCGATTCAAAGGAAACGTTTATTACCGTCGTTTTGAAGGAGGTATGTTTTTGTTACCACGGTCAGTACATTGTTTTAAGTTCGCTCTGTGATTTTTACAATATAACAATTCAGCTTTTTATATTACTTTATACAACAGCTTTTAATTCTCGTTTCTTATATATGGTAAAGGTAATATGTCTCTCATGCCTTTGATAACCAAATTATGTTACTACAACACCTCAACCATATGCCAACAACGTTTTCTAATGTATTTCGGCAACACAATGCGTAGAGGCGATAATTCTCTGATGAAACGGATTGTCGTTGGAAAAATCGAATACAAAACATCATCCGGTCATTCACCAACTAGATCGGCAAATCAGGTTAAAGACTTGTAGTCCTATAAATTTTACACAGTCGTAAGAGAAGCGCTGGACAGGAACCGGTGAATACAAATCATCCGTTCCAGATAGTAACCCTAGTACTGACAACGATCTCCAGACACAACGGAACGACCCTAGAAAGAGTCATTAAATAACAGTATACTGATATTACTGTGGTTCAGATTGAACGGCGATGGAGCTAATAAAATTATTGGCTACTTATTCAATTATCCAGCATTCGATTACTGGGTCGGTAATCACTTTAACTATCGTGGTGTAGTGATGACTCGTACGCCTTATTATAATCATATCAGGACAGGATTTTTTTCGAGCTAGACTAGCCACCACTATCACCTTACACCGTCCAACATACAGACCGTCATAACAGAATTTCTGTAATCTACCTGTGATATGACGCTATAGATATTCTAAGTGAATATTCACATTGTCACTTATCACTATTTTTTATTGGAAATATATATAAGAATAATGTATAGTATAAAGAAATGTCATACAACTAAAAGCTTAACATTAAATCCCCATCCACGTAAGATCACTCAGCTTAATTGTTACCCGCGTCCCCAGTTACCCACAACGTTAAAACATTAACGACCTCCCCCATTCCGAGTGTCGGCAATTAACCGTCTCTTTAACGGTATCCATTATTGCTATTTTAAAGTTAAAATAATTCCATCTGTTGACATTACTCAAAAAGTATCGTCTTTTCATTATTTCACATTAAAATATATTTACCTAAGATCATTTGTTCCCTGCGACCTCTTAAAACTTTGGGAAATTCATCAAACTTATTCCACTCGTTTATCAAGGGAAAATATACAGGATATAGAATAAAGAAAAACCTTTGTATTTCCTGTTATAATACAAAATAAAGGATCTAGAAATTATTATATCCTATAGATATAAAACAGTAAATAGGCGATAGGGCAATAAGGTCCTCGAATGGCGACTGCGTACCGGAAGACGTAGTGTTGGCATGCCCTCCACCAGGTAGTCCGACCGATGTGGTTTAGGTACCACAGCAGCTTCTATTTCTGCCGAAAATCAGTAATATGAAAACATTACCGTGTTTCTGTTTGAACGTCGTACTGCTAGTGAAATTACTGCGGTAATGAGACATCTTATAGCAACGAGTATAATGTGGTGCTGTGTATTATCCTAACTAGCAGCATGTTATGGGCACGATAAACGTCTCTCTCATCTCATCGCTTCATATCATGATAAAAAAATTGATATAGACAATAATACAATATATATCGATATACTCTGTAGTGAAGTTTTTTTTTTTAATTAGTAATTTCTTAAACAAAGGACAGGGATTGTTATTATATATCCATTTTGTGAGCTCTACGTATTATCGTCTTACTTCAATATGTTTAAACTAACGTACATACTCTGAAGTTTTCACACAATGTCATACTTAAGTATATAATTACAAAACTATATTACGTAAGCGTATAACATATAGCATATCATATTATATTTGGATTAATTTCACCAGTAATTTGGCATTATTAATAGAACAGGCTGCCATGTCGTCGGGAGAGGTTTATTGCTACTGCTATTGGCGCACACGAGGCAATAATAATAAAAGTTATAGCTCACGTGATTAAATTATATTTCCTCAGTGTGCGACCTCTATATATCATTTAGTAAATAGATAAAAAGATTTACTATGTTTAATACTAGCTGTCCCACACTCGCTTAGCTGGCAGTAACACCCGAGCAACTTTCTTTGGAGAGGGAATTTATTAAAATCCATTCTTAGCTGACCTGTAATGATTATATCTAATACTTTCAGAGATCTCGTGATTAATCAAAGACTCTCTGGATATACTTTTTTTATGTTTAAACAACGAGACAAGCGGGACGTTCACCTGATGTTAAATAATACGCCTGCTCATAACAAAGTGGCGCTAGTTACAATACTATATACTATACTACTATCGTCGTGGCCTTGAGCTATGAGATGTTCAGTCCCCTTGTCAGCTGTCAGCCGGAACATAGAAATGTGTGTAAATTACTGCTTGGCGGTAATCGGTATACTAATAGGTAATAGGTATATAGTGAAAATCTGTCATGTATACAAGGAATTGAAGAAGCAAGTAGACGTTACAGCTAGATTCCCACAACTTGGATACTCAGCGTTCTTTCACAAAACAAGACCCTAGACCGTTGACCAGTGGGTTGGTAGATAAATATAATACACAGCACCAGTATGTTTAAACACAACATCATACTATCTGAATATCTTATTACATGCGTTTATTAGCCAAGGCTTATCATTCAGCAACATATTTACTCTACTACAAGTGTACTAGCCGTCAAAGTAAAGATATTCACGAATTCATATCTAAAAAAGCTATTTAAAATATCTTCTCTAAATGTATAGTGTACTATAAAAAAGTAGTTACCTCAGTAAGAAGTCGAATATAACCATATCTAGTACTATTTATATACATCTACAAGTATCGCCTGATTGTGATACCATAACAATTTGGTATAAGTTAGGATGTTTATATTACACCAGACTGCGCTTTTTGGTTTAATTGTAAAGATGTTTTCTTATCCAAGTAGTTTTAATCTTCTTCTTCTTAAGGTGCCTCTCCGACTAGCGAAGGTTGGCGGTCAGTTCTCCAAATTTAACTTTTTCTCTTGCGAGGCGAAATAGTTGGGCGGCACTCGCAGTTCCCGTCCACTCTCGGATGTTGCGTAACCATGATTTCTTTCTACGACCAGCACTCCTTTTACCGGCAAATTTTCCCATCAAGATGAGTTGGAGGAGATCATATCTGTCATGCCTGAGTACGTGGCCGAGATACGATACTTTTCTCATCTTGATGGTCTGCAAAAGTTCCCTTTTTTGGTGGACTCGTCGTAGAACCTCCTCGTTTGTCACTCTCCGAGTCCAGCTCATGGCCAACATGCGCCTATATGCCCACATCTCGAACGCTTCTATACGTTTTCTGAGGTCTTCTTTTATTGTCCAGGCCTCGCATCCGTATAGAAGGATGGGCCAGATATAGCATTTTAGTAGACGGTAGTTTTAATAGTTGCAGTCAAACTGATAGTGTGAATGTAGATGTTATTACTAAATATTAAACTATAGATTTCCTATAGGCGGTTGAACACAAAAGCAGCGGTTTATAAAAAAAAAACATGTACCAGTTTTCATACATTTATTTACACCATACAAATGTAAACAATTGATAAATATAACATTTACTTATTTCAATACAGTCCAGTAGAAGACATCCAAAGCCTTAATCTAATTAACATATAAAATGTAAAGTCGTACATCTTTAGTAACGTTCAACAAAAAGTCGAACCGGAAATAAGTAAAATTGTAAACATCGAAGTGTAAACTTACGAAGAAAACGTATCATCCAAATAGAACCATTCTGAAGAGTTGTGCATGAACGTAAAGCGTCAAGATTTGGATTCGAAAAGCCTAAAGTAGAATGACGAGAAATGTACTGAACCAAGTCTAGATCCACCCGCGGCTATGGAACTGTAAATGATGATGATGATTATACTTGAATAACTAACTTTAAATATCTTAATTCCTCTTGGTGCAGAGTGAAATGATATGACATGTAAGCATAGACAATGAGATCTTTTTCTAATGCATACATCATAACTTTGTTTTCATATAAACCATTTCATTATAATCAATATTTTCCTAAATTTATCCGACACATATATTACGTCCTTATAATACTTATCTACACATATATAATATTTTGAATATATAAGAAAATGGAAGATGTTTTTGCTAGTTTTATTTACAACGGATTGTCTGCTTAATCAATTTTAAGTATTTTTTTTTTTTATTATTAGTTTTAATCGTGTCTTATAGACTAACAGTCGATTATATTTGAATATGTCCATATATCCATCAGTAGTTACTGTGAAGATTCATATATATAACATATACTAATGTAATTTAAAATGTGCGATTCAACACAGATATCATTGCCTGTTTTGTTATAAAAAAACATTCTAAATAATGTAATAAATATTGATATATTATAAACAAAAGAATCAGAAAACATGGTGATGGTTATATAAGTGTGAAAGGTCTTTTACTTAAGTAAACGACAGTACTGCGTATCCGTAATCTGAAATGTTAAATAATGTATACACTTCTACAATGAAATAGATTTTTTTTTGATTGAATAGTAACTGTAGAAGATTTTATGTGAAAAACAAATTATTTAAAAACATATGATAATATGAAATAATAAATACATACTGGTCACACATCCATAACAGCTGTTAGATCATGGAACATTCTGGTTTCCTCATGCTGTCCTTCACTGAACTGAACCACCTTCGCTAACAGAGTTTCCAAAAAAAGGTGATTATTAGTTTTAATTATCAGTACACATATATATTGTGTGAGATTAATCTGAATTTACTATAATATGAGTAAAAACTGATCTAACTTAACAGTCAGTACAGAATCGCAGGAATGTTGAAGGATTGATCATTACAATTCATGATTAAGTGTTAATTAAAATCAAAACTATTACTAACTTGACAATAAGATAACTATTACAATGAACACTTATTTACTGTAAAAGTCTATATACATTTATTGAGGCTATCTATAACTTAAGTTGCTTAACTACAGTTAATCAGTTTTCATGGATCTGAATAATTAATCCTTTAAAAGTTCTAATTGTATACATTCCAAAAAGTTTTATATCTTCATACAATTAGAGATTTTTAAGTGTTTATGTACGAGTATCTCTAACATTCATATATAAGTAGAAGCTTAGTTTTTTTTTTTACATGTCACTGATTTTAATTATTTCATAATAACACCATAAAGTATTCATATTATACCATATATGATATCAAATGTTCACATCGAGCGCACGTTTATATGAGTAGTTATGAGCTAAATACCTTTTTTTTTAACACCAACACATTTATATAGTAGACACAGAGAGGTCTAGTCCCTGGATTTCATAAGAAACAATTTACATGGCGATGGATCAGAATGGTTCCCAAGTTTAGAGCAGTCAACACGACTTACGCTGGTTAACCTATTCTATGCTAGCGTTCCTAGAAAAGGGAGAAGAGCGCGTTATGACCTCGAGTACCCCACCACTGTTCAGTGGCCGCGCTTAGAGGAGGTACTCTCATTGGTCCGGGCGGTCGAATGAAGTATTTGGTGTACTTTCTACTTTTTTCAAAACAATTTTGAAGGCAAACGTGTGCTTGGGTGATACAGAGGCCGGACGCGGGGTCGGCGGTGACCTCGGCGGCGGCTCCGGCGGCATTTCCGACCGCGTCCGGGAGCGGCGAGGAGGATTACCCACCACCGGTGCTGAGGTCGGTTCTTTGGGTCTTTGCGGTGATAGTCTGTTCGGTGATAAACGGCCGGGCGACGGATCCGGCACAGTGGGTGGCAGCATCAGCGGTGGTAGGTTCGCGCACGGCGAGCCCCTCGAACCTCGCCGCTCTTTCAAGCCTATTGGAGGGGGCGGAGATGACGGTGTATCGTCGTCTGCTGCTGCTACCACAACCACGGGCTCGGCGCGCGCTAGTGGCGCTTTGGGTTCATTTGCATCCGACGTTATGGATTTTCTAAAGTAATTCAATCCGTTCTCTATTTCGGCAAGGGCGCGACGCACGAATGGGAAACTCTCGGAGATTTCGGATGTAGATTTTCTAACTGGGAATTCAGTTTCACTATCTCGCTTCCTAGGTTTACATCGCTCGAAAGTAGGATCCGCTGAAGCAGCGACGGTTTCCGATATCTGTCTAGTGAGTGCTGCGTGCTTGATAGAATCCGACTTTGATCTTGGCTCCCTCGTTTTAGGCGTCGGGGAACGCCTGTCCCCAAACTTCTTACTGGCGGCTCGTTTTATAGAGGAGAACAAACCGAGCTTCTCGGGTGGTTTGTCTGGTACGAAAGCGGTTGGTGGGGCGGTGGAAGGGCCAGGGACGGGTTCGGGAGCGGGATGGGGGGAGTTCCCCTCGCGTTAGTTGTGCCTAGAGTCGGACGACGGAACATCGCTCGAGCCGGTGGAGGAGAGGGTGGTGTTGGATCCGTAGGGGTCGAGAGAAGATTGGACAGACATAGAGCGACCTGCTCGTCGCACCCTCGCCGGGGAAAGCTTTCCTGGATCTACGCTGGCCGGGTCTGCCTGCAACAATAGCGTTTCAGTATTTGCTCAGAAATATTATTCGACTAAGTTAAACGTAGTTTCCGATGTATTTAGGATTCATCCATTTTATATTGAAACATTAATATATATAATAACAACCCACCTGATAGGCCAAAGCATTCATTATGATAGAGTATGGGACCAATCCCAAAGGATGCACCTCTCTCATCAGAACATTAGCCGGAATCTTGTGGAACTGAATGTATTCTAAGAAGTTTCCGATGACGTCCTTCAAAGAGATGCTCTGGTTCGTGTCACAGTACTTCTTACTCCACATAAGCGCTGCCTGAAATGACGATTCCGTTAAGTAATTAATTAAGCTATAACTTCCACACGTCTTACCTTTTTTCAGATATCACAGGATCAAAATTATATCACCATAGATCTGTTGCGATATAGATCTCTTGCTGGCAATCAAATGTACCGCGTATGTATTAACACTGCTAGTGATGATATCCGTGGACTAAAATAGTAGAATAAAATACCAGATTTTACACTATTTTTAGGAGTTTTCATTAAAATATTCTTTAAAGTTTCTAATCAAGAGTTACAATTATAGGATCCCCTACATTTTAACTCAGCAATTTACTACTTTTCAAAGTACTATCTTGATATCAGTATCCGGTATAAAATTTTCATGCTTTCTCAGAAATTTCCCATTTCTTCAAGTCTCAAAGTTTTGATATAGATGTTATGATCAGATTTATATAATTATTTTATTGAGTTTTACATACAGGGACTCGTAATCAAAATTATATATTAATTGGCTTATGTACTTGGAATTTGGTGAACTCGTCAGCTCGCAGCTCGTCCCTGGCTAGTATGAGTCGTACAACGTGTTGCGGCAGAAGAGTGAACGATCCAAGGTTTAGTACTTCATTGCCATGCTCATCAACAAATTCCAATACCTGAAATTAATAATTAAGTAGGCTTCAAATGTCATAAACTAGCAGCACCATTAGATTATCTTACGTGCGGAGTTCTAATAATATACTTCAAAGGGGTGGCATTGCGTTATTTTTCTCTTATGTTAAGTGGTGTAAAAAAGCAACGAAAAACATATAATTTTTTATTGATATCAAAAAAATTAAGGTGATACTTTGTAATTAAAAGAATAGGCATATTTTTTTATATTTGTAAGGTTTTTAATGATTTGAGGCAAAATAAAACGTCTGTTAGGAAGAGGACTGTTGATAGAAAGGAAATTAAATTTCCCATTAAGGTAAATGCGAATTTCTTTTGCCGACGTAATATTGACATCTATCGTGATAGGGAAAAAGCGAGAATTTGAAGGAAAATTACTTAATAAATCCTTATGAAATCAAACAAGAAATATTAAGATTTCTGCGATAAATTGAAGGGACTTTCTTTGATTGAGCAAATACAGATTCCTTGTCCAAATAAAAGAAATATTGTGAATTAAATAGCTTGTTTGTTTCTTACATAGAGTATAACTATATAGCTAATATCTTGGATTTTTTTATTGCTTGTTTGTACTTATATATCCATATGAGTATTTTTTTTAATCGTTCCCGCTGCGTGTTATGGGCCTTTACCAGTCATTTACCATCAATTCTATATAATTACATATTATTCAACTTTTCTCATTCCCATCTATCTTTCTTTCATCTTTCATTCTCCTCTCTTCTTTCAAAATATCAAATTTATTTAAATTAGAAACTGTCGTATTAAGAACTAATCACAAGTTTAGAAATTAATAATTTGCAACATCAACTTTGGTAGTAGGCAAAAGGAAACAAACTTCTTGATCCATACATTCAACTAAATCTTAAAATTAGTTTACTCTTACGTGGAAAGAATAGAGAATCAGACAGTTTCTTTAATATGTTTATATGGTATGAGTATCGCATAAATTTCAAGGATTGCGTTTGTTACTTAGTCAAGAAAACATGATATAAAGATATAAAACAATTTTTTTTATTATATAAATACACAGAAATAATCACCTCCAGGATATTTTGTAATATGGTAATCGCATTTAGATATAATTATCATCTGACGACTTTGAATAGGGAATTTTAAAGACAACATAACTTTATAAGTAGTAGATACTATGTATACTTAAAAGGTAATATGAGGTATACTCCTAAAGGATAAAAATCCTAAAATATGATTTATTATCTATCTATGTATTTATATAAATATCCAGAGATATATTGACTCACATGAGATTTCCGAAACTGTTAGAAGTAAAGACTCTTGATGGAGGTATGACATTTGATAGAGGTGTACCTTCTGTCGCTTAGAGGTCAACTAAGAATGGGGATTTTGCAAAAATTTTTCCTCGATGAGGTTGCGGGTGTCAATAACGGGAAAGATCCCGAGGAAGCGGCGGGTCAACGGAAACAGCTAGTAGTATACGCACCTTCTGAACAAGGGATTTAGTACATTTGTACTGTATATAACGCTCGGCGGACGCCAGCAGGGCGCACACGGTGTCCACGGTGATGCAGCATTGTACGAAACCTGCGCACGCGCGACGGAGCTCATCCAGCCCGTAGTAATCAGCCGCGTTCATTACACCTGTTCGATGAAACCAATTTTAAATAGTCTATATATAAATAAAAAACATAAACAGTACGGTTTAAGCTTAAACAGCTGGAACTTGAATCCTTTTCTCGCTAGGAGAGAATGATGACAAATATCCACACCGCAGATGCAGTTAGGCGGATGTCGTACTAGAGCTTTAGAAAGCTAGTGTTATTTGAAAGTCATAATCAAAGTTTTTTTTTTTAAAAAATTGGATTTTGTATAGAATTTTTACATGAAAATCTCAAGAAGAAAACATCTTATTTTACGTTATTAATTTTCAGTTTTCTTATTGAGATTCCATAGAAATGCACCTTACATACGCAGTATATTGTAGGGGTTGTTTCTTAAACTTATTATTGTTTAAAATAATATATACAGTTCTTGTTAATTAGTTTCTTTTTTTCACTTGCTATCATAGAGAAGTTAATGTTTCATAAACACTGCTTTAAATATTAAAAACTATCAAAGAATTTTACTCTCATATTTCATCAAAAGTCTATATGGAAAGCGAGAAGTAAAGGAAATTAAAGTCAAAGAAATAAGAAAATTTAATATGCAAGTAAATTAAAAATAGACTTTATAGGTCACCAATAAAGCCTTGAAGGGAAAATCTATTTAGCTCTCCTCCATTTTACCGCGGCGCGAATATAACCTAATTATTCCCGTCGCAGTGGAGTATAATGAATTTTCTTTGGTGCAAAATCAGAAACAGGAAATTCTTACTACTATAAAGTTTATATCAAATTATTAAAATAACGGCTAACAGGACGTTGACCTGATGATACGTCTACCTATAACAACGTGGTGCTAGTTAGGATGATACATACTGCACAACTTTATATTCGTAGCCATGAGACACATAATATCAAGTCTCATTACGCAAGTAAATTCCTTTTTTTGTCGGGGGGGAAATTCTTTTAAAAAGAAACCCAGCTTCTTATATGATAGACATGTTATGTGGTATTTCTATCCATTAAAACCCCCTTGAGTGGATTCTTTAGTGCATTACAAGAAGCCTCAGAATCTCCTACGCAATACACTGGTATTTATCTGCACTGCACCTAAGCCTATCTCTATGACAAGCACGAGACCACCGCGTACATATCATACATCCCGGAATCGCTTAGTAGACAATGAGGGCTCTGACCTTCAGAGCCCACGAATTCGAAAACAGATTTGTACGACAGGCAGCTCATACGTTCGTCAGTCAGTCATATCCTAGCTACAGCACCTTTTAAACAGGAATACAGTAATGTTTACACACTAGGGCTTGATTTTAAATTCCAATTATCATATATTTTGTTAAAAATAACTATAGAAGATAGAACAGGTATTTAATATATTACTTTAATTTCATTGAAATAGTTTTAAATAATTTGTGTGCCTTTCATAAAGGAAGAAGAAAAATGCTTACCCAATAAAGTCCTCGGCTGAAGTGTCACACAGCCCGTGTGGATGTATTCTATCAGCTGACGGAAAACGTCAGGTTCGAATTCTTCGATTATGAGCGTCTGATGCTGCTGAGAACACGGCTAATAAACAAGATAGAACTTTTTTTAGTTCCGATGAAAGTGTATATGTCTGTGACACGATAGACACGCTTCAACTGAACAAAATAATAGAATAAAAAGTCCCTTAAAGCCAGTCGATAAATTTGTTGTTTTTCCCCTCG
Source organism: Troides aeacus (assembly GCA_033220335.2). Lineage (NCBI taxonomy): Eukaryota > Metazoa > Arthropoda > Insecta > Lepidoptera > Papilionidae > Troides > Troides aeacus. Next base: position 7,555,067 of record CM067270.1, read on the forward strand.
TTAAATGTCAAAATATAGTCTTTTTTATAATGAACATAAAGATAGAAATACAATATTCATCAGTGAATGTCATCACCAACAACTTCAACAAAGGTAGTACAATAGCCTCTCTGATAAGAGAAGACCACATCCGTTCAATAATTTTGCATCTATGCAAAAGGATCATAAGTAAAACAATATAAGAATATAGCAAATGTAACTAATGTAAAGAAGGTTAAACGAAATGTAATAGAATGTAACATAATCTAAGAATTGGGAAATGTAAAAGAGAAACAAGAGAATGTACAGACAAACAATGTAGAAATAAAAACTAATGTTAGAGAGTAAGACAAACTGTGATATAGAAATGAGAATGAAAATAATAAATAGAGAACGGCTGTCTTCCTCATTTAGAAACAGAATAGAGAATGGATGAGAAATGAAGAAGGAAAGAAAGATAAGAACGGAGAGAAAGATGAAGAGTAAGAAAGGAAATAAAGCAAAGATGTAACAAAAGGAAAGAACTGAAGCTTGGACCCCCAAATGCCCGAGTGAACGATAAAAAAAAACAACTACAACAATGAATTGACAACACTGTTAATCTATTCTCTGTTGAAGTGTAAGGCTTGATGCTCATTTTGACTCTTACAGCTCATCTGTTAGTGGTCTCGTGGAAGATGAGATGAGAGATGCTGTTAAAATTTTACCACAAAATTAATATTAAAATCTTGAATATCTGTTCTTGCTTAGAGACGAACAAAACATTTTATTAAGCCAAATACACTACTCAGACATACGAAATAATTTATTAACGATGACAAAACCTTACAAACTATAATAAATACTAATTCCAATAACAAACACACATGTATTAAGAATGATTGTTGTAAGCCAATAAATAATGTGTTTTTTTTTTAATCAACATTGCCCAATTAACGTTACGTAGTAAAGCGAAATCAATGATATCGAAATTTACCAATCCACCGCAAATTACTTCAATAGCCATGATAACCATGCTGAATAATATCGAATAGTTTAGAAAGTAACGTGTATAATACAAAAACATAAATTAAGTATAATACTTAAATATCTTTTTTATCATACGACAATATTAAAAATCATGCAAATCAACAAGTTCCTAGGTGAATGTTTAAAACAATGTGACAATTTATACAGACTAACCTACAAAGGTGTTGGAAAGAGTAAAAAAACAAAATATATATACAAAATTGTTAAGTAAATCTTAGTGTTAGCCTACGACACCGTCAATTTTGCCTTTACCTCTTGAATTGGAGCCAATTGCTGAGCGAATGCCGACCTCTGGAGTGGAAATGGTGAAATCAATTTTTTTTTATGTCATTCGATCATCGATTAACAGCACTAATTATCGGATGTGAGTAAATATATATACACAAACACAGATTGTGTGTCCGTGTCTATTATGTAGATATTCTCTCATAACGTTATAATACTAACCATTTAAAAAGTCTAGGAACGCTACCTCAAAGCATGAGAGTCGCCAAAGTTCATACATTGATACTTAATACTTTAATTTTCTCTGCGATTATAAATCCTAATTCTAGTTTCGTTTTCTGAACGACGGAACTACGATCTGGTGAAGGTTGAGGGATTTACAGGTTGTAGGCTGTGCGGGATCGATCTGTGTGATCTTTGGATGATGCTTAACTTCATCAATGGACGTTAAACGGCTGATAATAATGAGTTAAGTTTGTTATTTCCGATCACATATATAGATTTTTTTTTTTTTGAGTAGAATGTACTCTTCGCCTTCAATTTAACTTGGTGTTGTGACGAAGATGGTACAGCTTGTCTGGCCAGCACGCTCTCATATGTTAATAAAAGAAAAACAGCTATGCTCTCATAGCAGCTTATTTACAATGTATTATCATTGGCCAAGCAGCTTCAATAGGATACTTCAAAAGAGATTTCAACTATTTTAATTGTTGTATTTACAAAGTTTTTCAGGTTATGTTCCAGTAAACTAAGTAATACCTTGATACGTTCTTACTTACAGAAAAATAATAAATGTCTAAATAGTTAAAACAGCAGTTGATTCGTTATATTATCTAGTTGTATTGCTAATAGAATGATTCAAAGGAGACTCAAAATAATAATGACCACTTATTAGTATGATAATATTTTTTTTTAATTACCTTACCTAATTATATTATAAATTGGCTTTAATCTTCTATATATAGGAGATATCTTAGAGATTAATTGACTCATCAATAGATCTCGGAAATTATTAGACGTGAACGCTCAAAGATTTAGTTAGAGATATTGCTTCTGCCATTTAGAGGTCAAGTAAGGATGGATTCTACAAAATATCTTCCCTAAATTGAGCTGCGGGGTTCTTACGGCGGTGGTTAACAAAGCGGGTCGGGGACCAGTATGTTATATGTATATTTAATATAATTCTCGTAATGTTTGAGTATCGTTTATTTGAATATCGTGTTGACGATTTGACGATACCCTTAGAAGCATTGGCCCGGTGTTAAACAGTATCCTGAGCGTGTAATTGATTATACACGGTACAGTTGTCCTTTCGGGTTCAGGAACGGGACACATAATATTAAATTTACGATTCATACTACAGTATATCAAAGTGCGTAAATTTAACATCGTGTAATTAAAGTATTATACTTATCACACCTGCTGCGCGGCGTTTTGTAGGTTCAGCAACGGCTCCGACGACCTTTTCAAGAAGAGCCTCAGTTTGTTTTCGCGCGGTGCCGGCTCCTTCTTCCTCTGAGGGCTTGGAGCCTGATAGAGCATTTTCTGAAATACTCTAAGAAAACCTTACCTATTATATATAAAGTAATAAATATAAATGAAATTTTAAAGTATAACCGTAAAATAACAAAACTTCTTTTGCGGCAAGATCTATGAATGTTTCCTTACTCTGTGTTCTTAGTAGTCTCACCTGCTTCTCGCTGCCAGAACTGCCTTGACGGCACAAACCGGTTCCCTCGTGTCGCCCACCAGGAAAGTGACGTCACACAATTCCGGCATAGAAGCCAGAAATTTCATGTCCTCTGCTAATCCGGATTTGTTCTCGAAGGTGCTGAGGTCTGGCTCTGCCTCCATTGCCGCTAGCGCCCCGCTTCTCATTGACGCCTCATAACAAAAATTTTATACTTAACAGGGATACTTAGAACAAACTTAATTTTTGTACTTTTTTATATATATTTTAGTAGTTAACAAAATTAAAAAACAAGTTTTTTAAGCACAGAACAAGTTAAAGGAAATATAATATGTAGGTACACTATGAAAAAAATTATTGCGCCGTAATTATTTGTCAATAATTTAATAATTAATATTTTTTTTTCATATTTGTTATTAAATATTAATAAAGAATTTTTTTTAAATGTAAAACAAGAACAAACAAAAAAAAAAAAACCACTTCATTAGAAAAGTATGAAAAGTAGGTTTGTGAAATATAAAAACTCACTTCGTCTAAACTAAAATGTCGTGTGACTGTTAGATCCATTATGATTTTTTTTTTTTTTTGTGTAGAGATGTCGAAGGCGAAACCGTTCGCTTATGACGGAGTTCAACCGGCGACTGTCGGCACAGAGGAAATTAAAGGGATGCTTCACTTTCCGCAAAGCAAATAGCGTCTGGTCCAAAAACATGGATCTCTGTGTGTTATATTCAGCAATAAATATTTTCTTTTTCTCATCGTGATATCTTATTAAAACCTAATCAAAGATAACTTCTAGAGCCTTAAACAGGACAATCATTACCACCTTAATTTATTAATAATAATCATTAATTAACACATTTTTTTAGATATTCTTACAATGTTACCTAAATGAACTTTGCAGGAGTAGGGTTTAAAGGATAACCATCGCATCCACTAAGGAACAAGATAAAACAAAGAGAAAATAAACAAATAGATAAATAAATAATTTTTCAGTATTAGTATTAGTACATGATAATTTCCCTTTTAGATAAAAATTACTAAAGACTAATAATTAATAATAATAATAAATAATCTTCTCGAATAATCTTTAAGTATACAAATGAAAAGAAACTATTCTAGTGATAGTTAAGAATAGATAATAACTACAGATATTTTAATCAGCGTTAGATTTAGTTTAGGGCTTAATTTAAAGATGAAATGTACTAAAATTTTCTGTTATGGTAAAAAACTAACACATGTAGAGAATACTTCGATTGGAATATAAGTTTTAGCATTTTCCTTCTTATCAGCTGGATAATACCGACTAAGCTAGGCATAGGCCTACCTTAAGGATTCTCATTGAGGTGGAATTGGGCTTCTTTTTGGCTCATTTCACCGGGCATTTGTGGACCTGGGCTTCAATTCATTATTTTAATACATTTTCCTTTGCTTTGTTACATTCTTTCTCTTCTTTCCTGCTCTTCCTCTGTGTTACCCTTCGTATCTTTCTTTCCCTTGGGCCTTTGCTCCTTTTAGGCGGTCGTCTGTTCTTGTGAGGTTGACTTCGGCTCCGTAAGACGTTTAGGGGCATTTTCCTAACATTTTAATTTGTATAATATATTTGTTTCATTCCGTAGAGTTCTTTTTTTCCTTCATTTACGATAAGCGTTAGTGTTATTGGACAGTTAAACCGTGTGACATAACACTAAACTTTACGAGGATCATAAACCGCTTCAGTTTAAGATCAGGCACGAACCTTATTGACATGGCGGACCAAATTGGAACAGGCGTTCATGCGAAAATCAATCACCGCCGCAGACTATACATACGTTTTTAATGTAACTTTCAATTTAACACGTTGTTTACTTAACCGAGATCATAGATAATATAAAATTAGCATTATATACATAACAATAGACTAACATTAAAATTTACATTAACAATTACGGCACGGTTAATGCTTAACAACTTTAACAGGTAGACACCACCGGAGCTCCTTTTTCAGCTGAAAAACAATACTGTGCAAACATTACTGTGTTCCGGTTTGAAGAGCGCTGTAGCTAGTGAAAATACTGGAGTAAAGAAGTTTTTTTGTTCCATTAAGCGACAGTAGTAAACGATACGCCTGCCTATAATAACGAGAGTCATCGCCTGCGACACAAAATCTTGAATCTCATTACCCCTTAACCCTGAAACTTAAAATCTTATATCCTTAAGATACTTTAATGAGTTCCTGTATGTATTATCCTTACTAGCGCCATTTTGTTATGGGCATGTGTATAATTTAACATCAGATGAATGTCCAGCTCTTGTTACTTCATGGAACAATAAAAAAGATCATATTTTTTTTTTGTGGCCAAATCCTACATGGGCTATGTCCTTCCGCTGAGTCAACAAAAGATTTATATTGAATAGCTACAAACTAGATTTCTCTCTCTATACTTTTTTATATATTTCATCAAAGAGTACATTTTCACTTTATGTTAATTGTTATAGAACCCAGTAGAAGATATACTAACAATATTATTGTTTTTCTTCATTCGATGCAGTGGTCAATGGAGATGTACTCTCAGCTGAGGATAAGTTAAAATAATTCATAGTGCAACACTTTATTCTCCTCGCTTTGATAAAATATGTTAACTATAGTAATTTCAGTAAATTCACTGGCTACAGCTTCAGTCAAACTCGAAACACATCCTACCTTACTTTAACCTTCCTTGATCACATTTAAGTAATATTTTTTTGATGAGATGAGATCTAAAAATACTTGACTTTGTCAGATATATTTGATTTCCCCATAAAAGTTATCGTTGTATCGAAATGAGTTTTATTTTACTATTAATTAGTTTTCTCCTTTAAAATATAATAAAAGGAATGTTTATTTTCTTTATCAGTAATACAACATAGTATAAACATTATCAGTAATACAACATAGTTTAAGTGAAGTATCACCAACAAGCAAAAGTTCTGTTAGTATCTTCACTTCGATGCATCAAATAACTAAAATCTAGCGTTTTGTAAAACGTTCGTAGAAAAAGGTACTATGATAATACCAGTTCAGACAGTCACCAATAAGGGACAGTAACTACGAGATTTATTTTTTATTGCTTAAAGATAAAGGTAGGTTTTAATGTTTGTTACGATAGAGATAGTCATACGCACAAGGAAAAGTCAAGGTAAAAATCTCTTGAAATAATTGAAATTATTATTTCAATTATCTCTTTTAAAAGAAAATGTAAGATATATGTTAAGGGTTTATAATGTTAGAAAAGCATTAGACGAGATATCCTTATAGCAGCTTCTTAAAACACTCGTATATTATTGACTATAATATAGGGCACAAGCGGCGAACCAAAAACATATACCTCCATTAGCGTTTATCGATTTTGTCTGAACACTTTTAACATATAGACGCTATCGTTGCTAAGCACTTATACTATTTTAAGTTATTTAAAGAGGGAATAAACAAAATTTATTATGTCTATGATAAAAAATTGCTCCAAATATTGAACATATAAAACATATCATCTCGAGGGTTATACAAACACAATCGTAGTATTATTTATCATATTTACAAAAGGTCTTCAAGTTTACGAGAGACTAAATACTCCACCCACACACTTTGTCTGGAGTAACGCCCACGTCGATACCCGACATATCTATAGTTAAACATACTTTGTATACAATAACGAACAACTAACCTGTTGATTTTTTTCCTTCTGTACAATCAAAATTGAGTTCTCTTAACGAAATTAACTATAGTTAATCTTACGTCCGTTTAATTAACAATGGAAGCGTAAGTTATTTCATTCACAACATATCGACTTTGTTCTTCACGTGAAACGAAACACTTCACTTAATTAGATAAAATCTTCAACGGAGTAGATATTGAATGATTAAAAGCCGTAATGAATATGAAAGTAATAAGCACTTATTATTAAAGCATGACAGGTTCTAGCACATGAGACTACACATTGTACACAAGTGACTGAAGGCAATGGGCATGCGCGATGCGAGGCGCATGCGCGCGATTTCTATCAATATAACAACGCAGCTAAAGGAGAAGGTCGTCAGGCAAATATTCAATGGGCGAAGGCGAAATCTATGAATGGAATGAATTAAGTGAAAGCATTACATATGCATCGCAATTTCGAGTGTTGATTGGATAATTGAACCTTTTTAAAACCATTCCTCTACAACTCTAAATCATTAACGATATTTTTCTACGAGATGCATATTTTCTAATAACGTCAATGTGGAAACTATAGACAAAAATATTTGAGTAGGTACATAGAGTTATAATATTTTAAATGTTTTACTTATTTGGTTTTGCAGACATGGATAAAAAAAGGTTTCATTATCATCATTATCATTATCAGCCTTCGTTTATCTTTTGCAAGATATAGGCCTTCCCCGAGAACTTCCACCAAATACGATCCTCAGTTTCTCGCATTCACCCGTGTCGTCAGTTCATCTTGAGGGTGGGCGTCCTGTGCTTCTGCGACCTATACGTTAAATAATCTTAAATTTTACTAGTGGTAGGTCTCTGTTGCTCAGCCGTGTAGTCTCGGGATAGTAACAATAGGACTAATGTAAGTCCTGCCTGTCATAAAAAGCGACTAAAAGAGTCTAGGAGTTTCGCCGGCCTTGAGAGTGCAAGCTCATCGCTCAATAAGCGAACCTGCGTGAGACAGCCTATGGTTCAGCGATGGTGTCTAGGAGGGTTAGACTCCTCCTCATAGATGTGTAACACAAAATTTAGAGGGGCACCGATGCCTTCTATAAGAGATCCCGGAACATTTCCGAATGCACTGATGCAGAGCACTAAACGGGTATTACTGAGGAAGAATTTCACACAACCTTGACTTCCTCCCCCAAAAGCAGGGTATCTTTCGTAAGATTTCCTCCGCAAAACAAAAAAAAACAAGATCTCTGTTTCTGGAGACCGTCTCTGATAAGTACCACTTCAGCGCCTATTCTTACCGCCAACCAGTAGTGTGCATAGGTTCAAGCTCAAGGAGAGTCTCGCGTGCCTCTGTAACCCGGCGGAGGAGCAGACCGTAGTGAACATCCTCACTTCCTGTCCCTTATTTGGGAGATAGAGAACTGACCTGGAAATAGAGATGGGAAAAAGGTTGGAAATGGTATCTATCTGTTGCCTCTCTGATGAATGAGGACGAAAGTCGCCAAATATTTTTAAGGTATTGCAAAAAAGTGATTGAAGAAGTATTAAAAAAGAATAATAAATAGATAAATAAATAATAAAAAATACAAAAATGTAAAAAAATAGGAAATTGAAATGCAAATAGATCAGATCTAAAGCAAAAATAAATTAAAAAAGAAAGCAAAATGACAAGGAAAAGGAAAAAGAAAAAGTGGATGAAAAAGGAATAATTTTTCTTTCAAATGATGTAAAGGAATGATTTCAGATATGGACGAGGCGAAGGTCTTCACTCAGCGAGAGGTATTAAAAGGCAATGGGCTGAAGTACGATAGGAGAAATGAATTTGGAAGATAAGTTTCGGAATGATAGATAAGAAAGAATGAAAGGAGAGAGAGAGTAGGGAAAAACTGTTTAGATTAAGGATTAGATGTTAAGTGATTTTGTATAATAAAGACCCACAACCTAGCTACCGAAACAGCCGTGTTGTCATGTGCGGCCGTCTTAATTGCCATCAGGTGAACGTCCCGCTCGCTTAGTGTTTAATGAAATAAAAAAAAAAAAAACTGTAAACTATGACTAGCGGAGGTCGTCCCTCGGTTAAGATGATGATGAAACTTTATAACATCCCTGACAAAAATTTAATTATAGCAGAAAGTAAATCTTAGATAGTAATAGATTTTTCGGAATCGTTTGTTTTGCTAACAATCTCATAGCGACGAACTTAGCCGACTGATTGGCTGGGTCAAAATATTGGGATGATCACCTCAATATATGCTCCAGTACAATTTATAGTCACTGTCGGTCCGTGGGGCAATGATATCAAACTAATTTATTTATAGAAATCAATAGTAGAAATAAAAAGGAAATTTGCGTTGTTTAAACGGTAAATCGTTATCGTAACAAAGGGAGACAATAAATTAGTAAAAATCTGGGTAGTAATGTCATTTATTTTATTATTCCATTTTACGACAGATCTACTTCCGTCAGAGTACATTTTTCAAATCTATACCGATTATTTATTTTGAATCAATAAAGTATAGAACCTCTTAACTACACTATGATCACTACAGTCACTAATAATAGGTTGTTCGGAAAGTAATTTCGTTTTTTCCCGTCAGAGGACTTAATTACGTTTTTTCGAAACCAACTTCACACTTAAGCCGCATAACCATTATATGTCTTGAGAGCTAATATTGTAAGGCTTGTGTGTGAAAAAGTTCTATTAATTCTACGCAGTAGTTTTTGGTTGGTGCCCTTTTAAATATGGAGAGCAATAAGCAGCATTTTCGTCATATTTTACTTTTTTACTTCAGAAAAGGTAAAAATGCTGTCCAAGCGAGAAAAAAATTTACGGATGTGTATGGAGAAGGCGTGTTATCAGTACGCCAGTGCCAGAACTGGTTTGCAAAATTTCGATCCGGCAATTTTGATGTCGAAGATGCACCACGGTCTGGAAGGCCGGTCGAAGTCTGCAAATCGGCGAATAACCACACGAGAGATCGGTGAGAGATTAAATTTGTCGAATTCGACTGTTTATGGCCATTTGAAAGGCATGGACTTAACCTCGAAGCTCGATGTGTGGGTGCCCCATGTCCTTACGGAGCGAAATTTGTGTCGTCGCGTTGACGCGTGTGATTCGCTCCTCAAACGTCAAGAAAATGATCAATTTTTGAAGCGGATTATTACTGGGGACGAAAAATGGGTTGTATACAACAATGTTAAACGCAAGAGGTCATGGAGCAGAAAAGATGAACCGGCTCAAAGCGTGTCAAAAGCCAACATTCACCAAAAAAAGGTGATGCTCTCCGTTTGGTGGGACGTCAAAGGAATCGGTTTTTTTGAGCTTTTGCCGGACAATACAACGATTAATTCAGAAGTCTATTGTCATCAGCTGGACAAATTGAATGATTCACTTAAAGAGAAGAGGCCCGAATTAATCAACAGGAAGGGTGTGGTGTTTCACCAGGATAATGCGAGACCTCACACAAGTTTGGTCACTCGCCAAAAACTTTTACAGCTTGAATGGGACGTACTGCAACATCCACCATATTCTCCAGATCTGGCGCCGTCCGACTACTATTTGTTCCGGTCCCTGCAAAATTTTTTGGATGGCAAAACCTTTACCTCAAATGAAGATGTCAAAAACCACCTGAACCAGTTTTTTTCCAGCAAGGACCAAAACTTTTATGAGAGGGGAATTATGCTACTGCCAGAAAGATGGCAAAAGGCCAGAATGGCCAATATATAATTTAATAAAATATTTATTCATTATACGAAAACCGTCTTTCATGTTCCCCAAAAAAAAACGAAATGACTTTCCGAACAACTCAATACATTCATACAGAAAAACAGTAATGTTTTCAAACCTTCATATGATGGTTTAAATAGTTGCCGCGATATTAGGTACTTACAGATTCATTGACGAGGCAACCCTCTTAAAAATTTAGATCGTAATGCATTCATCATTATCAGCCCATAGACCTCAACTGCTGGATATGTCTCCTTTAAAGATCTTCACATCGATCGGTCCAGTCTGCCTGGCCTTCGGTACCGTCGGACACTAGAGGTCATTTGTTCATAGGGGGCGGATCACGTTAGCCCAATGCAGGCTGATGGGCCTCGTTGATTAGCAGAGTGCATCACGAGCAGGTGAGGTTGGCTTAAGTCCTGTAAGTTGTGCGGGATCCCTTACACATCCTTACAGATAGTAATAATTTTTAATATCAGTGACATCTTACGGCATTTTTGTCTAATAGAAAACAACAAATAAAAAAGAAAGTTGTAAATCTTTTACTGTGTTTTACAAACAAACTAATTCTTATAAAATACGTCAGATGGCTCTTTTATTAATAAGACTTATTACTGCTATTTAAATAGCTGACATATGGAATAACAGTTGACATTTTGTTTCAAAAATATTTATATGAGGTTGTCTGTCAGCTTCCTTGTAACAAATTCACTTTATATATATGTATTAAACTTTAGTATTATTCATTTATTTGTTGATTTAATCAATTTACTCTCGGGACTATAGTAGTAAGAATTTAGATACTAGCTAACAACTTTATTGTCAGTCTGGACCACGATTGTATTATTGTACTTCGGCAGTATGACTACAATATTGTCATCATCATCAGCCGATAGACGTCCACTGCTGGACATAGGTCTCCCAAACATCTCTACATCGATCATTCCCGCGTTACTCGCATCCATTAGGTTCCCGAACAATATTAAAACTCAAGTACTCAAGTATCTCTATTTGCAGAGATTTTTCTGTGAGGTACTCCTCTCTATCTAAAGTTCTATTGCTATTTAATCTCATATAAAATAGACGTAAGTAAAATACTATATATTTAGTTTTAAAACATTTTGTTACGTTTCAATAGAATTTACGTATAACAACAACGATAAATCTGTTTAGACATTAATTTAATCAATTAATGCATATTCAGTAAAACCTTAATTACTATTCCCACCTAACGTTAAGATAAATTTAGGGTCGCAAGAGATGGATGCCGTGTCTATTCGACCAAAGGAACCTACTAAAGATGGATTATCGGCCAAACTAAGATTAATTACATTGGGTTATAATGCAGACATGAACTATTAAGGAATTGGATTACGGACCGACGTAACGGCTCCGCACTTTACTTCTGAACAGTTTTCCACATAGTAAGGTGAAGTTGGTGATTGTATAAGCAATAAGCGATAGGAAAATATCCTTAGCTTTCATGACATTAATGGGGATGTACATTATTATTATATGTGTAATAAATACTGAACATTGTGTGCGTTATTATCAATGGCATATTGAATATGATACAGAAAGTGAATCGTATATATATACGATGGTCCAAACATCACATTAATTTAAAGCACAGTGTAAAGGGTTTTACATAAAGAAGTGAATGAGAATTAATTGCTGCCCAAAATTTATTTAATTTCACCAAGTTCGCAAATTTCATTCTGCCCCCTTAAAGCCACGGCTAACTTCTGTTCACATTGAAAGACGTTCATTAAGCCTTATTTATTGTGGATTTAATTATTCTTGCTGAGGACATTACGGGGGTGTCCTACGATCCTTAATAAAGTAAATGAGGGTTAGAGTGTGCGTTAAAAAGAAAAGTTTTAACTAATAAATACCAAAGAATTATTTGAGTTCACATTGTTTTTCTAAGGAAAATTTTACTTCCGTTAGATAACTATATATCATTTAATGGCAGGTAGATAAATAAAGTTTTATTTAAAACTACCCTATTGATCGAATAGCTCCTTGAATTTATATACTTAAGAAAAAATCTTTATGAAATATCATTAAAATAGGAGAAAAAAAAAAGTTAACTGTCAGTAGATGAAGTGCTAACAATGATGATGAAACAAGCTGTAAGTATTCTACTCTTTTCATTAAACCTAACATTGTTTTAACACTATTTTGCGTAGGTCTGTTACTGAACATCATCTCAATATGACACTTACCTAGTTTCAAACAGCAGTATACAAACATAACTGTATTCCGGTTTGCAGCGTGCTGTAGCTAATGAAACGATTGAGATGATGAGATACTTACTCTTCAAATCTTACTCTTCAAAGCGACACGCACAATATGAAATCAGTGTGTATTAACCTAACCAGCGGCATATATTATAGTTATGGGTTACGTGTCATAAACCACCACGAACATTCTTATCTAGTCGCTTAATCGAATAAAAGATACAATAAGATACTATAGTAAATAAACGATTATATACAATAGATAAGATAACAACAATCAATGCCGACATTTAATTTACGTACGTTAAAACAACTAAGTAAGCAGATTATGTCATCCATTTCGCCACAGGAAGTTTATGACCGACGCTGGGCCGAAATTAATGTCTTGCAAAGTTTGCGACGTTGACATAAATCCTAGATCTTGTGATGGCATTCTGTAGTATGAGAAAATGGTTGATATACGAAAACGGAAGGAAATTAATCAATGTGACGATGGACTTAATTTTACACATGTAGAATGGTCTCCGTTGCTGGACACCGTCAAAGTGCCACCGCTGCTGCTATTCCTACCGACAGCCAGTACTATGCAAACACTACTGTGTTCCACTTTGAAAGACCTAGCTAATGTAATTACTACGGTAACGAGATTTGAGATATAATACATGAAAGTGACGAGAAGATCTGGTACTGTCTATATTATACTGATTAGTACCACTTTGTTATGGGCAGGCAGTGATAAACCGTATACCAACAAGTGAAAACCTTGCTCGACTCGTCGGTTCGTAGAATAAAAAAAACCTCAAGAGGTCTTTTATGAGAGATTCCAGCTATCGCCAGAAGCTCTTATAGATAATTGGTCTCTAACGGGGGCAGAATCGATCTCTAGTGGGCTCTGGAGCTTTATTATAGCAACTTAGAGAGTGAAAGAGAATTAATACTTAACTTCTGATTATTAATAGACAATAGAAAAACATTTAAAATTGGTAACTAATAGAATTGTGTAAGGTGTCTCACGAAACAACTCACGGGATCCAAGCCAACTTCACCTGCTCGTGGTGCACCCTGCTAATCAGCAAACGAGGCCCTAGCTCCGACCAATCCACATTGGGTCAATGTGGTAGGAAATGGCCCAAATCCCCCATATGAACCTTACAAATGTATCTTGTGTGTTGTAATCTTTGGGTGAGGCCTATGTCCAACAGTGGACGTCTAAGTGTTTATGATGATGAATGGGCAATATATTATTATAATGGGAAAAGGGTAGTTATGGATTTTATTCTTGAAAAAGGATGGTAGTTCACAAAAGCCTATATATTCAAATGTTCACAGACTTCACTGAGTGACCACGGTGGTTTGAGATTTTGTTCCCTATAATCTTGTACTGTCTTGTACTCTAAGATTGCTTGGATGTTTCTGCTTCCAAACCAACCCTTCAAATTGGAATGTCCGTTGCCGTTTATTGTGGATAAGTGTTTACTCTATGGTAAGGTAACGTACATAGAGATCTAAGTTGTAAAATTTATGATTAATTATACTAAAAATTTTGAGATCTCTTAACCACATACAATAATGTTAAACTAGTGCTCTTGATGAGGATAATAAAATACATATATATATATATATATATAAACCTTTTTTTAGTTTTGTCCTTAAGTTAGGATGGAGAGTCTGTTTGTCCTGGTGCTGTCTCTCTCCTGATATATCAATGTAGCATTAGTTAGGACATTAATAGTACTATAAATTGTAAGGTATTTAAAGCTGAAAAATAAATCTATGAACGAGCATGTGCTGAATTTGAAATTTAAGTATAAATTTTCATACTTATAAGCGTGTTAAGTAATCATACTTTTCACTACTTGAACGCTCTTCAATTAATGTAAACCTAATCTCTATATTTCTAGATAACTTCTACACTGTTCTGATAAGGGTGTATTGATTTAGAGAATTTAATTTATAATTCATATAAATAATACAAACTTAAATATTAATCAGAACTAAACAACTCGTAACTATAGCTGCAGTACTAGAAAAGCAATTATATTTTCCGAACAACGGGCGTCAGGCGGAGTCTGCGGGAGAGACGTCTGGTTATTTGAAGTTTGTAAATTTGCAAATTGTTAAATTAGTTTAGGTGCCGCGACCGAAAACAATTACACAAATCGGTTTTTTTTTTTCTATCGTTTCCGGACATTTTTAATCTCTAACCAAAAAGACGAGTGAAATCCGTTTAACAAGTGTTTGCTTTACAGAGGAAACGACTGAGTATGTTTTAGCTATTAACGAAGGAAATAGTTTAGCCGTTTGTTAAATATGAGTTTCTACTTTTTTTCACATGGAATTTTTTTTTTTTTATATCAATATATCAAACATTATATTTTTTAGATGTTCACTAGAAAAGACATTATTATCTTTATACACAGCAATAGTTTAAGTAGTATGTGGATATCATTTATTCTGTCGGCGATTGTCAACATTTTGTATACATTTCTTATAGACCTTAACGTGATTTTTTATTCAAATAAACCCATTATAAGGAATGTTATATAAAAAAAGCGGCTATATGTAAGGAGCTTACAATTACTTAAAATTGATGGGAAAAACCTATACGTCAAAGCTTAATACAAAGACCGTTAATATCTCGATCAATTAAGTGTGAAATAAGGCCACGTCAAGTTACCCGACGAGACATTGAATTATTCCCGGGTCCTGGCGCCAAGGAGATTAATACTTGTGTTTCGGCCACGTTGAAACTTTTGATACGCTGTGATGTCAGTCACATGATTTATAATTTCAATATAACTATGATTCTGTTCAGGTATTTTGAGTGAATATTTAAGAGAAGAGAGAACAGACAATTTCTCAACTAGTCCGTGTATCACTGACCACAATCTCGTGTACGCAGAATCATAGTCAAAGTGCCGATCTACATAAAAAAAAATCATTTTTCTCTTGTAAATCCTCAAATATAAAAAAGCTCTATTGGGTTGGGTAATATTTATTTTTCTTACACTTATCCATTTTTTTTAAATAATACCTTCTCATTATAATCATTTAGATGTTCAGTACTGGACATAGGAGTACCCCAATAACTTCCGAGCCGGCTGCTCAATGGTTTTTATCGATAGTATTTATTCTTATTTAAAAATTTGCTAGCTACTCTGTTACTTTTGTCGTTAGTATTGTTATTTGTCTAAATTTAGAAGGAGTATACCAAACTTTCAATTAAGCACCTCTTCATTATCTCATCAGCAATGTAAAGGTGAGTTACGAATGAATTCCACTTAAACAAACATCCCGTCTTGTTTGCATCAAGCGTGCGTGGATAAAATTTACTATTCAAATCCGTACTTAGAGTTTCACGTAAACTTTGAGACGAAATATTGAATCAAGAACCCCTTAATATTTACATAAGCACGTGATGTAAAATAGTTTGTGAGTTAACACTTTGCAAATACGGAGTGTTGACACTGCGTTTCTATAAATTAATATGGGTAGGAAAAGCTTTGTATACTTCTTCTTCTTAAGGTGTCTCTCCGAATAGAGGAAGTTGACGGTTGCGAGGCGGAACAGTTGGGCGCCTCTTGTGGCCCCGGTCCACTTCTTTACGCCTTCAACTTCCTGCTTTCATACTTAAAATCTTCTTAAAAGAATACTGTAAAATTAGTGTCAGTCATGGAAATGTATAAGAGTAGATATAAAGTTATTATTGCTGTGTACCAAAGGCATCAAGATTTAAACCTTTTACCATTGTCAGATAATTTTTGTATCTAATTTGCTAAAAGTGACGAAGTGACTAATAACAACAAGCATGGATTGGTCTGTCTTCACCATGTCATCAGTCTAAGGCTATACAAAGGATAATAATTTCATTTATTGTCTATCCATACAGAGTTCAGTTCATAAGTTATAAGAGACTTAAACCAAGACAAAATGTAAATAATTTTATATTTTTGTCATTGTTAGAAGAATAAAACTATTAATTTTGCTAGAGAGGCCACAAATCTTTCAGTCCAAAAAGGATTTGCTGAAACGTACAGCCAAGTACTCATATATTATTCAGTCTGCATCCAGGGTAAATGAATTGTTCTCTATTGAATAGTTACTTGAAAAATATAAATGTATGATACTGACGTAGACTGATGTGGACTTAGTTCTGGATATAATCCATCGACAAAGATTAGAATTATAATGATTACCTCTGACTTATATTATTCACATAGAATTATTTTCAAGTTGAGGTTGTGTATGTCTTGAAAAGTAAACAGAAAAAATTAAAAAAGGGATTCAATTGTTGAATAGTTTGAATGTAAATATTATAGATGTTGATCTGATTCAAAATGCACTAGTGTATATATCTGATAAATTTAAAGATTTAAATAATGTAATTTATCGTTAGTTAGAAATATTTGAAGGACGGTATTGATATAACATTTAGAAGCAAAAATCACTAAACAGCTGATTTGGATAATCACTTGAAAATCCTCCAAAAGGGTAAAGAAATCGTGTTAAAATTATTTCTACTTTCTTAATAAAAGATTTCGTATTATCACAGTATTTTAATAATAATTCAAGTAAGGTTTATTATGCTAATTAAAACAAGCTAGCACACCAGAGAGGCAACTCTCGTGACATTTGCACAGATAGGCGTCGGGAAATAGCTCATTTAAATACAGCAGACCACAGCTAAGCACGGAAGCGCAGTGTCCCCATTCGTACCTGGAAAATAAATTGTAGGTTTTGGTCTCATTGAGATATCCATCGCCACTGTGATTTGTAACGCTTCCATTCCGGAAATTTACGATTGCAAATGTAACACCGTGTTGCATATATCGTAACGATTAAGCATTTTACTTGCAACTGTTCGTGAAATGAATAATATTTAGTAGATCACACAGCTTACTATCAAAGTAATTATTTTAATTGATGGATTTGAAACAGAACAAACATTTTTAGCTGTTTTTTTATTTGACCAAACGACGGGACGTGCGAGGTGTTCACTTGATGGTGAGTGATGCGCGTGCCCATAACAACAATACGCTAGGTAGAATGATATATTGTACTCGTCACCTGAGACACAAAATGTTGAGTCTCGCTACCTATAATTACACTAACTATAGCTCCCTTCAAACCGGCAAACAATTATGTTTGAACCTCACTATCGGCAGAAATATGAGCTGTTGTACTACCCAACTAGACGGTCTCCGGTAACGGATATCTACTACCGGTGAGTAATCTTAATTAATAATGAGTAAACTAAAATTTGATAGATCACACATCTTACCATCGACTGATGAATTTGAAACATATTTAAAATATTTTTTAGTAACTCATTGATTTTTTTTATAACTCTAAACATCTAAACTAAGTTTACAACTTAATGCATCTCTTTCTATCAATCAGCAACATTGAAGAAATACAGAGATGAGTGAGATAGAAGATAGATAATAGAGGAACAAGGAATAAAAAAGGATGTTTAGCTTGTAACAATAAGTATATTAGAGGAAGTCTGAAAGTTGCTCCAGTGACAGAGAAATTGAGGAGCAAGAGGTTAGCGTGGTACGGGCATGTTATGCGGAGGGATGAAGGACATATAATAAAGAATGAACGTGGATGGTTATAAGGGTAGAGGAAGACCGAAGAAAATGTGGATGGATTGTGTGAAAGATGACATGTGTAAGAAGAGTATGAATGAATATGACTGCTGATATAGGGATATGGATAAGAAGTACATACTGTGCCGACCCCTCATAGATGGGAAAAGGGCAGGAGGAAGAAGATTTAACTTGCGATAATAATAAATTTTTTATCATTATTATTATAGTATGTAGTATATTATAAAAAGAGATAAACTGATAATGAGAATTATCCTTTGTCTGAAGGAAATAAATGTTTATATCAGCCTGAAACTACAGTAAGGATTACAGAAATATATATTTCATTTTTACAATAATCATCCAAGTATTAGTGGCAATAGGCTATATTTGAAAAACAAGCTTTTAATTGCTCGAACACCATTATTCTCCAGATATATCCTCCAGCGACCTTCTTCAGCTAAAAAAACACCACAAGGGAAAGAAATTTCAGGATGACAGTGAGGTGTTGGTCGATGTAGAAGCATTTTGGGACGCACAAGATCAATTTTTTTTATTATAATATATTAGTTATTTTAGATTTAGAAACGAGGACTAAGTATATCGATTATAGAAAATAGCTTTCATATAACATACACGATATCGTTACTTTTTGATCACCTCTCATATGCTGGATTTAAGGCGAATTTTCATAACATCTTGAATTAATTAAACTAGATTTATTAACTGTATTAAGCAATAGTATTAATTATATAAATTCAGTGATACCGCAGATATATTCTAACACATTAATATTACTTAAACACCGTCACACCTGTTAGCTGAACATTTCATTATGTTTTAAGCTTAAAGGATTATAAATGTTCTGATTCAACGCTGTAAAATATATAACAGTAATGTCAATTCGCACAACTCCTTAATGTAACTAACTTACAGCTTAAGTGTCTTTACAATTTTTTTTTTATTCTAAGAACCGGTAACTTTACTGATTGACGAACCGGTCTCTGTGGCTGGAGACCGTCTAGGTACCACCGCAACACCTATTTCTACTGCGAAACAATAGTGTGCAAACATTAATTATGGAGTAACGAGATATAATATATTATAGCTCAAACCGATGAGCTTAACGTGGTGCTAGGTATACCATGGTAACTTGCACCATGTTGTTGTGGGCATACTTATCACTTATATCAATATCAAGTCATATCACATATCAAATATCAAGTGACCGTCTCGCTGCTCCAGTCGCTAAGTAAAATAAAGAAACAGGTAAAAATCTTTGTTATGTTACATCAATCAAAATAACTTATTTGTTGGTAAGCTGTGTGATCTATGAAATATTATATTATGACCTTTGTTTTATACTATATAGTCAAATTATAAAAGAAATTTAGAAATATATAAGACAGTAGTAGTCGTTGTAGATATAATTTGTGAATAAGTAAACGGAGACATTTCTTGGTTATTGTATAATATAGGTGTATTGGCTATAACAAATAACAGAAATAGTATAATTACCAATAGTAATAGTTAGTATGTAGTTTGTACATATAAAGAAACTATACTGATTTAATATTTTATAAGAAAAGTAAGTAATTGTAAGGACAAGGTAATAAGAAGACGAGGAAGGAATAACAATTGTGATATAGCTGTAGGTCTGGTAATGAGCGTCTTTGACCTTTTACGTCCAAAGGATAGAACGATAGGATAAAATGATAAAAGATACACTTATCTATAAAAATATGGCGTTAGGATTATATATACTAGAGTATATTGTGATCGTTATCACGAACACACAAGTAGAAATATGATTATATCAGTTAATTCGCTAGCTACAGCCATTCCAACTGGAACATAGTATTTGAATACTACAGTTTGGTGGCACAACTAGAAGCTATCTAATTACACTTACTACCTAGATACGATAATATTATATATCATATATGATTTTTAGGATACTATCGCAATGATAGTTATAGGACATATAACAGTTATGATGGAAATGAGATGAGCAGGGCTATTTGTTATACCATAAATTAAGTAAGGTTTTCTAAGTACACGCCATACAAAAAACGTATAAAAAAAAAACTATTAAAGCACGGAAAAGTTCATAATTTAAGTCATTATCGTGAGTTACGCGAATGACATACGAAAATTCAATTTCATGCGTTAACTTTTATATAAGTATTTTCTAAGTACCTCATACGTCTCTTGATAAAGTTAGATGAATTCATACTTTATTTCGAAATTCAATCAGAAACCGAATTAAAGGTTTGTGGTAGGAGTTTCAGAAAGTTTTAGATTAAAGCGAGTATAATAGGCTAAATCCTTTGTACATTACTCAATCTTTAAAACCTTTATAATCGATTTACAGACGCTAATTAACTAATGTAGCATTAACATATATAATACATTATAAACATACACGTATACCTAAAGCACACAATTATTCGAAGGGTTAATGAGTTTGGGATTAAGGCTCAGGCCTAGTGAGAATTCTGGGTCTTGGAGCTCAGTCTCAGGGCTGTCATTCAGTAAGATATAGCTCATTGGTCTGAACATTAGGGTTTAAGATAGGATACCTACGCCTCGGTTTTTATATAAATTATGACAGGACTATGTACTCTTTTGTGAATTTATTGTGATTGTCTTCACAGGATACTTTTCTAAGAAAACAGTTTACGTCTCTATACATTTATTTGTATAATAGGACGAAAAGGAATTGATGGTAAAAGAGTTTATATATATATATATATATATAACATATTGGTTGATGGTTTGGTAAATATAAGCATAATCTTTGAAGTTAATCTAAGTTTAACGGAGAACATTTTGGTACCAACGCAATCATCAGCCCATAGATATCTACTGCTGGATATAGACCCCCAAAGATGCTCACTCCATCGGAAAGAGATTCATTCGGTGGGATTTAGGCCATTTCCCACCACTCGCGTCCAATGCGATTTAGTGAGAGCCAGAGCCTCGTTTGTTGATCTTGCTCGGATGCACCACGAGCAGGTGAGGTTGGAAACCTCACCCCTCACCAACGTAACGGTTAAGGTAATAAAATCTCAAGAATGTGGTATTATAGAAACATTATCTTAACCTTTTATAATCTATTCCTTACCATCAGTTTACAGTTTACAATATAAATGTAATTCAAAAAAATATTCAAATACCTTACAGGTGGCTTGTATCATATATTCAGAGAAACCTTCACAACCCACAGTATAAAAGAACTCTTTACTGGAATAAAAAAAAAGTGCTTCCCTTGTGTAACTCTCGACGTCAACCGCAAAGCCTAGGCTAGGTTGCGCGTGGGTTTTTTGTTTTGTACATTTCTTTGGATGTAAAACACTGTCATATATAAGTATACAATTCTGGAAAGCTTTTAGAGGTATAATATTTTATTCTACAATACGCTAAAAGTATTTTAAAAGCAAAACCTATTTAATGTGTTTGTGCTTGCTGAGCTTAAAAATCATATTTGCTAAGGTCCTTGCAAGTTTGCTGCGACTTCATTATAAAAAGAAAATGTAGTTTCTAAAGTACACACATTATAATGAATGTACGTTCGTGTATACATTATTCAACTTTTTATTTACATATATTTACTTAAAAAGGTCATATATTTGATTTTCTTAAATCTATACTTTATAACGTTCAAATAAGCTTTCATATCACATATATACAATTATCAATATATTGTTTCTTATTGAAAACATTGCTAACATTTTCGAAATGAAGCTTTTCAGGAAATAATATTGTTTCTTACTTATATATATTTTCAATAGACGATTTATTTCGTTAAATCAACACGTTAGGGATATCTCAAATGGTATTAAATAGAACATTCCGGTATTATCCGACAGACGGAAATCCACTTTGCGATTTCTGACAACGGATAATTGGTAATGTCATATGGGATCTGCCCGAATGGAGTAAGAACAAACTGTTTACTTTCCACCAATGCGATTTTTATCGATATAAAATAATAGCTTTTTCTATATCCCATAGCACTGGAAATATGATGTTTTGGTCACTTTAATGTGCTTATAGCATTAAGGAATTAGAAGCTGTTTATTCTATTAACGTTATTGACTATAGCGCCTCTTTAGAGGGAAGCAGTAATATTTTGCGAGATTTGTAAGAAGGGGAACTGGGACCGGCACAATTTTGCAATAACGTCATAGCAATTAAAATTCGCCAAATGAAAATACTCAACACGCTTCGTGCTGGAGACAATGAAAGTGGCTGGGCGCCAACAACTGAGATATCTGGCTCTCTGCTTTACAACTAACGTTAATAACTTGTTTTTAATTAAAATTCCATCGTACTATTAATATGATTTTAAATATTTTTAGTTATTTTTCTCTCATCGTGTCACCTGAAGGTCAGAAATCTTAACATTTCTTGATTTGTAGTTATACATTCAGACGACGATATCGTTAAGTAATACTGCTGGATGCGAGCAGCTCAACACTGGTTAGAGTGGAGATCTTTGAAGAAGTATGCCCAACTGTGATCGTCCTTCAGATCATAGAGTGATGATATACTTTTACTTTTATTTTAGTCTTTTTATTACTGGTAGAAACTAAATACAAAATTTTAAACGTAAGCAGAAACGTTTTAATAGGGAAACCATCTAGAGATCCTAATAATCTTCAAACCTTTTTTTCTTTTATAATATACAATGATGAATCAGAACTACAATGCTAGAAACAGATGCACAGATCTAGTATATCACACAAGCTAAGATTAAATGAAATAACCACAGAGATGTGGGGCACGTAGAAAGGTAGGTACAGAACAGCATTCCTCATTAAAAAGACCGGGAAAATTTTGAAAAGTCATATTCTTGGGACACGATAGCAATGGAGGTTCTATGGCATAGGATAGGATAGAAGCACGAGGAATTGAAAGCAATTCTGCCACATCAATATTACGTATAACTGAAAGGCGAAGAGGACAAAAAGAGTAGTTTAATTTCGTAGGAACAAAGAATGCTAGACCTCTCCAGCGAAATATTACAGTTGATCCTCAGCGGCCAAAACCTCCCTAGAGAGGTCTCTTAAAGGTTTTTGGTCGATATTAACTCTAAGAGAAAGGGTTTGACACAGGGTTGTCATGACAAATCATAAAGTTATTTAACTAGTTATTAAAGTAAAATGTCATTTGTATGATATAATGTAAAAATAAAGTTACTGTTACGTAGAATATTTATCTTACGTTTCAGTCTACTAGTATTAGATTTCTGATTCCGGAGACTACCTAGGTAAATGCAAACGGTTTCAAGGGTATTGTATTTAGTAAAATAAGTAGGGGACGAGCACAATCTGGTGTTATGTATATCATCCTAACCAACGCTACGTTGTTATGAGCAAGAGTGGCAATAGATCACTTTAATAAATCCACTCTTTATTTACAATAACAGGTGAAAATTCTTATAACCATACGCATTAGTGGCTTGGGACTTTACAGCACTCATAAATTATTCAATTCGTATCCAGTGAAGTAAATGAAAAAGTTCTCCTTTATAAGATTCCACATCGGAATAATTCAAATCAAAACGGATTCATATAAAACTTTTAACAAGTCGTAATGCCTTTTTAATCTTTACATACATTCACTGCTTAATTCAAAGATAATATTATGGTTTTATTAAGCAGGAGATAAAAGAGCGAAGAGAGACTCTTAACTCATCAAAAAGTTTATGAGTTATGTTATAATATCGTTCAGCTTTCTCCTAAGCGTCAAAGATACTATATTAAATATACTCAGCTCTTTCATAAGTCATGGCTTTTGATGATCATACTTATGGCATGTCTTAGGGCATTCTATATATCTATCTAAGTCAAATAAATTTAATTGAAAAGCACAAATTTTCTTTCCCATAGCCTCTCTCTCTTCCTATTATCCCATATGGTGGAGAAGTCAATGTTTTCTTTTCTATAGATTTTATGTTATTTTAGTCTAGTCTAGTTTAGTTTAAATTCTCTCTCCTTTATACGTTTAAAACAAGATGATTCTAGTTAGAATGATACACACCGCACTACATTATGCTCGTCTCCTTGAGACACAAGACGCTAAGTCTTGTTTTTCCAATATTTTCACTAGCTACAGCACCTATTAAACCAGGACACAGTAATGTGTGTATACAACTGTTTGGCAGTAGAAACAGGAGCTGCACAACAGAGACTTATTTTTTGTTATCAGGGGTATATCTTCTCCAATCCAATCCAATCCAATCAGCCGGAAGACGTTCACTGCTGGACAAAGGCCTCCCCCAAAGATTTCCGGTCCTGGGCCACCCGCATCCAATGGTTGCCAGCGACCTTGACCAGGTCGTCTACGTCTTCCGGTACCTTCTAGTAAGACATTTTTCTTTTGGGAAGAAATGGTTATGCAGGATTTTTACCCACTAAAACCCAATCGGTGCATTAGTGCATTGCGGGAGGCTGTGAGATCTACGGAACGCACCTGTGCCTCCCGGCAGTATGCCTAAACGACATCCAGTGAGAGGTGTAGTCCTCCTAGACAACCTTGCTTTGGAACAATAAAAACCTCAGCATCTCGTAGTTGTTGTTCATCCCGAGCTCGCTTTGTAGACAACGAAGGTTGTCACATTTAAAGCTCACAAACCCGAAAACCTTATTAGTCGGCATGCAAGGCTTACCTTAGTTTCGTTCTTAATAACCAGATACTATAGGGTAACCCGCAACAGACACCTACCGCCAGTAACTACACTTTATAATAAATCTAGAATCAACCAAATGTAACATCTGTTTGTATTGCTCGAAACTTATTTGGATCACCGTACATCCAACGCGTATTTCCACACTCTTATTAACACTCTTCACTATCGTGTATGATCACTGCTCGTCTTCTTATCCTAAAGTTTATATTTAAACTATTATTTAGCTAATATTCAAAAGCCTCGTTAAATTAAAGTCCTTAAAATTAGGGTACCTCAGCATAGGTATCAAATCCTTGTTTCAAAATTTTGTTTATTATCCTGTAGAATGCCTTTCCTGATGACGTGAATCGAGCTCCCAATATACATAAAACATAAAAATGTGAACAATTAGTTGAAGATCTTTACGATGTTGTCGTTTAAAAAGAATGATAATCAAAAGGAAGTCATTAAAGAGAGAAAAAAGGGGTTTGTAAACTAGTCACACGTTTACGCGCGTTTGCTAATTCACAACGCGGAGTCACTTGTACGTAGAGTACTTGTTTTAACGAGTTTTTATAGACTACGCAGGAACCTATTATGTATGCGAGACCAGCACAAAGACCTTTATTTCCATTGACGTCTTTCTTTTCTTCTATGAATGAAACCATTTGTAGCTCTATTTAGAAACGAATAAATTATAAAGACGGTTAGTTTTAAAGTAAATTATACACACAATTTTCTTTCGTCTAACATTTTACTGGTTTTATATAACCGGGTGTAAGGGGTCCTGCACAACAACTCAACACCCTGCTAATCAACAAACGAGGCACTGGTTCCCACGAACCCGCATTGCGCCAGTGTGGTGGGAAATGGATCAAGTCCTCCCATATGAACATCTCCAAACGACTGAAGGTCGCGAGAAGCTGGATGCGGGCGGTGCTGGACCGATCGATGTGAAGATCTTTGGAGGAGACCTATGTCTTGCAGCGGACATCTATCGGCTGATGATGATGCTGATGATAGTATAGAAACTGTGATTACGAAATCAAATTCAAAGGCAAATCATGATAGTTCATAACAAGTGTTTCCTGTTTTTTAAGAAAGCCAAACTATTGATAAAATACCAAAGAATAGACAAATGAAAATATATACACATAATAGATGTAAGAGCTAATAGCTTTGAAAATGTTTCAGAGCTGACAAAAATTTTATAAGAGTCAAGAAGTTTAAATATTAGGGAGCAGCGAGAACGACGCTAGTTAAAACACAAAGAGACATAAACGCAGTTTGAACTATGAACTGCTTACAAAATAATGGCTCGAGCAGGATGCTGCAATGACACCATTTTGCAGTTTAATAGCTCCCAGTTGGAATATTGTTCCTCCGTGTAACTAAGCTGGTCAGCGTTAACGACGTCTATTATGTGTATTTCGTGAAATATTCTGAACCGAAGATTTAACGTTACGTTAAAAACAAACCTAGACGAGTTTTACGACCCCCGTTACTATGAAACAGGATAAACTCGATTGCAGGTGATAACACTACAAAATCTTCAAGACGTTACATTGTTCTGAACTGTTCGAGGGATGTGTGTGGGTTTTTATCTCTAAACGTTAAACGGGGGATGTTTTAACTTTAACGTTATCTTTGTTGCGTCTAGTGATAAATCTGGTTTTTCTTTGTCTTAAAAGTTCTTTGCTGAAGTTATAGATACCTATAGAGATTTCTGTGGAAGATGTTATAAATTTAATAGCACGTTATTGAAATTGTTAAAGAATCATGCAAATTTTTTATGCCCTCTTCAAACGGAAGTTTCGCGATCAGATTGAGACAACCAATTCGATCATCAGCTATTCTTTTTAACTGATGACGTACAGTTAATTATTTAACCAATAGTATTACACCTTCAGTTACCAAAATATCAAGTCTGCTATTAAACAGCAGGGTACAAATATTCATGTGATTTCAATTCAAGTCCTATGTTTCAACGTTTATAGTTCTGAGTAGGCACTCCTTTTGTGAATAAATTAGAGACTTCCCAAGATTCCACCTGATTGTAGCGGCGATGTCATCTACGATGTTAAAGTAGATTAATCTAGAAAGAGCCTATAACATCCTTGGAAGGAAACACTGACGTCGGCAGGCTATTACAATTCTTACTAGTACCACTTGGTTATGGTCTGGTGTATATCTATCATCAGTTAGTTGTAGGCCTAACATTATAATCTTGCCTATATAGTAGTAGTAGTTATATACGTAACTGATGACGTATAATTGAAAAAAAAATCATTATTGGTCTACATGGATTTTTATTTCTGTGAGAAATGAGTGAATTTAGATAAATTGATAGAACTAGATGATAGAGCCGAATTACTTGCTAAATCAAAAAAAGTGAGTTCTATAGCCTTAATCTATCAAAACCTAATAACACTCACCGTAAAGACCACATAATCTGCAGCCTGTTTAATATTCAGCGTCACACGCCATCTTACTCGGGGATTAAGATAAGAGGAGATAATCTTACTTCAATACACGGGACTATAGTAAGTGATTAATTTTAAAACAAAAAAAAATAATTAAACAATGATATAAAACAAATTGTCGGTTTAACTTTGCTAGTTGTGACACCCTTGTAACTCCTTTTGGGGGAGGAATTTTGTAAAATCCGCTCTTAGCTAACCTATATATGTCAAAAGGAACATTTCTATCAAATTGTGTCTTTAGACGTTATGGTTCTAGAGACTTAATGATAAATCTCTGCGAAGCTGGAAATTTCTTATATATTTATGTAAGAAAATAACTTATACCCTAACCTGCAATTTGAAGCTCATACTGTCGTATTACTTTGTGAATCTCAATTTTATGATTTTTTTTATGAATATGCACGTTTTGCACAAGCTCACTGGACACTGTCGCCGTCCTAATTTGAATAAAGACCGAAAAAGCTAACCGGAAATTCAACGACGCCGGAAATAGAAAAATTGGTCTTGCCAGTGCGCCAGCTTGCAACAAACTAAAAATCCATTACAAAAGCTGAAAATAAAAACGGAAATCCTATTGTTACTGAACAAATTCTAGTTACTAGTTTCACTGGGACATTGTAAACCGCTTATGCAAAATTTTCACTAGATTTCAAATAAGGAGTAAGCTTCTTTGCTTAGATTTACATATAAATGTGAATACGGTAGTAGGCTCTTACTTTATCCAAGTAGATACTTAAGTAGCTTAATAATAGTAACAAAAAGTCCTTTTATTGATGCCACTGTTGGGACTGAAGCACTTCTCTCACAAGGGTATGGTCAATGATCTAGTCAAAGGTATAGTTAAAGGTCTGACATATTAGACTTTATTTTCATGATTTCAGCTTGGTGGACATTAATACTAAACTACTTTACCTACCTAGTCAACTTTTCGATAGTTAACCTGTCTCGCTTTGAAATGGGGTTCCAACCATTAAAACCCAAGCGGAAATACAAGTCAATGTATTATACATAACGGAGATCCTCCTCTAGGGATTAATGTATGGATCCTCATAACCTCATCTACATAAAAGCATTGTGTTTCAGCAAATTTGATATAATCAGTGTTTTCATTACTTCCTACCTGATGAGGGTCATGCCAAAATCATGGACGAGGATTCTTTTTTCATTCCTGATATTCCAGACTAAGATTAGTGGTGTAAGGTTTCTTTTTTTTTATAATTTCTCTGCGTAGGTTGTGTCAGGGCCTTTATTTTACCTATTACATTATCTATCTTTTCAGTTACCATCATTACATTTACCATCTTTATTTTTCTATTCTTTATTTACACATTATTTCCCCTCTTTTATACTCCTCTCCTAATCCATACCTCCTTTGTCTATCATTCTATATTTGTTTCCGTTTCTCCTCTCTTCCGAAGTGTAGTGTAGTAGAGAGTCATCTTTCTGTAATATCTGAGAATGAAAGCATCGGAAGGTTTCTGTTGCCGAAGACCGTGTAAGTTATTACCGCAGCGCGTATTTCTGCCACCAAACAGTAGTGTGCATACATTATTGTGTTCCGGTTTGAAGGCGCTATGGGTAATTACTGAGGTAACAAGACTCAACATTTTATATCTGTGTGTATCATCTTAACCAGCGGCCTCTTTTTATGGGCAGGCGTATCACTCACATTTCAAATGTGTATAAATGATATACACATTTCTCAAATATAGAAGAGAAGCATATGAGGCTTGGAAATATGGTTGACATAGTGTAATCGTGTTAGCAATATCGCTGACTTGCTATACGTCATACCGGATGTGTCGTTTTTCATTGGCGCACGATACAACCGATTCGTTTAGCGGGCTGATCTATCATGTAACAGTTGGCGTATATACACGACGTTCGTATAAGGCGTTTACATTTAAATTCACAAACTATTGAAAAATTTAAACCTGATATGAATTTCAGTATGTGATAAGAAATCAGTTATATTTATTACGTAATATTATGTTCACTATTCATATATTTTACAAGTTTAATATTAACCTAACGCAGTATATAAAAGCACTAGTATTGCTACAATTTTGAATAATGTAAGTCGGAAACTGTTTACAAATGTACCTTATTTAAATATTACACATGTATATATATTATATATTTATATATAAATAAAATTGTTCAAAAGAACTAGGTTATTAATAAAAAAAAATTATAAACCGTCAATGTTTTGAACCAGATAACGGCGATCAGATGAACGGTACTGCAGTACAGGAAAAGTATATAAACTGGAATATTATCATAAAACATCAATAAAAAAAATTACCTATTTGTATGATATTATAATAATAATCTATTATTTAACATATATATTATGTTTAAAAACTTTACAGACATTTATCATATACATATCATGCCTCGTTCCTAATGGGGTAGGCAGAGACCACCTCTCTCTACTTGCTACGATCCTGGCACACCTCTCTCACTTCCGCCACTTTCATGACCGTCTTCAAGCAAGCTCGTCCGTTGCGAGTACTCTTGACCCGGCCTTTCTTTAGGACATCCTCTATTTGATCGGAATATGTCCGCCTAGGTCGACCTGCATCGATTTGTCCAATCGTTCTCACCTTGTATACCTCTTTCGTTAATCTCCTTTCATCCATTCTTTCAACATGACCAAACCTTGTAATCATCCCTTTCTTTATCTTTGTCACTACATCTTCAACCACGCCGCACCGCTTCCTTATCATACTGTTCCTCACCTTGTCCATCAGCTTCACTCCAGTTTTACTTCTCAAGCTTATCTCCACAGCATTAATCCGACTTTCATATCTTTATAGGAAGATATCAACTAAGTTAAATACATACCAATCCACTTTAATGTATGTTATTATACTAACTTGCTTGCAATAAAAAAAGTATAATTTTTTTTTTATGGTATGATGGTAAGTATACCTGCCTGTAATACTGTGGCGCTAGTCGAGAAGGTACACACTGCACCACATTGCGCTCGTCGCCTTAAGACATAGTAAGTTAAATCTCAGTACTCCAGTAATTACACTAGCTGCAGCGCCGTTCAAACAGGAACACAGTAATGTTTGTACACCACTGTTTGGATCCTAAACTATCTCCGGTAACAGTACCTATATCTAACTATTTGTAATTAATCCTAAGTTATTGCTTATCTATACACTTGTTACTTATAATTATCTTATATATTTTATGAACCATACTGAGGTACCGTATCGTATTAAAACGAAGCCCAGCTTTGACACCGTTATAAACTTTAATAGACCCCGAACCGAAGGAGCAAATTTTAAAAGTTGTAGTCTCAGTCTATAACCACAATTGTATGTAATATGTTTACTTAACTTAATTGTACTTTTTTTTCATGAAGTTAAAGATATAAAGCAACGTATTTTCAAATTTGTATCCCGACCTTCCCGCACAATCATTTCTTATAACATGTTTTGAAATTTATTAATTATTAATTACTCCGAAGTTTTAAATACCTTACAGCAATTATCAGCCAAAAACAATAGCTGAGGATCTAATTGGTTTTCTCAAACTGATCGCTAAACTTCAGTTTAAAGAGGACACCTAATGATGATGACGTCACCCATAGTTACAGGACTAACTTGACAAATATCCTATTGTTATAATATTTGTTATAATTGTAAGTAATAGTGCTTTGATTTTTTTTTCATTTATAGCCATTTTACAAGTAGTTTTTTCATTAATAAAATTACGTACGCTTTCTCCGATTGAGTTTGTATAACCTTATTTTTATGTCACTAGTTCTTTTAAACTTGCAGCGTATTTGGAGCGTAAAAGCTCTTGTACCGGTTTCATAGTCTATTTAAAAATATATCCGTTAAGCGTAATATATTTGTAAAATTTCGAATGAGTATATTTCGAATAAATTGAATAAAAGCGAAAGCCATACTGTTCTTTAAAGCCTGGCTATATTATAAAGGAAACTATTTGATAGAGATGTTAACTCCATATTGACGTAAAACGACAAAGTTTTTTCTTTATATAATGTTTACAATTGTTACCTAAATCTTCCTTGTATAAGATTCAAGTAATATTAAAAAACATATATCCTGTGTTCCAGTGTTGTGATATCGGAAACAAAATGGATAATACGTGAACGAACTTCACATGACTCGTAGTTACTACATATGCTATCTTAATTTCAAACTATACTTTGAAGAACAAAAAAAGATTTATTATAAAAAAACAATATAGCATACTAATAATACACCGCATCCGTTACTGATGTATACAACCAGTTTCAATTTAACTTTAATGTAGTTTAGGTTTCGTAATTTATTTGCAATGGTTTAACTCTGAACGAGTTCCAGCCGCAGACATTAAACATTTTCATATAGTCTTCCACATGCGGTGTAGCATTAATAGATTCCCATCTAGATTATAAGCTATAAAATAATATTTAAACATTCACAGTTATATTGCTTGTTAATGATGTAAATGTAAATAATTTTATTATGATCACAATATGCTATTTCTCTTCTGTAATTTATTCTTTGAAACTAGTTTTACACTAAATTTTATGTAGCTGTGCATAAGCGTGCAACTGTATGTACCGTGTTTAAAAGAAGCCGTAATACGTATATTTTACACCGAAATATATACGTATATAAAATGCAGAGAGAGTAAGAATAAAATACGAACCATTTCGGATTAAATATTAAAAATGTTTCCTGAAAGATAGCATCCATAATCAGCTAGCTGCTGGCTCGTTGCATTACTGCATTCGTAACAAGTTGTGGGAATATACATTAACCATATGTTTTCACAACTTCCACTGCGCCGGATAGGTTAGAAGCAAAAATTTAAAGCATATCTAGTATAATTTTATACTAATATTTTTAAAAATCCCAATTTGATTAGTTTGTGCTGTCAGCTAACGTGAAGCTGATAAAAGTACTGAAGTAAGGATACTACACCTTTTATGCATATCAAGACTTAATGTTGTGTTGAAATAAAACTTTCGTTTAAGAGTAAAAAGATACAGTAAATATATTCCAAGCAAAAAAAGGGCTTAAAAGGAAATTCTAGAAAAAGTTCCACAATTTTTTTTATATTTTCAACCCAGGTACCAAGCTTGGCGAGTATGGCAAAGAGAGAGAACTTTCATCGTCTCAATAAGATGGAAGGATTATGCATTCAAACCGAATACTTACCATACCATGACAGCCAATTTACGTCCCTACTACTGGGGCATAGGCCTACCCTCAATATGAAGGCGATTGGGCCATAGTCACCACGTTGGCCCAATGCGGGTTGATGACACAACTTAGAATAACTTCTAATTCATGTGCAGGTTTCCTCGCGATGTTTTCCTTCACCGTTTGTATCTCGCTGTTGTAATAAAGTTCACAAATGTACATAACTTAAATATTAAAGTCATCAGTACATGCCGAGATTCGAACCCGCGAGCTTATGAATAAAGGTCACACGCTCTAACCATTAGGCCAGCGAGTTACTAACCGAGTAATTATCGATAATAAACATCTGATGTGCTTAGTAATATTGGTTTGGTTGATAAGAACCACCTCCTGAAGTTAAGGTTAAAAGTAACTTAATACATTTAGAAAATTATCAAAAAAGTATTTAATTCGAAAAGGTGTAACAACAAAGCTGAGGTTTGCCTTAGCCTAATCCGTATTAAAGTATAGGGCCTTCGCGATCGCACAGATAATATATGAGGGTCAGAATAACTATGTAAGCAGATTCTCCAATCCATTTCGCTATAGTAAAGTTTATGAGAGAACATCCATAATTTATAGCTCACAAAGTTTATATGCTTAACTAACTTTGGCTTTTTACCATTCTCAGTGCATAAACACACAGGTAACAATCACTTAGAAGTTATATTACATAATAGCTTACATTCTTTAATAACTTACATACTTATAAAGGACACAGGATACTGATATATTATGAGTCTAGAAGATTACGTACATACGTACTTATTCCTGTTTTATCAATTATTTTAAAAACTTTTGTTGATATATAACCATTTAGATATATTCTTGGATTATCCATTATACGGTTATATAACATAAAATAAGATTTTTTTACAGATTGCCATAGTAAAAATCAAAGAAAGAAGAAGAAAGAATGATATTGTGTATTTCAGTCGTAAACACTAAGTTATTAATACACATAAATTATTGCACAAAGAAAGTATCGTTAAAAAAACTATGATACAGGCAGACATTTTGTCTCATGACAATCTTTAGAGATTAAGTTTTTTTTAAGGATAAGTTAATG
Source organism: Troides aeacus (assembly GCA_033220335.2). NCBI lineage: Eukaryota > Metazoa > Arthropoda > Insecta > Lepidoptera > Papilionidae > Troides > Troides aeacus. The sequence continues at coordinate 7,588,659 of CM067270.1, forward strand.
ATAATTAACTGGAATAAGGATAAGTTAAGAATAATAAACTATATAACGGTTCCTTAGTATTATACTACTCGTGGCCCAAATTGTACAATCCATCACATCGTCTCCTCACTTGCTAGGGTAACTGTTAGAGAATGCCAATAGGCATTAAGTCGGCCTATTGTGGTCTAATTTTAGATCTTTTATAGTGTTTAAATAAAGTAAATATAACTGTAATTTACACGGTTTTTAATACAGCGTCAGCGGAGTACATTCAAGTAATATCCAATTTTAGTTTGTATCGGAATTCCTCTTCAAAAGCTATGTTTTCAATAATATTACACAATTTTTTTTTAACAATGATATATGTATATACGGTTTTGGAATATATGTTAAATTAAACATAAGTATATAGACAAACTGTTTCCTAACGAATATTTGCAACAGCTTCATGAGGAGTTCAGTTTAACCAGAACTTTTGTATCGGCAACGATAAAGTATGAAATAATTTTGTCATGCTTTGATAACAGAAATATAATATGACAATATTATGGTAGCTCGCTGGCCTAATGGTTAGAGCGTGCGGCTTTCATTCCGAAGGTCGCGGGTTCAAACCTCGGCATGTACCGATGACTTAATATTTAAGTTACGTACATTTGTGAACTTTAGTTACAACAGCGAGATACAAAAACGGTGAAGGAAAACATCGTAAGGAAACCCGCACACTGATATCATCTTTGTGTGTGTGTGTGTGTGGTGGTCCCAATAAAGTGGCAACAGGCTCGCCCCCTGTTACATGGGACCTAACCTGACCACATCTAGCGAAACGTGGGTGGTTTATTCACCTCTGCCTACCCCTACTGGGAAAAAGGCGTGACAATATAAAAAAAAATAAAAAAAATTATGGTAACACTTCGAAATATTGTCCATATAATAATTTTTTTTTATTTTCATTGTATTTCAAATAATTTGTATAAAAGCAAAGTTACGAGTACATTGATAAAAATATAAACAAAGCTCAAAATTCAGAAAGTTTGAACTGTTAACGGGATTAACTTGTATAAAGCTTTTATAACACCACTTAATTTGTACGATGTGTTATTTTTTTATGTTTTTTTTTTTGACATTATGTAAAAAGGGAACAGTAGCAAGTGTAGGCGATATAATGAACGTAAAAGCCGAGTTTTATCGTCAAAAGCGGGCATCCTCACCGCACTGCACTAATTTCGGTTTTGCCATCATTGAGTTACCGGGTACTTTATAAAGCTTTACGCCGGCTGGTTAAAACTCATTCGAAACTTAATAGCCGAAAATATATTAGGAGATAGTAAGTGTATGGATTTTTTTAAGGTTTATGTGTTTAATAATTAACATAATTAACAGTGATCAAACTAAGCGTTTTTTTTTTAAATCTACCTTCACCTTACCGAATCACAAGCAACTGCTTAAACTCCTGTATATATATATTACTTAGTAAATACTAGTACTTTGTGGAACACATTACATATGTCCAGCAGCAGACGTTCATCGATGGTAATGATAACGCGAATGATATACATTTTGAGATTAAACAGAAAAAAAAACTAATTACAGTAATAACAAAGCAGGTCGCAGGTTTAAAGATTTACTGACATCTGTTACATGATAAATTAGCAGTCTAAGCGGGACCATTTTTCCGGCGACGGCAGTAAAAAAACGACGCGATCACATTGACGCATGGCTTTGTCACAAACTCCATCCATAAACCGTATCAAATCAGAATTAAACGTTTCGTTAAATCTATACCATCAGATTCCTACCCCACCTTTGATTTGTAACATACAATTTATTATATTTATTTCATACATTTGTGAATTATATACAGTTCAACTGAATAAGAGAATATAAACTTTAAAGAAGTCACCATTAATACTACTGATGTATTCCTAGTGGGGGTAGTCAGAGACCATCTCTATCCATTTGCTTCGATCCTGGCACACCTCTTTCGCTTCCTCCACTTTGATGATCGTCTCCATGCATGTTCGTCCGTTGCCAGTACTCTTGACCCAGCCTTTCTTTAGCTTCAATTTGATCGGAATATGTCCGCTTAGGTCGACCTGCACCGATTTTTCCAATTATCCTTACCTTGTATACCTCTTTCGTTCATCTTCTTTCATCCCTTCTTTCAACATCTAATATATTTGCTACGTATTATAAGATTTATTTTCTAAGTAATATAACGTAGTACTCTATTACTAATAATATAGTACTTGTGGTGTTAGTGTGGTAGTAATATATTACAGTAATAACTTCATCATCAGCCGATAGGCGCCCACTGCAGGACATTGGCGTCTCCCAAAGATCTGTGTGTGGGGGTTACATGGACCATTTTCCAACACGCTGGCCCAATGCGGATTGGTGGAAGCAAGAGCCTTGGTTCTTGATTAGCAGGATGCACCACGTGCAGGTGAGGTTGACTTGAGCCCTGTGAGTTGATGTGCGGGTCACTTTACACCCCTTAAAGTAATAATTGCACATGATGATACTGATTTATGTAATATTTTTTTTATTGTACGAAGCTACTAGACCAGCGGGACGTTCACCTGATGGTAAGTCACGCCGGCTCGTAACAACGTGGCACTAGTTGGAATGATATACACTGCACCATATGGAGTTCGTCGATTTGAGACGGTAAACCTCATCACCCCAGTAATTTCACTAGCAACAACACTCTTGTGTGAAAGCGGCAGAAATAGGCCTACTGCAGATCTCTAGCACCAGAGATCTACCACCATAAAAAAAAATTAATATTAATAATTCGATGATACTCCGAACAGTCTTGGTGTATATTTAAATAGGTCTCTATATTCCAGCCGGTTCTGCACTTGAAGCGGAGTAGGTTAAAAATTCAAATGCTCTTTACTACTGTAAACACCGCTTTTGTGCGGGGACCCGACTTCAATTCCGGTCACGTCTCTTGTGCTATGCTTGACTGTATTACATTCATGTAAAATAATCTAAAATATTAAAGAGAATCACGAGTACAAGGTAAAGTTCGCTTTCAATAAAAGTAAAATATTCATACTACGTAAAGAAGCTTATAATAAACAAATTTTTTTGAGCTTTGATTCAACGAAACATCTTTATTGTTAAGGGTGGAGGTATCAAACAAATTATTATTCCTTACTACTAACAACTACGATAGGTAGTTCGCTGGCCTAATGGTTAGAGCATGCGACTTTCATTCCGAAGGTCGCGGGTTCGAATCTCGGCATGTACCGATGACTTAAATATTTAAGTTATGTACATTTGTGAACTTAAGTTACAACAGCGAGATACAAACGGTGAAGGAAACCTGCACATGAATTAGAATTTATTCTAAGGTGTGTGTGAAGTCACCAATTCGCATTGGGCCCGCGTGGTGACTATGGTACATCGCCGTCATATTGAAGGTAGGCCTGTGTCCCAAGAGTGGGGTCGTAAATTGGCTGTTGATGACTAACAACTTCATTCGATTTTTACTACTAAAGTTTCCTTCGCTATATAAAATTATCTTGCTTTACTATTCGGAGCACTGCGTTAGCGATATCAAATATGTTAAAGATGAAAGATTTTCAATGAGGATATATATTATATATATATATATTTTAATAAAAGTTACAGCTCGTTTAACACTTATGCTGCGTTTACAGTGTTCTCCGTTGGCTTGCTTCCAACATTAATGCTATAGTATTCCATAACAATAACCATTACCTAACTAAGTTTCGCCGCACAATGCACCTGTCGAGAACCATTAAACTATAGAAATGCATTGAACTTGCGATACAACGCGGATGCATTGCACTTTATTCAAACTAACATAGATATTTCCTATATTTGATTATTTTAATAATTAACAGGGGTGTGTGGGGTCTTATGAAAAGGCTTGAAATCGCACGGTGAGCAATGGAAAGGGCTATCGTCGGGGTTTCCCTGCGCGATCGAATCAGAAATGAGGAGATCCGCAGGAGAACTAAGGTCACCGACATAGTCTAAAAGATTGCTAGCCTCAAGTGGCAATGAGCAGGACACATCGCCCGGACTGACAGCCGATGGGGCAATAAAGTCTTCGAATGGCGACAGTGTACCGGAAGACGTAGTGTTGACAGGCCTCCCTGCAGATGGTCCGACGACCTGGAGAAGGTTGCGGGAAGCAGCTGTATGCGGGCAACGCAGGATCGATCGATGTGGAGATCTTTGGGACAGGTTATTGTCCAGCAGTGGACATCTGGTCATGATGAAATAAATACGTATTATATCGCAGTATTGGGTGAATTTGATGTTTTTCGGGCGAAAAGATTTTTTTTTTGATTTCACGCCACTGCGAAGTTTTTTGTTTTCAGACGTCTTTAACATATTTTATTGGTTATACGTCTCTGTTGCCATAAACCGTCCAAGTACCGCCGCAGCCCCTATTTCTGTTGCCATACAATCATCATCATCATTATCAGCCAACACACGTCCACTGCTGGACATGGGCCTCCCATAAAGATCTCCAAATCGTTTGTGTTCATTGAGAGAAATTGAACCGAACCCACCACGCTAGCCAATGCGGGTTGGTGGGTGGTTAGAGCCTCGTCTGTTATTCACAAGGGTGCACGCGTGCAGATGAAGTTGTCCTAGGCTTTGTAGCATGATGGGCGGAACTCCTTACAAACCGTACTGTAGAAATATTACAGTGCTCTGGTTTAAAGGGCACTGTAGCTACTGAGACTTCTTTCTTTCTGATGAGTTTGTCGTCTGAGATCTTGCCTCAGACGACAAACTCATCAGATATCATCGTAAAGTTTCATCGCTTCGTTGAATTTCTTTTTCATAATTACAAACTTTCTACTTCACAGTGCTTCCTCAAGATCACATCCTGTTTTCAGATATGCAACATTAATATTAGTTACCATCAGTAATTTAATTAGCTACAGTGCAATTACGTTTGCACTGAACTGCGTGGTAGATGCTATCGTTAGCAACAAGTGAATTAAGACCAGTTCTTATAAACCTATTATTTTTTCATTTGTAGCTGTGCTCGTACGCGTTTCCGCTATTTTAAATATTTTTCACGTTTTGCTAAACGCGCAAGTCAAAGGTGGGGACGGATCCCATTATGTATGATTAATGACGCAGTCGTTAGTAGAGCCTGCGGATGGCAACAAAGCAAGATCTTTATTCCGCGCTGACTATGATCATAATATTCCAGCACCTTCACAATATTCCCTGCAAACAATTTGTCAGTGACGGCACGAAAGAGATTTTTTAATGATATTGCGAAAGGGAAGTACTTTCAGTATTATATAGTTTGTTAAATGTCACCAGCAGCCTGTTTCGGTTTGGTCTAGTAAGTTGAACTATTTCATAACACTTTTGTAACATTTAAGATTTATATTAATTACATAACTATCTGTGTAATACTTTGTTTAAGTTAAAATATTTTAAGTAAATTTAGTAATATATGTATGATCTAATTGTGAATACTTTGCTAAAAGTAGCAAAAATGCTTCTTGTTACAGTTAAGATTTGATTAATACTCTTTGTATTTCATATACAAGAAACAAATACAAGAAAAATTAAAAAAAAAAATTACGTAGAAGATGCGTTATGTTCCGTTATTAATAGTATTTAAACAGTTATTATATACGGAATAACAAAATGATAAATTATCCTGTAACATGTTCTGTTTGAATGCGGAATGTAGAGCTGATAAAACTTGGAAGAAACATCCAAAAGGATATTTATTTTCAATGTCCTGAACAAGTCACAACAGTGTGAAAAGCGACGTAAGCGTGTAGCGGGTGTTTCCGTACTTGGTGGTGGTCTCCTGAATTCTAAATGAGCGACTTCCTTTCAGTTCTAGGTTATCCGCAAAAATCTCATGAAATATTCTGTAAGAGCGGTTAAAACAAGTTGCGATTGGATATTACCGTTTTTTATTTGGATGCTCTCTATTTTAACCACCGATATAAAAGAGGAGTAGTGTTTGTCTTACGTAGATAATTGTTTGCTTTACTTAGAGGAAATTTCTATAACTTGAATAACAAAGATAAGTTATGGACATGCACCGATTAAAACCACCAACTTTCATCTATGACGATTACGGCAAAGTCCAGAAAATGCTTTCGAAGACTTATAAAAAATAATCCTACCTTTTTATATATGACTTGTCATCATCAGCCGCTAGACGTCCACTGCTGGACATAGGTCTTCCCCAAAGATCTCCACATTGATCGGTTCCGTATTGCTCGCATCCTACGGCTTCCCGTGACTCTCAAAAGACCGTCGGTCAACCATATGGGAGACCTCCCAGCACTACGTCTACTGGTATCCAGCTGTCACACGAGGACCTTACTGCTCCATCTGCCATCAGCCCTTCGAGCAATATGACTTGTTATATACATACAATATATTTCAGAACATATTTATAAGAAGCCACAAGTAATAGACCTAGCTAGCTATTAATCAAAAATCTCTGATTTGCTTCATATTCTATCAAATACACATTTATTACTTTTTTTTCTTGTATCTATAAATGATTATGAAACGAACACCTTTAAGTGCTTTAAGTATCAAGTTTAATTTGATCAGTAATTATTTAAAACAGTACAGTCTAAATGGAGAGACATCGGGGGACTTTTTAATTTAACAAAATTACTGTATTTTCCGCTTAATTGCTACATTTCTCTTAATTTGCCTTAATGTTGCAATTAGGTTGTTAAACAAAGAACGAGGGACATCTTTTTTTTACTTTACTTTAAAAAGGAACCAGGATTAATTTCTTCTTCACTATTTTAAAAATTAATATACAAGTACAAAGCAATAGTACAAGTATAATAAAACAAACTAATACTAAAGTTTCCTCAAAGTATATCACTTTAGGATAATAATAAACCAGAAAGCTTACAAATAGGGAATAATAAACAAGATTGTGTTATGTTTTATCTACATTTGTATCGAAAATCCGAAATTGTGTATATTCTTGTATATTATTAATAAGCATAGTTTAATGCTAGTAGGTAGTAATATTGCGCAGCATTGATCGATATGGAGATATTTGGGAGAGGCCAATGTCCATCACTGGACATCTGTCGGCTAATGATGATGATGATGGTGAAGTAGTAATATTTCTAAAACTATAGTTTCAAAAAACACTCCACTATTATATTACTAGTTAACATAGTATTAAAGCAAAGATAGTAAGCTGTATGTATGTTTGCATTAAAGTCTCAGGACGTCGACTTCTCTCAAGTTTCTTGTGTTTTATATATAATGTAGACTAGTACTTAAATATTATACCAGCTGATGGTTAGTGATGATCTCTAGGTGATAAAGCGCATTACTCTAGAAGAAGCCTGTTCACCTTTTTTACCTTGATACCCACGTCATATTTCGATAGAAACACTGACGTTGGCAGACTATACTTGATGGCTGGTTTCTGTTTCCGGAGACGGTCTAGTTAGATACCATCGCAACTGTCGTCGAAAGGTAAACATTACTGTGCTCCGGTCTGAAAGACGTTGTAGCAAGAGAAATAACTGGAGTAAATATACTTCTTACATTTCAAGCTGCCGAGCACAAAGTGATGCTTTAGTTATCACAATAAACGCCACATTGTTATGGGCAAGCACTTACCATCAGGCGAACGTTTCGAACCTCGTTGCTAATTTGAATAAAAAAAAAAAAACTGTGTCAATCCTTCGCTGGTCGCTGTCCTACTCGTACCTATCGATAGATATCATCATCATAACAGTCTATTGATAAACATTAAGTACCCCAATTGAGGCTAATTGCTCTCGCTCTCGGAATGCGAGCTTGGCGGGTGACCTAATAAAGTGGTCAAAAAAATAGTGTACCTCACGAAACATGCGTGTAATTTTATAGGAATAATGAAGTGGAAGGTCACCCTCTTCTTTATTTCAGCACTGTTACAGTGACAATAGCACTGACACTGTACAATTTATCGTCACATTTTTCATCGCCACCGTAACAGTGAACAATCACTTCAGTTCGGAGGTTGATTGTGTAGCAGCAAGTTGATTTTAGAGCGTAGAACTTTAACAATGAGACGCTGATTAGAGAGATTCACTATATATCTGTAAGAATTATTTCTACTAAACATACCAAAATAATAATAATTTAAAAAAGCTCAAAAATTTATATATCAAAAGCTTAACTATAAAGGTTTGAAGTAACATAAAACTGTGTATCTAATATGATATAGGTCATCACTAAATCATGTTATATACTTTGTATTATAGAATATAAAGTATAGTTTTGTTGTCAAGATAAAAAAAAAGATTATTTCTAAAACTAGCAAAGCGAGACTGAAATAAAAAGTTTGAATAGAATCTATTGGCAATCTGAAAATGATGCTAAAGTAAAATTCCAACGGAAATTAACAGGTAGGAAATCATTTCAAGAGTCTTTTGGGACGGAGAACGCGTACGAGTGCTGCAGATCCTCAAATCTTAAAATAAGGAAAAGGAGTCGACCCATATGAACTTCTAGAAGTTCTTCGATGGGCACTCGTCTCCGGTTCATTGTATACAATATTGGCTTCCTCCGCGACAGTAATGTAATTGGATTCCATAACAATAACCATTATCTAGCCAAGTTTAGTCGCACAATGCACCTGTCGAGTGCGATTGAACTTCAGAACTGTGAGGACGGTGAGCTTTGTTTAAATCTCATAACGGAAAAGCATTTTCTCGCGACAGCTCTCTCTGTTTGTCCTCTAACAGAGTTCCTATTGTACCAAAACAGAATTACCTTTTTTGCTTTACCCTGGTAAGGTCCTACTTCCTCGCCGACGCAATAAAGGTTATATCGGATCTGCACTAACTAAACAACCCACATACTTTCTGCCAGATATTATGTCCTCTAAAAATCTATATTTCAGTTCCAATAACTTTTTAATTACTATCTCAATGTAATAACTTTGAAACAAGTAATGCTAGATTAAAACTTTTTACACATAATTTGTTACTGTGTAGTTGTAGTTAATAGAAGTAAATTTTTTAAGTAATTTAGTATTAGTATTAGAGAGTAATCAAAATATTTAAAATTCCAACAAGAATGTGATTGCCACAAAAATGTCGAAGTATTCATATATTATTCAATTCACGTTAAAGAGCCGTAAATAGAAAACTTTCCCTATTCAGCGTCCAATAGAGAGTTAATAAAAGTTCTTTGAATAAGACCAGGATCTTTTCCTGGAGATATTTATTGAATTTTATTGGGTCTGAACGTCGGGATAACTTCGGGGGACTAACTATAAGTGATGATGTTGAATGATATTGTAACTGAAAACGAACGTACTTTGATCGGTTCAAATTCAGATAACACTCCACCTGTGTGGAATAATCAAAGCTATTTTCAATAATTACTATTACAATCATTAATAATTGCACATTGCAGCTATATCGTGTATAAAAAAAAGTGCTTAGTGACCATGGTAATGAGATTCTCTAGACGGAATAACCTGGCTTCTATTCGGAATACAATAATACTGTATTAGTCCAAAGTTATCTCTGTTCATATACAACATGTGAACCTAGAATTGTAATAGGGTATACCGTGTTAAAAGGCCTAGCTGTTTCCTGCCTCTCTTGCTGGCTGCAGTATAGAATTAGATATGCAATTTGGACTTGAAATTTGTCAATATTCCCACCGGACTGCAACTCGTCATTATCGTTATCAACAGCATCACAACTACATTTCGAGAATGAACTTTGTGATAACCACTCTTAGCTGAGCTCTAAATGTCAGATGTAATATCTCTACTAAATTTTGTGTCTGTACATCTAATAGTTTCGAAGATATTCTAATAATTCAATGAATCTCTGGACATCTACATATGTGGATAAATAGATAAATACGATATTGTTAACATAGTTCAACGTATTTATGCACTTACAATAATATATATATATATTATACAAATAATTGATCCCGCGCACTCTTCGTCTTTGCAACCGTCCGCCGTAAATTCCGTTTCCCACATATATTATAATGTGAGGGAATATATAACTATATGTATACACATATATATACATGTTTATTTATCACGGAATTAGACATCTAGTTATTATATTTTTTGTGTTTATTCGTGTGTTATTATTGTATTATTACTTGATTTTATACGTTGATCCCACACGTGTTTCGCCCAAAAACGTCTATAATCCTCTTCCCACAGTTTGCTGGAACACTATTGGAATTAAACTCGTCTTTTGTACATAATCATCATATTCTTCGTATTATGTACATGAGGAATAAAAAAAAAACAAACCGATGTTTCAATACCGGAAGCATAAAGCTTTAGTACGAATGCACGCAGGTCATAAATACGTCAGCGCAAGAAGCTTCTGTGATAAAAATGTTACGTGCACCGGAGCTCGGATATACGTTTGATCGGATTGCGAGGGCTCTGCGGAGGTAAATAATTATTTTAAATATACTCCGTTGCTTTTATTATAACATGTGGAGCTTTCTGAATGTAATTTTTCAGTGGTAATGTATTAATCTCGTTGGATTAACACGCATCCGCTTTTGACGTGAAAATAGAATTACGATTCCGCTTCGATGGAGAATATATAGTAATCTGATAATAACCTACCTCAGTTACCATTGAAACGCCCTATGACCTAAGTTTTGGTAGAGAATGCTAATAAGCACTAAAGTCCTTAACTAAATTTTGGGTGATTTAATAAATAAATAAGAATATAAACTAAATATCTTAACTACGGTCCCTAGGTTTATATAGACGATGATTGTGGTAGAGTGTTTTCCCACCCGCCTGATTAACTAACATCCTCGTATAGTAAGTATTATATACCCTCCGGCACCCTATACTGATTTCCGGCTTACCATTAGGGCTTAATAACTTAGCTCGATAACTTATAATGCAGTTAAGAGGAACCTGTCCGGCCAGCTTACGGTGTAGGACTGGTCTAAGGTGAGGGTCTAAAAGGGTAACATTGTGACGGTTTTAGTCGGTGCAAGTCCGACATAAATGGTCATAATTCACGCGAATGCAGTATATTTCCCAAATAATGCAAAAAACGTAAGCCTATGTGCTGTTTCGGATGTTATAATATGGGAGGAAGAGTACACTGCGCGGACACGCTACACCATCGTCATGTAATGCTTTTAATATCATGGTCATCATCATCATTATCAGCTGATAGACGTGCACTGCTGAATATAGGTCTCCTGTAAAGATCTCCACATCGATCGATCCTGCGCTGCTCGCATCCAGCTGCTTCTCGCAACCTTCACCAGATCGCCGGACCACCTGATGGGGGGCCTGCCAACACTACGTCTACCGGTACGCGGTCGCCATTCGAGGACCTTAGTGCCCCATCGGCTGTCAGTCCTTCGAGCGATGTGTCCTGCCCATTGCCACATGAGACTAGCAATCTTTTGGACTACATCAGTTACCTTAGTTCTACGTATCTTCTCATTTCTGATTCGAATATTTATAACATTCTTAATTTCTGAACTTTTAATATATGCTAGATAAATGTCTTGAAAAGATTCAGTTAAAGGTACTTAATAAAGTGACTTAAGTAAATGGGGACAGATATTACGTAAAATACAAAGTCTCGTCGAGTTACATTAAAGGGAATGTCTACATAAAACATGAATCCGTACTTCTAATTCATAAACTTACATCCATGGAGGCGAGCATTTAATCTTCAACATTATACTGTAATCCTTCGAAACTTGGAGTGTGACGGCGAATATTAAATGGAGATTTTAAAGGAAGCCTTAGATTTCATCTGCCAGCTGTGCAAAAGGCAAACTAGATTTTAATTAAGATATCTTTACTATAATACTCATTATCTTAATTATTTACTTAAGTAGAATAATCATACTTGCATATCAAAATAACTAGATGAGATAATCTTAAGATTTCGATATAGTTATGTTAGAAACAAAGTCTAGAAATAATTAAAAGACGACCAGTGTTCAGAGTCAAGAAGCGATCGGTATTTGTATGTGTAGAGACGTGTACATGTGTGTGTGCGACTGAGAGTACGAAGTACGATCAGCTGATCAAATTCTATATATTTTATAATACGCCAATATATATTTATTATTAGCCATACCTTTGGTTCGCCATCATTGATTATTATGTCGACATACATCCGCTGCTGGACATAGGTCTCACCCAAAGATCTTCACATCGATCGATCGTGCGCTGCCAGCATCCCGCTGCTTCCAGCAACCTTCACCAAATCCTCAGACTACCTGGTGGGAAGCCTGCAAACACTACGTCTTCCGGTGTGCGGTCGCCAATCGAGGACTTTAATGCCCCATCAGCTGCAGTCCTACTTTTGGTTACTTAACGCTATTTCCACTCACGTGGGTGTTCATTTCAACCACCTTGTACATTCTCTCCATAGAAACATATTAACATTCGTAAGTTAATTAACTGTAGTTATTAAATCATTTTATAATTAAAAATTACGAAGACAATGTTAGTGTAAATTATTTCGTTTTTCAGCTAACGGTTCATGCGAAACTCACATTATGATATATGAACTGGACCCTACATAGTTGCTCTGTACCGGTGGCACTGGTAAGTAACTGATGCCGGAGACCGTCTAGTTAGGTACTACTACAAAGCCTATTTCTGCCGACAACAGTAGTGTGCAAATATTACTGCTTCAGTTTGAACGGGTTTACTAGCCAGTGAAACTACTGAGATAACGAGATTTACAATCTAGTATCAAAGCGACGAGCACAAAGCGGTGCAGTGTATATCATCCTAACTAGCGCAACGTTGTTATAGGCGTATCATTCACTATCAGGTGAACAACCCGATGTTTCATTTCATTAAAAATAAAAACTTTTTTATTACCATCAAATGCCGATCGAAGTGAACTGAATTACAACGGACTTATAGTACCAATCTATATATGAATAGTTACATTAGGTCCTTACATATGATATTGACGTTTTGTATGGGAGGAACATAAAGTATTTTTTTTTATAAATATAATAAATAAATATATTTAATTAATCAAAGTATGCACCTTTGTTATCTATGCCCTTTTGCCATCTCATAAGTAGTTCATTGATCCCTTTACTAAAAAAAACCATGGGGGCGAGAATCCATAAACTCTTTGAAGGTTTGTAATGCCGCATCGGAGTTGAATATTTTTTTTTGTAAGATGTCCAAATTCCGGAAGGAATGGTAATCTGTTGGGGCAGGGTCAGAGGAGTACGGCGGATGTCGCAGACATTCCAATTGTAGCTTTAGATGAGTGCTTAGTGGTTGTTTGTTGTGCAGCCTTGAACTTGAGCGATTGACTATTCTCGGTTGTTGTTTCATACGTAAGGACTTAATATTTACTTAAATATGGCGATAGTTCATTTGTTTTATAAAATTTTTTGATAAACTACTAATAATAATCATCATCAGCGTATAGAAGTCCACAGCTGGTCATAGGGCTACCGATAGGTAGGCAGCTCGCGTCCAACGGATTCCCGCAATCTTCACCAGATCACCCTAACTTAAATAAGTATATATACAGTATGATATTGAAATTGCAAAACCCACAAAGACTTAATATTTTGTCGCTGTATCAGAAAGAACAAAACTTTTCTCTCCTGTCTACGTCATCTTTTTTGTTTATATTTTCTCCCCGGCCCTGATCAGACACTCGATAAGCTCAAGAGCCATTTTTGGGTAGCGTTTTATGACATGATAAAACTCTTGGAAGGAAAGATATGAATATTGTAGAAAAAACTTCACAGAGCCGTCTTAATATCGACGATAGTATTAAAGGAATAATGTTATTTTTTCAGACTAAACTGCTTTACGATGAGATAAAAGCCTCACGCCTCTGACGTTAATATCAACAATCCGAAAAGCAGTTCCCAGTTAAAAAAATCTATTTTAGACTGAATTAGCTAGCAGGTAACTACATTATAGTATAGTGATATTGGTATAACGATACTCTTAATTTATTCACTGCAGTTTAGCTTATACAATTGCCCAGTGAACTCTACTCGAGTAAGTTATGACACTCCATACAGTTGCAAACCGTCTTTGATACCTGCCGAAGCATAGTTCAAACAGTTAATAAGAATATTTGGGAAGTCTACTATTAGATATTTATTCCTTTTGTTAAAATTCCAATCTTAAAATCTCATTTCTGTTGAAAACGTTACGGTTTAGCTTGAACGACAATGTTACTAACACGGTGAAAGGAAATCTCATTGAAGGTAGACACTCAGCACACTGAATTCGTAGTGCCGTTTCATTTTTATAAAAAAAATCCACTTTAACAAGACCCGTGGGATATTTTTACTTGAAATATTTAAACGGTTAATATCTGCGGTGTAATATTAAGCCTTCGTTCAAGCTATAAAAGGTATTACCCGATAACTTATGACGGTCAAAATAACCGAGTAAGCCGATTTCACTCTAATCCATTCTGTTGTAGCAAGTTTATGACCTAAGTGTCTGAATTTACGTCTTGCCAGTTTCGCATCGTTATTGCGATAGGATTTTTATTAAAATTTAATTTGGAAAACTTGCGAATAAAATATAGTTCTTGGATATATAAACTTGCTACTTGTATATGCTTTTCATCAAACATATTATATAGGCAATGGATGAAGAAAAATATTCCTATACTACTATCGTATACCGCGACTTTAAAAAAAGATATACACTATATACAAAGGATAGATATTTTCTGTTAAAACTGAAGCTATAAAAATAACTCTTTAGTATATATATTATAATGTTATATACAAATATACATAATCGTCAAGCGATAGACGTCCGTTGCTCGCATAGTAACGCGAGATCGATTGATGTGGAGATCTTCAAAGGAAACCCATGTCCAGCGGTGGACAAATATACGTAAGGGTAGTTAATTCCTGAATCATCACTGTTAACACCTTATACATAATAAATTAACAGAAAAGTATGTTATTTTTCATACTCACGTCAGTAATTAAGAATTTCTGGTAAGTATATGAGTTGGATGTATTATTTTAATATATTACCATCAAACCAGTGGCTCACAAACACTCACAAACTAATGGCATGTGAGAAAATATAAGTTTATAAATACCTGGTGAAAAACACGGAAGTGTATCGGTACACGTCCAAGGACCAGGTTTGAAAGAACTACCTAGTAAACAGTAACAGTTATATAATATAACATTTAATATTATATCCGTAATACAAATCTAATCTAGTTTCGTTGTGATATGAATATTAAAAAATTCGGATGAAAGTTTTAATAACATAACATTGTTAAAATAACATTGATTTTCAATATATATATATATATATGACTTGTAGGGTTAAGGGTTGCCTTTTTCGCAACATATTGTAAGTGGGGTGTGTGAAAAATTGCTTCGACATCGGACAGTGAAAACCAACCCTCGGAGATCTATTGTTTCATTACGCAGCTGTTGTCATAATATTCTGAAAGGATTTTTGACTGTGATTTAAAATAAAAAAAATATTAAATATACTATTGATTGCTCTTACTAATTTTCTTCATATATATATATTTTAAATAGTATTATATACAAACAATAACCTCTAAAATATAACATGAAAAAACTGTAATCTTCGTATCGTTGAACAAATCTTTATTGAGGACATCTTTGACCTCAATGACATTAGGACTAAGCCCTCCATGAAATAATTTTTAATATTTAGTTAATATCATGTATATGTGTCTATATATATATGTATCTATTTATGTATATATTTATATGTTTTTGTATGTGCATATTTGTGTAATATATATTATATTGTATTTATTTAATGCACCTACATCATCATCTCTGCATTAACCGTGGTAGACAGGAAAATGATGCCAATGGCATTAAGTTCGCCTTTACACAGGGTGTATAAAGTTAAATAAATACTTTTTTCTATGAAAGTCAATCGAAAAAATTACATAAAGCAATTTTAAAGTTACACCTCTTTAAATTGTTAAAAGAACGTTTATAATAAGTTTAATAAAAGCATTAAAACGTACTAAAAGCTTTCTGATACAATTATATGGATGGAAGTAAAATGAAATATAAAAAAAAAATTGAATATGAATTTAAATTTACATAATTGTGGTGATCGTTATTATGAAAGCTTCACACATTTTGAATTCACAACACACAAAATAAAGGGAGGACCCAAAACTAATACCTGCGGATAAAGCAAATATTTACCTTCACAGCGGATTGAACCAACTTTAGATTGAGTATAATATTCTCTATCAACTATATTAACAAGTTAACTCCTCGGAGATAACTAATTTCACTTTAATGAAAAATAGACATTTTGCTAGATCATCATACTAACTGGTGGTAATAGACAGTATAGTCTGCAATGATATTTAGGTGAATATAGGTTACCATCCATGGTCACATTACCTAACATCATGTCAACAAATCATATGACCCCACCCTCTGATAAAACATCAACAGTAGAATTAATATTGAAGCTAGTTATCCTCCTTTTTTTCAAATTTTGATAGTTTAAATATTAATATATCTAAAAAAAAAACAACCAGTAAATTTAATTTATATATTACTTCTTTATAATACCTTTAAATACTTAGCAGTTTTCGTCATGAAACTTTGTAGATAACAAAATCATCTAACGCCTCATCCAAAGCTTTATAATGGTGATAAATACATTATCTAATATATCACTAAAACAATATTTCTAAACAATTATACATTTAGTATATAACATATATTATGTTTTAATATATTATCGCATGATATCACATTTATTTATATCATATTTTATTCTAAATCGAAGAAGTCTCATATTGAAGTAAAGGCTTAGTAGTAAGTTCCTTTATTATACTTTCATCTTGATTTCAGTATACATGAATAAATCAGCATTGATTATTACTATATATATATATTGTAGTGTTTGAAAGGTTTCTTAGTTTATTTTCAAGTTGTAGTTTAAACTAAAACTAATAATTTCTCGTTTACTAGAAGTAATTTCCTAAAGAGGAAATACTTTTCTGGTAAGTAAGTTATTACGCCGGCTTTGCTGCGAACGATGGAGGTACTGATTCACCAGTTTGCTATTGCTTAAAATTCGTTAATTGATCGAATTTTGTAGTACAAAATATAAAACACTATAATAAATATATTTTAGAGCTAGCTATATGTATGTATTACATACATACATACATATATATCACGCCTCGTTCCCAGCGGGGTAGGCAGAGACCACCTCTCTCCACCTGCTACGATCCTGGCATGTATGTATTATCGAAAGCGATATTAATATAGAAACATTACGTTTCTTAAAAACCTCAAACAAATCGTTTAGTGATAACTGAAATGCTTTGTCTCTCTCAGTTTCTTTTCTTTTTCGTAACTTATAGAGATGTTTAGTCTAAGACATATTTTTTTTTAATCAATTAAGCCATAAGACTAGCAAGACGTTCACCTGATGGTAAGTGATACGCCTGCTCGTAACAACCAGCCCCTATATGATGATATATACTGCACCACATTGCGCTCGTCGCCCGAAACAAGATGTTGAGATTGGTTACTCCAGTAATTACAGCGCCCGTCAAACCGGAACATAGTAATGTTTGCTCAATACTGTTTGACAGCAGAAATATGTGCTATGGTGATACTTATCCAGAGACTTACCACCTACCTAATATCTACTATGTTTTCTATAACCATAACTAAAGTGGCCATTTTCCGCATAGAGTTACATTATAGTTTTAATAGACAATTTAATGTTAAGTTTCGCTCCTAACAATGAATTGAATAGACTGATAACTATCATCATCATCAGCCGATAGATGTCCACTGCTGGGCATAGGCCTATCCCACCAATTGGACACCTAAGTATACAATTTATTAATTATGTCTTATGTCATTTTCTACTTAAAAGCATACAAGATCCGAGAGACCACTAACGGGTATATTTACTGATGATTTTTAATATTTTTTTCTAAAACTCAAAACTATATAATATAATAAATAACTTTTCGATCTTTTTGCTAGAATTATTTTTTTTTATTATTTTAATTATTTTCTTGGGGGATGTTATTATCCTGCCAAATGACAATGAAACCGTAATGAAACGAAAAAGAAATTGTAAATAATAACCGGCATAGAGTTTTAAAGTAACATTCAATGTTGATTTTTTTTTTTCTACGAAACATATGGTAGAGAAGGTTGTTTTACATAATAGGGCATAAAATATAAATTGTGGGTTTTACCCATCTCACAACATATTGTAAGTAGGGTACGTGAAAAATTGCTTCGACATCGCGTTCTGAAAACCAAACTCGCTTCAGATACATTTCACATTACGGAGCCCTGGAGCCGCTTGCCCGACGCTGAAATTTGCAAGTTAAAAAAAAAGAAATTAACGAAACAAAATTTACTGTAAACACAATATTGTAAACACCTTACAAATTAATCTATTAGTCTTTATATTAAATATTTGTACTAATAATTTTGTTATAACCTAGTACCAGAGTAATACCTCGCAGACGTCCTGCTCTGTAATTGTCCTGATTTAAACTTGAATGATGTAGAAGTTGATACACTGCAGCATGATCTAAAATCAAGTAATAATAAATTGTCTGATATAAAAACGATTCTCCATTAAAATAATGGTTTATAAAGATATCTATACAAAATCATATCTCATAAGACGGGACAAATGCTAAGAAGAATAATATGCCAGTGAAGTATTGATGTAAGAAACAGTTCAGTTTAACTTATGTAAATGAATACTATAACTTTAACTATGAAATGATTACTATACGAATATATTCTAACTGAATATAAGAATGAGATGATGCTATAAATTGAGATGAAATATTATTTGTAATATAGATTGTAATGGAGAAGTGGAGGTGTAGGAAACCGTTCATATAATATTCGGTTCACGCGATAGAGCTGTAGGCGCTGTAAATGGGGAAGTTTCCCTATTCAATTGCCATTTGAAACTTAATAAAAATTCAACGAGTGAACCCGGAAAGGTGTCCGAGTTAATTTGTAAAGTTTAAAGTTTCAAAAAGTTTCTGCATCTACGTTCCTTTATGTTCATGTATGAGAAAAGGCGAATATATAAATATTGTACTACATAACAGAAACTATTTACAAATGTCCTATATCAAACTTTCAATGAAAACTCTGTAGGAGATTCGCAGGATGATATAAGACACGCCGGTTAATAACAATACTGTGGTGCTTTTGGTTTACGTAGCACCACATTGGTCTCTTCAACTTGCGATATGTGGTGTTAAGTCTCAATACCCTAGTAATAAGCTACAAACACTTTAAACTAGAGGACAATGACCTAAGCTCTGTCGTAGCCTTGTTACTACCTTATTTATCCGGGGGTGAGTATGTAACTATAAAAGACAGGGGCTTCTAGTGTGCGACCTTACATCTAAATAAGCACCTAGGCTCCCTGGACTTATATAATAATAATCTCTCAAGTTACTCAAAACTATTGCTAAATTGTTGCTAAGTAAATTGTATAAATTAGTTAGTATTTTAAGTGGAGATAAGCACAGAGGTTTCGGGTACGGAAAGCAAAATATACCCGAAATCTCTCAGCAGGTCCTTGCTCCCAAAACACAAGATTACTTATAATTTGCATACTTTAAAACACCTTCGGTGGTCGCCCCAAAGCCAGAGGGTCTTAGGATCTCCCACGTAACGAACCAGTCCCTATCTAGTTAGTAACTAGAAAGTAACTTATTAAAGTATAAGTTTACATAAGTGTAAAGGAATATTTTTAACGTTTAGTCCTAAAAAATCAATTAAAGTTACCTGCTATCAGTAATGTCAGTAATTAACAAAAATGTTTTAAAATTTTCACATCAAATTCCACTACTTAGTCATGCTTAATTACCCCTTTTGAATTTTGGACTCCCTTCCATCCCTGCTCAAATAATATTGCAATATCAACGTAACTAGCCCACTTAAGATCAATCTCATTTCACTCGCATTAATATCAAATGTTTTTTTTTTTTAAATAAATTATAGTTTAAGTAAGATGATTATTTAATTTTGTTGAAGCTTTCAGTTATTATCTACGAGAGTAGGTTCGGAAACATTTTGACATAATAACTTAATTGAGTTTAGAATCTAATCAAAATGTCTGTTTCCAAATGAGAAGAGAAAAGAATAGAAAGAGAATCATACTATTCAAGACGTAAGTAAAGGACAAATATATCAAAGTTTAAAAACCATACTTAGATGTTAAGTGTATCCAGAATCTGAAACTTCCAAGCTTTAGAATATATAACGTGAAGCATTATTTAATAGGTTCCCTCACACCAGCTTACGGGATCCAAGCCAACACCACCTGGTGGTAGTACACCCTGCTTATCTACAAACGAGGCTCTGGCTTCCACCAACCCACATTGTGCCAGGGTAGTGGGAAATAGCCTAAATCCCCTCATATAAATCCCTACCCGATCGATGTGGGAATCTTCGGGAGAAGCCTATGTCCAGTAGTGGACATGCGGTAATGCTTAATATGGTGCAGTGTATATCATTCTAACTAGGTTCACATTGTTATTGACGAGCGTATCACTTACCATCAGGTGAACGTCCGTTCGTCTCATCGTTCGATTGAATAAAAAAAAAAAAACATTAAGTTATAAACTGAGGACGTTGTTCATAGTAAATGGAAGTAGTTAGTGAAGTTTGTCAGGATACGAACTAAGCAATAACTTTGCAAAGTTATCGCCACGTTTCGGAAACCTTTCACGACTTATTAATAGTTCGTGTTTCTATTAATATCTTATTTACTGTATAGGTACAGTGTAAATAACAAGTATTTATCTTTAAAGTCATGTGGATGTTTGATGTGAATATAATCTGTGCAGTATATTCCATATATCTTAAAGCTATACCTGATGTTCTTCACTACACAGCAGCTTATGGAGTTTTTCTTACGTCCAATGTTCTATTTTTTTTATATACTAGTACCCATGTGTTTGGGACAGGACCCTTTGATACACTTTCACACTTAAAATCTCAATTTATCCTTCATAGTCATCTGCTATTGTTTCTTATCTAGCATCCTCTACTTATCTTTCATACTTTTTATCTCCTATCATTCTGCATTCCATTCCAATGTTCTATTACAGACTTTACTTAATTTTCACATGTGCTTAGATGATGGTAATATCGTAAATGAATGATTCCCAGTCTGTGATATTTGGGGGTACGAAGGGTCCAATTAGAGATGCATCTTCATCATCATCAGCCAACAGACGTCTCCTGTTGAACATACTCGTAGGCCTCACCCAAATATCACATCGATCGGTCCAGCGTTCCTCACCTGATCGTCGGTTTACCTTGTGGAAGGTCCCAGCACTACGTCTATCAGTACGGACGGACCTTACTACCCTTACTCCAATGTATATATATGTTTTCCACCCGTCTCCTATTTATTGTTTTGTAACATAGGAAAAAATTTGTAGATTTTAATATTTCGAAACGAACAAAGCAAACAAGCGTGAAGAAAAACAGCATTTCAATTTCAGTTTTAACTTTTTTTTAGTTATATACATAAAAAATCTATAATCGTGATTTTAGAATAATTATGTATATACAGACATCAAATTTACCTTGACGACATATTCAATATATCCTCATACATATAAATGTTTTGGTTCAGCAGTAAATTTGGTCGTACTGAGCGTTAAAATACACGAAAGTATTTGCGTTTTATTACCACTGAATTTAAACTTCCGGTGAAGGTAAGCATCGTTAGGAAAACGATATATTTTAAGAACATCTTTAACTACAACAACAAATAAACCGCACTTGTGTAGCGTGGTAGATAAATGTCCTTGACTCTCTCCTTGATAGAAAAGGTTTAAGCCCCAGCAGTGGAATTATTGAGAGCTTTTTTTTATTTAATTAAGCGTCTAAACGAGCGGGACGTTCACATGATGATTAGTAATACACCTGCCCATAACAACAGCGGTAGTTAGGATGATATATACTAGACCACATTGGGCTGAACTGGTGAGATATTGAGTCTCGTTAACCCAGTAATTTTACTAGCTACAGCACCCTTAAAACTGAAACACCGCAATGTTTTCACACTACTATTTGGCGGTAGAAATAGGCGCTGCGGTGGTACCTATACGGTCTCCAGCATCAGAGACCTACCAGCACAGTGTTTATGTTACGTTAATCTAATAATTTCAACATCCGCTAAATAATCCTGTTTTATGCTTTCGTAATTGTTGTATAGCGTAACTACTTCACAACTAAACCAGCCGCGCTCGTGAATTTCTAACAGCGAGTAGGAGTACTTAACAAACATAAATTTGGCAAGGAAACGACTAAGGTAAGACGCACGCCTCACAGTCAACATAGTTACTAGCGGAAACGCTACTTCGAAACAAACAAAAGGAAAACACGAATCAGGTTTGATTCTCGGCTTGATTGCGATCTTCTTTAAACAAGTTGTTTCTACCGTTGTTCGCAAGGATGGGATGTAAACTGTTAATATCTATACAAATGTTATAAATAAACGTAAATACATCAACTGCAATTATAACTATCAAACATCTGACTTTAATATCGCTGAGTATTTAGTGATAGTGAGGAAAAAGTATCGACGGTTATAGAACTCGTTCAGAATACTTCAGCTCTAATGTGTTAATAGCTAGAAGACTATATGATATGATAATGCTAGTTACACAGATGGGCTAGAATACCCGGTCACCACGACTGCGAATTGCTTCCACTATGAAGGAAGAGATCCCCCTTCGCACAAGCTCCTGGATTACCCGGCTTGGAAACCGGAATGGCGGATCCTTGTACACCGGATTAGTCAGAACCTCTCCTTGCCAGCAATCGTTTCAATAATGCCAGGAGGAGATTTTACATGGAGAGTTGTAGCCTCCTTTCGTGAAACTGTTATGGTACACAAGGAAGCTGATAAACGAGATCGAGGGAGGATAGATCGCGCTCGGAGACGAAGCTGTCGTGACGCTATCGTGCAGCTTACCGGTAAATGGTGTTCCCCTACCTTAATGGGGCCTTTGTGGTCGTTAGCGGTCAGGATAGAGGTTCTCATCGCTTTCTTAACGATCCTGAGGAGGATAATTGCTGGACGTAGTCTTCGGTCATTGAACTACTCACGAGGTCGATAGGGTCTGCATGAAACAGACCCCGGATGGCTGATGATAATGTATTTTTGAAAGTAATTTCTCTTACTAACAAAGCGACATCCTACTCATCTAATAGATTAGTTAAATTAAAATATACTTAGTAAGGTAAACGGTGAAAAATCGTTTTATGCTAGTACATAAAAAAGCTCTGGTAGTTGTTATATCCATGGTTCAATATGTTGTGTAATTTTTCACTGTCGTTTGGTTTGATCGATTGTGTTAAACGTATAACACTTATCGTTTATCTCTTAGTAAAAGTAACCATTTGGTTTAGTACCTTTTTAAATACACATATTCACATAAACTTACTTATCATTTGTAACTATGAAAACTTTGATTTAAGTTCATGTATCTTAAATTTTAGTATTTACATTCTACTATACAAAATATGCATGTTTTTATTGTTGTTTATTAAAATATCTCTTTATTAATACAAGAAACGTTTACTGAATTATACTGTATTATACTATATGTATACTTATCCACAATTATCTACATTATAGTAGTAAAAGTATATTCGTTGCATAGACAATAAAATGTTCGAGAAACTTCCATTTTTTCAATGGTCTCCTTCTATAAAACATGCTCACATTTTATATATCATGTTCTTAATCAGAAAAATATGTATAATATAAAAAAATTAACATAGTATTAATGACTATAATTATAGTTATCATAACAGCCCCATAAGTGCTCACTACAGAATATATCTACTTAACAAAGCTTGTGATTTCAGTATACAAAGTAAAACCTTGAGATTCCGTTTGCCATTGGTAGTATAGTCGACCTTTTTACACTGAATCTTCATTAAATTATTTAATACATACATTTAGCATATATTCAAATTTAATAGATATTTCTCTGCTAGATGACAAAGGCACAAAAACAATATCGCTTTGAACAGGTACAACTCGCACAATTTTAAGTAAAAGGTAAATAAAGCAATTCAAAACAATGAGCTGCCCTAACAAAAATTCAGCATTATCCAGTTAATGCCTACCTTGTCTTAATTTGCCTTAATGTCGCTATTAGGATGTTGAACAAAGGATGAAGGGACCTTTTTCCTTGACTCCGAAAGAGTAACAAGAATTATTTCCTATCAGATAAAAGCTTTGACTCTTATCACTATAGAGATAGAGTTACATATGAAGCGGTTTTTTTAATTAAATCTCACGGTAAGTTTAAAAATACGATGCTTTAGGTGGGTTTTTTGTAAGTTGTTATTTTAAGAAGAATAATCTTGATGACTTAATGACGAAGCTTTCAAAGTTCGAAACTATATTTAACACTTTAAACTATTAATATTATCATACTAATATCCATGTTCTTATAAACTCGGTTTTATATACAAGAACTCTTGTACAGTTAAGTAGTATAATTAATCTACTAATATGAAGAGTTCCACCGATGTAGAGACTCATTACGATATCTTTGGGACCATAGCTTGGAGATTCAAAATTTGGGAGGAATTACCCTTTTAACGAGTATAGGACTATATTTACAATATCCTTTCTCCAAAGGGAGTTACAAAGGTGTTACGGTCAACAAAGCGGACAGAGAGCAGCTAGTAATATATTTGTTAGGCAGTAATATCATGCCTCGTTCCCATTGAAGTAGGCAAAGACCACCTCTCTCCACCTGCTACGATCCTGGCACACCTCTCTCGCTTCCTCCACTTTCATAAGCGTCTTCATGCACGCTCGTCGGTTGCGAGTGCTTTTGACCCGGCCTTTCTTTAGGACATCTCCGATTTGATCGGAATATGTCCGCCTAGGTCGACCTGCACCGATTTTTCCAATCATTCTTACCTTGTCTATTTCTTTCGTTAATCTTCTTTCATCCATTCTTTCGACATGGCCAAACCACCTAAGCATCCCTTTCCCTATCCTTGTCACTACATCTTCAACCACGCCGCACCGCTTCCTTATCACACTGTTCCTCACTTTGTCCATCCGTTTCACTCCACTTATACATCTCAGGCTTCTCATTTCCACAGCATTAATCCTACTTTCGTTTCTTCTGCCATACCCAACATTCACTACCATACATCAGTGTGGGGACCAACACGCCTCTATGCACAGCCAGTCGTGCTCTTTGTGATACGTTTCGGCTATTCATAAACTTATGAAGTGCCCCATTGACTTGATTCCCTTTTAATTCCATTTCAATATCACCATCACACTTGCCATCTCTCGTAATTTTACTAGATCATAATAAAAATAACTTACATAGTTTTAAAAAAATATTACGTGTATAGAATACTGAAGAATGATATATAAAAGCTAAAAACGATATTTCAGGCTGCGATAGTAAATAGAATATGAAGTGTTCAATTTGGTGCATATTGTGTTTGTATGAATGAAACGTATAAGCCTTTGTATTTTGTATAAATCATTTTTTTTTTCATATCTCATTTTCATAAAGGACTTCTTTTATATATCATTCATTGTTTGTCCTTCATAACGAATATTCGGGCATTAGCTTTTATTTACATCATCAACAGATACTCGTTCAACAGCAGTTATCATGGCCTCCGACACTGTTGGACATTAGGAGCTGTCGTTTGTAGGGGTTCATATGAGGGGATTTGGGCCTTTTCCACCACTAGCCCATTGCAGGTTGGTGGACAGAACCTCGATTGTTGTTTAACAGGGTGCACCACGAGGAAGTAAGAATGGCGTAGGTCCTGTAAGCAGTTCGGCTTACGTTATTTTACTTATGGTAGGTCTCTATAGTCGGAGACCGTCTAGGTACCAGCGCAGCGCCTGTTTCTGCCGCTAAACTAGAATGGTAGGCGGATGACCATATATATGAAGGCCTTCAGCGAAGGGATGATTTGTTCTCATTTTAAACTACAAGGTGATACTGCGACTGGTTTATATGAGCGATATACGACTTGGTTTGTGAAATTTCTATCTGTTGTTATCCATTAACCATAAAAGTATTTAGCTAAGGATATCGTTTCCTTCGAGTAAATTATTACCAGCGCGTAATAATATATTACATTGGGGTATATACACTGGAAGATAACTAGTGCTTTAAGGAGGAATGAAGAAATTATTCCACAATTCGCACTTATCACCTTCATTGTTTTCAATGTGGGCCTGTCTCCGGCATAAATGTAGCATTATTCAGTGAGTATAATCACTATCTGGAGAAGTTCCGTCACACAATGCACCTGGAAAGACCCACTGAACTCTAAAGCTGTGTGGATAACGACGCTTTGTTCTAAACCATTATGAACACCTCAGTGTAAAAACTTTTCTGCACAAGTACTTCCTATAATTGTAGTTTTAATTACTTGGTTAAAATGGCGACTTACTTAATAAGGAATGCCATACGACAATAATTAAGGCAAAGCATCTGAAATTCATTAGGATATTAATAAAACTATTGGTAGGAAATGTTATGAAATGTAAGAGATAATTATTCTTGTGTAAATAGTTTAAGGGTGTAAGGGTCTCGCACAACTCACGGGACTCAAGCCAACCTTACCTGTTCGTGGTACACCCTGCTTATCAACAAATGAGACTCTGGCTCCCACCAACCCGCATTGGACCAGCATGGTGGGAAATGGCCCAAATCCCCCAATATGAATCCCTACAAACGAAGGTTGCGGGTAGCCGCTGGATGCAGGTAGCGCAGCACCAATCGATGTGAAAATCTTTGGAAGAGGCTTTAAGTTCAGCACTGGACGTCTATCCGCTGTTAATGATGAAATAGTTTATGATGTATTAAAAAGCTATCAAGCCGAATATGATACATTTTATTACTTATTTTGCAATAAAATCAATAGATGTATTTTTTTGTATATAGCACTGGTTTGACTTGCCAGATTTACTTTGTAAAAAAAGCTTTCTCTAAAAAATATCTTAAATTACATGTAAGCTATTCTCAGCCTGCTTTTCTGGCTATAACCTACCCATAACAACTTTTGGGGATAGAAATTTTGCAAAGTCTATTCCTAAATGATCTCTTAATGGCAGAAACATTATCTATACCAAATTTCGAGTGTTTACGTATAATAGTTTCGGATATGTGACGAATCAATGAATCTTTGGATATCTCCTATATATAGATGAACTTTGATGATCCTTTATGATAAAACATATATTTATAAAACATACTACAAGCTTTTTTAGTTTATTTAACATTTTGAAAACTTACTCATTTCCTACAAGTAGAATTAGATATATGAGTAGCAATACTTGTAATTTAAAGGTAGGATATATAGAAAAAAGATGTAAATACTTACGAGTACAACAAATAAAGTATAACGTTAACCATTTACGTATACGACTGAACGTTGTGTCGTACGTCATACTAAATGTGACAGAATCGATTTTTTATTACGCAAAAGTACGTACAGAGACAAACTAGGTGTTTCCTTATGGACTAATATTTAATAGTGTTAAGGAATTAAGTAACTACTGTACTTTATACAATTTTCTTTTATTTATTTAGAGTTTTCTTTGTCATTTAAAAATGGCACTCGAAGTAGTCATGTCATTAAAATTATACGTGTATCTTCTTTGACTCCACTTTGAAATCCACAACAGCTTTTAACAGAAATGAATAAGTACAACTTAAATCATTTATTTGACTTCAAGAATAGATGTTTTTGTTTGAAGCTACTATCAATAGAAAGAATAATGAAGTTTCTTTCTATACATAAAAAAAAGAAAAATCTGTAGATCAACCTGAAACTTTCCTTCATGATGGCTGAAGAAAATAGTTTGTTACCTTATTTTATTAAATAGCAATTTTATATTCGTTTAATATTTCTCATACAAAGATGTTTAATGTTCTTTAGTTGATATATTTATCTCTATGATGGACATTCACAATGCTTGCCGGTTTGAGCTAAACGTCATGCAAGAACTTCGTGCTTGGATACTAATCCCAACCACACAGGCCTAACATTATACATCAGGCCTCGTTCCTAGTGGGGTAGTCAGAGACCACCTCTCTCCACTTGCTAAGATCCTGACACATCTCTCTCGCTTGCTCCACTTTCATGAGCGTCTTCATGCATGCTCGTCGGTTGCGAGTACTCTTGATCCGACCTTTAGGACATCTTCGATTTGATCGGAATATCTCCGCCTAGGTCGACGTGCACCGATTTTTCCAATCATTCTTACCTTGAATACCTCTTTCGTTATTCTTCTTTCATCCCTTCTTTCAACATACATGTATGTTACTTTTAAAACCATCACAATGCTCTCACCTAAAACAATAATGAAACACTGCAGACAGCGAAAATGGTTTCTTGGCATAAGCAGGCGTCGGAGAAACAACACAGTTTGAATACAAAGTAAAGCGCTGTTTTCCATTAGTAGTATTACAAGTTCCTTGCTCAATAAAATTTACTGTAGCTGATTATTTTTTTTATTTAAAACATTTTAGGCTGCGTCCGACTTGCATACGGTTTAACGTAGGACTGTTTGATTCTGGACGGCTACCATCCTCTAGTCTTAAATATACTGCTATAACATCTTTGATTTGTTCTGATTATAAAAATTTCAGAGTTGGTATACTTCAGAAGATCTTCTACCTACTTCCGTCTTATTACCATTTAACGTCACGTGAAATCGAGGATATCATGACTACGTTCCTATTTCAATATGAATAAAATAATCATTTCACAAGAATCGTATTTAGACTGTAATGTCGCAAAATCTAGAACTCTCGGTACGTTAAGACAGTGCAATCTCGAAATTCAATACATTTGAATCTTCGTTACCTACCGGAAAACGCTAAGCTTAAAGATATTGAGCTCTATCAAGAATACAAATTTAGTTTTCGATACGTTTTAAGTTATATTAAACAAAGGTGTAGTTTAAGTTTAAAAAAGCCTTATAACTTCCAGTCGAAACTGTGTAGGACTCTCTATTAGATTATTTCTAAAATTCTTAGACTATTTGCACCCTTATATATAAATAGTATAATTTTTTTAACAGTTAATAATTATAACGTAGGAGCGTTGACTTTAAAGTATTAAGAAATTAAGCAACGTTATTAACTGACCCTTGCTGAAGTGGTCAAGACCATTAGTTTGTAGAGGGGTAGATTTATATCAACAAATCGAACCTGAAGAAACATAACAAAGTTTGAAACTCTACACAGTAATTATATAGCAAACAATGGATCGAATGTAGAAGTTAGAAAATATCTCTTAATAATTATAAAAGTTATAGTATAACAATTAAAATAGTTAAGTAACAATAGTTTTCAAGAAATGAAGTCTTGCTGTAATATGTGTATCGGTTTGTGAATTTGAAACGATGGTTAGTAATGACAGATAAATAGTTTATTGCAGTAAGAATTTAAACAAATATAAGGCAATAAGAACTAAGCATGAAGGATATATTAACTATTATTATTAACAATCAATAACAATTATATTTTTTTTTTTATGTGCAGTACTGCAAAGAGCAAGCTCAATGTACGTCCTTATAGGGACAACAGATTTTCAAACTTTCACCCACCCTTTATATATTGTAATTATTATAATATATTATTATACAATATTTCACATAAAATGATACTATGGGTAATAGTATGAACCCTATAAGAACAACTTACAATAAACATATGTACGTAAATAATAAGTAAGAATTACTTAAATTTGAACTGTTGTCTAAATAATGTAAAAGACAATGCAAAAAACTAAAGAAAACCGTTGTATTATTATGAAGAAATAATATATATATGAAATTAAATTTCTTTGAAATGAAAATTCGCGACGGAGACTGAAACCGGAAGCGGTGGTACGTGTATTAAAAATGCACACGTCACCAAAGTAGAATATACAATATATTCCCTTTTGTGCGATGACTTAAATAAAATATGAGGAAGACGCGGATATTACAATGGGGATGATAACGGAAAACAAAAACTTGTATCTTTAATATCTCTAAGTATGAAAAAAGCATTTCAGAAATAACAAACCTGCTTTCAAAATGGAAGCCGCTGTGAAATATGCACTCATATAGAGTAATGTCGGAATAGAGAAGAATTAAAGTACTAAAAGAGAGCTGATTTATTTTTATTCAAGCAACGACACGAGCAGGACATTGACCTGAAGGTAAGTGCTTATAACAACGTGGCGCTGCTTAGGATGATATACACAGAATGACATTCTCGTCGCCTTGAGATATTAGATGTTAAGTCTCACCAGCTTCAGCGCCCTTAAAACCGGAACATGGTACTGTTTGCACATTGCTATTTGGCATGGATAGGGACTGCGATAATACTAACCTTTATGGTCCTTGAAACTGGTGTTAACTTTCTACTGGTCTATCTTCAATGCGATATGCTTCAGCTTCAACGTGTTCAGGTTCGAAGGATGTTATAGAGATGTCACTGGGTTAACCTAGAGATGAGTAAATTGTGGTGCAGTGTATACCATCCAAACTAGCGCCACGTTGTCATGGTTCGACGTATCGCTTATCTTAGCTGAAAGTCTAGCTCATCCCGTGGCGCCGTAAAATAAAAAAAAAATTTAGATCTACCCTCATTTAATGAGATATTAAAACGTGACTAAATTAACAATAATACCTTTAGAATATGTGATAATTTAACCATGTCTAGATCTACTTTAAAGTAATCGTATTCATAATGCTGATAGTGAAAATCACGCACGTCCATAACGTATTTTTTAGACATTCACCACTCCGCCGCCCTTTTTCTGGTGTTTGCCGCGATGCCTATACCAATTTAGACTTTAACACGCTATAATAAGTGTTAAGCTGTGTCACGCGAGTGCACCCGAGTTCCCAACGTACGATGTTGAAGCGATTTCTCTCGATCCCCGCTTACAATATGTTGCTATAAAAGTATACAATTTATTTTCTATTCGGCCCGTTATGCAAATCAATTGGCGCTTACCCTGGAATTACACCAGGGTGTTCAAATACCTATAAAAAAAAACAATGATTTGTATATTAGAAATTTTCACTTTTTTTCGGTGAATCGACAGACACTGAGTTGGGGAGACTTACCGACTAACACCAGGTGATGCTCGTTCGGTTACGTCGCAGGATTTACGATGGGAAAACTTACTGGTGGCAGAGGAGTTTACCGGCGACCATCTAAATATCTATATAGTACCAAAGCAGTTCCTATGTTTTTCGCCAAACTTCAGCAATGCTTGCACATTACTGTGTTCCGGTTTGAAGGGCGCTGTAGCTAGTGTAATTAATAAGGTAACGAGACTTAACATCTTAGGTCCAACGGTGACGGAAACAATGTAGTTCAGTGTATAAAATCGTAATTTGCGCCACGTTGTTATAGGCAGGCGTATCACTTACTATCAGGTGAACGTCCAACTCGGCTCGTCGTTTCGTTGAATAAAAAAAACGCCTGCGGGCTTTCTAAGGTGCTACTAACCACAGTCCGGGACAGCCATTAAAGAGGACCTCGAGGGTTGTTGTAAGGCAAATAAGGACCCCATCGTGACCGCCCATGACCCCGAACACAATTCACCGAAAGGATTAGATGAAGCGGGTTAGAGTTTTCATATGTTTATGATATATATGGATTTTCTTTCTTCGTCGCTCACGTAAAAACTAGTGAACGTACGGATTCTTTATGTATCTGTATGATCTTATCATGAGCATTCGACGCGAAATGATTTAAGGTTATTTACTTTTTCAACATTTTATTTTGTATTATTGATGCGATTGCCATGGTAACCATTGCGATAGAAAGTCTAATTCTGTATTACGGCCAGCAAAGCGTGAGAGGAACAGCTGGTGTTTTAGAAAGATAACCCATCACATACACTGGACATAGGTCTCATAGGTCTTGCCGGTGATGACAAATAATTAATGTGAATGTAGTTTCCGTTTCACGTATTTATAATTGAAATCGAAACGTAATTAAGTATACCCATTTGTTTTATAATTAAACTCGCAGACAAAGCAGGAAATAACTTCATTGCGGTCTGGATGTAGCGGAAGTAAAGTTTTTGATTTCGTTATACAGTTGCACTCAGTCGCTTTGTCCTTATACCTTTTTGTCTGACTCGATTATTAAGCAGTAATGAAAATCAGGGGTGTAAGGGGTTCCGCATAACAACTCACGGGACCCCAAGCCAACTTCACCTGCTCGTGGTGCTTCCTGAAAATCAACAAACGAGACTCTCGCTCTTACCAACCCGCATTGCATCGACGTGGTGGGAAGTTGTCCAAATCCTCCCATGTGAACCACTACAAATGACGACCTCTGGTGCCCGACGGTACCGGAGGCCATGATGACTGTAACGGACGTTGGCAATATGCTGGAACCAGGACAGCGCAGGACCGATCGAAGTGGAGATCTTTGGAGGAGGCGGACGTCTATCTGCTGATGATGAATGAAAAGCGAGTTTAAATAACCTCTACGCTGTAAGTACAGTAAATAAAAACAAACGTATTATAATCCATAATAATCGTATAACAACCTTTTCCTGGCTTAAGGAAGTACAAATATCGCAGAGTTATTTATGCATTATAATAATTACTAGCTGATATCCTCCCGGACATAAACACACGTGAAGAGGAAATCGATATCCGCATTCATAATGCCATCCGTTTTAGTGCTGCTTTCGATAAGGTGTTGTGTCAAAGCTTTGGAACAGAAAGACCAAAATTTGTATTTGCAAAGCCATGGTAAAACTAACCTTGATGTACCGTAGCCAGACCAGGACACTAACGCTTCGATGCGCCTTGGCATCTACAGGCGCAGTCGCTCGCGGAACTGTACCTCTTCCTGCGGGATGCCGGAGAGCGTCGGCCGGACCCGGCCACGGTCCGCCGGATCAGGCGCGTTGCCCATGACGCCCTGACGCCGGCCGGGACACGGTGGAGGCCATCAGGCCCCACCTGTCCCGGTGGATGAGCCGGCGGTACGGGGCCTTGACGTTCCACCTGGTGCAGGTGCTGACAGGCCATGGATGTTTCGGCAAGTACCTGCACCAGGTGGCTCGTAGAGAGATGACGCAAGAATGCGTCGAGTGTGGTGCGCCGATTGACACGGCGCACCACACTCTGGCGGAGTGCCCGGCATGGGGGCCGCAACGCCACGCCCTCGTCGCGCAAGTCGGCAGTGACCTCTCGCTGCCGACTGTAATCGATCGTATGTTGAGCAGCGAGAGGTCTTGGAAGGCGGTGGCCTCCTTCTGCGGCGCAGTGATGCGTCAGAAGGAGGCCGCCGAGCGCACGAGGGAGGCCGACGCCGCTGCCGCACCTTGCAGGCGGCGGCGGGCCGGCGGGAGAGCGCGGCGGCAGAACCACGCCGTCCGCTTCCTCCCGCCGTGAGCGATGGGCCCCTAGCCGGGCACGGTGTGAGGGGGCGTTCGGGCCGTTAGGCGTGGCCCTTTGGGCCTTTTGTCGTGTTTCCCCTGGGGGTGCGTCCCCCGGGGGAGTCTTGGTTTTTGTCCCCCCCTCCCACTTCGACGAGGGGGGGGGAGTCTGGAGGGAGGAGGCCGCCGCCCAATTCCTTCACGGGAAGGCGGCGGCCGGGCATGCGCTCCGTCGTGGGCGCGCGCGGTCGTCTGTGGGGTCGGGGGGCCCCAACGTGCCGGTCCCGCGAGGGGCCGGTATGGGACGGCAGGTGGGTGCCTTTGCTCCCCGCGGGCACCCACCAGGAGGAGTTTTATACGCGGAGGCGCCCGGAGAGTTGCTTGGCTGAAACCCGGGCGTCTCCAGTATGCGTATTGCGGGACAAGCGGTGGTGGTTTTAGTGGGTATGGGGGTCACGCACAACATCTCAGTGGCCCCGAGCCCCACATAACCCGGCGTCCCCCCCCCTTGAAAAGGACGCTGGGTATGCGGTAACAGCATTTCCACCACCGATATCAAAAAAAAAAAAAAAAAAAAAAGGACACTAACGCTTAGAGAAGAAGAAGGATTTTGAATCGAGCTCGAAAAGAGGACAATATTTGGGGACACAATATTAATATTGAAAGCTTGGTTGGGGAACCAAAGATTATGGGAGAAGCCAAACCCACAGACTGCTGGATAAGCCATCGTCTAAGCTCAAAGAAGCATTCCTCGGAACCTTGATTGGCTGCCGACTTGTCGACCGGCTCAGGTATCGCTGGAAGGATGACGTAAAGCACGATCTACATGAGCTCCAAGTAGTGGACTGAGGAAGGCAGTGTGAGATAGGCAAGGCTGCCGTTCTCTTGTGTTGGGGGCTAAGACTCACTTTTGGGTATGTTGTCCTGACAATGTCTAATCATCATCATCATCATCACCCGATAGACATCTACTGCTGAACATAGGCCTCCTCCAAAGATCTCCACATCATTTGAAGGGGATTTGAGCCGTTTTCCAACACAACGGTTTAATGCGGGGTGTTAGGAGCCAGGGCTTCGTTTATTGATTAGCAGGGTGCACCACGAGCAGGTGAGGTTGGCTTGGGTTCCATAAGTAGTTGAACAGGACACCTCTACCTACTTTTTTTATAAAATACTCTAATAAATTGTATAGATTGATTATTTAATAATTTCCGTTTAACTTCTATGAAACGGCAAACCAAAGTTAAGTGGATAATACTCATGGTGATTTTATGGCTTCTACGATATAAACATTGAGATATAAAAAGATCTATTAAGCTGTTTACACGTAGAGCAGCTATCAACAGTTAAATGGATGTATGATAACATAGCGGTAGTTTTTCTTGCTCTTCAATTAACATTTCAATGGGAACCTCCCTCCGGCGTTCGCATTCATACATCGTACCTTTTAGTTTTCCTACTATATTAGTTATCTTTTAAAAGCTATTCATCTCATTTAACTAGAAATCTCATGTAAATAGAGTAGTTAAATATTAAAAGAGAAGTTAAGTATAAAAAAACACAAATCAAAAATATACAGTATTTTTTATGTGTATGGAGACTGATAGATCCTTGGCAAACGTCTGTCTTTTTTATATAGAAAATAAAACTGGTGAGGGTACAATAAGGAATTCAGAGTCTATATAATGAATGATTATTCAAATTTGGGTAACAAAAAGTCGAATCGGTCCTACGTTGCCCGCATCCGCTTTCCGTGACCTTCGTCAGATCGTTGGTCCACCTTATGGAAAGTCTCTCACTACTACGTCTACAGGTACGCGGCTGCCACCCGAGAACGTTACTGCCATCAGTCCTTCGAGCAATGGACCCTGTCCATAAACATTTCAATCTAGTAATTTTTAGGGTTATTTCAGTGACCTTAGTTTTTTTAAGAAAGCGACCCTGTTATATATAAGTAAACAAGTAAAGTTTAGTAAATAGCGGACGCGTTCTGCGATAATGATTACTGTCACCTGCCTACATTACGAGGTCGAGTGCGGAGTTCGGAGTTCGTTGAAAATTACTTTTTCATGTTCATTGTTTGTACCGTATACATTTGAAGAGGGGGAGCTCGACTGAAATTACATTGTTGCGGCTCTGTATAAAAATTTACAGCTTTGTACTTTTGGAAATTTTGCAAAAATTCTTCACTTTGCCTCAACAAAGACTTTTGATGGTCAACGTGCACGAGGACAATGGGGAAATATGAAAAACCACGTGACGTCAAAGCTTTGTTAGTCGTAATTTTTGGACAAGTAAGAATGGTTTTAGAGCAGAGCTATGAAATAAAAATATCAAAGAAATTATAAAATTTAAACCATCCATTCTCCTTACAAACTTACATTGATTAATTTATTTACTTTAGTATGTTGGAGTAAGTAACTGGTGTTGTATCCTCAAGTAAAATCAAACATGATTTATATTTAACCATACATATTTATAGCTTTGGACATTTATTTGTGGAATGTCTCCGTTTCCGGGGACCGTCTAAATCGGTAATAAGTATCAACAAAACGTAGGATTTTGCTGCAAAAATAAGAAAGCAAGACACTGCAGTTAAACGAATGATAAAAGGGTGATAAAAGCTTAATAAATCGTACGGCGACGAGTGCCATAGGGTGTTGTATAAATACCCTTACTGATACTGATTTATTATACACGCTATTACTTACCATCAGGTGTACGTCTTGCGACGTTTCGTTATATAAAATAAAATATTCAATAAACTAAACCAGAATACAATTACTGCCGTTATATTTTCCTTTAAATTGATTAAAAAGAATCCATTAATATTTTAGTTTTTTTTTTTAATCGTACGTTTGGCTTCGTGCGGCGACACAAATGTGAAAAAAGGGGTGAAATTTCTTTACTAATGAGAGTGTCGTTAGAAGGGGCGAAAACAACAACAAAGCGGCCTCTTAATTTGACCTAAATGGAGTTACCTCGGGGTTATTTCAAACGCCGTTTTGCATTTTTTTTTAAGTACAAATCTAGTTAACAAAGTACTGTAAATTAAAATTTGGATAGTCAATGTAATTATTTAGTTCGTTCACACAAAATCTTACTATGTTATTGTTTATTTACTTACGGTGCAGAGACATGGCACCTGACCATCGCGTTGGTCCACCAATTCAAAGTATGGAGAGAGCTATGCTTGGCATTTCTCTGGAAGATATTCGGCGGAGAACTAAAGTTGTCGACGTAGCTCTCAAAATCTACCAAGCTGAAGTGGCAGTGGGCCGGCCATGTCTGTCGTGTCAGTGACTGCCAATGGGGGAAGAAAGTCTTGGAGTAGAGGCCGCTTACAGGTCGCAGAAACATAGGATGCGCTCCCTTCAGATGAACCGATATCATTAGAGCGATGAGAAGTCGGTGGATGCGAGAAGCTGAAGATCGCATTTAGTAGAGGACATTGTGGAAGACCTATATCCAGTATTAGATAAACAAAGGCTGATAATGATGATGATGTTTGTTCTTATTATTACTTTAGTGCCAGCAAAATCGTCCGTATTCGTTACCCTTAATAGTGCTTGCAGTAAGTTCCGTTTATATGAGTTCTCCTTGTAACTCTTGAAACTTACTTTACACGTGCTTAATAACATAAATGATATACTGTGTTAATAATAAGTTATCTAACCTGACGGCTTACATATAACATACACAACTACTAATGAGTAAATACAAATCTAACAGCGAATTGTTAGCTGCACATGTAATGTACTTAATATGAGACAGTTCCTACTTGGATTGAACCTACAAACAACCTGTGACAAGCCTATCAGTTAAGAAGTTTGTGTTGTGTATATTAATTTAAATGTACATAGACTACTGGTAAATAGAGGAAACTATTTACTCCAGTCGAAGGCGCACGAACGTGCAGGCACTGTCTTGACAAAGTTGTGTTTGATAATTACTTCAGCTTTATGTATTCAGGAAAGCAGCGGAGTTTGGAGTTTACCGGTATCGAGGTACGGGATGGTTTTGTATTTGCATTAAAATTCATGATAAGTTATTGAGACATACCCAGCATTGCAATCGTCTAATGAAATATCTTGTGATGTTTATGTTTCTGTTGTAAAATGGTTTAGTTTTAACTCCAATTGATTTCTTACAATTCACAGGAGATGGCAATATTCCAAGCACTTCGAGTTGGAAAGATTGGATAAATCCCTGTAGAGTAACATTATTATTTCTTTCAAAGTCACGATAAGTGTTGTAAAAACTAGGTAATTTTTATACAATATTAATATAGGTTACAATGATAACTTAAAATATTTAAATAAACACGAAGAACCACAGTTATGTCACTTTTACTAACCCTTTCTTCATCGTGGGGTAATCCTGCGTGGATACTTTCCCTTTGCGGGGACAACGAAAAAGTTATGACAGACTCTCACTGACTAAACCCCCACGGTTTCCTCACTGCGCCTTTGGCCGAGACTGCGGGAACGCTTACGCACACCACCGTATTTCCGGTAACGTCAGTCTACTAAGGAGCCCGATATCACATTGGGTTTCTCATGGGAAACCCAAGACACAGCGGTCCTGTGCGGAAAATATTACTTGCGCCTTCTTGAGGTTTAGATTACTGGGTAGCGAAATTCGTCGCATTCGCCACTTAAGCCTCTTACAACCTATCTAACAAAGTTAGAGGGGTTGGAAGAGGGCATGGCCTTCTCTTCCGACACCCACGGATGAGGAAGTTAGAGACACTTTCTCTCATTCTCTCCGCGGCCTCTTTCTCCAACTTTAGTTTTTCGCAAATGCCAACACAAGCGTTCCATGACCTTTCGCTTTCCGCCATTACCTTGTCGAAGGCGGGAAGAAAAAGATTGTTACCCACAATAGCGACGAGGTCCCGACGGAGCACTGTCTAACTCAGAGATACCTTTAAGGTTTACTGCGCCGAGTCCTGCCTATCAGCACAATGGTGGCGGTATATAACCGATAGCTCTCTTCTTATACGGTACAGGTACTTTACGACACATCTATGCCCCGTTAGTACCTTTTTTTTTTCGCGAGCAAATCTTCTATAATACCTTGCTTCTGGAGGGAAGACAAAGTTATGTGCTCTGCTAACAGGGCTGCGCTAATTAACGCGTTAGGAAACCATACCACCTGTTTATCCAGTCTGTCAATACTGGACGCAAAGCGTCAATAGTTCTACTTCCTGCTCTAGGATGGACCAATATCTCATTCCATCGTTCGGCAAAACGTGAAACCTCTACAAACCCCATTCATTTGATGGGAGCTGCTCGCCTCTACTTGTACCTACCCCTGTGCAGCGTAAAAACTTTCTAGATGGAAAGAATGATGAAACTTTATACAATATTGCTTGTTCTGAGAAAAAACTCATTCCAAAAGTTTGTTTTGGTTTATAGGAACTTGAGAAGTAAAGAGACCTGAAGCCTTCTGTCTCAAGATGATAAAATCAACGTGGGTATGTGGAAACATCTGGAAATATTCCCGAAGTAATATTTTTTTGTTTGACTCACTATAAAACTGTTAAATATGCTGCAGATAATTGTTTAAATTATTTCAATTCATAACAAAACAGTTATAACTTTGTATATATATCATCAAAAGTTTAAAATATGTATAGTAGAAGGTTGATTTTGTCTTTGGATGAAACTCAGGAAATAAAATGTTCAATTCAGTATTTTTTAAACTTCAATATTGGATTGCATACTATACAATCGCATTGCCGTAACATAATTTGATTAGACTTCTGCCTCCACATGGAGGAAATAACGAGATATTGATCCAAAATCTTGCATCCAGCATTTCTGTGATTACTTGTTTTTATTTTTAAATTTATGTATTATTAACTTTATTTTTCTTGTAGTCATTATAAAAATACTACAAATATTACAATATCCTACGAGGAACATGCAATTGATAGGCCAACATTTGACTTCAATTTTACGTTGCGGTAAGTGACAATGAGGTTGTGGATGGTAAAGCGTGCCAGCGAGAACAGCCGGGCAAATTTACAATGTGAGGGTGGCTGCTAGCCAAGCGAGATTGAAAAAATTCTACTACCAAACAATATCCAAAAACTTGGAAATAGAATCAGGAAACTATGTTGAAACGCCATCGCTTCGGCACTTCGTTATGTCAAAAAACTCCTCTAAGATCGTACTGAATAGAAATATTTTATGTGTAAATGACTTTTTAAATAATAAAACAAAAGGTTATTCTCTACCGACTCTTCATTACCTTGTTTTACCAATCTGTGAGCCAATCCGTAACGTTTCCCATCCTAACTGGGGCAATCAGCTTCACATTATTCAATCCACGTCTATGATCATTGTAAGCAAACCACGTAATCAGTGACTATTCGAACACCAGAGAAAGTACATCGTGGTTAAGTATTTTTGTAAGACGGTGTTAAGTTTGTGAATCAAGTCATCAAAATCGCTCTATTCATCGTCGAGCGTAGAGTTAGTCTTGAAATACTTTACCGGCTTCTACCCCATTTGTCATAATATACAAACACGACTGTGTTATCTATAGTACATTACTGGAAACCTTTGCCTGTCTATTGTGGTCTACCGATTGAGATGACAAAAGGAAATGTGGATAAATTTCATGATATAAAAAAATATATGTTAGCAAATGTAATATAATATAATTGTATTTCTTAAGAAAGGTGTGCGTGATAATGTTTCTTCAGGGTTAGGTAAGTTTGTGATATTTCTACAGACGTCCGTAGGTTGCAGTAACTGCTTACCATCAGGTTTTAACGTCGTAAAGCAATCGCCAAATAAACCTGGACAAAGTATATTAGAATACTTGTGTGTTACAGTAATGGCTGCTCGTGTGTATGGAAGTGTAGTGTCCTTCACGCTTGCGTTTCTTCCGTGGAATGGTGAATGAATGTTTGAATGTACGGCGAAGGAATGAAGAATGCAGCGCCGCGTCACTCTGCGCGGACTGCATGCTTCTCTTCGAATAACGGCGTAAGCAATAATATTTTAATAAAACCCATACACAGTCGTGAGATTTATTATAAAAATGTAAAGCCCCAATATTTTAATAAATTTTGTAGCACGGGCCATTTGTAATATAAACAAAACGCTGCTCATACGTTTCACTATAACAATTTCATAACTCGTCCCTAGAAAATATTTTCATAGGACCTAGGTTTCCTTTAGTAGACAAAGCAGCAAGAATAACGGAACGTGTATCATATCGTAGGTGATACGTCCGTCTATAAAAATAGTCTACTTAGAACGATACAGTATTCGTTCCTAAGAGACATAAAATGTTAGATCTCGTTACCTCAGTAAACCGTGGCCAATGATTCATAGTAGAAAACATGTTGCGGTAGACAATACTTTAACGCTCTCCGGTAACAGAGATTTGCCACCAGAACCGGAAGGAAGTATTAGGAAATTTGTATGTGAAACAAAATGAAACGATTAATTACAAATCAAACATAATGCTTTATTTTACAAAGACTATTGTATCGCCATCTAGATGTAGTACTAGCTATCATTACATTACATTACAGGCTAGGAGACGTTGCATTATATACAGATACTCAACATTCAAATATAATTATTACGTAAAGATATAAGGCACATTTAAAATTTCCTATTTCAATACGAATTATGAACTATCATTTTTTTTTTTTCTTCTTTATATTTTCAAACATCAAATATTTTTAAACAAACCGCAATCGATGCCGTATGGCAACACTCGATGGAACATTAATGTCAACTATAATTTTTAATATATTGATAGTTTTATAACGAATCGATTGCGTCTTATTTATTAATTTAGGATTTTTTTTTTCAATACAATTAAGATAAAAAAAAAACAAAGTATAATGTATTTACAAATACAGTTAGGCGAATTGGAACGTTTGTTAAGAGATAACGGAATGAAAAGTTTCGATTTAAATCTAATTGTCTGCTGTAACTTAACTGAAATAAATATTATATCATACCACGTCAAAATTTAATCTATATATATACAAATTTTAAACATGAAATCCGGTTTCGGACTTTTATTTAGATAAACTCATATCCTTCATGATTTATCGAATGACCATCAATTATGTTGAAAGGTGGACAATGATGAATTAATAAAAAGGCAGTAAATAGACGGGAAGACTGTTTGGCAGTTTGAGGGTAGGTTTAAAACAAACAATACTGGCACTATTTAAACTTGAAAAGTATATATCTAAAAAAGCTACTTTAATCGTAATTTTTTTTATGAACTAAAACAAAATTTAGGCTGTGATAAAAAAAAAAACTCAAATTTAGGTATAAATAATGAAATTAAACGTATCCTCAATATAATAGAAACTTTTGGTGGTTAAATAAAATTAAAAAAAAATTGCAATATCAAAAATCAAAATAAATATACCAAGTTATACAAAAATACACTTTTACAATTTCCAAATGGAACGATGAAATACCATCAAGTTAAATCTAACCTAACTACATTATTACTTCGCTACCTTTAAGTTATAAGTTACGTCGACTATTCATTATATTATAGAAATCACAATTAAATTTACATAGCGGTCAAGTTAAAAGGAATTCCACAAGACTGTGTGGCGAGCAGGACGGTCGCCAGACGGTAAGCCATATACCCGCCTGTGACAACGTATACACAGCTCCGCATTGTGATTGTGGTCTTGAGACGTAACATGTTAAGTCTCATTACCCAAGTAATTTAATTAGCTGTATAACGCCTGTTAAGGTAATGTATTCACACTATCATTGGCGACCGAAATACGAGCTGCAGTGGTAATTAACTAAGCTATCTCCCGCAACATTATCTCCCGTACCACTGTAAATAGTTTAACAGTCAATGACAGACGGTTCCGACAGTCTAATACACTACAGTGAATTTAAAAAAAAAAATTACACAATAAATAAAAAAAAATAGACGACAATCAGTATATATGTGGGACACCCGCAAAACTTATCTTTAGCGTAGCCAGTGATCTCATTAAAAACACACACACACATGTAACATTGTTATTTATTTTTCCTATATATAATATATAGTTAAGAATTCGTCTATATTAATATATCCAAAGGGTAAAGGTAAAAATATGTCATAAGATATGTACAGTTAAAGAGGGGATTAAAATCTATCCGGTACATATAATACTTTAAGCTGAATACTATGATTTAGCGATCCCGTTTGGATGCGCATGATACTCACACTGACACATCACGAAAGTGACAGTTTACTAGACAAAAGTAAATTAGACTCGGAGTTTATTTTCAATAAAAGCATTAAGTTCGATATAGTTAATTACTTTTTCATAATTATATAGAATAGCGCTTGATTTCGACCCCACTTGTCAGTAATGTAGTCTCGTTGATGGTTAAGAAGTCTAGCAGAAACCTACTCGTTCTTCTTTTAAAAACATTGATGAAATGCTAAATTGAAAACTCTTCTCTTTTTACAGAGGAGACGAATAAGAGATCCATTGATAAACATCAGCCTATAGCGAGTTGAAGTACCGTTTATCTGGCACTGGTTG
The DNA here is from genome assembly GCA_033220335.2 of Troides aeacus. NCBI lineage: Eukaryota > Metazoa > Arthropoda > Insecta > Lepidoptera > Papilionidae > Troides > Troides aeacus. Next base: position 7,631,659 of record CM067270.1, read on the forward strand.
ATGATAAACACTGTCCTTGACTTCTGACGTAAAATGTCACCTCACTAATTTCACTAGCTATGACGTGCTTTGAACAATTAGTTATAAATTCCCCGAATCCTGATATAAAAGATGCAATTTATAAAAGCTCCATACGACGAATCGGTTCAACAGGTCCTTTAACTATAGTAAACATCTTCAGATGTTGATTAGAGGTTCAGCTCCACGATCATAACAAGCGACCAGAACTTCATTACAAGATGTATGACAAATTGTTGCCGTCCGAATACAACGTCAATAGCAGTTAATCAGCTGTTATGGGAGCATCACCTTAATATCATTTGGGGATGTGCTCAAGCGCTAATCTATTTCATTTAAAAAAAAAACCGCACCAATTTCACAATAGAACCGATTGCACCAACGAATAAAATAATACTTCTATTTCATGTTTCGTAACAATTTATAGCTTTAGTTTCAGAGACTGAAAATTCTATAAATTCCGGCTACACTTGAAATTGAATATTCGATTATCTTTCAATTCATATCAATCGATATTTTCTATCGGAATCGAATAGATTAGTATTATACAGTTACTTAAATGTACGGGAATAATACACGATGCGTTCAACAACAGGTGAGTCACGACAAACACTTAGTAAAACGTCTAGACGTTCAGCTCTAGGAAATTGTTTAATTTCGAACGAGTCCAGTGTAAATAGCGCTGTATTTTTTTTTATATGAACAGCACATCGTCGTAGGGCTCCGGCTAATCGGCCGCGAGCTCGGGGCTCAGCCGCTCCACGTGGAAGTTCTCCATGACCCACATCTGACGCGGCTCCGTCTCGGTGCACGTCTCCATGACGATCTTGTCCTTGTTGCGCGATATCGTCATACATTTTTCACTTGAACCGTGCTTCAGTAACTTCGTCTGCAAATTATATTTAAAATTAATGTATGTATACATGGTAGATGTTTCCCGCCTGCTTTGTCCGCCCTAACCACTTCGCAACTCGGTTTGGGGAAAGAATTTTGTAAAATCCTCCGATAAATAGCAGAAGCAATATCTCCAGCAAATTTGGAGTCAATGAATTTCTGGATATCTCCTAACTAATCATAACTAACTGGGTTAACAAGATTTGACTTCTTATATATCGTGGCCACAAGCACTTTGTTATGTAGAGTAGGTCATTTCATACAGCTGTAGATTGTTATGGGGGGGTGTATCATTCACTATAAGAAGAACGTCCTGCACGTCTCTATATAACAATAACTTCTTTCATAAGACAAATCATATTTTTTAAAACGTTAACTTTTCTTATATAAAATCAACTCACATTAGGATCGTACAGCCACAACTGGTTGCCCTTCGCCCCGTGGCAAGGATACAGGACAACGTCGTGTCCTGAGTAATCGAGGCAAGTCTCGTCACGACGGATTTCCCCATTCTTTGAATACATCCAGTACTGAAAAATGTATATCAAAATGTTACAATATTTCCTCTTCAGTATGGAACCATCACCATTATTATAACTCACAGCCTACTAGCTAACTTTAACTTCATACAAATACAAATCATAGTGTTTAAATAACTTCTTTATGCAAAATTTATTTAGTTTCCGTCCATACGGAGGATAATTATTGCATCTTATTATACTGACAATATTTCGATAATTATTCAATAAATGCATTGATTTATTTTCATGTTAGTTAATCAAGCTATGTCCCTTTCCCAACTTCAAAAATATAAGCATTTTATATAAGATAATATGAAGAGGAATGTAATAATTAACAAATATAATCAATTTATTTACTGAAAGGTCAGGGGGATGTCTAGATATAGTTAAAAATAAAAATATTATTAGATACATAATTTAAGTTATGTGACGGTGTGTTTAGTAATTGGTGATTTTTATCAATCGACCCAATTCAATGAAGTTCGCTCAAGCGCCAATTCCATTTACATATAAAAATAATTAAAAAAAAAAACATGTGCTCATTCTGTAAAGTGTTATGTTAAGTAAATAATACTATATGTAAGTTAACTACACTTAGCTAATTATACACCTAACGGCAGTACCAATGTTTGAGAACTGAAGTGTCGATCATTATTATATACATGAAAAGATTTCAAATTCTTGATATTGTTTGTACAATTTTGAAAACATCTTAATCCATCAATCCTGGTGTTACAGGATATATTATAATTGTGCACGTAAAGGGAACGTTCGGTAACAATAAATTGTGTAAATAAATACAGCGTTAGTATGTTATAAAATGTTAAAAAAAAAGGTTCAAACTCAAAACTTTTGTTAATCATGATAGGCTCCATATTCAAACGTGGTTATCTATGAGTTAATATACTCAACGTTAACCAACTTACCGTGTGAATGATGAGACACCAACACCAACTACAATGAAGCGAAAGCTCTAGGATTAATGATCAACTGAGATGGCATCGTTAGACAAACCTGATTGCCGTACTCGCCGTGGCATGGCCAGACGTTCACCGGTTTCTTCATGTCCTCGGGCGCGGCCCCCGAGTCGATGCATATTTCCGTGGAAGGATTCGCGATCTAATGCCATCGATAATTTTAAAAAAGCGTGCCAAAGCAAGCGTACTCGTAGCTTCATCAGCAAGCGTTCAACGCACGCTTCTGGTGATAAAGTTACAGTGCATATATGAATGATCGATCAAGCAAGTACTTATTCTTAACATAGGAATAAGTTACAAGTAGACAGACGGATAACCCAAAAAACAAACACACTCCTAAATGATGTCGTTTTAACGTGATACCTGATTGCCACCTTCGCTGTGGCATTTGTGGACCATTACCGATTCTGTTGCGTCTTCAACGTCTTCAACAGTTTCTCCGTCGATACAGTAAGGTCTAACGAACGCTTGATTTCGAATCTAGCCATGCAGCGTTATAAAAAATATAATGAAATTAAATCGTTTCGTGCTAGAAGTGTTCAGAAAACGTGTTCAGAAATGTGCTTCAGTATGAGGAGGGTGCGATAGCAAAAAAACAACAAAACGAATTGAACATTCCCCTTGACGATTCTAAAACAATGGTACTGCCGCAATTATGCCAAACTTTAGACGGCTAAAGACCTGATTTCCTCCCTGCCGATGACACGGGTACAGTCCGACGGGCTTATGGTGGTCGGACTTGCGCGTCGGAGAGTCCAAACAGGTCTTTTGGAAGGCGACATTTCTGATCTGCGTGAGTAACAATTTGGAAAGGCAAACGTATTATTTTTACGAACTTATATCTTCACTTGCTGAGATATATTTGATATATTTCTGATATAAATACCTAAGAAAAAAATGTATTACAAAAACAAGGTAGAAATCATACAGTACATACCTCACCATGTGCAACAGACTCTCCAGGAATAAATAGTTCCGGATAAATATTCTTCAAGTACCACTCGAAAGATTTACATTGAAGGTTCTTCCTTAGTTCCTGCCTGCTTGTAATATCACCGTAGTCTCCCTTGTCATTTCCTACTCTTTGGTAATAGTACTTAGCGTAATCGTCCAACCACACCTGAAATGTTTCAGCATTAACTATTAACATCCACGCTCTGAATATTTTAAGTATACAGCTATAATAATAAATATTACCTCTGCCAAACGTACTGAATTCTTTTTCAATACGTTAACTCCGGACCGCCACTTGTATGGTGAACGTTTCCTGAATATGTGACCTACATGTGAGCATGGTACTATTTCCAAAGTTCCACCACACATCCAGGTCTTGAAAGATAATTCTAAATTCTCTCCGCCCCATATATCAAAACCGCTGTCGTAGGTACCGAGTCTTTCGAAAAAATCTTTATCAATAGCAAAGAGACCACCGGCCATGGTCGGGGACCAGACTGGCTCCGCTGTGTGTTGATGTCTCGCTCTTTCTCTCGCTGGTACTGGGTGCCAATTAAACTGGAGATTCCAGTCGAAACCACCAACATTGACTGAAGTCGAATCTCTATAGTGATATTCTAAAGTATTATCGTCGATAACGTCAATGACGGGGCAAACTACTGTTGTTTTGTTTCTTGCGATACGATCTAGTAATGGCTCCAACCATCCTATAAAAAATTTAAATTTCAATAAAACAAGTAATTAAAAATTTTTTAGTGTCAATTAATAGTCATAATTTTTTTTATACCTTCAGTACACTCGCAATGACTGTCTAGGTAAGTTAAGACAGGCGCGGTTACGTAGCGAGCTCCAAGTAGTCTAGCTCTAATGAGACCTTCTCGACGCGTTGCCCGAACAATTCGAACCTTAGGTATCGAAGACATGTAGTCGTCTAACTGTTGCATCAGATGTGCTGCAAAATAACGAAAGGTTCCTAAAGACCAAACTCAAATTCTATGAATTTTATGCCTTCATAAATATAATAAAATAACAAAACATTTGTAAATCCCAAGATAGTCATGAAGAAGAATATGAAAAGGTCTATAGCATATTATAAGAAGCTTTTGAGTGATTTTATAATTATCTTCGTCCAAATAAATACGTCAGAGTTATTTAAAAAATTACCTACACGAAGTGATGAGAACAATCTTTTTGGAAATAATTTCAGCAGTACTAAAAAAAAACTTACGCATATCAGAGAAGTCGTCGACGAGAATAATCTCCTTTATCAAATGAGCTGGTGACCTGTCAATGACTGAATGCACTGTCCGCAGCAGCACCGACCATGCCTCGTTGTGGAAACATATAACCACAGATGTTTGAGGAAGATCTTCCAGGTAGCGGCCTGGTTTTTTACACCTTAAATAAAATGGTTTATTTTAGCCTTAAACAAAAAGTAATCTAGAAATCCAGGTGATGATAACGATGTTTTACGTCATAACGTTAATTCAGGGTCATACCTTAAGCAATGCATTTAACATGATTTTTAATTTATTTGTATAAAACATACTACTACTACTAAGAAACAACTATAAGGTATATACAATGGGACATTTGAAAGAATCAAAATAAGTACAGGCATGTGAATGTTTAACATGTCTCACCACTCGTCCCTGGGATCGGGCAACTTCCTCCGTATTGAAATAAGGTCGCTGACGTATTGATTAAAGGCGTTCTTTTTCCATCCTTCAGAGACGGCTGATTTAGCTTCCTCGCTCATATTCTTCGGCAGTACAACCGGTTGGCCCAGCTCGCCGGGGGCGTTGTCCGAGCCTGGCGCAGCGATCACGCCTAGCCCTATAGGATATGATCGATTAGTGACAACAGGACGTTGATATCCCTCAGCAGACCGTGTGAACAGAAATGGTTTCTATAAATAACCTGCGTTATTAGACGGATATACAATAGGAACTTTTTTATACTGCTATAGTAGTCGTAGTGAAATGAAAATTATTCGTTAAATCTATCGCAATTAGGTATTTCATAGCTTCCCTTAATGATACAAGTACGAGAATGTTTCAATATTTTAGTTTTCTTTTAATCAACATTTTTATCAATAACGGTATTTACAAGCAAAGCGTAAAAAACCTGCAACAAAGGACATTAAAGCATTTTTCCATTTATGTACAATAACTTATCATTATCTTACTTATTACTTTTTATTGACAATTGTTACATTTTCTATGAACTGGTAAAAGCGGAACTGAGTTTGCGCGGAGAATTCGGCCAAAATAGATCATATTATCGCCCTGTTACATATATTATAATTCCTATAAAAATACTCTATCTAAAATCTCGTTTTAAAGCTGTATTGTCATGCTTCCCTATGTGCAGGTTAAAGGTAGAGCTAACGCTACTAAATCTATATTGCAAGTTAGATCTACAGGAAAAAGAAATACTATATTTTTAATAAAGCAATGATTACCTTCGGGGACCGCAGCGATGCGACCAATCCAATCGATCCGCGTCCGCGCTGTTATAAATAAATGCTTTATATCATGCATATTGTTAAAAACAAAATAAACAGCTGTGCCGTAATAAGCAAACATGCAAAGTAGAAGTCACAAGAAATAACGCATACAATGCTATTAGGAACAGCGAAACATTGTTATAAGGCGCAAGAGGGAAACCTCGTTAAGTATTCATTCGAGTACTCGGTAACGTCTTCCCTCATTATCATTTCTATTGCCCTGCTATTCGAAAGACAATCGTCGCCGTTCAGTTTCCTAAAGGAATGCAGATAATACTGGATAAGGGGAGCTCGTGATTTATTAAGTATATAAGAATCGCGTGACGATACAAAGGGATGTAACAAAGGAAGAATTTTTTTTCTTACGGCAAATGATGGATATGCTAAAGAATACAAAAAGATTTTTATGAAGACAAAAAAAACTGGACTTACTGCACGAAGAATCTAGGCTATGTAAATAAGGGCGTCATTTAAATAAAGTACTGCCAACCTTTTGAACAAGAATCGCTGCTTGTACATGGAAAAGATATCGTGCATTTTTTTATTAAATACGAAAAATATTGTAGTTAATCATTATTACTCCTACACCACGAAGCTCGCCATCGAGCCGGTCCGATACTTACCATCCGACAGATTGTTTCCGTAAGATTCGCTTTTCTTCTTCCCGGATGTGGGCTTCGCCATTTTCAACGGCTTCGCTTCGGCGTCGTCGTATTCGATGGGCGGTGCGACAATCGAGTTCCTAGTTCCGCCGTTCGTGGTTAATAAGGCGACCATAAACCATAGCGCCGTCAGCACCAACACCGCTTTCAGTATTAACGTCCGCCTCCGCAGGAAAAACATAGTGTAGTATTTCATTTTCGTGTATACTTTGATATGTACGCTTCTAATAAAAAATCCCTTCCGCCAATATACACCTAAGTTTTCCGTCGATACAATATAATTTAATTAATAAATATTCTATGGCTATAGGAATTATTTTTAATGGATTTGAGCAATAACGTATATATAACTACAATCACAAACGGTGACTAGTATATTATCGGAGATATGTTTTCGAATTATTTTCACAACTTTGTTGAGATATGCCTCTTCGATATGACAGTTATACACAGTCCGTTCCACTTTCCCTCGTCACATTACACCCCACACCGGAGCGTGTAGGCTATAAACCCGCCTGAGCGCGCCCAAAGCAGACACTTTTCTTCCTAGTTCTTTGATTCATCTCTGATATTTCCAAGTGCGCCTATGAACTTCCATGCTCTGCAAATTGCAATCTGTGAAAACAAAAATATTTACTAAGTACTGTAATAATTTATTTCAGTTGTTTATAGAACATACTTTAACTTATATTAATGTTTACTTGAAAAATACAGAGTATGATTAAGTGAAATCTCTATTCAATATTTTACCAAAACATATGACGTGGATTATATTCTTCATTGATTTTTATTTTGCATTTCGATAATTTCATTCAAACCGGATGAAAATAATTGTAGCTTGACAACAGGTGAAATTGCGGTTCAGTATTAGGTAATTACGATAAAAAAGTAATATCGCTATACAACACATTCGTATCCTCGAATATGTAAACTCATTTATGTGTTAACGCTTGTTGTACTATACTCAAAACATGTAAAGGGTACTCACTAAAAAAAAACAGAGGATACATTATGTTGTATTAAATCTAGAGGTTTTTAATTAAATCAGAGTTATACGGTATCATATATATTATTATTATTACTAGTGGTAAGTATGCTGCCGGAGACTGTCTAGGTAGCTACCACCGCAGCTCTTATTGCAGCTGACAGTACTGTGCTAATATTACTGTATTCAGATTTGAAGGGCTATGTAGCTAGTGCAGTTGCTGGGGTAACGAAAGCTAACATCTTATGCGTTAAGGCAACGAGCATAATGTGGTGCAGTGTATAACATCCTAACTACAACCACGTTGATATAAGTAGGCGTATCAATTACCATCAGGTTAACGTCCTGTTCGTTTCGCTACTTATTTAAATAAAAATAAATTGTAACCAGACCTTTAGAATACAGGCATAAATACTCATTGGTAAGGTTATAATTACAAGTTAAGATTAAAAAAAAAATCATAACTTATAAATGATAAAGTAATTGTAGTACTTTAAGTTAAGTACCTTTAACAAGGTAAACTTTTCGCATAATAAAAGACAAGGAAATTCCATTAGTTGATACAGTAACGTGTACTCTGTGTACTGAAAGATGCGTCATCAGTAAGTTACATTTTAGTCAGCGTAAACACCGCTGACGACTCGACAGCACTAAAAACCGTAAGTAGCAAAATCTCTTTCAGGTACTAATGGCAGAACTTGGTCGTAAAGGAGCTTTTGTGTATGGGGTAAGGGGGTTTCCGCCGTACGACTGATGGATTGCTCCGCTTGCTACATTATCGGAGTTGGCCGTCGCTGCCATTTTTCAACCGAGAAACTCGCGATTCGTAGGCGAAAGGCATTTGTAAACTAAACTAAAAAAAAAAGGATGGCTAAATGGTGGCATTTAACGTCCACAAGTGATAACATTCTTTAACCTCTTCATTTATTATTCTCAAAGTATTTTAAAGGAAATTTGAATTAATTATATGTTTTTCTATGCAATTTAGTGGTGCTATTTTTTACCGTTTAAAATGCAAAGTATCGGTTAATTTTCAATCACTTAATACCCTTTAACCGGTAATACTTCACCGCGTCGAAAGTACAGGTGTAACTTTGTCTGTAATTTTTCAAACACAAAAATTTTACTTCAATATCCTTTCTAATAACATTATTGAAAGGAATAAAATATATAATTAACGCCTGTTACATTCAAATAGCAAAGCTGAACTTTCTCATTGAATTGTTAAGTAACTGACATATTTAAATATTTTTTTATTTAACAAAGCAACAAGACGAGTGGGATGTTCACCTGATGGTAAGTGATTAAACTGTCCATAACGATGTGGCGTTACTTATAATAGTATACAATGCACAACATAGCTCCCATCGCTTTGAGATATAAGATGTTAACTCTCGTTACCCCATTAATTACACTAGCTACAACTGCCTTTAAATCGTAACACAGTAATATTTCCATACAACTGTTTAGTGGCCGAAATAGGAGATTCCATATTACCTAACTAAAGGGCATTCAACAACAGAGACCTACCTACAAATAAATTTCGTAAATACTATAAAAAAAAAAAAAAAAACTGTACGAATAAATATAACCACGGCTTGAAATACGATAAATTTATTATATTATAATAGTTATAATTGCGAGTTGACTACCACCCACAACCTATTCAATTTCCAACCCTTGAGGTCTGAATTCGGGCTTTCCCTATTATAATATGACTATATTAAGTATATACTTAAAATAGAACTTCCGTTACTACATACTCTATCGCCGGCGACCGCCTAGGTAGGTACCATCGCAGCGGCTATTCCTGCCGCCAATCATTGCTGTGTTCCGGTTTGAAAGGTGCTGTAGCTAGTGTAATTACTGGGGTAACGAGACTCGAGATCTTGCGTATCTCGGCTGAGACAATGTGGTGCAGTACATATCATCCTAACTAACGCCACGTTTATACATGTCACTTATCACCCGGTGAACATTCACCTGATGATAAGTGATACGCCTCTCGTCTCATCGCTTAATTAAATAAAAAATACATTTAATACACTCACAAATACACATTTTATATGTACGTAATACATGACAAAGCGATTTAATTTTTTTTTTTAATTAAAACCTCAATGAACTTTCTTTTACCTACGTTCTTCGTATTACAGAACTTTTAGTTATTTTATATTTCCTGTACTAGTTTGATTATATTTTGATATATAAATATTCGATTTCCTTTAAATCTCCCTTTCGAAAATATTGTTTTCGCTTTCAAAGGTTTCTTGTCACAACGAATAAGACTTTATTATTCGACGACCCTTTTAATCCAGTAGAGATTACGCTACCTTCTTTCTGTAAGAAAAATTAAATTAGGATACCGAACGGCAACCTGCAACTTTTTTATTCAATTTGGTATCGTTAGAGCTGTGATTTTAAGCAAATAATCATATTCATACATATAATATAAGAAAAATGAGAAAATGGAGAGTTTGTTATCACAAAACGTTATTTTTTCGAGATATACACGTCAAGGGAGAAATGGGGTAGACTTTATGCAAATTTAATTAACTTATGAACCTATCTATAACTTCAGAGGAAGAATAGATAATTATATAATTGAATAAAAAATGGTTGCTTCGTATAGTGAGTTTCGCTCGGCGATGCAAACGAAATGGTACGCTAATATTCCTGAAATAAGCTGACAATGTGAGCGCACAATAACCGGCAGGGAAATAATTAAAGGAATATTAAAATCCTAAACGCCATAAAAAGGAAGTGTACGATAATGGAAAATAGAAAATAAAAACACGTAATTGCTGAGGCGGCCACGCTGCAATGTATAGCGTTAATACCTCGCAAATGTCATTAGCAGAACTCTCGAGTGGGTGGGGGACGGTGCGCGGGGTGCCGGGCCGGTGACCCCTGGACGGTGCCTGGTACGTGGAACATGTCCTGAGGTGCACGAGCGTCGATGTAGGCTCTTTACTTGAAATTATTTGTCGAGCATTATATTTCTGAAGCGCGGGACAGCAAACTAGGTCCTCAATAACATGTTTCTGTTTTGGACTGACTTGATATTTTATTATTCGTAATAATTGTTGATACTGGTGGTAGGTTTCTGTTACAGGAGACCGTCTAGGTAGCTACCACCGCCGCGCCTATATCTGCAGATAAACATTAGTGTGCAAACATTACTTTGTTCTGGTTTGGAGGGTGCTGTAGCTAGTGTTATATTACTGGGGTAATGAGACTGAACATTTTGTCTCAGACGACGAGCGCAATGCTTTGCAGTATGTATAACTAGCGCTAGTGTTATGGGCGGGCGTATCACTTACCATCAGATGAACGTCTCGTCGCTTAATTAAGAGAAAATAACTTAAAAATTATATTCTAATTAAAACCTTGTTAACCTATCTTTAAATGATAATATAAACTACATTAAACAACAATAAGATATTAATTTTTCATAATTCTTTGCAACAAAAAACGTATGATAAAATTCGCGGAAACTACGGAGCTTTTAAATGGAGCTTTTAAATTGTTTGTTATACAACAAATTTAAAATATTGTTATAAATAAACAAACTGTAATTTTATTATATTTTTTTATATAAATACTGTTCTCGCTAAAAGTGGAACCATTCCAACGTTCGAGTTCAAGAGCCTCGGCAGCTGCTGTGAGCAGAAGTCAAACTTGTTTTCTTTGGCCTTTGAATCCTGGTCTATAACTAGCACTATGACACTACGAAGAAATTACTGTCTGTTTATGAAACTAAAAATATATTTAATACAACTGAATTCTCTATTTACTGCTTTATAAAACGGATACATAGATCGTTAATGATTATTTTGTTCATATAATCCCGGCATTGTATTAACGGACTCGCACAACTATTATAATAATGAGTTTTTTCAACCCATCGAAGTTTGCTTTAAGAAGCATCAATAAGATTAATTTTATAACAGGCATTCACACTTGTCTAGTAGATAAAGTTTATTAACTTTTTTACTTATACACTTTTAGAGTCTTTCCAAAAACCTGCGATACGTTGATAGAAAAATTATGAGTAATTTACTAATACAGTGTGATTAATTGTGATCTTCAGTTAGGTTCAATCAAAAGTATTCGTTTAATTCAAACTTGTATATGAAAATGATTATACCGTCAAAGCAAAATCTTCAGTATTATGCTTTCTAAATTAATTTACATACTGAGTACATTGATACCGGTGGTGAGGTCCTGATAATGCATACCAGACTAGTTTTTTTTTTTTGTTTCGGGCGGAAATCTTCGAAAGATACCTTGCTCCTGGGGTGAAATCGGCATTACGAGAGATTTTTACTCACTAAAACCCCATCGCTGCTCTATATTAGTGCATTCGAAGAGGTTTCATGATCTCTTATAGAACGCACCGGTCTCTACGCTTTGTTTGAACATGTCTCTGAGGAAGGGCTTAACCCTCCTAGATTGTCCCACACAGGTTCACTTGTTGAGCAATAAGGGCCATCCCCCAAGGCTCCAAAAGTCCAAGGCCCTTTTAGCCGCCTTCTACGACAGGCAAGGGTTAAGATAGTCCTATTCTTACTAGCCCGAGACTACAGGGCCGATACCAACATTACTGTAGCACTTATTTTTGTCAATACAAGCTTTGTTGTAAAAACGAGTGAAACTTGGATAAGGCGACTTAATATCATATATTCAAGACTACAAACAGAATGTGGTACAATGTAAAAATCTCAACTAGCGCTACATATAAGCAGCAGTGACACTTGCCATTAGGTTAACGTCTTGCTCGTATCTATAACGTTTCGCAAGTGTTTTGTATGAATAAAGAATATAAAAAAAAACAATACGGAACTATAATTACTAATTCACAGTGAATATAATACGTTTCGTAAAGTACACAAATCGGAAATTAATTAGCGAACAATATATTATTAAAACGTATAAAAACGTATTGTGCGGAAAACAATACGGGCGATAAAGTGCGACAATAACAATAGCGAAGTAGCAATCGCGCTAATGACTAAAAATTGGTTATGACACAAAAAGATATTCTTAAAGTTTGTCCTGCTTTTTCAATTTATTATAAAAAAATTCAAATACTTATAAAGTTTAAAAATACATATAAAAAGCTAGGAAAGATATCGCAGCCGTTATTTACATTAATCCTCCAAGAGTCTTCTTTGCCTGTTGTCAACTTAATTCACAGTGAACTTGTAACATTCACAGTGAAGTTGTTGTGTTTTTTTTTAATATGTGGAGCATCTTAATTACCGGTAACAACTGTTAAATTCTTACTGGCAAAATTTTAATACTTGACTGAAAACTATGATTCTTCTTCATGTCTGTAAATGTCATAAAAATTTAAATGAAGTGAAGAACCCAGTTAAAAGTGTGTATGGAAAATCTCGTTTTTATTTTAAACACGTATAGAGACTTCAATTAATATAAAAAAAATTCAATTTGTATACCGTAAACAAAAAGATTAACTTAAGTAAACAGTGTAACGTACTGTTGTGGTTTAACGCAAGCTTCTAAGAATAGGGCTTAATGCGGGAGCTTAACCGTAAAGGTCTTTAGTTTGTATACAGTTAGTAACCTAATAATTGAACATATAAACTACAAACATATTATTATTATAGTAAATCCATTATTAAATACCGCAAATAAAATATGAAAGTTATGAATTAATCATTTTACAACAAGTTCATAGTTATGCGGTAACTTTTTGTTTGTTGTTGAACCCTTGAGCTTCTTTTCAGTTCTCAGTAGAGGGCTAGTTGACTTCAGTAATAACATAACGACTAAAAAGTAGGAGAATTTTTTTTTTTTATTAAACTAATTAGGATAGTAATCAATTAACAAAAATTTCAGTGTCCTTATCTCAATAAAGAAATTTGCCGAAGCTCGTTAAATATTTTGTGTTTAGTTACACAGGCATTAGTTACAGACTAACTTCATTAGCATGCTTCTTTAGAACTTTATCTTGTAACTACGCAAATTTATTACCACGACCCACTAAGCTGCAGCCGATGGAGTGAGAACATATTTATGCGCTTAAATCTCTATAAAAAAAAATCTAATAAAACCGGCACTTGCTTAGTGAACATTCGCCCATATGTGAGGGCACGATCCCCTTGGCCACGACGCGGCTAATGTATTCGCAATTAAGGTGCTGACCGTCACCTGGCGGCTGCCGGTGACAACACTCAAATTGCTTTCTTTCCAGCTCTTTTCATTTGGGCAACGTCACACTGCACGGAAATGCATGAAACAACAAAAAAGTTAGCTTAGTTGCCGAAGAGCGGGAAGGCTTAATTTGTTTTTTACGACCGTTAACGTTTCGTTTCGCAAATGAGTTTCGTACGTGGCCCGTACGTTGATGTTGCTTTGATTGAAATGTTTCTGGCATTAGATCTAGATAACGTGTTACGGGGAAGTTTTATATTGCGGACGTATACGGCGCGATTATTTTTTATTATATCTGTCAAAGTTTAGGAGACAATGTTTGTAATATTTAGTAATATGATACACAGACCAACCGCTAATATTATAAAGCTACTGAAAAATTACTTATGAACACTAATAATACAAAACTCGCCATCTATTAGTGGACGTGGTTTTAATCGAAACTTTCCGATAGAGACAACCTTTTAATGAAATTATTTAGGAGAAGATCCGGCCGTCCCGTCCCAGTGTTGATAAATCCGTAAAGCATTTTTTTTTGCCTTAGATATTTTACGTCAATTATAGCTATTAAAACATAATCGTTAGAATTTATCAAAAATACAATGAATTAAAAGAAAAAAAAAACTTATCAACAAATACCAAACGGCGTGTAATTGGTTACGCCACGCGTTCATTGAAGGTCCCTCTGTACTGTAAAGGCCATTTTAATTAAATTTTTATGCAATGAAAAAGCATCTCTGCACAAAAGGCTAAGCGATGCGAGCAATAAACTGAGAAGAGGAGGAAAGAGGGGCAAAGGAGGAGGTTGTGCACAAGTCGCGAACGAACGGCCTTGACATAAACGAGGAGTTAGCTGTACTAAAAGAATTTGCGCTGCATCGGACGAAATGTTCAAATATTATCACAGCTGTACCGCGAGCGCTTTTTGCACCGCTTTATCTTTGGCATAGCAACAGTAAAGACAAAGAAAAATAAGTGTCAAATTTAACCTGTTTACACCTAGACACGTGTGCTAAGTATTTTACAGTATCACATTTGTGTATCTTCTCCAATATTATTGCTATTTTTAATATATGTAAATAATATATTACAATACTGTTTCCCGACCGCTTTTCCAACCGTAATATAAACTTCTTCCCTTCTCTTCTCCCGGAATTCCGTTTGGAGAAGAAATTTTATAAAATCCATTATTAGTTGACATGTAAATCGCAGAAGCAATACAGCTACCAAATTTTGAGTGTTTACGAATAATAGTTTAGGAGATGTCGTGATGTAGTGAATCTCTGGATATATTCATATGAATATATTAACATTAGGATAAAAAGTCTAAAAACTTGAATTTTGACAATGTTGGCCGTTATTTAGTAATTTTTTATAGAAAATATCTGAGAGTGTAATAAAATCGTATTCCTCTATAATTATGTACACAAACCTTGAAGCAGTAGTGTACAAACATTACTGTGTTCTGATTTGAAGGATGTTTTACCAAGTGAAATTACTGAAGTAATGAAACAACATCTCGTGTCTCTATTATCTTAACTATATCATCGTAACTAGCCATCATCACATTGACATGGGCAGTCGTATCACTTTCTATCAGGTGAACGTCTCGCACATCTCATCGGTTCGTAAACAAAAGATAATTGCGTAAAGTTATCAAGCAAAAAGTTCCCATCGTGAAATATTCAAGGCTATAGATACCAAGCTTATATTTCACATTGCCGTATAAATATTGACAGTTGGGATGTTTACAGTACATGTAAACATGTAAGGGATCAATTAAAAATTTAAAAACCTTTCGTTTCATATTCAAACAGCGTCTGCATTATAAATTAAGATAAACAGAGGCGGTATGTAACGAAGAGGAAGACAAAAAAAAGAGGGGAAAAGTATTCGAAATTCAGTTGTCAACCGAGCGGTGGGATCGGACGTTTAATGAGGACCGCAATGTGGTCCGACGGACCGCTGCCGGGACGAGGTCCGCCGGCGGTAATTTAACTGAGTCGCAGTAAACTGGCAGCAGTAAACACGGGACCGCAACCAAACACAGCCATACGCTAATAGGAGACATACATCCACGCAATACATTTTTATCACCGCGATCAATTTGATAATTTTCCCATTACTTTATATTACTATTACTTATTTACTTTATTTATTTACTTTACTGTATATTATTATTACAGAAGAAAATTTAATTAGTTTTAATTAATTTTTTTGTAGTGAAGTTGCTAATAAACTTTTAGTTGCTGTGTGTAGCGTAGTCCCTGGTACGATTCCATGCATCCTAAGCAGAGTATGGATTGTAATAGACATCCAACCACATTAACATGTACACATACATAGAATTCTAAGCGACAATATATGACCCGTTGTCACTTAATATTATGTAAAATAGAGGTCAAGTACCTTATTATGTAAATTTTGAATCTACAGGTGGTAATGACACCTTCTATGTAAGTTAATGGATGGTATAACGATCTTTGTAAATATATTTTCACTCAGCAGAATTTTCAGAAAACGTCAACACGTCCTAACTACATCCCTATATCTAATGTTTTTTAGGCCTATCTTCAGTATTTAAAAACGAGGTTTGAACAAACGTTTATAGATAAAAATAAAAAGAACATATACACTTACAGACATAAGGGTGAGAAATATGAGCAAAACTAATAATTTTTTAAGACGAGTTGCGACGTTCACCGTATGGTATGTCATACGCTTGCTCATCCATCCATCGTTAAACGTGGCGTTAGTTAGGATGATATACACAATACAACATGCTTTTCTTTATGTAATTAGGCGACGTGACAAGCGTTACGTTCACCTGATGATAAGGCATACGTCGGTCTATAACAACGTGGCGCTAGTTAAGATGGCACTGCACCACATTGTGCTCGTCGGCTGAGACATAAGATGTTGAGTCTCGATACCCCAGTAATTTAATTACACTAGCTACAGCGTCCTTCAAACTGGAACATAGTAACGTTTGCACACGACTGTTTTGCGACAAAAATGGGTGTTGCGGTAATACCTACCTAGACGGTCTGCGGCAATAGATAAGTAGCATCGGTAATAGATTAAAAAGTTTCGTATGTATCTTGTTTTATGCATCTATTGCATACGTTTAAATAAATTCAGCATTATCTTTGATTATTTTGAATAGAATACAGCTTTTTGTGTAAAATGAATTATTCACATAGATTCCGATCATCATCACCGAATACACGACGTACCTGCTTATCCGTAAGCAGGTACGTCGTGTATTTGCAAAGTCGATACGAGAGCATTGTATCCATTCGAGTTCAGTTCAAGCGGCTCTCCATTGTTGGTGCAGTGTGAAATATTAAACGTTGCGTATAAATTCTTTCGCAGACGTCGTAAATCCTATTCACGATGCGTATACCCACCTTTACCCATTTTATTTCAGGACGTAAGGCCGTTTCGCGTATTTGATCTCGTATTCAGGCAGGGCGGCTATAAAACATGTTAAATTTATTGCGTCAATTCATATTATATGAACGGTTTGAACATTGACACTCTTTACGCCCTAATAAAAACTATGGCGATTGGATTCGCTAATATTATATATTTTTTTCATTATATAGCTCTTGACTATAATCCCATTAAAGGATGAGCTGCGATGTAATCTTTGGTGGTACAGCGCACTCTATATAATCTATTTACTCCTTTCTAAAAGTTTTCCACATCATACCTGGATGGAAATACTGATGCCGGCAGACTGTTTCAACCCTTCGCTGTTCACCATCAAGAAGGTCGAAACGAAATGCGTGGGATTTCGACAAGGACTAAATGAATGCCTGCGGTGTGTCAATACGTCTAAAGGTAAAAGGGCAATGGCGCTGTTAAATCTTGCATACCTTATACTATAGTTCGCGTTAGTTTTTTTGTTATAATCGACATGTGAGAGATATTCGCACGGGACATCTAATATATATATCGTATATAATATGTACCGTAGACATTCTATCTCAGTCATCCATCTATAGTTACAATTACTTTTACACCTGCACTATTCACGTCGCGACGTCACTTTCACTTAGACTTGTTAAATCTATTTATAACACGACTTCCGTTTATCGTAGTTCATGGTGAATAAGCGAAGGTCAAGTATAAGCGGACACACTGTTAAATCTTACTAACAATCTTCTACGATTTAAAAAAGGAAAAAATATTTAAAAATAATAAACAACTGTTTTTTTATCTGTTAACAGATTTAACCTTCCGGTTGGAACTTAAAACGAGCATTTGTATGCCATACCTCATTTAATTTCAAGTTTAATTCAAAGCGAAGAGATTTCAAACCTTATTTAGTTTATTAACTATTTCTATTTTGTTAACAGTTTTCACATTTTAAAATTGATATTTATATTTTTTATCATGTTGATTGTACAGCTAAAAGTATTAAATACTATTCAAATGGAAACCTGACGAAATAGACGTCACGGCGGACACGTCACGTTACGTTCCGTAGTGAATGTTTAATGCTCTTTGGAATGAAGGTCGGGATGCCCATCTATCAATTATATATCAAGGTTTTGGATTACTCATATAAAATGTTAACGATTAGGAAAAAATATCCCTTCCTATATATATATTAATACAATTGAACATTAACTGAGAATTTATGCATAGTAAATATTTGAATAGTGTGCAATACAGTATACTCGTTATTTAACTAAGTTACCAAAGTTAATTGAATGAGCATAATTTTTAAAATCAGATTTATAAGAGAATGTGTAAACTGTTGAGTGACAAGAAGTTGTATAATTCAAGAATTTAAATAATCGGAAATAGATCCTAGTTTATACTCTTAGACTTGTAATCCTGTAGGTTTACCAGATAAATCAACGACCACCAAAACAACTTAATCTGAAACAGTGTAGTTATTAAAAAATACAAATAAAGAGAATCAAATATAAGGTTTTCTAAAATTTCAATGCCTCTTTAAATATGTTACCTGGTTAACAGTTCAAGATGCCCGCAATAAGATGTAGGAGAGCAAGGTGCTTAAGAATCAGTGCAGTGGATCAGTGCGACCGCAACTGTTATGAGACCGTTGTCGATTACTAACCAGCATCCTCAAGTGGAACTGTCACTGTCATAGTTATACTTAACATGTGAGTTACTACATGAGTAGCTTTATAATTTAGTTGTAAGCTTATACTGTTTACTGTCTTTATTGATAATGAGGTAGTCGCGAGGAGACAATCGGCTATAGAACAAGTAAATCATAATGTAGATATATCGATGATAAAATATTGAACAGCATTGACATTCAGGCATTTGCTTTTAAACGAAAAAACATGATACGAATTGATGTATATAAAAATTTATTAAATAAAGTTGTGACTTAACAAGGTAAGTGCAGACATCCTGTAGCGATGTGGGTCGCCGACCTTGTGTTGATGCAAGAGGTCGTTTCGTCCAAATCGTTTTCAGCTCGCCAGCTTACGTAATACCGACTAATGGCAGAATTAGCATCAAATTGATTTTAACGCCATAACTTCTTTAACATCAACTTTACCGATTACCTTTATCACAAACATTTATGGACACCTGTTAATAGGGAGGAATAATATGTTCGCATATTTACTTGAAATCATCACCGAACACTAATGATATTAGTGTTATATTCCTTAATCTGGTAATATATAAAAGCAGTATTAGTAGGAATAATATAAAATAAAAATCAAAACTTAAGTAAAGGAGTAAGGAGTTCATTATGAGATTGCAGATTAGACAAAAAGGAGACTCTTTCAAATCTAGAATTTATCCCATTAGATGGCCTTTATGGAGAGGCGTAAATGTTATACGAATAGGCTTCTCTTTAATAAACATATGTATAACGAAGATGAATGTACGTGTAACGTACTATGTAATATTTACTAATAATGTGTAATGTTTACTAATATCCTATGTGGGTTGCACTATTGTGTTCGAATACCATTAATATGGAAGTTTAATTTTTACTTTTATACCATTTTATGTGAAAATAATACGTAATGCTCAATTAAAGTAAATTTCTCCAACGGTAACAACAAGGATTCGAAGCTATTAAACCGGACAAAAATTCCTGTTAATATCATGCGTTCTCATCTCGACAAACCACAGGGATACGTATACAATTATATTATATTCATCTGCATACGTCGAACGGGGTTTAAGGCACATTACTATTCGTAATAATGCTACACGTAACGAATGGTCCCGGGGTCGGAGTTTCGGACCTTCACTTTTCAAATCAAGCCACGGTTTGGGTCAATTGATTGAATTCGTTGCCGATCGCCCCCACGTCACTCACAATAGCTGAATTAATGGCTAAAAGAAATGACATCGACCGCCCTTTATTGAAAATGTTTAATGGTTTTTTCTTCCTCCCGTTTCGCTTTTCCCGGTTCCATTAGTCTGATAATGTATTTTCTTGTGATCCCGTTTGTAAAAGCTATAAAGCTTACCTCCTGCTTAATTTGCCCCGCTGCGCAACTGTCCGCCAGATTATTTAACAATCAATGAAAATATTAATAACAATTGATCACGAAACATTCCATATAATTTTCAGCGGCAATGCATACAATAAACGTTTAGTATTTGTGTGGTTTTAAACACGTATTAGGAATTTAATGAATGAGAGATGAAAAGAGAAGAAATTAATTTAATGTAACATCAGACTAAACAATTTAAACATTAATGTTTAAATGGCATTATATTGTGGTTTGTTAGATACATGAAAAATTTGAGATTGAACAATGATGGGTGGTGACAACCCTGAAGCAGTGCGATTTCAAGTGCCCTCAGCAGCCCTCGTTAGGTCGGGCATTAGAGCGCGGGCGAGCGCGCCGCGATTTTAGTTTCCGACCCGACGCGCCCCGGAGCACTTATATCCGCATGTATCCGCTATATCCGCCCTTAATAAGGGACTCGACGCCTAATTGACTTAACATTGGATTAATAAAGGTTTAAGACTAAAATATGTTTAGTAATGAAGGCCTCAATTTATTTCATTACTGGGCTTTAATAAAGAGCCGTGTTGTTAATGTAAAGGCGAAGCTTATTTCCTATTACATTCATATTGCAAAGATTTAATTATACTTTTTTTTTGTAATTCTAATATTATTTAAAATTAATTGATTTACTTAATCATAATATAATTGTAAGTTAAAAATTAGTGACATACTTATTATTAAAACAATTTAAAGAGTTTTATGAATAAGAATGCAATGGAAAATTTTTGCTTCGCTGAAGCAGCGATTTATAAGCGAATATTTGAATATCGTTTTTAACATTTTCCTTTCGGCTCACCGTTGATTGCAAATTTTAATCAAGAACTGAAATTCGTTATACTAGTTCTAGACAAAAGCTCTCATAAGCTCAAGCAGAAGCCAAGTTTTAATTGATCGTCAGTTATTGAATAGTGTAGAGCAAGTTGGCGGGTGCGGAGGCGCGGCGACAAAACTCCACTAAAAGGCTTCCGAGTGTCACCTGAACTACGAACAGTCGTTAAGTTGCTCGCTATTACTTTTGTTGCCAAAAGCGAAGTGGCTAAGCTAAGGGCTGCCAGCGGCCGTCTGCCTTCACTCAGCTCATTAAACTTTATTCCGTACAAAAAGTTCTTGTTATGGTTAGTGCGTGGTTGCTATTGTACCGTGTAGTTTTAACTGCATTTAATGATGAAAACGTTTAAAATTATTTTTCACACCATAATTATAAAACTTACATTTTTATCATATCGAACTAATATTAAAATTTTTGGAAAGCGAACACAGTTAGTTATAAGCAAGTACAACTTAAGTTGCACATCTATGTGCATAATATATATGGATAATTTGAATTCGTCTTAATACTTAGAAAAGAGACAAGAGAAGTATAAATAAATTTTCGATCATCGCATAAAATTTAAATTAACTACTATTAACATCAAATTGAATTTCTAATAACAGTAAAAGCTGATCAAATGGTAATAGAAGAAAAACTAAAGAAATCTCCTCGCCCTACTTTGCACAATTTGCACCGTTCATGCGCAATAGTTTAATGTAGCAAACAGCTACCCTCGCTAAGCTCACCTTCCCACTCAGCGTCCTAATATCCTCTCCAAGGATCATCAATTAAAACTTTCTGCTTTCACTGAAATAACTCGAAGTTATCTTAGCAACGCTTAGCGCTTTAACTTCCCTCGCCTCACCTGAATTGACTCTTAATCTATATAACGTTTGTTGAATGAGTTTTGATATTAATTCATTAAATAAACAAATTATTACTTCAATTAATAGTTATTAAATCAATACTAGGGTGAGATATTAAGGGGGATGAGAGGTGTGTTCAGCAAAACACCACCTAACCACACAGACGGCTAGATTATTTTGTATTCAAAATTTTGAAACATCATATGTCCCTTTGAAAAGAAAAAAAATCGAATAATATTTACTTAAAGGTACTATTTAGTTCGTTAACCTTGATGTAGTGTTTCAAAATAAGTTTTGATAAGTTTATCACCTAAAATAATTAAGAATCTTGAAAATAAATAACCCTACATACGATTTGTCTATTAATACTTAATTTTGGCATCCAGCAGTGGACATCGATCGGTAGAGATGATCCTTGATTTTATATTTGTGAAGAAGTAACATAGGTACGTTGAAATGATGGAAAAATACTTAAATATGTATCTGCATCGTTATAACCGTAGGATAAATTCAAACGAAAACTACAAGTCATTAACAAATATAAGGAAAAACCTTTGATTCAGAAAACTATAACAATGGTGTTGAGTTTCTAATTTTCAATGATATATATATATATATGTCGGAGATTGGAGGACTCAACGTTACATTTTAATCGATTGGGGGTATTCGGATATAGTAGTGGGTAACACTGAGATTGATTTGTTAAATATCAATGTCATTTCGAGGAAGGATAAAAAGGGGAACACGGAGCGGCTGCGGGACTCTTTTGGAGGACAGACGGCGGTGAACACGAGGATAGCCGACCTCCGTCCTACTTTGTCGCTTTATAATCAGGTTGTTGGATTAAGAACCTATCAGATATTATTTCTTAATATCCACAATGAATGACGATCGGAGGGACAAAGAACGCCTACATCCTCTCCTCATCTCTCTTCGATATATATATGTAAACTTTTCTTTTGCCAGATCCAATATTTTCTATTAATAGCGAAAGCTAAGAATCAAAAGAGGGTTTAAGTACCTATTGCTTTAATCCCGTACATACAACAAAAAAGTTTGTGAAAATGTTGTCTGTTTGTGTTATTACTATGAAGCGAATTCGATTACGTATAAGTAAATTGATATATTTATATACGTAGATAAACACTAACATATATATACACAATCAATTTTCACCCGACTGTGGCCTAGTCAAACCACGTGGATATAAATTATATTTGCTTGAATCACTTCAAGCATCATCCTATACACAAAGACCATTCATACATTAACCGGTTTCGATTCCAACACGTTTCATCCTCATAGGCATACAGTTTACCTTCTAATCCTTGAACACGATAACGTCATCCTGCGCTTACTACATTTTTTTCTATGTAAACTTATTATGGACACCGCGACGGAGTCACGAGCAAATCATAATTCCGCTTCCGCGTGATGCATTAGTATTGATGTTGCTTGTTTATTACAATGATGTGTTCATCATGTTACCCGCATGTAACAGGTAATGTGATATAGAGTGATGAGAGATATACATGACGGGCATCTTTGTGGTGACTGTTGTTACTAATATTTCCTTATCGAAGGAACACGGACGACGGAAAACAAATGCGCAAGTTCGAATCCAACTTCAGGTATAACTGATACAATAATAATTTCTAGGTAGGATATTAATTTCTCTATATATTTGTAATGTTCGCACCCCTTTATTATTACATTTTTTTTAACTCTAAACACTCTAGGAATATAAGAATTATATACAAAATCCTATTTTTTTTTTTATTATGAATAAGGTTTTTAAACTGTACGCAACTAGTACTAATTTCTTACGCACTAAAATCTCTGTGTGTTCTGTGAAAGACACACAAAAGAGATATATAAAGTTACTAAGTTAACCTTTTAATATTTAATAGTATTCAGCCTTCCATGATCATTAAAAGTATATGTTATGTTTGTATGTATACTACCTGAATCAGGTTGTCCGGCAAGTATATAATTATAATACATTACCTTTATATTTAGCTCTAATGTATGCTTAGTTAATAATTCTCGGCGTGGAGATTTGTTAAACAGCTTTTATTATTCTGCGGCACCAACTACTTTCATCGTCATCATCAGCCGACAGACGTTAACTGCTGGACATAGACCTCAAGTTATAATCAAGTGAAAAAATTATGAGGACTGGGTCAATATTTTCAGATTTTTAGCATTACGCAAATTATTTAGATCATTCATTTTATTTATACATACAGACAGCAATATTAAAAGTAGCATTCACTTATCCAGTTAGACACAATTTATTTTATTTTACTAAGCGACGAGACGAATGAGATGTTAACCTGATGGTAAGTGATACGCTTGCCCATAGCAATGTGGCGGTAGTTAGAATGATATACACCATCCACATTGGGCTCGTCGCTTTGAGACATAAGATATTTATTACCATGGTAATTAAGTGAAATAGCTAGTAAGCTATAGCGCCCTTCAAACAGGCACACAGTAATGTTTGCACACTGTTTGGCGGCAGATATAGAAACTAGTAGCGGTAGAGCTAACTAAACGGTGTCTAACAACAAAAAGCCTACCCCGAGTAAACAACGTGATGCAGTGTATATTATCACCAAAGCAAATAAGAAACTAGACGGTGTCCTGAAGCTCTTGAAATATAGTGCAACCGACGCATGCACGCATCAGCAGGATCCAACAAATTACAGATGAATGATATGATAATGAAGATGGGTAAGATACAAGACAAAAGACATGCTTGCAGACGGAAGAAGTCGTGGTTAAGAAACATACGCTAGTGGACCGGGATCACGTCCGCCGAAGAAAGTTCTGCCTTGCGCAAAAAATCAGACTAATTTCGTAGTTAAAGGTCAACCTTCAGGCATGAAGAGTCATGTCAAAAAGGATATCATCCGAACTAGCGTCATAAACGTCGTAGATTTTACATCAAACAAAAAAAAATCATGGTGAGTAAAAGTAAACCACCAGAATAATACATAAAAGAATTGAATTACAAAGCCATTATGGGAATGCGTCGACGTATTTCGAACCGTCACTTATAAACACATCATGTAAATAGGTGCGATGACGTGGCGATGTATCAAGGCGGAGGTACACGGGGCGTTTTTTTTTCTTTTGGATTCCCGCTTTTCTCATTAACTGTTCACGGGCGGCGCGCTCGCCTCGGCCCGATCTCATATCAGGCACGACTTTACACTTCCACCCTGGATATTGGAGCTTAAGTGCAGTTATTTCCGAAGAAAATCCTTCTCACCTACTCTACTATTAATCTTACGTGGCATTACTAGAAAAAGTATATTTATATTTACTGATAGTAGTTCTCTGTTGCCGGAGATCGTCTAGGTAGTGTGCTAAATTTACTGTTAAAAAAGCATTGGATGACTATTATAAAAAAACAAATATCAAAAATTTATAAACACGAAGCTAAAATGCAGTATATACACTACAATAGTCATATTTTAATCAAAAGATTAAACTACATTCAATTAAATGACACACAAGACAAACCGAACCTATTGTATTGAGCGACAGACAATTTACTTAGTCTATTTGTATGTTTTGTAATATTAAAACGTCTACTATTTAACAAACAAAGCTACGGCATTTGTTGCTAGGTGAGTAATCATTTAAGTTGTAAACATTTAAACGTTTTCCTATTTAGAACTTAATTACCTTTCTTCGCATTTAGGTATATTTAGAGCGTGGCTCATTAAACTACTAAATTAGTCTGCCGGTAGGGTCGGGTCCGAAGTATAAACAAGAGCAAGCTTAAGTGCAACCCTGGAAAATTACTTAAACGTTGACAGTTACTAATGGTACCATTTAAAAATAACGGTCGATGACTTCTTAGTTGTTTAAGATAGACCAAAGTAAAGAAAAGTTAAATAAAAAAAAGAGAAAATAATAACAAATATAGTTAAGATCTAAACTTAGTTATGATGAATTTCAGACGATCACAAATGATCCGTATAAAGGTTAATGCAATTGGTCTATGATTCTAGATAGGATATTTAAATGAATCACTCCTAACTTGACACAATAAAAGTAACTGAAACAGATACAGATATAGACAGACTACACAAATTAAAAGGTCGGCCACGAAACGGAAACGCGAGGACATTGCAGAACATGAACATATAAATCTTCAAATCATCGAGATTGCTTCAAGAAGTCTTTAGACTCAAGAGACTTCAGAAGAAAAAGAAAAAACTACTCTGATCTGAGTCGGTCTTTAAAATCACATATAAATGACCGCCCAGCATTGACGTTGAAAAGGAAGTCCACTCTCTTATATATCAAAGTTTGACTTAATTTAGATATTTTTTCTTACATAAAAATCTTTGCGAAAACATTCATTTTTCTTTAAGTCCACAAAGTGTGATATCTTTTTAAAATTTAATACTCAATTCCAACCCTTACCTTTCATTTGCTGGTACAAGTCGGGCAAAGTGTGAGTCGGTATGAGACTCACGTACGAGTGAATGTAATTTTTAAAATGAAACAGGAAAAGTGAGAAATTCTTATTTGCGCCACAATTGCTACAAGTAACCGAATGGGAAAATGTTAAAGATCGGTACTTTATAGTAACAGTAGCAATTATTTTTATGAGATTGAGAAATGTAAGTAATGAACGAAAGGAAATACAAATTAAAAATATACATCAACTATAATTATTTTTTGTTAATTAACATTCACATATATAACATTGCGGAAGTAATGACATTTGTTTTAATATTTAAACCATAAATCATTTTTATAATTAGTTAAACCGTTGACATGATAAACTAATTTATACCGTTACGCAAAGTGCACTAGTGGCAAGTGTTTTTGCAGGCACTTTGAAGAGTTACTACATAGCGTTTTTACGTTGTCCAGTAGTAAATAACTTCCAAATAGCAACGTCTTTTTTATTAAAAATGTGCTAGTTTTAGTTGTTAAACTTATGATACTGATGAGGCATCAGTGTGCAAACACTAAAGGCATACAGTTTCAAAGATGCTTTAAAAAGTTATATTAACATATTTACGAGACATTCCACTGTGTGTCAAACATCCTAGTATCCTTATATCTAGTATCCTATCGTTTCACTACTTATTGTTTTAGCAGTATCATTAATTTACTCCTGGTAGACGACCCACTGCAGATCTTTTTCTATCCTTTCTATCTTATTTGTAAAATGCTACAATCTAAAGCAAACAAACCAGTTGCAGGAAGTAATAACGGATAATAAAAAAAGTTCCGGACGGGAAAATAATAAAACTGACAATATTCTCGTAGACAGTAGTTTCCTTTCAATTTTCATAAAGCGAAATTGTTAAAGCAAAAGATTTCATGGCAGTTCAAGCCAGCGGAGAGAGGGAGCCAATAAATCAAGACGACGCCGAGCAAGCGCTTTCATCTTTTGACCGGTCTCCGCGATTCAAACTTGCAACCAGCAAAGGCTGTACATGTCAGAACTTAATAGATTTTATTTGGGGATCAATAGTTCGAGGTATTCAATTTATAACATAAAAGCTCACTAGAAACATTAAGAGGATAATGCGAGAAAACCGAAAACAACAAACTGGGTTAATGTGTACGGATTCAATGTCTGTGTAAACGAGTTAAAGGTCACAAAATATTTATCACAAAGACTATGAAAATTTTTGTTCCGAAATATCGACACATACCTTTTAAAGCTATAATTTCTTTTTTAATACAGGGAAGCGATGAGACGGACATGGTACTGATCTAATGGTAAGTAATACGCCTGATCATAAAAACGTGGCTCTAGTTAAAATGATATATGAACATAAAGCCATTGTAGTCCTCGTCTATATACATCAAATGTTTAGTCACGATACTCCAGTAATTTCACTAGCTACAGCATCCATCAATTTGGATGATAACGTCTGCACACTATTGTTTTTCGGCAGAAATAGTAGCTGCAGTGTTACCTACGTGGTTAGTCTCCGGCAACGTTGAACTGCAACCAGTAAAATCAAACGCGTGTTTATAGATTTGACTTTTATCCTTTAAAAATAGCACCGCAGAGAAGTTCCTTCACTACAACAAGCACCTCGTACAAGAAAGCAAATTGGAATTCTGTTACTCGGTTGCTCGATATAGATTTTCGCAAAGTAACGTTGGAGCTTTTAGAGAAGACGATAAATTTTAGTTGCAATCAAGTTTTCGCGTTCGAAACAAAAATAAAAGCTCTTCACTATAAGTTTCTAATCAATATGTTCTCATTGAATTTCGTTCGAATTGTAACTGTATTATGAACTTACTTCATCAATGAAGCTTTAAGGAATTTTCATTGCAATATATCGTTAAACATTTGTCTAATATAAAATCCTTGTACGCTTATCTGTCTTAAAGTACTCATATATTTAATATACAGTAGGTTACAATTTTAAATATTTATTGCTATTTCAATAATACATTCAATAATTCACTTTCAAGGCAACTACTTTACGTATATAACAAGAATTATATGTTTGTTCACAATTAATATAATGCAAGATCTACATATTTAAATGGGTGTGTAAAATAGTATATGATATAGTCAACTCACATAGTCAAGGACTGTTATATGTTAGTTATGACAATGTTATATAGTTATAAACCGGGTTTAAATACCATCAGCTAGAAAGAGCATTGGAGGATTGAAATGGTTTTCTCAATCTGATCACCAAACTTAAGTTTGAAGAGAGCACGTAATGATGATGATGACGATGATTATACAATAACTACAAAACATATTTATATATTACAAATTGAATATATTAATATCTTATGTTATTTATTCAAAATTGAAATTTGTAGAACATTATCAGGGAAAGTAAATGAAGATATCGTTTTCAAGACGCGCTCCGAGATATGGAGGTATCTCTTTAAAATTTATACGTTCACCTCATGTGCAGTGATAGCATCCTCTTTGAAAATTTCGGTTTACGTCAGAAGTAGAATTTCGTTGCGCTTTAAAGCACAGAGTTCGCTTTGCGGGAATTCAAATCAAGATTTATTGGGCAAACCAATAGTGTTCTATTAAAAATTCGATTTCGATCCGGATCGACGATTTACGTACACTCCCGACACCGTTTACCTGATACCGGATTGAAAACTGCAATGTATTGAATCTGAACTGGGCATTTTTCTAGCACGTGTGACATCTCAGAAAATTGCATTCGCGCCTTGAATACTTTATGCTCATTCTGATCAAATTTCTACTCCCACAAACAAAATAAACTAAAGCTCGTAGTCAAATTACTTTATACACTAGCTGACACCCGGCAGACCTTGTCCTCACAGTGTACATTTATTAAGAAAAAATGTAGACAGTGTATTACAGATTTTTTTAGAAATCTAGATCAGCGCTTAATTGTGATCTCAAACGATGGTAAGCTGCGATCGCTTATTCACTTGACGTTTAATTAATCTTTAGTCATTTGATGAAAGAAGCGTACGGAAGAAAAAATGTACACAGTGAATTACAGATTTGCTGAGATCAGCGTATGTATAATTATATATCCAGCAGCATATACCTCTTACAGTGTTGCGAATTGATTGAACGATTCAGGAGATGAGGTACAACAAAATATTTTATACCACATAATAAAAACAAAACATAATATACAACAAATAGTTCTAGATCTAACAGCATTGGAAACGGTTCAAAATATTTGGAATTGTAGAAAGATTAATTATAAATAATCTTTAAACAATAATAGCATATTCACGTATGTATGTACACATTAAGTAAAAAGCTGTTATTCAGATTTGAAAAAACTTCCGCTTATCCATTAACATTATTACTGAAGCTTTATTGTCGTAAGTAAATAGGTTAATGGAATTTGAGTAGAATATGATATAATGGAAACAAAAAGGACAAATCTTACGGATAATAGCAAAAACCTATATAATGCTTATTACCGATCTCATCCCGAGATATATCATAAGAGCGTTTAGTAAAGACACAACCTTTTTCATAATCTTTGGTTTTGCTTACAAAATTTGAGAACTTAAGGATTTTAGTAATAAATCTCAAAAGACATAAATATAAAATGATCCTTGTATTGTTGTATTGTACTGGGTTTTTTTTTTTAGTCAATGAAGCGAAGTGACGAGGGGAACGTTCACCTGATGGTTAGTGACTGACACTCCAGCTCATAACAACGTGGTGGTAGTTACGATGTTATACACTACGCCATATTTTGCTTGTCGCCTTGTGACATAGGATGTTAAGTCTCGTTACTACAATAATTTCACAAGCTATAACACTCTGCAAACCGGAACACAATAATGTTTGCACATTACTGTTTGGCGGCTAGTGAGTTGCGGTGATACCTATCCAGGCGGTCTCCGTTGCTGGTAGGTCTCCGCTGCCGAAGACGGGCTACGTCGCAGCGACTATTTGTGCTACCAAGCATTACTGTACAAACATTACTGTGTTCCGGTTAAAAAGACGTTGTAACTAGTGAAATTACTGAGGTAACGCGTTATATCATCTTATATCTCAAGGCGAGTTGAGTATAAATTAGTGCAGTGTAGATCTTATAGCAGTCAGTCCGGTAGTCTCGGGCTAGTAAGAATAGGACTAAGATAAGCCCTGTCCGTCGTAGAAGGTGAGTAAAAGGATCTAGAACATCCGCGGGCCTTAAGGGTGAAGGCCCTTATTGCTCAACAAGCGAACCTGTCTGGAATAGCGTAGGAAGGTTAAGCCCCTCTTCAAAGAAGGTTTCAAAGAAAGTGTATAGAGGTACCGGCGCGTTCTATAAGAGATCCCGGAGCCTCTCCGAATGCACTGATGCAGATCACCGAGGGGGTTTTAGTGAGTAAAAATTTCACATAACCCTGACTTGTGTCCAGAAGCAGAGTATCTTTCTAAGATTTCCTTCCCCAAAAAAAAGGTCATCTTATAGCGGTAGCGCCACGTTGTTATGTAGGCGTATCAGTATCAGATAAACGTCTTGCTTGTATAGTTACTTCGTCGAATAAAAGAAAATTTGTCCGCAGCCACCTGCCTCCAATGATTCCTTGCGATCTTCATCAGGTCGTACAACTACAAAATTAAGTTATGTAACTATGAAAGTTCTTTAAGGTAAGCATCGAGTCCGTGCATTATAATATTTTGATCTTTATGTTACTGTCGACCTGTTGACTTGATCGAGTTTGAGTTGTTTCTGAGAGTTGAGTTACTGTTAACTTGACGCTGCATAATAATTTGTGTACACCGATAATCTATTTTCAAAAGTATATTATAAAATAAACTTATTAACAATAAATTTAGTATAAGACCTTATAGACAAGATCATGTTTAAATCATACTGGAACTTCTTTTATCAAATGACTAAAGATTAATTAAACGTCACATGAATAAGCGATCGCAGCTTACCATCAGTTGAGATCACAATTAAGCGCTGATCTAGATTTCTAAAAAAACATTTTAGTTACACTGGTAAATATACCGAGTAGTTCTGTGTAAGTCTCCGATAAACCGTTGTATAGTAAAGTATACCAGTAGAGTGCTGTAAATGAACTTATTTATATTATCAGAGTCAATATAGAAACATCAAACTGTTAGTACAGACCGTTACGGCCCTGCCATGGGCTATAAGGCGGGGGCGAGAGCACGGAAAATGAAAATATACTACGACGGTTACTACAGTTTCATGTTTTGTTAAAGCTTGTTTGCGTTTAAGCATCAATATTTTGGGTACACAACGTGTTGGCTGCCTAGTGGACTAATATCGTAACATTGAATGATCGTATTTGTTACCGTACACCGCGCCGACCTCACCTTTTACGCTTTTAAAATGTTTACACTTCGTATTAGTCCGCATACAAGTATTCTCTAAGGATATTCTCTGTATACACAGTGATTGTTAATCCAGCGTTGACGTTTTTCCGAATACTTAAATTCTGTTTTTATCTCAATATGTTCAAAGGGGTAGGTCGCTGATCTAATGATTAGAGCGTGCGGCCTTCATTCCGAAGGTCACGGTTTCAATTCTTGGCATGTACCGATGACTTTAATATATAAGTTATATACATTAGTGAGCTTGAGTAACGACAGCAAAATACAAACGGTGAAGGAAAACTTTGTGTGGAAACCTGCACTTGAATTAGAATTTATTCTAAGCTGTGTGTTAAGTCACCAATACGCATTGGACCCGCGTGGTGACTACGGCCCATCGCCCTCATATTAAGGGTAGGGTTGTGCCCCAACAGTAGGGACGTAAATTGACTGTAGAAATGTCCAAAGCGCGTTACTCTCTAGTCAACCTCATTAGGATAACGAATATTGAATACGTGGTGTTTACCAGATAGATTGTCTTTTGCTTCTATGTGAATATAATAACAAAAGCCTAATCACGATTATATTAGCCGTGAGAGTCTGCAGACGCAACTGTTCTCAGGGTAGAATGATATCGGTCTAAAACTACAATGTAGAGTGCAAAGGCACACAGCAACCAATCCACAGATTTACATATTTTCTTACCATTGTAAAACTATGCCTTTGTAAATAGCCTATTTAATGTATTCATAACTATTGTTATTTGTATTACATGTTTATGTATATTTTATGGTTTGTAAGTGTTCATCGGCCCTCAATAAATCATTAATAATAAACAATTTGGAGCGCAATAGAGAAAGCTGACTCCACGACTGTACGGGATATAGCAAAGAAGTAAGAGAGTGGTGCGATTGCAATTATATTCTAATATAGAAGTATTATATTACATTTGTCAAGGGTAATTAGGTTAAACGATTTAACAATGTTAACGTGTTATTCAAGCAATGTGTTCGCGTTATACGCGATATGGGTCAAGGCGACTGTAGCGCGTCTGTCTGATTATTACTTCAGACAAAGAGCATACTCCTGAGCAATAAAGCGCTATAATGAAAGTGGATAAAAGCTAACGGGCATCGTTTTATATTACAACAGCTATTAGTTGTGACCATATTGACATTTACAAAAGGTCAGTACAAATATAGGTAACACCGATGATGTTCTTTTATCGAAGAGTATTTTTTTTTGCAATATAAACATCCGTATTAGTCTATTAAGACCATTAAGATGAATCATCCGGATTGAATCTAAATCGATGATGCATTTTGTATGACAAAAATAAATATTTCGTCCATTCAAATACGTAAAAAAGTATGTATTAATATATATTAGTCTTTTAATATCTTCTACACACAGTATTATGGTTAAGCATACGTTATAGATATTATGCATTAATATTTGTAAGAGAAATATACGTGTAGCTCAAAGTCAGGGTCAAAACAACAGTTAGCTTTAATACATTTATAATTAATCTAAAACCATCGCCACTGTCCTTGTAGTGTCGTTCAAGTGATCACTTTTATGTGGTTAAACAGTTTTCGTGTCAAGCAATGTAGCAACAGTCGTCATTGCAACGTTTCTTGCAGTGTTCACTTTGATTCAGAATTCATAGCACATATCAGGGTGCATCATATCAAAACTGCCAACGGAACGTCATACGTTCAAAGAAATGTCGCCTCAAAGAGAAATATTGAAGTCGCGAACCCACACCAAGTCGCGTCACGTACACCAGCCCGTACTCCCAGGCTTATTTTTTTTTTAAAAGTATCTTTGGCACGAAGTTATGTGATACAGAGGCCCTTTACGGATTCACTGCCGTCTTAAGTTTTCATTAGACTATTTTTAGTATAAAAACATTTCTATATGAACCATACATATAAGAAAACTCATTTTAAATGAGGTTATCATATTTTACAATAACGATGGACTGAAACAAATAAAACTTTTGCTTTAAAATGTCATCATTAGTGGGTTAGACACGCTTAACTTCACATCCGTTATTTTCATTGTTAATGTACAGACATAGACAAAAAGTAAACAAAGCGAAAAGCCAAATGAGAAAATAGTGCGGGTTATATTGCCAGTGGGACAAAGGGAACTGTTTTAGCTGAGACACACCTGGCTCTTGAAGAGCTCATAAATAAAGTGAAACGGCGAAACTTGCGGAAACGTCTCGGCGAGGATCTCTTGAACACGCCTTTTCAAAGCCAGCCTCGCATTGAGACAAACGTGACAGCGATTTGTTACTGTTGTGTATGAAGCCGCACAACAAATATGTATAAGCTTAAACAATGTTATATTCCGTTCGTACCAAACTTATCTCCCTAATATGTAACCTAGATCCTTAAACACCTTTGTGTATGCTTGTGTTATGATGTAAAATGGACGCCGGTAGCTCGCTCGCTCGGAAACCGGTTCTTATTGTTAATTCTTATCTGTCACGGGTACTTCACCAAGATACTTATACCTAATTCCGGTGTGGGTAAAATAACCTATAAGTGAGTTAATTATAATTTAACATGTATGTTAAATTATAATAATCTGTTTGTCACATATATTTTATTAATGTATAAGAGATCTTTTTGTATACTTAAACCTGTCAAAGCTACATTACACATTATAAATATAATTAATAGTATAGTAATGATTAACAAAAAATAACTAAATTCTGTGCCACGCTGATCACCAACCCTTATTACTCTATCTAGTAACTACTACTACCTCTAATCATAATAAGTAACAAGTCTATCCAAGGGTGTGGTAATTGCTGATATATAATTAAAATCGGTAATCAATAAGATGATGGTTTTATGTGAAGGAAGTATGTCCGTTTGGTTATGTACATAGGTTAGGATGTTATTTCTTTCGCGAAGTTGTAGTTACAGAAATTACTTGGGTAATAAGATGAAATTCAAATTTTTTAAATGATGAGTGTATTGTAATGATGCCCAAAGATCCTTTTTATAAACGGGTATATCATTTATCGTTATGTAAATATCCTGCTGGTGCCGTAAGTGTGTCGAATTATAGCATATAACCAATATCATTTCTGTTAAATGTTACAGCGGCTGTATATATGTAAACTATATATATTTTATAATGATAGGTTGTTCGGTAAACCGACACTAAAGAAGGAACTTGTAGCGGCGCTGTTTGTTCGCGTTCGTGTAATAAATAGGAGCGGCTATCACAACCACGCATCCCCCTAGACGGGGCTACATACTTAGATCTAAATAATCTTCACGCCGGCTAATAAATCTAGCTCCCACATACTTTGTAAGAGCGTAATGTTTGATAAAATGTTTCACCGTGAAACGTCTTAACATACTATTGTTGATGGGTTTCAGAATTTATTACCTAAGAAGAGTTACCTCATTTTACAACAGTGAGTAATGTTGAAAAAGATGCAATTTATTTTGAAACTTACATTACTTTTTCTCGAGTACCAGAGATCGTATATATTATACGTGTGATTACTAACATTGTTCTAGCAATAATTTACACATCTGTCATTGATTCATTGCAACTTCAATGACATTAAACTTTGCTTCACTTTTTCCAAAATTTCACCAAGTAGTTGGAGTGGAGTATCTTTTGAAGTAAGAAAACTCAATAAACATTTAAACTAAAACATCACTCAAGAGACGATTGTCAATTTAAAGTTATTGGACTTAGAATAGAGCTCGAAAGTATTTTGTAAGTAAATAATTTCTCTTGGGCAAAATAAATTACATTCTAATTTATTTGATTTAAGCTTTGATTAAGCCTGCTCATGTATTTTATAAATACGTGAGGTTGGTTTTATATTAAACTATCTGATCCATGTTAAATCCGTCTTATATATGGGATTATTTCTATCAAATTTCAAGTATCAAGGCCTTATGTTTTCAAAGATAACATTATGAGTCTCTACGTAGGTGAAAATCTCTTATATATATGTCATTATAGGTCGGCGTATCACTTACCATCAAGAGAACATCTCGCTAGTCTCATTGCTGCATGGAATAAAAAAACTTACAATGTAAACCTACTTTTTCTCAAGATAAAAATACATTTTCCATCGCTTGCTGCCATGCGGGTGTCGGTGGGAGTGTCGTTTGAATGCCGCGTTGGAACTTAATCTCTTCTGCCCGATCGCTTCTTTCACAGTTAATGGTGCGAGAGCGTTCCCGGTGCGAACTGATATTGCTAAAACCACTCACACTCTCTCACCGCTGTCCCGATGCGGTCCTTCTTGATAATCTAACTTGATATGTAGTTAAGTAGTTCAAAATTAAATGTTACCTGTTCTAAGTAATTACGACTCAAGTTATTTTCATCCGCTTTTTATTCGGCGACACAACCTGAAGGACGAAGCGTCTACTTGATGGTGGTACGACAGCCCATAACAACACGGCACTAGTTACGATGATGTACACAGTACCATCGTGATCTTAGCCTCTAGACATAAGATGTCTCGTTACCTCGGTAATTTTACTAGCTATAACGCTATATATACCGGAACACAATATTTTCACTACTGTTTAGCGGCATAAATAAAAGTTGCTGTGGTACCTACACAGATAGTCCCACGCAGCAGATGTCTCCATTATTTATGTACGCATTACATTGTATGTTTTTATAAAACACTTTGATTTTACTCTTAATAAGTCAAATTTAATAATAAGAATTTAAGATCATTTGTCATTAATTATTAACTACCTTTTAATAAATAATTAATAGTTCTTAACGTTCAAGAAACCCTTATTAATAATATAATTGATGTACAAGATCAATTTACGATAACAAAATAGTAATATCTTAAAAACGTTCCTCGATATAGTAAACTATCACATAATTTGATACACTAAGCTATGTAAGGAGGTTGTTTGATATCCACAAATACCTTCTCTTTCACAAACTCTTTGACGAACGGCTTTTAGGTAAAATTTCAACCGGAAGTAATTAATTGAAACACGGGAAGGAAGGAATCTCGTACCAGCAAAGTTGTTTATGGACGCCTTTGTAGCGTTGTTCCTAGAAAATCATCCCAGTAACTTAGTCGGCGGCAAGAACAGAGAACAAAAAAATAAGATAGATGGTTCAGCTAAGGATGTTATATTCTTGAAACAAGAAGCCTCGCAAGATGTCGACTGCAAGCAGTCTCTTGCGACAAATTAAATAAATAACATCAGAGAAGTAGGTTATAGTCTTTAGATAAAAGAATAACTTATACTGCGGGATTGTACATTTTATCATCAGACTAAAGTTTTTCTCCTGCGTATATTATTAATAAAAGAAATCAAATAACGATTGTTATCTACGACTCATCATGAAATATATTCATTATTATATTTCTTATACAACTATCTTCTACTCTCATGTAAATAACACTGGTGGTAGGTCTCTTTTGCTTGGCACTGTCTAGATAGGTACCGCCGCAGCGCCTATTGCTGTCTGCAAATAGTTACGGTTTCAATGGTATTACAGCTAGTGATATAGCTTTTAATGAGAAAAAAACTTTGTAATAAGCGTAAAAAATTATAACTATAACTCTTTTGTTAGTCTGACCGATAGAGGTCTGCACTTTACTTACGAACATTGTCTTTGTATTCTGTATATAATAGGGGGACCGGAAAGTAATGTCGTTTCTGCGCATGCCAATACTTGATTGTCATTTGTCAGCTCATTGTTTTGTTCAGAGGCGTACCAAAGACATTGTGAGGTTATAGTGATTTCTTTACTTATAGACAATTGAATTACAATTTTTTTTTGTAATTTTGGGTAAAATGGCCAGCCAAATACCAGAAGAGGTACACATCCGGCATTGCATGCTCTTTGAGTTTCGCAAGGGAAATAACGCAACAGTTGCTACCAAAAACATTTGCGATGTTTATCCAAATGCACTGGACATTCGTAAATGCCAAAGGTGGTTTTCCAAGTTCAAATCGGGTAATTTTGATCTTTCCGACTCGTATCGATCAGGAAGACCATCAGCGTTAGACAACGACGTGTTAAGGGCGGAAGTGGAAGCAAATCCGTGTCAGACGATCGAGGAATTGTCAAACAGTCTCAACAAACCTTGGTCGACCATCCAAGAACATTTGAAGCAGATTGGAAAAGTAAGCAGAGCAGGTGTTTGGGTCCCGCATAATCTGTCCGAACAGAATAAGGCTAACCGATCAATCACATGCAACTTATTGCTTCAACGACACAACACAGAAGCGTTTTTTGATCGCTTGATCACAGGAGATGAGAAATGGGTCCTGTATGATAACCCAAAACGCAAAAGGCAGTGGCTCTCTCCAAATGAAATCCCTCGGAGTACTGCTAAGCCAGGTTTACACCCCAAAAAAGCGCTTTTGTGTGTTTGGTGGAGTATTCGCGGCATTGTTCATTTTGAATTACTGAAACCTGGAGAAACTGTTACTGCAGACCTCTACAGCGAACAATTGCAGCGAGTCAATCAATCTTTAATTGAAAAGTGGCCAGCGATTGTCAACCGAAAAGGCGTCATTCTCCAACATGACAATGCAAGACCGCACTGCGCAAGGCGAACTCTAGAAAAAATTAATGAATTGGGGTGGGAGGTGCTGCCTCATCCACCATATTCGCCCGATGTTGCACCATCGGATTTCCACTTATTCCGAGCGCTGCAACACTTTTTAAGTGGCAAAACATTTGCAAATTTGGATGATATCCAAAATGCCATCTCTAGATATTTTGCCGAAAAACCAATAAATTTTTATCGATCAGGGATTGAAAATTTACTCACTAGATGGCAAAAGGTTATTGACAATGATGGGGAATACATCATTGATTAAAAATAAAGACTCGTTAAAAATGTATGTGTTTGTATTTAGCGTAAGAAAACGACATTACTTTCCGGTCCCCCTAATATATTGCCCATAATCCCATCGATCACTAACAGAATATTCTATCTAAGAATTATCATTTACTATTATTATTTAAACATTACATATTAATGTGCAACTTATCCGTCATTTTGAACCAAATACTCGTTACATTAAATTGGAGTATGCGTTAATGTTACTCTCGCTTTGATAAAAATTTCATTAAAGCTTTAAAGTTTTCAGCTTTACGAGCGAACCTTATGCAATAATCTCTCCTTGTCTTTATCAAGTAAGAAAAATAATAGATTTTATAAAACTCTCTTACGGATGATAAGAATTTTTAAAACCGATTTTGATTAATAAAAAAATATCTTCGTTTTTTGCAGGCACCCTTTGTGTTGCTCGTGATCGTAATCGTTGATTTCATCCAACCAATGGACCTCCACAACTGGTCTTAGATCGTCTGTAGATCCTGAATTCGTAACATAATTCACAATGATTTATTTATACCTTTCATGATTTAACATTTTTTTTTATTATAGCTAAGTATTTTTTTGTGAGAATATAGTTCCGCAAATTTGTGTTATATGTATACATTAATTATTCAATTACATCGTTTTCTATTGTTATTTATAGAGAACATCAATATTATATCAAATAATCGCCAGTGTAATCGAAAAATATCGTGAATGCTTCAATTTATAATTTATTTATAGAACATTCGGAGAAAAAGTTTATTGATGAGGAAAAATGGGAAGCTCTGCGAGCTTTTTGGCAGACAATGTACAAAACGCTTTATATACATTAAGAAGAATGCTTTCGCCTCATTGTTCAAAGCAATATACATAAAAACGTAATTTATTATGAATATTTATTTAATTCTTCCTATTAAAACCTCACGAAGTGAAACCTGTATAAAGTGACTATCACTTAATATTACTCTAGCATAGTAACTAATTAATAGAAGGTATCAAGTTATATAATCTCCTATTACAAAATTAACTTCTCCCAGCTATATTTGATATTTTATATGAACATCTTTGAATTTACTAAAGTACTTTTCTATCCAAAAAGTAGTATATATGATTCTATCTTGAGCTAAGTGGTTAAGGACGGGTGTGTCACTTATATCTGAAGGACCTCTTGCTCGCCGCTTTGTAGAAATAAAAATTAATAACCTTAAAATTGTACAAGCCCTTTTAACGTTTACACGTGTATGAAAATAAAATATAAATAATATACAAACACCACATTGATAATAACCCCATATTGTTTGTGTATGAATCAACAAAGGTAATACGCGACACATGCATTTAAACTGTACTGGACCTAAAACACATCTTCTGAAGGATGTAAATAAATTGGTTCACATTTATATCCCACTGTTGGAAGAGGTCTCTAATCAAAAGGTCATAGGGACTTGAGCAGAGAGCCGATTACAGGTACGATTGAACGGAAACGATTTACCCGGGGACTAATATCATTAGGTAGCCTCCGATACGTTACGTGAACACGTTTATATCTTTTATAACATTACTTCCAGTGGGCTGAAATCTATCTTTTACCTTAATACGACTAAGAAATATGACGAGCAAAATATTCGTCTGACGGTGAGTCTATCGCTTGCCTATTATAATGAGGGTTTTTGCACACAGCATATTACTGCACATATTACCTTGAGACAACCTGTTTATTAGCACACTATTACTTGGAGATTGAAATACAAATTATGTTGCCTATCTAAGCTTTCCTGTCAGGGGCGTAAGGACACCCGCACATCAACTCACAGGACTCAAGCCAACCTCCCCTGTTCGTGGTGTACCCTGCTAATCAACAAAAGAGGCTCTGACTCCCACCAAACCGCATTAGGCAAACGTGGCAGTAAATGGCTTAGATCCCTCCATATAAACCCCTACAAACATGGAGGATCTTTGGGGGAGGCCTATGTCCAGCAACAGATAATGAAGCTTTTCTGTGCCTGTCTATTGATTGACTAATATTTCTCACAACCAAGTATGAGGTATATCTTTCTATTATATTTTCGTAATGACAAATTCTGAATGTGTAATACTTCTGGTACCAATATTTTAATATTATGCTGAATTTTACGGTATATACAAATAGATTAATTGTAGTATAATTACTAAGCACGTACAATGGATAGGAATGGTAAATACAGAGAAATTCTTTTATTATAATTTAATATATCTGAAGTGGATTTGTAGACAAAAATTAAGCTTCAAATTGATAAAGTCTACCTTATATCTATATCGTTGAAGAGATTAGAGAATAAA
The DNA here is from genome assembly GCA_033220335.2 of Troides aeacus. Classification (NCBI taxonomy): domain Eukaryota; kingdom Metazoa; phylum Arthropoda; class Insecta; order Lepidoptera; family Papilionidae; genus Troides; species Troides aeacus. The sequence goes on from CM067270.1 coordinate 7,672,549, forward strand.
TTTGTGAAAATGAATTCTCATGAAGAAACATTTTGAAACTCTTCCTGTCATTAAAGTGATGTCAACAACAACTCGGTACCGTCGCGATTGAAAAAGTTTAATGGTTCAAGTCAAACAAGGAACAAATGAATTTCTGTAAATAATACACAGATACGTAAATATTTAAAACCCGTATTCCCGAAGCATCCAATTATGTAACTGAGGCTTCGAATTGAACAGTAATTTATCTTCGTTATGAATTTCAAACAAACATGATTAAGTTCGTTGAATTTCCAATGTTTACTGAACAATGTTATGAATTTTACGCTCGGATAAAGTAAGCTTTAGCACAAAGTTTCCTAATTTTCTATTATTATCTTTTTAACACATTGTATTTATGTGCAACTCTAGTTACTATTATTTGTGTATGATAAAAAAAAACTATTCAATGAAAATTACAAGAGAAATCAACAAATCAATCTTTATACATTTATACATTTTAAAGTTTCTCAAAATGTTTACTACTTTACAACAAACAAAGAATCATCGAAATCTGAACACCCACTTAAAGGTTACGAGATCGTATACATAAAATGCTAACAAAATAATACATTACTCGAATCGAGAATCTCCTTTGTCAACTGTTAAAAAAAAACCAATGTCGTTTCAATAACGAAGAGGAACATAAATTTTGTTCGTGAATTTAAAACCTATCCACTCGCCAAAAACGTAGAGGTAGTGTGAGTAATCAAACCGATCGCCAGTAACAAGAGTAATTACTTGTTTCGCGGCCGTCCTGTTCGTAAAATTGCCACCGGGCCCGTTCGGCGAACGATTCGACCGTACTGCGTGAGTCGCCGGTACACCCTCGAAAAATAAAAAAAAAATGTAAACTGAAACGGCAGACTACCCGCGCACGGTTAACGATGCAGGTATCAGTTTACGGGGAGAAATAAATTTTCGCTGCGTGTGTGCGACATTTACGTTTATTAAATTTTCTTTATAAAATGTTAAAATCAAAACTGTTAAAGCTTCGTTGTCTATGAAAAGCTTGGAGCTTAAGTTAGAATGATACAATATATAATACTAAGCTGATGTAATACTTAAGACATTTTCTCAAACATTAACATGAAAAAAATTAATGTATTATACAAAATAAGATTCATCTACTTAATAGTATCCAAAGTCTTAAACATGAAAAAGCAATGAAATTATTAGCTTTAACATTTCACTACATATAATATATATATTATTTATCCTTATTCAGTATTTTCTGAAATTTTAATAAAGTTTGGTGAACACAAAAGCCTTTTCCGAAACAAATGTTATCGATAAAAGTTTATACCTCGGAACAAAATGGTGAAGCAGAAAGCAAGAAAAGATACGGTTTTATATTTTACTCTAGATCATAAACAGTGGAAGTCGGCTACTTTTATCTCGTGATAAAACTGAAAATGGAAAAGGCTGCGGAAAGACAAGCGGTTTCAGCGGTGGAGAGCTCGCGTCATTTCAAAATAACCGACCAAGCGCGCTGAGCGAGTACAAATTTACTTTACAATATATATTAAAGCGAACCCCAAAAATATTTAAAAACAATATAGGGATCAAAGATTTCACTTATAACATTATCATTCATTACAACCACACCCGGGCACAGAGGTATCCTAACGTATTCGTCATAATACGGTTTTGCGTTCTTTGTATCGAATCTAATATTCCATAGTAATTATACATATAGCCAAAAAGAAAATTGATTACCAATACAAAACCTGTGACAGGTTGTCAGAAACCCTCAATACAGATGACTGCAGCTTCTATTCTTGCTGCTAAACAGTAAAGCGAACATTAATACATTCCCAATCGAATGATGTTCTGGTTAATAAAACTAACGGATTAAAGAGACTTGACATCTTATATCTCAGAACAACGAGCATAACTCCATAAAAAAAACTGACGTATCCATTAATTTCTACCGATTTAGAGACAAATCAATAGTATATAAACAGTACACTGTTGTATAAATTATACGAAAAAATTAATGATGAAAACTAGAGCTTTCATGACTGATGTATGTAGGGATTTCTGGTGGAAGATTTTTTACAGCAGCGGGTATCTTATGGCTGATGATAATGAAATTAAGAGTCACCTATTATTTGCGTCTAGTCAGTATACAAGGAAAGTGTGTAAACAGTTGACTCCTATTAAGAGCTAAAATTTCATTGTTCAAACGTAAATGAATAAACAATGCGTCATACTGAGACAGACAACAATAAGTGGATAATACCGATAATCTGACTCATAAGACGCTTGGAGTCCAAAAGTATCTATTTGTACAACTACAGAAATAAAACTATGAAAGAATAAATATAATAATTCTTTATACCTTTATCTATCTTTATATATATGTATGTATATAAGAGAACCACCTACGTAGAGACTCATCACGATATCTTTGCAACCATGAGTTCTAAATAGTTGTAATTTGATAACAATATTACTTTTTCTTACAGTGGGCCACATCAAAAGGCTTCAAGTCGCACAGAAAGCAATAGAAAGGGCTATGCTCGGGGTTTCCTTGCGTGATGTAATCAGAAATGAGGAGATCCGTAGGAGAACTAAGGTCACCGACATAATCCAAAAGATTGCTAGCCTCAAGTGATAATGGGCAGGGCACATCGTTGGAAGGACTGACAGCCGATAGGGCACTAAGGTCCTCGGATGGCGACCGCGTACCGGTAGACATAGTGTTGGCAGGTTCCCCACCAAGTGACCTGACGATCTGGTGAAGGCTATAGGAAGCCAGCTGGATGAGGGCAGCGTAGCGTCAATCGAAGTGGAGATCTTTGGGGGAGAGCTATGTCCAGCAATGGGATGTCTATCGGCTGGTAATGATGATGATGATTCCTTTTGTCGACAATAGGTTAACTAAGAACGAATTTAACACAATTCTTCCACCAGTGGAATTTCGGAGGTGTTACAGAAAGCAAATCGGACGTGGAAGTGTTATTTTGTAGTAGTATAATTTTCCTAACAAAAAATTGAACTCTATTCAAACAAAACAAGAGTTTCTTTTCCTCGTTGTACCTTTAAACAGATGTATAAATTTTATAGCAAAACCTGAAGTGGCTTCGACTTTCATTTCGTTGAAACCAATCCATAAACGTTACCGCTTTGATCTTGTTTCGTATTGTAGCTCTAGCCACTAGTAACAATTTAAACTATTTCCTTTGAAAACATTGCAGGAACTAAACTGGCAAGGTGGAACACAGATTTTCATCTTTCCTAGCATCTACGGTGATTCTTGCCACAGAGTTATCGAGTTGTATCTTTCAGAGAGCCTTCTGTGGAAACTCATTTTCTTGAGTGCTTACACAAAAATGCTCAAAATAATATTATGTTAAGGAAGTAATCTAAGAACAATGTAAATGAAAGGAAATATATTGTGATGAGAAATACTTTTACGGATTATGATTGAAGCTAAATCTTGTCAACGTTGCTCAACATAGTAGCGAATAGCTGTTTTTAGATTAAACGTTTCATTATTTATATTATTGACTAAAAGAAAAAAAGAAGTTTTTTAAGAGGGATATTGTTGAAGTAATTAAAGAGCAAAACGTTTTAAAAATAAAATAATTGTAGTTATAGTTAAGTATATATTTAGATATTATGTTGCTTTCAACGATATGTCTTCGTTGCTTGAGATCGTTTAAGTAATACCGAAACGCATTCTGCTTACAGTATCATATTACAGAAATTTATATAGTAACTATTTAAATAACATTTCCATTACAAACTTTATTATAATATAGTAATAATGACATTGAATTATGCTTAGATCATCACGTTACGTAGGAACGTTCCCAAATTTTCTTCTGACTAAGCGTATACGAGGGAATTAATGTTTCCTCGGCGAACAGCTTCATTCTTGCCGTATACGTTATATAGTCTTAACAAATTTCGATAGAATTTAGTCCCGCTTACAATTCAACAATAAATAAGTGATTAATAGTGTAAGCATTACGAAGGTTTTCATAAATTTCTACCATTTTGAAAAAATAAGCTTGTAAATTCCAATTTCTTACTTATTGAAACTGTAGCCAATTGTTAGCCATAAGATCAATTGAGATCAACCTTTATTTAGAAATCACTGGTAATTAATTAACTTTGTTTTAAACCGAATATTTTAGGAAATGCTGACAATTCAATAATACCACCTTCAATTCTAATAAACAGACAGCTTTTTGCGAGCCACTCTTAACCAGTAACAAAGAAGGCGATAGAAGAATCAAGAATCGTGCGGTCGTTGCCGTAATGCGACTCCTGACTTTTCAGAATTCTTCTATTCTGAAGCTTCTAGTATATATCTTTTCATACAAATAAGATTAAATGATGCGAAATTAATTTTATACGTACTAAACTTGTAAGTGACTTTTGTATAAATGAAAAGTTTAATTTAGATTGTTGTTAATTATTACAAAAAAAAAAAAAAAATAACAAATAATAAAGTTAAATAATAAAGCCTCTCAAATTAATGATGACCTGTTGTTGGTATACTTCGTGATAGGCGCTTTCAATAAAGCTCAAATCGAAAAAGAAGATATAATGTATATATAAAAAAAAAAAACTAAAGATGATCATAAACGTATATAGACATTTATGATATAAACGTATGTGCAAACTTCGGAGATAAATATATAGCCTTGATATGAAAAAAATTAAAACGACCCTACCCGCACAATGCAAATTACGAAAACGAAGTCGGTTTCCGTTTAGGAAATAAAATAAAATTAGCTCCCACCGAACATTTGTAGGCGGTACGAGCGAACGGTATACACATATGAATGTGAAAATTAAAAATACATGGCAATATTATTCTGCGAGTTTTTTTTAAGAGCAATCAGGCAAGGGTAAGGTCTATTGCTAATTCGGGTGAGGATAGCAAAATCAACGTGATTTAGTGCTGACCTTAGTGTACCTGGAAAGACAAGAGCATTATATGGGGAAGATGGGCACCGACGCGTATACACATCCCATCACTAGCTTTGACCTCGCTGTTGATACAAATCCGATACAAAGAATGTTTGTTAGTGATTTTTTTTGCATCTGAACTCATCATATCCTTCAAGGTGCTTATACGTTATTCAACAGTTAAGTGTCATTTAACGTTAACAGTAATTTCATAATTGTACTGTCAGGTTTAAACATAAGAGAGCTTTTGTTACGGAAAATGTGAATTCCGTTAGGACATTGTAATGGGTCATGATACAATAAAAATAAAAAACGTTCCCGTATCGTTGTGATTACAGTTCTCAAATACGTACATAAATCACTAAGCAATATACTCCATAATTGCTAACTCACATCACGTTTAGAATCTCAATAACTTCCACCAAAAAAAAAAACAGGCGTTTCTCTTTTTTATTATAAAATTCAGTCCAAGAGAAGTGATAATATATTTTATTGTCATTTCTTTAAATTTACTTACAGCTTGAGTATTTTATTACCAGCTCCTCTGCTATGTAGTAGGTAATTACCTGAAACGAAAGAATTTCATTTAGTTTTTTAGGCTACGGACATAATTTGAAGTTATTTATTTTAGCATGAAAGCGATTTATTACAGAAACGTGATAATAAAACAAGTAATATTTTGAGCAAATAAATACCATGTATGTTTATTTTGTAAATATATAAGTAAACATTAAAAACATGTTATATATCTGAAGAAAACAAAACATATATTTACATGACGGAAGTTTATTTCGTATTTGTACTTTTGTGGTAAGCTGATAGAAAACTCAGTGTGTTAAGATCGCCTGTACTATTCCGTTCCCGTGTAATGTTTGCTTTGTGTGCAAATAATGGTAAATATGTAAATATTTAACAGTGTACAATATCGTTTACGTTTCAACGGTGACAAAGGCGGAGGTAGGTACACGCACGGGCAGACGTACAGACAGCGGTGCGTTTTATAGCCCGGCTATGTATCAAGTACCGCGGCTGCTGTGTCTACGGGGGCCCCGGCACACAAAGCGCGCGCCGGCCCCGACGGCGCAAATTTGCCAATTTTGCGCAAAATTAGTTCACACGCCTCCTTCGTTATTTATTACGGTATATTGTAATTTCGTAGGCAATTGAATGTTCAAGTGAATAACGCGTAACAAATGTAATACATAAAACTGAACGATACGGTCGTGGTTCGGAGATAAGTAATAAATTAAATATCATCATCGTCAGCCGATAAGTGTCCCGACATTGATCGGATTCTAGTTTGATCGGTATTCATATGTAGGTATGTGGACCATTTCCCACCACGCTGGCCCAATGGGTGGGATTTATATAGATGGATTTAATATAGAAATCTTTAATTACTATGTGCATACATTTTGATATTTATTATTTTATTATTTATTTATTTATTTAGACACACCAACAGCAATACACACAAAACATTCAAGTTCAAAATTAACAAGTATAAAATTAAGTACGGGTATGTAAGCCAATAACAGGCATGTACAGCAATCTTTTATATCGCACTATGACATGTTACAGCAAGTTTACAAACAACCGAAAAACCAGTCAAATTTGAATGTTAACAGTACGATATGAGAAAAACAGAACCCTAAAAAAGAAAAGAACACAAAACAAAAGTTAACTACTTAACATTTTTTTTTTTTTTTTTTATTTTTTTTTTTATTTTTTTTTTAATTATTATAAACAAAGAAACTTGGATACTAGTTTGTTTTTGAGACCAGGACACGTGTCGTAAAATAGAATAATCTTAGTAATGTTCTCTGAATCAGCGGTTGCTAAAGTGGCGGACAGCATGAAGAATTTGTTGATCCGCAGATAATCGTGGTATATGCTTACTACTCACATTAATTCCTGGTGATACCTTTTTTTGCCAAAGACCGTCTAGTTAGTAATAGGTAGACGTAACAGTAGTGTGCAACGTAACAGTAGTGTGACGTTGTAGCTAGTGTAATTAATGGAGAAAGGAGCCTCAACACTTTGAACCTGAAGGCGCCGAGCACAATATGGCAGTGTATATCATCCTAACTAGCGCCACGATGTTATAGGCAAGTGCACCACCTACCATCAGATAAACGTCTCGCTCGTCTTGTCGCTTCCTTGAATAAACGTTGCAGATGCATTGTAATATTTATGTTTAGTTTATTATGGTTTATTAAAAAAAGCTTTCATAATTTGGTTACAGTAAGGGTAAAAAGTTTTACGACCGCTGCTTTAAATTGTCTTCAACTCTATCAAGTGTTTTACTTGTACTCAATGATAATTTACGATTAGGTAGATTCGAACCTAAGATGATACATTTTCATGACACGTCTCCACATTAGCCTATCGGCGCATTTACGAGCAAATCCTGTATTATAGACTAAAAACTTAATTTATTAGACGAGCGGACGTCGTACCCATCTTTTGCCTGGGTTAATCAATATTTAAACAATTCGAAACATGTATAAAAGTTGTTAAAGTTGGAGATATTAAACAAATAAATACTGTATACGTATAAGTCTTAAATTAAGTTAAGAATATTGGGAACTGAATGATTATCGTATGCGTTAATAATATGATGTGATATCAAAAACATACAGCACGAAATAAACATAAGCTGTACGAATAATATCATAACATCCATTTTTCTTTTCTATATAATTAACGCATGCAATGCAATCGGTGCAACCATTAACTATCAAAGTAAGGGTAAGTAACTCGTTGAAAGGAGATTGTATATTTCTTTATTTTAGATCGTTTTAAGAATGCATGTAATATTCTTGTTGTACTTGTTCATTTTATATTGACGAAATGTAAGCTTCATCATTATAATATCAGCTTCTTGATGCCTACAGTACAACAAAACATCTCGAGTAGGATTTTTTTGATTTCAGCTGCATACCGGCATTTCCTTTCGATTTGCACGAGGTCGTCGATCTCCTTTGGATGTGGTTATCCCTCTCTGCATTTATAAATACATGGTTTTCACTCAAGCATATTCCTACAGCTTGTGTGGTTCGCTTTAAGTGATGTTTATATCAATAGAAAAACATGTGGAACTCATAAGTATTTGTTACCTCGTTACCTATATTTTATGAATTCATTATCCAGATAAGATATTAATCTTGTTGATATATTCACTATATCTCTTCATTAAATTATTGTTTATTATAATTACTGTTTACTATGCTATAATGTCTCAGACAGCTGTCGTTCATAAGAAGTAAAATATTACCTTAAAGTTTTAAATAATATCTGTATGACCCATGTATTATTTTGATTGAACAGTATTTGTTATTAAGTCGACTTAGATTGTTATCGTGTAAAATTTTACTTATTCATAAAGTCTTTATGTGCGTACCAGCACAGTATTAACATTTTGTATGGGGAGAAATTTGCGTCTAATATTCTACACGACTTCTTTGTGTTGTAAATCAGTCCACTGTACAACGGGCCCTTTGATCTTCTTGCAAACGTAACGCTCCTGGCAACATTTCAAATTGTTTAACGCAGTATTGTTACTCAAGTGAGGTTTTTTATTTATTCGACGAGACGAGCGAACCTGAAGGTAAGTGATCCGCCTACCTATAACAGCGAGACGCGGATGGGATGAGATGCGGATGATATACACAGCATCACATTGTGCTCGTCTCCTTGAAATAAAAATCTTAAGTGTTGTTACCTTAGTAATTTCAGTAGCTGTAACGCCCTAAAAATCGGAACACAGTAATGTTTGCACACAACAGCTAGCGACAAAAACTAGGACCTGATATGGTACCTACCAAGATAGGTTCCGGCCACAGAGACCTATGTATAAAAGGTTACTTTTATTGAATTAAATATATTTTTTTAACCTTTCTATCGAATTATAAGGTAAAATATTATTTATTAGCCTAAGTTTTAAGGTATGAAATCTATTCAGAAAAGGATTAATCTATACTACCTAGAAGCATTTAAACTTTTATGAAGTTTATGTGAAACAGTACGAGTCTCATGTTGGATATATCTAAGCATAAACCACTATCCATTATATTATGATTACGACTCAAGCTATAGAAATCAAGAAAGGTGTAAATTTATAACTTGTCCGAAATATATTTAAATTTTACGAAAATTAGATAATAACAAGAAGTTAATAAGCGGGCGGTAAATTTTCATTTAAACCTACTTTCTTAGCTACTAATTAACTTTCTAAAAAATATATTTTGTTGTAGAGGTTTTCAAGCGTCCGGGTGAAGCTTAACAATGTACATGGAAAAATTTATCTTATACATTGTTACAACATTATCACATCGATATAGTTCAAAAACTTCAGTAACTTAATTATAAGATACTAGATATCGGGGTATAGTTCGATGATGTACAACTAACTTAGAACATAGATTTTCTTAGCCAATTAGTTCGACGTACATAGTTACTAACTGCAAACTTTGCAACTAATACTGCAACAAGCAACTTTAATTTATTTGGCATTAAGCTTTGTTCGTAAGTACTAAGTGTTTTGTGCGTTGCACTTATGGTTAAACCTTAAAGTAGCTATGTTACTAAAATTTAAGAGCTAGAAATAGATTTATTAACCGTGTTATAAAAACAGAGCTAAGCAAAGTAGCTCGCTGGCCTAATGGTTAGAGCGTGCGGCTTTCATTCCGAAGGTCGCGGGTTCAAACCTCGGCATGTACCGATGACTTAATATTTAAGTTATGTACATTTGTGAACTTTAGTTACAACAGCGAGATACAAAAACGGTGAAGGAAAACATCGTGAGGTAACCCGCACACTGATATCACCTTTGTGTGTGTGTGCGTGTGGTGGCCCCAATAAAGTGGCAACAGGCTCGCCCCCTGTTACATGGGACCTAATCTGACCACATCTGGCGAAACGTGGGTGGTTTATTCACCTCTGCCTACCCCTACTGAGAAAAAGGCGTGACAATAAAAAAAAAACAGATATAAAAGACTTGGCTTTGTTTTAAAAGAATTACCTTTATTTCCGTATATAAATTTAATAAACCAAAGTTAGCTTTTAGTGATGTTATTATGGCAAGTTATTTTTTGTTAATCTTAATAGTTATATAAAACATTAATGTCCTATAAAATATAAGACTCTGTTCACATTATCAGATATTCTAGAAAATCTTTTTAGCGCATAGAGCGAGCACTGATAGACAAATTTACCAAGAAGCTTCAAAAGAATCATAACTTGAAATCTTTACGAGGAAACTTGCAAGAATCTCTTTCAACGGTTCTTTATGACGCTGGAAAAATTATAAAATTAACGTCGAGTCGGGCGTTATGAAAGTTTTTATTGTTTGTAAACTGAATGATAGTTATAAAGATTATATCTATTAAATAAAATCGAGAATGGGATATTATATCAATTTCATTATTTATTAATATTAATAAGGATTTTTTATTAATAATGTAACAAGACTCGCCTGGTAGTACTGATTAAAAACATGCCAACTTACTTTTACAGTTGTGACCCCTGAATGATAACCACCTACTGTTGACATTACGCCTTTTATCGTTAATTTTGCTAGCAAAGATAACATTGTCCAAATCGTTTCTTCATTTAAAGGCAAATAACACCGAAAAATAAGATTCCTATGAAAACATGATTTAAAATAGAATTTTTATTTTTTATTATTTTAGGATAGTAAACTTTTGCAAAGCATCTTCTAAAAAGTCAAAGAGTTTTTCTTCGAATATACCCACTTGTATATGTGTACGAGTATTTCATGTCGTCTGTAATTATTTTAATGAAATTCAGTTCAATTAAATTGCGAATGAATTATTCGTAAACCACAATATATGTAGGTCTATTAAAATTAATTGAATAAGTCGATCGCTTCGTAAACCATATTTGAATCAATCACCTGACATTTATATCCCCCTCGGGTTTGTATGAAGCGGTCCCTAATCAAAAGGTTGTGGGGACTGTGAAAGAGCATGGAACCGGTCAGTTCTAATTGAACGGAAACGATTCGTCCCGTGTAACATTTAAGTGAAAGAGTGCTTCTATGAAATAGGATGTATCGAATAAAGGATCGAATGTGAAAGAGGGAAATAGCAGCCGTTTCCGCATGTTTAGGTGTCGTTATGCTAGACCTATCTAACACTTGTATTCGTAAAGTTAAAACCTAGTTAGTAGCAGTAGTGATGAGCTGAAAAAAATAATCTAAATTGAAAAAATTCAGTAGTCTGTGAAAAACAAGGCAAGCATTCGTTAACAGGTAAAAATAAAATCCGCTACAGTTGCGATATCTACGCAAAGTCCCCTTTTATCCAGCTTGCAGTTTTATAGACAGACACGGAAATGGTAAAAACGCAATAACATTATTGAGATAAAAATCCACATAGATTATATAATTAAAAGATATCCAGACATTCAGAGACTCCTACACTATTAGACATAGTTTCGAAATTTGCTAGAGATATTGCTTCTGCCATTTAGAGGTCAGTAAAGAAGGGTATTAAAAAATTCCTTCCCCAAATAGTGCTGCGGGTGGTGTTACGGCCAGCAGAGCGGGCGGTGAACAACTAGTATTGTAATATCAGAAACATTTCTAAAATGAATAATCTATGTTTTCATATATATCGATTGTTGAGCGTCTATTAAATAGAGTTTACCGTTTCTATCATATTTATAGCAGAATAATGTTTCAGATGCCGACAAGAACTATTAATATTCGGCCGTGGATGTGCTGTCCCCACATGCAGCGTGCATCACTGCATTGCGACACAGTACCCGCAATCATCGCCGAGCTTTACACCTAAGTGCTTCATCGATAGAAGAGTGAAATAACTTATTCAAGTTCGCTCTATTACTAAAATAATTAAAAATGTAAATCATCGCTAGCCATACTATAATGAAATATTAATAATACCCCTAACCTGATACAAGCTGAGGGTGAAGCCACGGTTGCTATGTAACAGTCGATTCTATTTAACGACACATTCAATATCGAATAGAATTAAGAACAAGTTCGGTTATATTCATACAAAATGTTCGTATTTTAACAGCTAAATAAATAACATTTTTCAATCTAAATAATATTGAAAAGAAATGGTAGAATTGGGTTAAATACTTATACGTAGAAAATAATTTATTCCTCCGCAAATATACAACAACGTACTTTAATCTATAGCGTACAAGAGACAAATTATTCAAGTGCTTTAACAATAGTTATCGTTTAAACAATACATTCAACGTTTGAATAATTAATATAGTATGATAATGATTTCATCATACATTGATACACGATGAAAATTAATGCGGTAATATTAATTTACATACATAACGTACTTATCATGTGACGATTATCAACTGAAAGGTCCACAGCAGAGAACATGCTTCCACCAAACTCTGTACTCCTGTAGACTCTGTCGGCTTTTTTTAACAAAATCATCTGTCTACTTTTATGAAAAGTTAAGTTTTCGTTGTTTTTATATTACGCTTTTTAAAACTAATAATTATTGAAACAAGCGAGGTTGTGTTGTACAATAATTTCACGTTAAAAACCTTCAACACTTTTCGGACGGAAGCTGAAATTCAAAGACAACAGAAACGCTTAGAAAGGCAAGTGCTATCAGCAAAGTATAATATAATTTGAGTCATTCCATCAAAATTACTGACTAAGCTTGCCGCTATAATCTTTGCAAAACTTCAATTTAGTCGAGCGAACGCGAAATATCCTTTGAGAGTTGGTAGAGACAAAACTTTTGTGCCCATTCACCTTACCGCTTTCTTCTTTGACTTTGTGCTTAATTCCGGTAAACGCGCTTAACGATTTTTTTTTAATTGAAGACAGTAAACGTACAAGCTTACTTAATAAATGATTTTTATTCTTGACAGTAAACAATATATCGCCATGACAATATCATTTCATTATCAACATCGCGTCTCGTACATTAGATAAAACATGAACTTAACCTAATTATGACCAAAGTAATTGGCATTATGAAAATATATTAACACGTATCTATGTATATTAAGTCAGTATAAATATGTTCCTTTAAGCACTGAGGACATAAGCGAAGAGACGAGTGAGACGTCCACTTGATGGTTAGTGATACAACAACTCATGCCCATTGGTATACATTTAGCGATGGTTAAAATGATATACACAGCACCACATTCATCTCGTTGCCATAAGACAATATATTTTAAGTCCTGTTACTCCAATAATTACACTACGTACAGCGCTTTTCAAACCGGAACACAGTAATGTTTGCACAGTAGTATTTGGCAGTAGAAATAAGCGCTGCGGTGGTAACGACCGACGGACTCCGGCAACGGAGAACTACTGCCAATGAAATCTATTTAACTCTCAAAATCGTATGTTGTTATTGTTAAAATTTTCTATGGCATCAAATCTTTTCCGCTGAAAAAGATTCACCCCTTTGATCAAATTGTGAAACGACGACAGCCGCTTACTATTCAAACTATATACTTTTTAAAATGTGTATCAACTAGCAGTGAGTGTGTGTTACTTTTCAAAGCTCCAGGAAATCTCATTTTCTTGAGTACGCTCAAGTAAATGCTTAGGGGAATATTGTGTTAAGTAAACTAAGAGCGACGTAAATCAAACAGGCGCATGTTCAGAATTACTTATGAATGAATAACGTTAGTGAAAAATTTTGTGTACGTTGAAACGCATTAAACACACTATAAATATTACAAAAGACTATTAACTACACTATAAAAAAAAAAATGTTTAACGAAGACAGTAACTATTTATATGGAAGATATCGTCTCATTCTTACAATAAATTACATATAAATCATGTTTTGAGTTGCGCTGATATTATAATGAACTGCAAATTTAGTCTATTTAATCTAACCCTGAACCCTAGCACTAAATATGATTGATGAGAGTTAGTAAAATTCAAAATGGAATAATTTTAGAATTTATGTACCATTTTATTTGAAATAACACATACACAATATAATTACAGACGAAAAGTTAGTATATGATTTAGTAAGACTTATTCTAATCTGACGTAAAAATTTCAATTTTGAGACTGTTTAGGTAAGTGCTACCGCAGCTCCTATTTCTGTAGCCAAACAGTAGTGTACAAACAATATCGTGTTCCGATTTGAAGGGAGTTGTAGCTAATGAAATCCAACCAAACCAAACCAAAAACCACTCTGACAAGAGTGAAGCTATTTTTAGAGAGAGAGTAGCTAGTGAAATCCCACGGGTATCCATATTTAAGATCTTAAGTCTTAACGCTACGAGCTCAATGTGGTGCTGTGTATATCATCAAAACTAGCGCAACTATGTTATGAGAAAGCGTGTCATTTACCATGAAGCTAACATCTTGTTCGTCACGACGCCTAATAAAAAAAAAACACATATAATACAATACTAGGAAAATGAAAATTACAATAAATGTAGAGGAAAAAACAAGGGAAACTTTCTGCGAGGGCGAGTTTTATTATGCGTAATTACAATAAACTCAAAGCCCCAACGATTAAATTAGTGGCACCGAAACCCTGCGAAATCTTACCCTGGGGGATTTGCGGAGCTAATCTCATTTCGGGAATATAGACATACATACAAGCAGACAAATTATTTACGTTACACAAACCACAAATTAAATTAGCACTTGAACATCATCCCCAGTCGGATGAATTCATAATTGGCGGTATTAATTGAAAAAGATCGAGTTATCTAGAATATATGTAATCAAAATATAACGAATTTAATATTTAGAGAAAGGATAATGAGAAGAGAAGCGAGATAAGAAGACTAGTAGGGAGTTCATCTTAATATAAGTAATACGCCTTAATAAAAATTATAAAGCTATTATACTAAGTACTTGTTGACACAGTACCACATTACTCCTATATTCTTGTTTTGAGCGGGCTGGAAGCCACAGCGGCTCTTACAGCTCATCTGACACTGGGCTCGTGGACCCGGATCCACGGCCTGAAGCCACATTACTCCTATTACTTTGGGACCTGATTCTTGTTACTACAGCAATAATGCTTCGGATGTCCTAACCGTATTTTGTCGCATTGTATGATTATTGTTCTTACGACTATACTTTCACGAGATAAACCGATATGTGATTCATTTATAGAATACAATGGGTCTTACTGAACGAACGTTATATTTAATTTTCTGCGACACGACAGGACGTGTGAGACTTTCAACCGATGGTAAATAATACGCCCGCCCATAACAACGTGGCGCTAGTTGATAGATTTCTAGATTATATACACAACTTGATATATAATATGTTGTCTCGTTACCCCAATAATTTCACTGACTACAGCGCCTTTCAAACCCTAACATAATAATATTTGCACTGTACTGTTTGGCGATAGAAATAGTAGCTTCGGTGGTACCAACATATACGGTTTAGACGACAAAAGCTGAGAAGTGATACTACTCATTCTTAGAAAATTTTAAATCATACAAATCATATTTTTAAAAATATTTCTACTGTTTAATGTATAAATGTCTGCTGAATGCCAATAGGATTATTTGAGCGGAAAATTAAAGACCAATCCCATTTTCTGTAATGTAGTGGCTCGCTAGCTAAACCACTAATCGGTACAGACAAAGAAATACTTAGATTATTATAAATTGGATCATTTTTTTTTATATCATGAAAACGCACGATTTTAACCTGTTGGTGTTTATGTTCTACTCATGATACTGCTTTCATTCGTTTTCACAGCAACTCAGTATGCCACTTTGAGATATAGGCTTCGTTAGCTGTTTGTTGCCATTTAATTATTTTCAACACCCTTCAAAACTTGTGCTAGTTTTTTTTGTTGCTGATTGGCTGTCTACATTGTTATCATCGTCGTACCTAATTCTTTCGTACAACATTAGTGTGTAAGCATCACTGTTTTAGTTAGACGAGGACTGTATCTGAAGAAATTATTGGAGATAACCCTTAATATGTTAGGTACAAAGCGACCAATACAAGTTAGTGCTGTATAAACATCATAATTACTATTAATTTGGACAGGTATTATATCACCGAGTATAAAGAACAAATTGAAATATCTAACACTAAAAAAATTATACTAATAGATATTTAAAACAAATGCTATAATAACTAGTAATATTTATTTAGCTATAGTAAGTAGTATTTATTTCACGCAGTCGCTTTTACGTTTTAAAGGTGATAACCGAAATAAAAATTTGCATTCAGCGAATGTATCCCCTCTCACGGAGACATAAATATTTATAGGCTACCGTTACAGGATCGTTTCGCATATGAATTGGTACTAAATCGGTAATGCCTAAATATGAAGGTGATCCGAGGGAATTTGATGCGACTCGTAAAGTAATATAGAGACGAACAAGTGAGTTCATACCGTCAGGCAAGTTTCAACGATGCCATCAAAAGAATTTTACGGAGAAACCTTATAATGATTATGGCCGATTGGAAATGTACCTGTTAGATGTTCGAATGGGCAATTCGATGTTTCACTTCTTTTACTTCTTTCTCTTTACTGACCAACGACTTTTACACTTTTATTAAAGAATTATTGTAATTGTATGTAATACAATAATATATCCTGATAAGACTGGAGCTCTCATAATGTCTGTCCCATTAATCGTATTGACAGCATCTATTACATTTTTTTTTTTGAACACTTGCTATACAGATTATTTATTGCAAGTATTCAAAAAGTTTAGATAGCTGGTTAGTGTGCGGCTTTCATTCCGAAGGTCGCAGATTCTAATCTCGGCATGTACCAATGACTTTAATATTTAAGTCATGTACATTTGTGAACTTTAGTTACAACAGCGAGATACAAACGGTGAAGGAAAACATCGTGAGGAAACCCGCACATAGAAATCATCTTTGTGTGTGCGTGTGGTGGTCCCAATAAAGTGGCAACAGGCTCGCCCCCTGTTCCTAATCTGACCACATCTGGCGAAAAGTGGATGTTTATCCACATCTGCGTACTCCTACAGGAAAAAGGCGTATTTTGTTGATATCTCTATTGTCTTGGGATGGTATTCATTGGTTGTGGTCTTTTCAATAACTTACACTCTCTACTGAAGTTAACTCATAAATAGATCTAGATTTAGCCCCAAATTGTAAAGAACTGTTTTTTTCTGTAATGTTCGTACGGTCTCCTGTTGTAAATCAATTAAGAAATAAATACACTATAATAAACATAAAATCTCTAACTTCGCTTCATTTGAAGTTTGCTTGCAATATCTAGACTATTATTACGACATAATATAAATTCCAAGAGAAATCCTAAAGCCTTTAAAATGTAGTTGTCTTATGAAAGTCCCGCTTAAATCGTACTTTGAATACAAATATCCTTATACGACAGCGGGTTTAATCCCTTTGGACTTCATGTAATGCGTACCTCACTTCGTATTAATAGTCCAACATTCCGACCTAATGAAGAGCTCCGCAAATATTATCTATGTAAGCTTTGTATACCAGTTTATATTCCAGACTAACCCGAGGAAGTACCTAAGACAATTCTATGACATGGCCGGATAAGTAGTTAGAAAACACACAAGCAAAACCTTAATTTTTTTTTTATTTGACGAAACAAACAAGACGTCCACGTGATGGTCAGTGATAACATCTTACCCATATTACTGTGGTGCACACAGCATAAAGCAATACATTGTGCGCGTCGCCTTGATACTTGAAATCTTAAATCTCGTTACCCCAGTAATTTCACTAAATATATCGTTCTTCAAAGCGGGAGATAGTAATATTTATACAGTACATATTGGTGGCAGAAATAGGACCTGAGAGTGATATCAATCCCGAATGTCTCCGGCAACAGAGACCTACTATTAGGTAAGTTCCGGTTGTTTCGAAATAAATTAAAAAAAAAATGTCAAGAATGTCGCCTAAATTAAACAAGTTTTATCTATAAATACCAAATAAGCAGGTGCTGAAAAATGTATTCGTAATTCTGGGGTCGGGTTGGGACCGGTGATCGATAAGCGGAAAACAACACGAGAGATGTTACCGAAAGAGAAACGGACGTCGAATAAAAATCGTATCGAGTCCAATATCGCCGCAGCCATTATGCTAAATAGATAACGGTTGTGTATAGGTGTTGGATATACGACTGGCCCCACTCGCCCACTGGTGAGATGACACCGGCTTTACGACTGTACGTTCACCAGTCTAACTAGATTCCGGCCGCATGTGGCTTTTTAGTGTTATCGCCGTTGTTTTATTGCGAGCTGATTACATGGCGGTAATAAAGTCCGATTACGCCATATGATAATAAATATAAACAATTAAAGCCATTAAACATTTATTCAGGCGCTTTTTTAATATTTACAAGCGCTTTAAATGCATGTAGTAATCACAACAGTTTTTTATGAATCATGGATTCAAATGTCTTCTGGAAATAAAGAGCGTATAGTCTAGATATTTACAAGTGTTCCAAAGGTACTTCCAAGTCTCATAAGTGCTAAAGTTATCTATTTGTGTTGCGAGCGGCGTGTGTAATGTGAGCCATGATTAGACTTTATAGCTCTATAAACTCTACAAGTAGAAGGAAATTTAAATATAATTTTTTTTTCAACAGCCAATTTACGTCTCTACTGTTCGGGCACAGGCCTACCCTCAATATGAGGGCGATGGGCCATAGTCACCACGCGGGCCCAATGCGGATTGGTGACTTCACACACAGCTTAGAATAAATTCTAATTCATGTGCAGGTTTCCTCGCGATGTTTTCCTTCGCTGTTGTTACTAATCTTCACAAATTTAAATAACTTAAATATTAGTCATCAGTGCATGCTAAGATTCGAGCACGCGACCTTCGGAATGAAAGCAGTACGCTCTAATCATTAGGCCAACGAGCTATATACATATACGTTTATAATAGATGAGATTTGTTAAAAATCTCTTCTAGAATTCTAAACAAGAAGCTTTTTTGATTTCTTTATATATTTATATTTAAGATATGATTCACGTATTTCTGGGAGTGTTGTTTCACCTTCCGTAATTAAATAGATGTGGAAACTCAATTTGAAGGGTAGAAAGCTCAATAGTTTCAGGTGTCGAATAGGTATGTACGTGAAACGAAACCAAAAATGGTCCGAACAGTATCCAAACTATCCGACGCGTCTACTTTGGAATTCCAACTGCACATTTCCAGGTAGGGTACGCAATTTAGTTACTGCGCTACCGTCCAGTTGATATTATGAGAGCAGTGTCCACGGCTGGCCTGTTCGGTGTACGAATGAGCTAAACCTTAATTTGATAACTCGATTTGAAGTCGAAACAACTTTACGAAGAACCTTAAATTGTACCATTGGTTTAAAAGGATAACAAAATGTTTTTAAAGTCTTCATCAATAAAGTAAAACTGTTTGTTAGATTTGTGTGAATGAAAGTAAAATTATTATACATATGATGATGTAATATCAAATTTATTATAGGTCACAAAAATATATCTAGAATAGTATTCAGTGGAAACTGTAAAGAAAAGAATTGAAGTTTGATTAATATTTTTAATATTCGACAGTCAAAGAGGGAATACTTTTTGGCAGAGACAGCAGAAAAGGTAAAAATGTTGATTTTTTACTTATCAAGAGCCATAAACGTGGAACGGGAATTCTTTAAGACAAAAAAGGCCTTCGTGGACAATACCGAACCATAAATAAACGTTTATAAACTTAGTCATTACAGAACAAAATGATTCTATATGAAGTATAAAAAAAAATTGAAACTAGTAAAACCCAGTGATTCCAGGACCTTTATTAAAAATTGTGTATACTGTACATCGTTCTATTTAAGAAATGGCTGCGAATAACGAAAGCAGACTCGATGCTTACGTAAGGGTACCTCTACATTGTTACATACATGTGTGACATAATTTTGTCCTTTTACGACCTGATGAAGATCGTAAGGCATCGTTGGATGCATGTGGCAGCGGACAGTTCTTTTATTCGACGAGTGTAGCGAGACGTTCACCTGATATTAAGTGATACCCTTGCCCATAATAATGTCGCGCTAATTGAGATAACCTATACTACACATTACTATAACAGCCAGTTTACGTCCTCACTTTTGGGGCACAGGCTTACCCTCAATACGACGGCGATGGGGCCATAGTCACCACGCGGGCCCAATGCGGATTGGTGACATCACATACACCTTAGAATGAATTCTAATTCATGTGCAGGTTTCCTCGCGATGGTTTCTTTCACTGATTGTATTTCGCTGTTGTTACTGAAGTTCACAAATGTACATAACTTAAATATTAAAGTCATCGGTACATGTCGAGATTCGAACCCGCGACCTTCGGAATGAAGGCTGCACGATCTATTATACAGCAAGCACATTGGGCTCGTCGTCTTAACAGATTACTCGTAACCCCAGTAATTTCATTAGCACCACGCCTTTATAACCGGTATACAGCAATTTTTGGACAATACTGTTTGTCGTCAGAAGTAGGAGCTGGGGTGGTACCTACCTAAACGGTCTCCAGCCACAGAGACCTACTATCAATATCGAATACAGATATCTCCGAAAATCGATTCGAGAGACCTATGCCTAGCGGTGGGATGACAGTGGATTGAAATGATGAACGATAATGAAAATGTATGTACGTAACTTAATATCGTCTCTACGGTTGTTTATTGGTTTTCATAATTGGATGTCCAAGATGTCTCAATTTATGCTCTCTTCTGCTTCCGTCCGTTTAGTTCGGAATTTTTTCTTTTGCGCGGACAGAACGGCGAATAGATTAAGTCGTATTCAGCGTCACCGTCATGAATGTAAATGGGCATTAACGTCACACGCTTCAGCCGCACGCAATCGCTGCGTATCGTATTTACTCATTCATGAACTTTAATATGCGATGTTGTGTAACGAGTGTAATAGTCCACGTCAAGTGACATGTGATAAGTAACGAAAGTAGGGTAAAAATATTAGTCAAATTACCACTAAAATAGTCACGATACTTTGTATACAGCAACTGTATTCGTGCTTCTATATATGCAATTTTTTGCTGCGACAATCGGACCCATAAATTTATAAGATCGACATTATCATCATCGGTGTTATATCAGAAGAAGCAATAGACGTCCACTGTTGAACATAGGCCTGTCTCAGAAATCACTTCAATGCCTTACGCTGTCCATATCCAGCGATTAGACGCGTTCTTCACAAGATCATCGGTCCGCTTTTGCGAGTGTTCCAGAAGACAGTCTCTACAAGCCTATAAACATTTTGTAATCGTCATAGAATTATTTATAAAATATATTAAGCAATTAACACATTAATAGCTTTGCAATTAAAAAAAAAACATCGATTAGTATTGAACAATTATAATTCAATAACACATCAATTGAAAATGAGAACTGACCTATTGCAATTAACGTCTAGCACAAGCGAAATGCTTGACAGAAAGGTCAAGGTAAACATTTTGGCAACAATACTAATATTGATGATATGTACATTTTATTAAAAAAAAATAGTAATTAATATTACAAATAAATAGATGTTGTGACTAGTTCTCACAAAGTTAGTGCCCAATTGTTTCAATGGATCATTAAAAGCGTGTTATTCACATACATACTTGTAAATAGGCTCGTGTTAATGCGCTCGTTGATCACACACCAACGATTCAATGGCTACTAACGAGACTATAATGAGAATTAACCGAATCGAAACGTTTAATACTGTTTGTTGATTAATTCAAGTGAAAGTTGGAAAAAACATTTAATTAAGCGAAACAAAGATCAACACGGTATGTGATTAACGTCAAGGTAAGCCGCAACATCTTAGCTGACATATATGAGTTTCAAAACTAACAAGTACACTGTTTGAGGTCGAACCAACATTGAACACGCCTCAGCTTTGACTTAATGTTGTTCCGAAGTTAAACGAACAACACTTAAGAAGATATGGTAAGTTTACTACATTCATTATGTATACAAAATGGATATTATTAATGTAATTATTATTTCGAAAGTTACGGCAAACCATACGATAGGCATAAAACTCGTGAAGCGGATGTTACAAGCGTACCATACAAAGTTAATATGTGTAGCAATTTAAAAGTTTCACGCCGTGAAACGTTATTAAATTAGATATAAACATGATTGTTTGGGGAATGTACGGTTATAACGCTTTCTCTGAAAAACCTACCAAAATTAGTAAGAGCAAGTGCTACATTTATTATTTATGTTCACTCCTTATTTGGTTAGACTATTCAACGAAAAATAGTTAATGTAAAAAGTCTACTTCAATAACTTTACAATTAAAGTTTATTCCCGGATACACAAATATATTCTACTTATAGTATGCCAAACTACTTTCAAATATTCTAGACTGTAATTGAATTTTTTTAATATTACTATTCATTAACTACTCATAATATACTTTATTCTTTCAAAACAAGATTATCTGTTATGATATAAAATAAATGTCTATTCTATTCTTAAGACTATGGTAGTATATAAAGAAGCTGCTATAAACATACATTGTAAGATTGTCCAGTCCCCTTGACATGCAAAGATTTCTGGCAACAAAGAACACCGTGGCCAATTTAGTTAACAATAAGCATAACGGACGTCTTTATCTACCATTTTAGTTTGACACCATAGATGTAAATCGTGTAAAATTGTGTAAATAAAAGTAACAAAATTGCACTCTATTTTATATCGCAAATACACAATCACACTGTAAGATCTTTAAGCACTGACTTTCTAAAGGAAACTCCTATTTAACCTTTGCGGTTACCAAGACATAAATTTAAGTTTTCCTATTGATTTCTCAATAATGAACTAAGAAGGGTTTTATTGCTCATAAACAAAATAAAAATCCGTTATAATTATAACGACGTTTTTAACACATAGATTTTCTAACAATTTCGACAAGGACAATACGATATTAATTAAGTCTTATAAAAGATTTATAAGGAATAATTGATTATAATATGATAAACTTATGTACATACAAAAAGTATATTTATTTACAAATACTACTACTTATTACGTATATATATATAATATATATATGTGTGTGTAATGAAAATGATCGTTGTTCGCCAACCACGTGAAAACTAGTGAATGTATCGTCAGGGGAACATGAG
Source organism: Troides aeacus (assembly GCA_033220335.2). Taxonomy (NCBI): domain Eukaryota; kingdom Metazoa; phylum Arthropoda; class Insecta; order Lepidoptera; family Papilionidae; genus Troides; species Troides aeacus. The sequence continues at coordinate 7,695,604 of CM067270.1, forward strand.
CATACGAGCCGGAATGATTTGTAGATGGTCATAGGCTATTTAATTTTGAATTTTATAGATCCTTCATCATATATTAACATATACATATGTATATGTTAATATATGTAACTTCACCTTGTTCAGTACCACCGCAACATCTCCACTCACCGAATATTGGCGAGTACAGAATGCCTATAGGAATATAGCCTGCCGTTTGTATACGATATGGTTTAACAATAAAGTAAAAAATAATTACCGTAGACACTGTAGTAACCGGGAGCCCGTTTGCGACATTCAGATTAAGATTAACACAGTTAAGTGAAAAAGAGTGAACACGTATAGTGCTTTACGTAAGACGCATTACAATACTGTGCCGTGGGAGCGCGCTCGCGTGATTCTTTGTCAAATATATTTTCTATGTCCACCGGTTATCACATGCCTAATTACTTTCAAATTACGACGATATATACATATAATACTTAACTGAAATATCGCTGATAATAAGTGATAAATAAGAGTTCTTCTTAAGCTCTTTAATCCACAACATGGCTGAAGGGAACATTTTTAAATTTTTGAATGAGCAATATCTATAATCAGAGAGAAAAACTCAAAACTCTAAAACGGTTCTTATTCTGAAACTACATCAACATGGACACTAATATACTCTTCGAGTATAATAAGCCCTTTTTTTCACGTGATAATAGTAGTTTTTTTTCATTTCACAAAATGAGCACCTCTTCCACCTGTAGATAAGTGATACGCCTGACTATAACAACGTGGTTCTAGTTAAAATGATATACACTCCACCACATTGTGCTCCTTCCCTTGATACATACGATGTTGACTCGTTACCCCAGTAATTGCACTAGCTATAACGCCCGTCAAACCTGACCACAATAATATTTGCATACTGTTTCTTGGCGGTAGAAATAAGAGCTGCGCTGGTACCTACCTAGACGGCCTCTGGCAACAGACACCTGCCATCACTACAAGACGAAACGTGAAAGTCTTCTAAAGGTCACGACTTATTTCTATCTTCAAATGAAATCACATTGTTTTAACTTTTTTTTCTGCACTTT